>CM046308.1:2549204-3823806 GCA_025267735.1 Mactra quadrangularis
TATTAAGTAGATATAACAATTTAACTCAATGTTTGGATTAAATCCTTCTTGAAATATTGATTTCAATTTCTAAATCTATAAAAGATTCAAACAAACAATGAATACAAACTAAGTGTTTGACAACTTTCCCCCATTACAGAACTAGGTTATCAGAAAATTGAAAAAAGCTCTCAACTTTGAAATTTAATAACAAACTATACAGTACATGAATACTATCATGTTTAAATAAATGAGGTTTTAATTTTGAACAAATTAAAGTGGCAACAGCATTAATGGATCATTGATAAAACTTCAGCTTGGAACTTTTTCGCTTCATGTCAACTTTGCCATTTAACTTATTTACACATATCTGTATACGACTATGGTGAAATGGGTAATATTTTAATCGATTAATTCAATCATTTATGTCATGTTACTAGTACAAAAAAGCTGTCAATTCTTAAATTTTCTCATTCACTAGTCCAATTTATTATGTAATATAGTATAGGGCAAAGTAATAAACATTTTATTTCCTTTAGACCTACAAATAAGTAAATTCGCTAGCCTTAGGTGATTTTTAGTAATTTTGGGCTTCCTCCTGGTGGGTCAAGGCTATGATTGTGTGTCATAGATGACTGCATGATCATGATTCCTTGAAATCAGACTTCATTTAATAATTTATGATTAAGCATGATTCTATTTGATGTGACAAGTTAGAAAAGCAGCCACAAAACTTCCAACTTCACACTTTTTTTTTTTGCCTGGATTAATTTTATAATCTTATCTGTTAATCTCATCAACAGTTCAGATTTTAAGGCAATCGAGACTGTAAGACTTCAACAAAGTAAAAGTAAGACTGGATAGCTAAAATTGCTTTCGTTTCCATGGTGTAGAGATTTTATTAAATTGTTTAGTATAAGAGACTTAATGATGTAGTCTAGAGGGTTAAAAGTAAAGTTGTAAGAAGCCAAATCGGTTTTACAGTTCATCTGAAACTTAAAATTGTACGCTTATTTTTTAAATCAGTAGTAAAAAAACTTCTCATAAAAAGTACTTTCAGAAAGATATTTATGTTTCCACCCTGCCACAAACTGAAAACAGACATTAAATGGTTGCTATTACTTCCAGACTTTTTGGCTTGAAATTATCTGCTACGAATTGTAAAATCTTGATCACGTTTTTGTGATTTTTTGTCAATTTTTTCTATTTTTAATGCATCATAAAGTTTGGCCCCTATATTTTTAGGCAAAACTCACTGAAAACTACCTCTTTATATGAACAAACTGATGTAATAACAACTGTATGAAGTATTTTGTTCTGTAATATCCTCCAGAATAAAGAGTCTCTAAAATATTCTCCAAAATGAAGAGCTCCCTCAACCTAGCTATACTTATCTAAGATTTTTATTTCAATATTGATGTACTAAACTAGGTCAACATCCTCAATTTTTAATTCTATCTATTTTTGTCTTGATATGTTTATGTGTTACTAAGTAATAAGATGAAATATTGATGACATTGGTGTGATTTGTATCAAGATATTAAGGTAAAAGAAGGCTCAGTACATTGTTGAAATAATTATATCTTGTAGTCATTAACCTCATTTGGTAAATAGACTATGCATACATTATGTCTGTTCAAATGCAATTTTTACTGGATATAACACTAGAGCAGGCTTGCCATGACTTAAGCCCTTGAATAATGGAATTCTTTCAAAATGAAATATCCATTTTTACTAAACAGGCTATTTGCTAAAATTAACTGCACACTATCAAATGGCTTACAGTTTTTGACTGCATTATGATTTAGTGTGCATGCAAATTGTCTGTTCATTAAATCAGTCTCTTTGAAAGAGTAATAATACTTTTGAAAACAAACAGTCTGTCCAAAATGCAGTTTGTTATTTACACAAGAAAGTACATATTGTACACAAATAAACAACAAAAGGAACTTAATGCTAAGCCCTACTTAAATGAAAATAGCTGAACATAAAACTATGAAGAAACTTCTTAAAGTTTCTAAGTTATGCCAATCATCAGGAGTACCTTTATCCATTTTCTTTGAATTTGTTTGAAGTAAATATAGCTGACTGACTTGCCTATACTTGAGTTCCTGGGACTCTAGCTGGCTGCAGATGACAAATAAACTACCCAGAATTAATTAATTAATTGATTGATTAATTAGTTGGTTGGTTGGTTGGTTGGTTGGTGGGTCGGTCGGTCGGTTGGTCAGTCGACCGATCGATATACATAAAATCCCATTACCTAAAAATATAATTTTTCTATGTAACAATACATTTACCCACATAATGATGTTCAGTTTATTATATTTATTTTTACTATATATTTCTAACAGTTGATATGGTTAGTGCACCATTTGTTATGGAAAGAATGCATCTATATCAAGATCATGATGATCCTACAAATTTCTTCCGTCCTTCAATCAGATCATTACTGGTGAGTAGAATTATTCATTTTTTTATTGAGTATTATGCTGTGTCAATACAATTATGCTAATGTTTGGTGACCAGCACACCTAGCCTAGCTTTCATTTACCCTTGCCTGTAACCAGTACTCGGCTACCCTTCCGCATGGCTGGCAAATTCTGCACAATCCTTACCTGTATAAATGGAGGAAAATTGATATTACTGTCAAATTTTCATAGAAGAGTATATTGAGGGTTGCCTGCAAGACTGTAGTTAGTGCATTGTTAAAAGTGTGTAGTTACTACAATCTCTCAGGCAACCCACCATATTACCCCTTCAAACCAATACCCTATTTTGGAAGCTAGAATTTTTAATTTTGGTGCTACCATCTGCCTTATGGACTGGGGTCTATCATTATACATGCTCTTATCTCTACCACTTCTTTTACAGTTTTTCAAGGGTATTGCAGAAGTCAGTTAACCTGCTTACTGTCCCCTTGCAGAAAGACGTAGGTCTTTAACTAGTACAATATGAGCTGATACATTTCCCAATCCATCACAAACCAGAGCTGCTACTCTATTTGGTACAGTCGTAAGAGAAAGAATGGCAGTTGATAGTATTTTTATTGAAATTAACTAATGCTTGCTCGTTTAATTTGTATGAGAATAGTGATTGTATTCACATACAAAATCATTTATAAACAATGTATTTACATATTATATTTCCAGACAGAACATATTTTGATAAATATTGATTTGAGGAAAACTGGTGTCTCAGGAAAAGATTATAAAAGTGTAAAACCAAAAGGTAAATATATATATATTTTTTTACATTATTAGTATCTAAATACATGTTTGTACTGGTATATCCTTTGAAAAGGCTCATTGAAGATGGGTTGTATTGTATGTTCACATACAGTGTATATCTGAATGGCTTGAGAATGGCTTGGTGGGCATGTGTTACTTGGCTTAATCCTAGCTTTAGGATTAAAGTACTTATTTTTTCCAGGTGCTGGTGATAGCAACTAGGAGGACAGATTGTACATCTTACACTTCAAGGGCTGAACAAAACACTATATTGTATCTCCATTTGAAAATAAGAGAGTTACAATAGTGTTTTGCTCAGCCCTCGACTAAATTCTCTCAGGGCAGTTCTATTTGTAGAATCTATGATGTCCAGGTAACTGACATCTAGATCAATACTGAAACACCCTCATATCTGCCCTCAAAGTGAACAAGCTGTCATCTGATCACCAAACCTGGTCAGAATTCACCTTTCAAAGATAACCTAAATGAGCCTAGAAATTATAGTGCCATAATCTAACAGCTGAGGATATCAATATTGTGTCTCCATGTATAGCATGACCTAAGCATGTTTTGTGATATTTGGCACATCAATTGTATCTTAGGTTCTGTATATTATATTCCGGCATGCAATATTTTCTTGTATCTATATATAGTAAAACTTCAATGATGATTTCTGTGATGCCTGCATGTAATTGTACCTGTATGTTTTATGGAAAAAGGGCACCTTAAATACCAATGATTTGCAATATTGCCATTTGTGATTCAAAGACTTTAGGCTCTCTATTGATTAATTTGTATATATATATACATTGTAATTTATTTGATAAGAAGAAGATTTTATATTGAAATCAATAGGTCAATAGATCCGTGTGAACATACAATGTATTACATAAAATATACAATCACCTGATTAGTCAGCAGAACTTTTATTGAACTATTGTTCGTTTTTTCTCAACTGTCAAAACATGAATAATTTCACGGTGAATGTGTTTGTTAAAATTATTGCCGTAATACACCCATGAGTTTCCGAAAGTGTGTATCATGATTGAGTAAAGCTTCTTATGCTGTATGATATGTTTTAGTCAAGATATTTTTTATAACAATTAGACCGCCAGTACAAAAACAATGCATTCAGTCACTGTGAAATTATTCAAGCTTTGACAGTTGAGAAAAAATAGACTATAACAATATTATATTTCATTGTGTTGACTGATTATAGATTTTGTTGAGAAGAACCTTTTCCCCCAAAATGGAGGTTTGTAAATCATAACAAAACTTAATATAAAAAGTGTTAACTAGTTACTGCCCTTGTACTTACATACATTGGTGTGTTTATGATAAATTATATGTTTTTTTACAGACATTTTGTGATTATTATAACTGTGATTTTGTCATTTTTGTAACAAAACACTTGATTTGGAACTCAATTATTTGGGCTTTTTCATGAGTTGCAGACACTTGAAGTTTTTTATACATTATTGTTGAAAATAACACACCACAAATAAATACCTATTTTTCTCTTCACACTGTTTATGTTTTCATTGCAATTGTAAATGATTTTACCTTATGGAGAAACCCAAATATTTGAGTTCTAGTCAAGTCTATTACATTTTAGCTCTCATGAGCTAAGTTCATGAAGAGCTTTTGTGATTGCTTTTTGTTTAACATACACAGTTTGTCCTCATACTTCACTCATTATTTTCTCCTAAAGTTACTGCACAATAAAGTGTTTTGATTGTCTTTGAATTGGTAAACAAGAAATATCTTTCAGAAAGATATTCAGCTCAATGCAGGGTTCATTTTGTTTGAGTAGTATCAAATTTTGATGCTGGCCACGTACCATGTTCATGTATTAGCTGGGTTAAAAGGCATAATAAGAAGTAACCCTTATTAACATAAGGAATTAAAATAAAACCCAGGTCAATAGCGCAGTTGGTAGCGTGCCGAGATTTGGAATCTCGTGCCCGAGGGGGTGCAGGTTCGAAATTGACCCCACCAATAGGGTTTACAAAACATCAAATGTTTTATGTAGACTTAGATCCATTAAGTAAGGGAAATGAGAAATAGTTTTCTATTGTGTGTCTTAGGTGAGCAACCTCATGTCATTATGTTTTATGTGATTGTAATGCCGTGATATAATGTTTGGATTGAAGTTCTCTGGCTAATATTGTACTTTTGTTTTGTTGTTTTACTGATAATTTTTAATTGGTCATATCTATTTTATAATATGAAAGTTGTTTAAATAAAATGTCATTTTGGATGGGAATATATTGAACCACCCGAGGTGGGATTCAAAACTACCCTTTAGGGAAGCTAGATTCAAAACCTGGTTTGCCACCAATAGCTTTTTAGACCCAGGTTTCCTAATTTTTATAAGTATTAGCTTAAGCTGTTGTGTTGTAAAATATTTGAGATTTTTACATTTTGCTTTAAGTGCGTGTCTGTATCCTCATGTAAATTACATTGTGGTATTTTGTACATTTTAGAAGAGAGATGTTTATGTTGTGATTATTGTCTGGTACTGGGTAAAATAATGCATGAACAAATTATACATCATTATAAATTATTATACATTGTATATGGAATTCATAGTGTATTGAATAATATTTAACGATATTTTAGCTATAATACAATGCTGCTTTTTATACAAAGAGGTTTCTCTACTCTGGGTTGTTCATTGTATGAGTCAGTTTTTTTCTACTTGAAGTGGAAATGTTCTATATTGAAAACAGAATTATATTTCTTCTTAGGGTGAAATTCATGTTGAGATTTTCATCAGTCAACTGACCAAATCCAGCCAGCTGATTGACATGTCTCTAAAAATTCCACAGTTAATTAATTTTGCTGATCAAAATAAATTGTAGTATATCTATTATTCTTTTGCTATAAGAATAAGTATAATCAGTCATGTAATCTGTACTTGGTTTACTCATATTATTGTTTAATCAGATTATTTCATCTATTTGAACAGCATGCTTGTAACAATACCATACAAACAATAGCCATCTTAGTTCTCTTAATTCCATAATCTTTATTCCAAGCATTTGCAACAAAGTGTTCCTTTTCAAAAAACATCTGCTCAATTTGCAATCCGTCTCATTAAGGAACACAGTGCTGGTTTGGAAGGAAGCATATAGACAGAAATACATTAAGTTGTTATTTTGCAGTTTTGACTGCCATTAATACATGTATATTATTTTACAGTAACTTATTGTTGTACATACATTTTGTATAATAACATTATTTGTTTTATTTTTTGTCTTATGTCTAAATATGTAGTTTATGTACATGATTATATAAATAAAAGTTCATAGTCTGAACTCAATTAATGTTTTTTCCAGCTGAATAAGGTTTATTTGTTTGTACCAGATGCATCGATGCAGAATGAAGATATTTTACATATTATTGCTGAAAAGTGTGCAACACAGATTATATCCTATTGTTCTGTGTACACATACATCTATTTCAACTTTGTTCTGCATGGGTACATCTGGTACAAAAAAAACTCCCAGAAAAAAACATCATTTTTTGTTTCAAATCAAATTCATTATATAATAGTAATAACTCTTTGAGTGATATTGTCTCTTATCAGAACATCAAAGATCAACATTTGGAGCAGCAAAAAAGGGTAAATGTCTACTAATGACCAACTGTTATATCAATGTTTAACCTTGTCAATACAATGTAGCACCTTTATAGACAATTTTTAACATAAATAATATACCAACACGCAGCTTTTAGATAAAATAGTCTTTTCTCCTGCAATAAGCCCCTTGTTTATATTGCTATTTGGCAAAATATTATCCCTAAGGTTATGGAATCCCCTGTTTTACCAATAAATATATAGAAATGGGTCATTGCAAAACAAGTCTACTTAAATGTAAAAAATGAGTGTTGACTAGTTTTGCACTAAACCATTGATATACCTTAGACTAACAATTTTGCTTAAATCTAATACAAAGTATATAATTATATATTCAATGTTTAGTTGGTAGGAGACGTAAGTAAATCACATAGAGTGGTCTCCCTTTTGTTTCTAATTATGTGTTGAAGATAACAATGGTTGGGTATTATATGTATTGATGGTGACAGTGGTTTAGTATGTGATGCTGAGTGGCTTCAGTATGTCAATTATTAACTGTTACTGTATGTGTCTTTGAAGGCATAGGCTACAGGCATCGTTCTGAGTCAAAGACATGTACATACATTGCAAACTCACTCTTTTTTTTATTGAGCTACAACGGTTTGGGCTAAGCCCACGACATGTAATAGGTATATTACTTAAAAAATGATAGGTTTCACATTACTCAATTTCAAATTGGGGTCAGTTCCTCCATTATTACTCGTTTTATTTCACTGATTTAAAGATGCATGCATAGCTTTAAGTTATAATGCTTTGCTCTTTGGAATGACACTAACATTTTTTGGATATGCTGAAAAAGAAACATAATCCAATTTTGAACACCCAAATCAACACAGATTTTGTTTAGTCGGCACAAATGTTGAAAAATCAATAAGTTGTAATGGGAAAATTGGCTGCTGATTGAACTTGGGTAAAAAATCTAAAATTTTAGAGTAACATAACTTGTATGTATCTTGAGTGTTTTTTCTTAGAATAATGCTGGTTGCCTTTGTTTGAAGGTGCTTTCTTTAAGAACACTACCTATAAAATTATGGCCTTCTGTGGTGAATGGCATTTCTGTGTTGACAGTACAATACCAACAATTTTGCAACTTAAATGACTTGGTTTTGAGTTTTGAGTTGGTTTGAGAAGGCTCTAAAATATGTATGCTTTTTGTGATTTACTCCTAAAGCTATTGCACTATATAATCATGCTTTGCATTTGATGTATTTGGTTGTTAAATTGTATGAAAGTCATTTTATCAATCTAATGAATATTTTCATTTACAGAAACCGAACCAGATGGTCAAGACCAGGAAATATTTTACCATCAATGTACAAACAATGTTTGATTAAAAGTCATGCAAATTGATTTAACAAGCAAATGCTCCTCTCTAATTTATAATGATTGCATTATAAATACTAGTCAGAGTTTCTTGGGTTTTTTTTATTCCACAGTATATTTGTTAAAATATTTGGATGAAAACCCAGTCTAAAATTCTTTGCTCCCCTACTTGGTAAAAGCAGTCTTAAGGATTTTGTTTACTGCAATTATAGGGGTTTATTAATTAACTTAAATTTGTTATACTGTAGATATAAAAGTGGTTAAATTGATTGTTAAAAATAGGATTTTTTCACTTTCTGTCTAAACAAGCTATAAGATTGTATTGCATAGAAACAAAAAAAAAACTTTTCTAGATATTATAGTATGTATAGTTCTATTTTATTAATCTGTCACAACTTAAATTATTACATGGTCACTGAATCTGTTATTCCTAACTCCTTCCAAACTTGTTATTTCCTCGATATTCAAAATCGACGAATATGTATTGATTTTATCAATAATTTATATGGATTGGTGGCTCAATGGTTAGAAAGAAGTTAAATAATTACATATTCAATGACCATGTAAATATTCAAGTTGTGACAGGTTAATAAAACAGAACTATACCTGTATGTTTATAAATGTAGAGTGAAGTTTCCTTTGCTTTGTTAGATCAAATTGCATAATATTCTTTGAGTGTGGCTTATTTCTTACTTCTCATTTCAATTAATTGGTTTTTACTGATGAAATTATAAATTTTATGCTGTGTAACTTTGAGTATATCTCTGAAATGAGCAAACAATTTTTTTTATAAAATATTTTGAAAGAGGAGTCTAAAACATATCAAGAATAGCAAAAAAACCACAGACAAAATTAGCAGAGAATTTGAGGGTTGCCCACAAGACTGTTGTAAGTGAATTGCGTTAAAGAGCAAGTTACTATAGTCTTTCGGGCAACCCTCGAATTTTTGGAATACATTTGTTATTATAACTTTCATTAATTTTCTGAATTTATTGAATGAGATTGATTTTCGAAATAAGTCACCATCAGAATGGTGAATTAAATTTATATCTAATAGTCTTTTCCAGATACTAACACTATGTGATTGTTCTAAATAAAACAGGGTCTCATATTATCAAGCACCTTAAGACCAATTTTATCTGTAAATCTTTGTGTATTGTAAATTATTATGAGATGTTTGATAATATGCTGCCCAGGAGCTCATCCCAGCCTTGTTTCCCTGCATGTCCACATTTCTGCCTGGACAATTTAATATGCAGAAATTAATTGTTGATACCTACCTATATTGTGTTTAATAACTTTTCTCAAATTGAGATTTTTCTCAAACTCAAACTTCACAGCATTATATATAAGTAATCATGTAGAAATGAAACTCTACAAGAGTTTTTACTCATTTGTTCTAATATGGCACAGAAAAATGAATGGTGATTTCAAGATTGATGGCTGATGAACATTATAGCTATTAAATAATGATGTAATCAATGAATATGTTAAAATGGTACTTGAGATGAATCTCTTTTTGAGAGCTGTTGTAAAACTAGGCCCTGCATGAACCACTTAACATTGTGCCCTATCCCATTGTTCTGCCCCCCCCCCCCCCCTGTACCTTCTGATCTCTGGAACAATCACAGTCAATAATCTACTGTTTGGGTATAAATCAATCTGATTAAAACCTGATCTAAAATTTTCTGCTCTCCTACTCCCTTATTTAGATCTGGCCATTTTCAAACAAGGGTCACGTTCAGGTGACCTTTTCTCATCATTATATTCATGATGAAATTGTTATGATACGTAACTTGTTTACATTGTCTACGTCACGCAATTTTAAATAAGCTGTCAAATCGCAAACTGTGAATAATACCCCTGTTAAATTTTAGCTCGCAAACCCTGGTCTAAAATATAAATTACGAAATCAAGTATTTGTACTGTGAAGGAACTTTTGGAGGGCACTGTTACAATATGAACTAACCATGGCAGCCCTAACTTACAAACCCATAACTATTTAGAAACATTAGAAAAACTAACATTTTTTACATTATTTTATACAATATGTAGTTTTACTTATTTAACTTGATGTGCCTCATGACATTTTATATTTAATAATCATGTCATAAATTGGTTGCACATTTTTCTGCTACAAATCTGTTAGCACAGAGAAATAACATCACTATCTATATCTTTTACATTCTTTTTTTACAGGAAAACTAATTCTATCTTAATTCAAACAAAAGTATATACAATTAAGTTTTTTCTTACCACAGGAGCTTGATATTCTGTATTATATTCAAAGTAAGAATGCCAAGCTCCTGTGGTTTGACTAAAATTAACTTTTGTCATACTCTGACATAGACAATAATAATTAACTTATTTTTTACTACTTAAACCAGGAATGTAATAATATTGGTTTAAGTTTTTGATTGGCTAGTTTAAGAGCTATAATTGTAACATATATTGATTGTAATCATTCTTATTTATATTCCATACAGTTTAACATAAAACCATTGCCTATGAACTCACTATGCAAGATTACTTTGATTTTGTTCATTTCTTGGGCATATGCTTGGTAGTCATTTTTTGTACTTCAAAGGAAGTTAATGGGATATACAGGCAAATGACTGTGCCAAAAGTATTTCTTTAACATGCAAACTGATACTAAAAATTATCAATACTAATGGAAATTCTTTCTATTTCTATTATAATTTAAAATGGTATATCATGTACTTACCTTTAATCTTATTACCACATTATGGTAGCAGACTGTAGTTGATATTTTATTTTAAGTCAATTACATGTACCTTCTCTGTAAATTTTGACTTAGCAATTATAATTAATTCTAAATAATTATTTTAGTATTTCTATATAAAAAGTAAGCTCTTTAAATTGTTTTATATTTTTAGAGAAATTATTGATAAGTCCATTGATTATTTATTGTAGAACTTGTATGTCTGTACAAACCAAGGATAATTTATTATGAATACCAGTCTACAAATTAGTGGATGTTTGTTGCCTAAGACAACCACTTTAGTTTGAACATTCAAGTTTTCTGGCCTGGCCACCAAATATTTACAAGCATTAGATGAGTGCTTGCTGCTAAAATGGTTTTTCGGATATACCAACTATCCTAATTTTGTAGACTGTGAATACTACTTATGATAATTATAATTTTAATAATCTACCATTTATATTACAGCAAAGAGTGTTGGTAATTGTTGGGGATGTATTAAAGAAGATTCAGAGCTTGGTGATATGCAGAAAGTTGGTAAGTTTACAGTCCCTCTTTTTCTAAGTGAGCACAATTAACCAGTATTGCAGTGTTTTAATACCCTGGATAAAATAGCATGCCAAATTCTCAACTGTCAAAACTTGAATAATTTCACGGTGACTGAATGCATAATATTTATACTCAAGGCCTTGTCGTTATTGAAATATCTTGACTAAAATATTAAGCCTATCATATGACATAAGCAGCTCTTCTTGATCATAATACACATTTTCTGAAAGTCATAAAAATAAGATGACAATAATTTTAACATATGAATTCAACGTGATTATAGTGCGGACATATTGACCCCGACCTTACCTTTCTCATTTGCATCTTATTATCAGATACACATATCCCGGCGAAAATCAATACCATGCCTAATCTACACTTCGGTTACGTATTTAAAATAAGCAGTCGATTTACATTGATTGTAAATAGCATCGGCGGGTACTTAGTAGGGTTGCATGGGGCTTGTAGGTTTTGAGGGTGTAATGTCGGCTATGGCTTACATTATAAGTTTAACAAGACATGTATAGAGTATATATGTGCATTCAAACGTAAAACTTGTTTTCGTACATTTGTAATTACAAATTATAATAAAATGGGCGGGGATGGCGGTTGTGGGGCTAAAACCTACAACTTTTGAATTGGTAGCTAGCCTCATCGTATAATATTCTGGTCCGGCCTATGTGTAATAGAGACTCATTGTACACTTTAAATGTACTTTAAAATTAATCCCTGTGTTATAATTACATTCGAGCCTTGACGGTATAATCTGATTGTTTTCGAACATTTGTTTTGAACATTAATACTACCTTCGTATTCAATGTAATGAATATTCTTGCATAAAGGTCAGGTCGGGGTCAATTTGTCCGCACTATACTATTCATGTTTTGACAGTTGAGAAAAAACGAACTATAGTGTCTACAATCTAAAAATTAATCCTATATGTAAATGCCACAATCTGGAGTTACTGGTGAGAAGGTAGGGCTCTTATCCTGGTCCTATATTTAACTCCTCTGGTGAATGGCGATGAGTGATGGTCAGGTTGATAGACAATTCAACTTGGTAATTCAAAATGTATTAGTATACATATACTATATTAGGTTAATGCATGGCTGTAAATACAAACATGATATCATTTTTTGCCCACTTGGACAGTTTAAGTGCTTTGTAAACTGACCTCTTTGGCGAAAACTCCCAGCAACTATCACAGTACTTATTACAGCACGGTCCCAATGTTGGCTGTTATATATAAAAGAGGAATTATTGTCAGCACAAAAGTCTCGGAGCTATAGAAGGAGGAAAGGTTAAGTGTCTGGAGGTGATCAAATTAACAACCTCCTGCTTGCAAGTCAGACAGCTCTGCTACACACTCATGTTAATGTTATTTTTTTATATAGAATTAAGTTTTGATTTTTAAAGAGTCAAGATATTTGTTTTTATTTTGCAAAACAATATTTTATTATACAGCTTGTATGTCATCTTGGTAGTATTTTTGTTTTCTTTGTTCATTGTATTCTGTCATTTTGTTCTTGAAATGTTGATTTGATGTTTTATTTCAGAAGAATTTACATGCACTATGGGTTAATATTTTAGTTTGTTTTTTATAACCTTACAAACAGGGTTCTGATTAAAGTTGATCATTTGTTAGATTTTTTAAATCAATATTGAGTCAATCATGAAAATCACTTTTATTTGTTATTTAAATTTGGTAAATAGTTTTAATTATAATTGTAAAATTTTAATTTGAACATGTTACATGCATTGATCTATGTTACATAAAATTTGGATTGAATAGAAGTGTGTATGAAAGTTCATCTTCAAAAAGATTCCATGATAAAATCAAGTCTAAGAACATGCTTGTGATGTTCATTACAATATAGCAATATAGATCAACTTGTACATGTTGCCTACATTTGTATTTTAAACTAATATATAGTTGAAGATAAAGTTCTCTTTTGTGATTTTACTGGCATTATTTCAAGCAAACTTTTGGAAACAGATATTTGAAGAAATCAACAAATTGTGAACCCTGTTAACATTTTATCTTTTAAAATGTTTTATTGCTAGTATTTGTTTTGTCCAAATGTCTAACTTTAATTGATTGTTTACTATTATATTAAATTCATGGAGTTTATAGTGCAAAACTTACGTCTAGCTAGATGTCAATAAAGGAGGTTGTAGACTTAGCTTTGCACTGACCCATCAAGATGTACTGTATGTATCATAAAATTATTAGCAATCAACCAAACAATTACAGAATTAATCATGATTGCTGATGATGTATTTGCATGATTTATTATTAAATGATTAAATTGATTTTAAAGTATTGGAATGATTAATAATTCATTGTATAATTCATTATTTTAAATTTTTCACTATAATTCCCAGGCGAAATGAAAGCTAATATGACCATGGTCAACCATGGTCTACCATGGTAGAACGTGGTCATATGACCATGGTCGACCACGTTTTGTTAAATGGCACCACGGTTTTTGACCATGGTCACAAACTGTTGTCACCGACCATGGTCGACCATGTTCAATGACCATGGTCGACCATGTTCAATGGCCATGGTCGACCATGTTCAGTGACCATGGTCGACCATGTTCAATGACCGTGGTGCCATTTAACAAAACGTGGTCAGCAATGGTGTTATAACCATGGTCTACCATGGTCGACCATGTTAATCGACCATGGTCGACCATGTTCATTGACCATGGTCGACCATGTTCACTGACCACACTTACATAGAAGTTGCATGATCATAATGTTCTTATAAGCTTAATGTGGATTGATTACTGACAGAAAGACAATTAACAATCAACAATCCCAAATATTGATCCTGGGCATTTTTTCTGGTTGGAAGGAAAAATGGTGACAAAATTTCTATCTGTGAACGATTTATCTATATAATAAAAAAGTCACTTCACAAATATTCACTTAATTCAAGGGTATTATAACTATTTCAGGTCACTGTCTTCCTCAAACTTAACTGCAGATTTTCAATTTTTTGTGTAGTTTCAATTTAATTGTCTCAGATTTCCAGTTTGTTCTGATTGATGAGAGGGCTAGGAGCTTCCATATTTTTTATTGACCTTTCTAGCCTTGGAACAGTATCAGTTCACCTTCAGTAAAGACTGTTGATAATACATGTTTAAATAGCACTCGATAAGATATATAGATCCACTCATTACTTAGATCAGAAGTAGCCACTTTATCTGTGGCTTCAGTTTCTGTCGACATTTTTGTTTCTGTTGAGGGCTGTTGAATAACAATAGAACCTTTTCTTCGGTTTCTGTTGACTGTTGTCTCTTAGACTGACTTTTTTTCTCGCCATTTCTTGAACACTATACTTTTCAGTTGAGGACATATGTAACCAATTAAAATTGAAATTGGAATTTAATAAAACTTTCTTTAAGGATCTGCTATTCATCTTCTTGTTAATATATTCATCACTGTAAAACAAAAATAAGCTTAGGTAAGAAAATACATAATGACCTGGAAGTCAAGTGTTAGATCTACAAACTGAGCTAATCAGGCAACATTACTGTTCTTTGTAAAGTTTAGTTATATATTGCGAAAACACATATTAATTTGACTAACCTTGACATTGCATCATCAATTAAATAAGAGAAAAAGTTAAGAACCCGAGGCAGGATTCAAACCCATGTCTTCTTGCTTGCTAGCTAGGTGCTCCACCAATGAGCTTATCAAGCAGATGGTGTTTTTAAACTATATACAACCCTACTGTTTGATTATTACAATATGATTGTTAATTAGGATCGTTGCCTTCAGAAAGCATTATTATCAGAATTCAGATAGATACAAATGATATTATATTTGATATAACTGTTATGATCTTAAATGGAATTATGAAACATTCTACAAATTGTCTACATTAAGATGAACAATGTAAAACAAAAACAAATTCATACCTTCTTCACTGGTTTCAGTTACATTCATCATCAGCTTCTAGATATTTGCATCTAGACATGATTTAATTTGTGTTTTCTGAAATGAAACACAGATATAAATAATAAAAGATATTAATTTTATCCACTATAGCTTTACTGACATACGATGTTTAGTTCATGACAATTTCATTTATATAACAAAGTCAAAATGGCACCAATGTGGATTAATGTCATATTTAAGAAAGCTAAACCTTGATTCATCGATGTCAATAATATTAGCTTATCGACGAGATCAAATAGTGATTTTGCGATGTAGAATTGCTTATACCAGATTAACACAATCACACCTTATCAAAGAGAATAAGTACCTAAATGTATAACATGTGACGAACATTTCAATGTCCAACACGTTCTCCAGAACTTCTCCTTGACTGTCAGGATAGATTACTTTATAGATAACTTTCATTTAATTTATGTTTTAGTCACGTATGGCTTTTCAAAATGCACAAACATATTCATTATCTTAATAAATGTAGAAAAACTCACCTGATAAGCTTTCTTCTTTATCATAAAGACCGCTAACAGAGCCTACAACATTCCGACATTGCGACCTTTTAGCGGTGCATAAAAACGACCTGCCCGTGACATTTACTAGCATTAATTCAAATGCCTTGATAAATATAATTTCTTGACAAACAAGCTTGATAAACTTTTTATATATATGAATTAATTATATTAAATTGGTTTGGCAAGTTTTTTTTTGATGGGTTTAAAATTCATTGACCCAGTCCTTATAACTGTTTTCTTATATATAATCTCATGTACTTTTTATGTATGAAGGATGTTAACTAAAACTTAAAAAATAAGAACTTGTAATACATTCAGGTGTTGATATTTTAACTGTTTACGATATTTACACTTTTAGAACTTATGATTATGAATGATAACTGTAATTAGGGCAAATATATACTATGGATATATGTGCATTTGTGTTTCTATAGAAACAGTGGAATCTTTTTTAAGGTAGATTTACATGCTATGTGAATTTGGAAATGAATATTTATATGTAAATGTAATATTTTAATTATAACTAAAAGTTAAGTTCATATGATACATGTATAAGTACAGCATGTTCAGAAAACCAGAGACCTTGGTCTGTAGAGTTGTGACCATGGTCGAACATGGTCTGTCTGTTTGCAACCATGGTCGACCATGGTCAGTTCCCTCTGATCTTGGTTGACCACGGTCAATCATGGTTGACCACAGTCGACCATGGTTGACCATGGTCTGCGTTTTTCTGACCATGGTCGTCCATGTTCTGTATCACGTTCGACCACAGTATTTGATGGTTGACCATGTTATAACATGGTCGACCATCAAAAACCGTGGTCACCATGGTCGACCATGGTCGATCACTGTCATCATTTCGCCTGGGTCATAATTTATTTATTTTCAAAAAACACGGAATGAACTTTATTACCCAGAGTCATAGATATTTTATAAATTAATTGTCATTTATTAATACACCTACTAGAAAGTTTGGATTAATTGTTTGAAATAAATTCTTTGTTTAAAAAAAATCTGCTTAAATGTTCTCAAGCAATATGAAAGTAATCCTAAAATTTAAAACAAATTGCAGAATCCAACATGTATTTCATATATTTAAAAACTTAGTTGCTAATGAAAACTTGACTTGTAAAGTTTTTATTTTACAATCTACTCATACTCAAAACCTTTAATTCTTATATTATCACATGTTGTAGATAATGTATAGCATTGCTAGGCAATATGTGTTTAGCTGATTTGTTCGTTACAAATATTCACCCCTACCTCTTGAACCAGGGCTCAACATTAAAGGTAACGTCCTGTTGCCACTGGCAACCTATATTTGGATTCTGGCAACCAGTAATTGCTAGTAAACATTCCGTTTGGGCAATTGGGCAAGTGAAATATATAGCAGGTTGTCTAGTCGAGCATTGATACCTGTTAGAAATTAATGTTGAGCCCTGTGAAATATCATCAATATTATTATTAAGTGGCATCTCAGCAGCATATTATCAGATAGTAAGCGGATAAAATGTGACAATGATCAGAAATAAGTCTCATACAGGTATTCAGAGAAACATCGCCAGAATCCCACGGTACTCATACATTATGAATATCATTAATGTTGACGTAATTCCCTGGGTTACCGAGGATGTTAGAGAAGTGGCTTTTAAATCATTTAAATTTACCAAATACTGTTCTAAAAATGTGAATCAGCAATCAGCATGTATTATAGGATTTTAATGTTCAAAGTCCATGCATTAGATGAACTTACAGTTGAAGCCACACCTACTTGAACTTTACACCAAGCAACCCTTTAAAGTTAGCACATGATAATTATACTGACCATATTGGTTGCTGTATATTTTCATATCATTACCACTGCAATTGTTTGTTGCTATCTATGTATAGCATGTTTTTGTGTTTATATTGGTACTGATACATCGGGCTTAACATGACTTTATTGCACATAGGTTATAAAAAAAGATGTGCAGAATTGCCATGTTTGACTCAAAATATGGGCACAAATTTGGTCCTAAGAAACTGTGTTTAACTAAAGAAACAAACAAAATAAGCGACTATGTAGTGGTTACAATCAAAAATATAAACTGACTGATTTCAACCCATTTTAGCCTTGTACCCTTGCTTCATTGGGGTTCTAATGTGTACCTATATTAGACAAATGATTGTTGTCACATTTTGATTATTCCTGACTTCTTTGATTGTCATATGTAATACAATTCATTACAGTAAGTGCTAAATGAAAAACATTCTATGTTGACATAAATTGTATTTGACATTTTTTTTATTTTTTTATTTCTATATATTTCTGTGACCATTGCTTATTCCAGACCTATAGACCTTTATTAATATTTAATTGAAAAGACAAAGTTTTTATTTTTAAAGTCTGTGAATGAACATGTTTTTATGCATGGATACATGTATATCAATAAAGATTGACTCAACCCTTTGACTAAAGCATTATAAATGCTAGTTCTTGATGGCAAATAATGCTCTGTCATACTACATGAAATTTACCCCTTTCAGTAATAAATTTCATGAACAGTTCATGAATTATTTATGCTTTTGAACAGTCATACATGTATAAATTCATGAACTTGAATTTTTCCAACTCGAAGATGATGAACAATTAAAAGAATTGTTCACGAATGAATGTTCATTAGTTGACAGGAACATGTTCCTTCAGGGTTTGCAGAGTCTTTTAATGCTTTAGTTTGCTAGGGTAGATACATTTATACATGGATTTAGACCTTTTTATTTCCTACTTGTGGTGAAGTGAAACATCTTCCTTTTAAAATGGATCCATTGTATATATTTCATGTAGTAAGACTCTTAACCTTTGTTTCTGAATACCATAATTATACTCCCGCTTCGAAGAAGAGGGGGGTATACTGTTTTACCCTTGTCCGTGCGTCCGTCCGTCCGTTACAAAATTTCTGTCGCAGTTTTCTCAGCAACTATAACATGCAGCAGCCTAATACTTTGCATATTGTTTCATCCCATAGTCCCATGTGGTGTAAAGCAATTTCATGCTCCTTGCTCATCTACTTCCTGTTTGTCGCATATTTTTAGATTTCGTTAAATGAAAGTTACATTATGATAGTCATATTTCTCACTGCGGGGGTATCACTTAAGTGAGCATTAGCTCACAGATTTACTTGTTTAAAGTTTTTAGTATAAATACTGATTTCATTATTTTGAATATAGGTTTTCTGGGTATTTTTAAAACTTTCAATTTTCCACCCATGAAATACAGATTCCTGGTTCGATACCAATCAACCTTACATGTAACAACTGATGTATATGTATAAGATTTTTGTTAGTCTTTTAATAAATAGAATAAAATCATCACTCATTTATCATTTTATTGCTTGAATTTATCATAGTGATACATTGTATTATATAGGATTTTTATATACTTTTTATTGATATATTGTGACAATTTTTGAGACATGGTTAAGTTTAAACAACTTGGTAACTTTCTTAGGCTTACTAAAAACTACTTTTCATGCATTTTACTAACAATATTAGTAAATAAACTTCATTCAGCCTAGTTATCTGATTTTGTAAGAATTCAATTGATAGTTTAATATCTCAATTACAGGTCTTGATTACATGCTGATGGAGAACGTTTATACGGAAAAGTTGATATTGCATGAAGAGTCAGCATATGACCCTGACGAAAAGGAGAAAAATAAAACACTCCCTACAGACCCTGCATCCCTTAAAACTGACCCCAGATTTGATATGCAGCTTACTTGGGGCAAATTCTTCAAATTTCAACCATTGTGGAAGATTAGAAATTATTTCGGAGAGAAAATTGGATTTTATTTCGCTTGGTCTGGAACATTAATTGAGACACTATGGTTACCAATGTTGTTTGGTTTTGCAATATTTATTTATGGTCTTGTTGAAAGGTATGTTCTAGTGAATTCTGATTTGTTGATTCGTTCATATGTATCTGAATTTTTTTAATATGTAAAATCAATTTTGATTTGTCTTTATTTATACACTGCTCTTATGTATGTTGACATTTTATCATTTACATAAAGACTATCACTTGCAATAAATGTTATTCTGCTATAAGTTTGTCTGAGGAATATATATATAAATGAATCTTAATAATTGTGCAGTATACTTTGATTCACATTGAGATCATTAACCAGTTAAGCCATAGGGGCTATCTGATTGAATCGTTTGTTATGAAGTTGAACTGGAAACCACTAAATTGCAAGTAATACCAATCCATATTTTGATGTTTCCTTGAGCAATAACTCTTTTAATTCAGTGCTAGGGTATGTACCTGGACATTTCCTCTAGAGTGATTTATCTAAGTTGAATTAATTTAATTCACTATTAAAAATATAATGTATGTTTTATATTAGCTATAAAATCTGGCTTAATGGCAAGGGAGTACAAGTGCTGTATTATACCTCTGCTACATACACCTCTTTGTCTAAGAATTCTTGGAGCTTGAATGTCTGTGCAACAATCTAAGGATGTAATTACACAATTCCTAGTAGGTTATTTATGTTTGGCGCCAAATGTAACCTGATAAAAATCCATGGTCCGAACTGAGATTTGATCCCACAACCTCATGAGTTGTAAGCTGACACTCTATCACCTTGCTATAAAAACTAGCTTGATGGCAAGGAGTATGAGTTCTGCACTTAACCTCTGTTACACTAATATTATGTCATTTCGATGTATTTCAGTATAAAGTCATCATCAAGTGGTACCACAGAATCTGAAAGCAAGTAAGTATAGTAACTTATACTGTGTTTATCAATTTACTCTGTTTCAAGTTTCTTGGTCTATTCATCGGTACACTGAGCAACATATTATCAAAATATACAATAATTTAAATGAACAATGTTGAAGGATTAACCACTAAAATTGGTTGTAACTCCATTGATGATATTTACTCCTGGACTTCAAACACTGTAATTTTGATATGATACTGGTATGAATTCTTCAGTTGGAGAATGCCTATTTTCATTCATGTAGGGAGATGTTGTCAGCTCTGTGCAAAATATATAGTTAGTATAAATTGGTTAAGAAATATGCCTACTTGGAAAACTGGTCAAATAAGTGGGTTACTTGATGTACTAAGTTGATATCCTTTATAAAAACATATGGCCAAACCAATTGTAATTGGCTTGGAATTACGAATGAATATTGAAAAATCCTAAAAAATGTTCATTTATTTGCATAAAATTATCTGAAATGTTAATTTTGATTATAATTAAAGTACATTTATTATGTTCATCTCACTAAGATTTTCTTATCAATCTTCAGCTTGCTTCTGTCATTTGGTGAGTTGAATTTAACTTGCAAAGTTAATAATGCTTACAGCATTAATCTCTCAATGAAAATTCACAGTTTCATAATAATTATCATAGTATTATATCTCTTTTATTACAGTTCTACTGTGTCAGATTTATTCAGAAATGTTAAAGAATCATTTGATAATGATGTTACACCATACTTTGCTTTGTTTATCAGTGTATGGGGTAAGTGATCCTTTAATATGAATTATAAAGAAAACTTAACACATAGAATGTCTGTTAATTTTAATGTATATTTGGCTGTTGGCAACAACCGGTTGAAGCCTTGAAGTATGTAGATAGATTTATATATGTATATGTCAATTCACTAGACCTCATTTAGGTATAAACAGTGATTCTTCTTTTGCTTGTTTGGGGCATAATGTTGTCATCTTAGCTCCATTTCACTGGATATTTGTGATGTTGAATGCTCATTGCAATGATTCAAATTTCTGTGAACTAGAACCATGGCACAGGTTATAAATTATTATTTACAGTCTGAAATACAATGTAGTTACTTTTTAAAAAAAGTTTTTCAGATTTTAATTTTAATTTGACTTCGTGAAATATTGTTGTGAAACATTAACATTTTGTCTGATTCCAGGAACTCTCTTCATAGAAGTATGGAAACGTCGTCAATCAGAGCTAGCATATAAATGGGATGTTGAACAATTTGAGGAATATGAACCTGATAGACCAGAGTTTTATGGAACAAAACAAAGAGTGGTATGATTTAATATTTCATTTAATGGTTTTAATATTTTGTTTGTCATGTAGTATGTCCCTTTGTTATAATTATGTCTATGGTTTAGGGTTGCTAAGTTTGTGAAAAATTTGTTTTTTAGTCTCAGCCCTGTGTATTAGAGGTGTACTCAGTATTTGTAATTTTTCAAAACTTTCTTCCTTAAAGTGATTAATTTGTCCTTTAACCAAAACATAAAAATTCGCTTTTCCTGATAAATTATTTTTCTCTTATGCTACATGCCAGTACAGTGACCCCAACTTCAATAAGGAATTGCAAGAGTGGAAAAGTTGACTGTGAAAAAGATATGACTGAAAGGGAGGCTCATTTTATGTTTAAGTTTATCAAGTTTATGCTTGTGTATGTTATGTATGTTAATTTTACAATTTTATATAATTATACATTTCTGCATTTCATTCAGGATCCTGTGACAAATGAACAAGATTGGTATTATCCATTTACAAGAAAAGCTTGGAAATTGTTTCTATCTACAATGACTATACTTTTCATGGTGGGTGTTTCTTATCTATTGCTTTTTTATCATACCCAAAGATTAAAATTAAAATTACAAAAAAAAGTCAAAAGAAAGATCAACTTGATCTTTAACCTGTTAATTGATAGTGACACTGGAACTAAGAAAAGCTGTATAGAAATACATATGATTAACAAAATAAAAAATTCAAATGATCAAAACACACTCAGTTATAAGTACCAATTAGCTTACTTGATGCCATTTCTAATATTTATTGAAATGGCTGTACAATGTATATAGAATAATAATGCTTAAATCACATAAATATGCATTATTTTCACCTGCATAACTAGTTAGCTACAATAGTGAAGTATCTAGTTTTGAAAGCAGGATTAAGAGTGCAGTTTTGAGCCTCACATTTGTTTCTTATTTTTTGTCTCCTCCCATTTTACATGTAATATCTGTATAAATATTTCTCTGTATTCCAGGTATGTCTAGTATTGATCAGTGTAGTATCTGTGATTGTATATAGAACTATAGCAAGAGTTGATTATTGTCCTGATTTACCTGATAGTGAATGTTTATTTGTTACAACTATTGTATCATCATTGTTTAATGCTATATCTATACTTATACTTGGTAAAGTATATGATATATTGGCTAGAAAATTGACTGATTGGGGTAAGTACAGCTGTAATTACTATTGATGTTTTTTACTACAATTTTTTTGTCAAAGGGAGTTAACTCAGTTTTGGATTCAACCTATATTATCCATTATAATGCTTAGTAATCTCCCTTTGATATTTTGTCTTGTTTCCTTTGAACTTGTATTTACTTAAATATTTGAAGTAGATGTTGTTGCACTGTGGATAAGGTGCTAGTTCAGTTGAATATATATTGCAAAGTTAATCTTACATTGGTTCATTACTTGCTAGATGCCTTGGCTAAGAGGCTAAAGCATTAGACGGATAACCAGTATGTTGGTTCAAATTTTATCCGAAACTTTTCCCATTGTTTCTTTGAGTAAAAAATGTTATTTTTACTAGTTCTATACTGGTAAGCAGTCTTATGGGTGATTAGCATGATGTAACAACTTGTTTCACAATCCAGCTAAATGAATTCGTATAAACAATTGCTTCCTATTTCTGGTTATACAACATTTTAAGCTGTTTAAAGAAAGAAATTTATTGATAAATGTGAGTTTTCATTTTGTGCATAAAATTGTACTTGACTTAATTGTATTACTAAACTTTATTTCAGAAAATCACAGGACACAAACCATGTACAATGATGCTTTGATTGTTAAATTATTTGCCTTCCAATTTGTCAACAATTATTCCTCCTGTTTTTATATTGCTTTCTTTAGAGGGGTAAGTTGATGCAATAATGTGATCTCTCTTTTTTCTTGTAATGTATATAAACTGTATATACATTTTTTTCAATCTGTAAGGCAAGTTTTTCATTAATTTAGTCTTTTTATGAGTGTATTTATGAGTGTTTTTCTGTCTATAAACCTATTAAATGCCACTTTGCAAATAAATCTACAGATATGTCCTGACATAAGAAAAATGTTCATTGAGATTCCTCAGTAAAAGAGTTTATACATGTAACTGTGTGAAGATCATAGTATATCATACAGTTGTATTTTATAGTCATTCACTGACATAGTAGCTATTACCCCTGGTCATTGACCTGTTGGTATCTATCTATCAGTCGACCTGTGAAGTCTTTTACTTGTGAGTAGTAATGCTCATGAGCAGCTGACAACAGAATTGAACTATCCTTGGTGGTAGGTGCAGGTACCCTTTTACACCTGTGTGAGATGAAGCAGTCACAAAAAAAAGGTCTTGAATAAAAAAAATGGCTGTGCCCCTGATAGGATTCGAACACAGGTTCCAGACACAAATTTTCTTTATTATAGTATACAATGTATATAGAGAAATAAGATTTGTGTCTAGCACCCGTGGATTGGAACACAGTACCTCACAATACTGAAGTGTTCATCTTCCCACTGAACTTCTGCTTTTACTTATCAATTAATCATATACAATGTTGTATAAATGTCATATTTCTATATTTTCACAGAGATTTGATGACGATAATGGTATATTTGGTCGAGGTGCTGAATATCAAGATAATTGTGAAGGTACTTGTATGTCACAGTTATCATTTCAAGTCATGATTCTAATGATAACTAAACCATTACCTAAACTTGCTACAGATATACTTTTACCGTAAGTTTGAATTTTTTTTTAGTTTCTGTGTAACTTTTAGGTGAACTTTACTTACCAATAATAACAAGATGTTACAATGTATCAGGTCGTGAAATAAGCACTCAAATTAGTGCAGTTATTATTGCCATTGGAAGACCTGCCAAATTGATTGATGAAGTGTGGTTGCAGTACTTTGATTTCTAAGGAATCAACAGGCTTAAGCTGAAGAACATTATTAATTTTCCTTAAATTATCAAATAATGAAAAACTGAAGTTTAAGCAAACAATAACAAGTCCAGAATCCTTCACAGACAGTTCTACATGCACACCAATTGTTTGTATTAACTAAACTTTAACATATACTCATTACTGCTACCAAGTGATCCATCCATTATTGTTTGATGGTTGCGAAAGAAGGCCTGATAGTAATGGATTGGTATAAAATTTTTGCCTGAGTCATAGTTCTTATATCATGTTATGATTACTGATAATTATTGTATAAAATAAAAAATAGTACTTAAATTGCCATCATCAATTAATCAATCAAACCAAGTGTAGCAGTCTATTCCCCCCTTCCTCAGGGAAATACTGGCTTGGGCCTTATTTTTCCTATGGAAAAGATTGAGCTAGGCATTTTTTTCCGACAGGGGAAAATGGCCTAGCCTTCCCCAGGCCTGTTTTCTCCTTAATATTTGTTAAACTCTTGTACCTGCTATGATGCAACATTATTTCTCACAGCCATTTGACAAATGCAGCAATTCAGAAAGTACACATGAGTTGTATACTCTCCCCAACACTGTTAAGAATATGTTCTTAGATGTCAAGATAGAATAGTGATACTTTTACTGATTATATTCACATAATGCACAGTTATTCACTAGGTGCATCAACTTGATTACAAACATGAGCATCCCATCCTTCGGTAAACGTGGACGGCCAAGAAAGTCCTGGTTAGAATATGTAAAAGCAGATTTAAAGACATGTAACCTGCAACATAGTGATCCCCTAGACAGGGTTACATGGAGGTCAGATGTAAGAATATCTAGCCGCCTGCTGTCTACCCCAGTCCCTGGGACACCGGCAGCAGTTGACAAATAAACCATCTGGATTTGATTGATTGATAATTTAATTGTTTATAATTACAGTTGGGGTATGAAGTTATTCAGGAAATATTGTAAATGTTGTGCATGTATACCATTTGTTAAACGTTTCTTAAAACTAAATGATAAACCTAAAGAGGAGAAGACATTGTTAGAATTAGAGATAGAGAAACCACCTCTTGGTAACTTTACATTGGGTGAATATACAGAGAAAGTTATACAATATGGATTAATGATGGTAAGTATACAGTGCCATTCAAAATTACCTACTTTATTATTATTATTATTTTTATTTTTATCATCATCATCATTGTCATCATCGTCGTCATTGCCATTATCATCATCATCACCATCATCATCAACAATATCATTATCATTATTATTATTTACCAAATTTGTTTAGCACTCTTTTCATATTGTATTTTCATATTATACATGTATGTTCAAAAGCACCTTTACACCTACACTTGTAATCAAAGCACCAAAAGAGCTGTCAAACATGTGGTTTTGATTGATTATATGGCCTGTACAACAAACGATAGTAATAGAAGGGAGCTTATCTTTACATTAGCCAGATTCAATATACATGTACTTCATTGGCACAAACTGCATATTGTCTCTTTGTTAATGTGTAATGCCCACTACATGTACATTAATTGCATTAATAATTATTCCTTTAATTGCAAGCAGACTTTTATGAGGATTTGCTACCCTCCGCTTCTAAACATGGGGAAACATCATGTAAAAAAGTATGATTTCATTTATACAATTAAATTCTATTTCAAATGCATTAATGCATTAGTATAGTTTTAATAGATTACACCATTGTAAAGGGAGAAATGATACTTAATACAAATGTAATTGTTATACAATGTACATGTATCTAAAGATATGTGTGAAATCTTTTATGTTTAGGTTAAATTTTGATAACAAATCAAACATTTACATAGATGAAAGATGATAATGTTATTATGACTGTCACTGTATTGTCTTAGAGGTAACATCTGTTATGTAGTATAACTCAATGTTATGAACACCTTTGAAACTAAACATTAAGTTAATGGTGCATTTTAGTATTATTAGCACAAAACATTTTGAACTTTTATTAATGGAAAACACCTATCTGGCTAGATTTAAGACTTGCTTTTTTTAAGTCCACAGATAAAACTACATTAGATTCACTCACCAAATACTTTGGGCGGGATTCAGCAAATAATACCCTGCAAGGTTTCAAACTGATAGCTTCATTTTCTTGTTTTCTACTTAGCTGTTGTAATTTAACTTGTTGTCTGCCTGAACATTCATTTCTATTGTTCCTGGCTTGACTAAAAATTTAGCCTTAGGAGTTTTATTCCTAGCTACAGCAGGTCACACTCTTCCATGAAAATAGACAATCATGTTGATTTTCATATCATTTTGTTGGGTGAAAAGATAAGCAAATACTTGTTTGTAGAAAATTGTCTGAAGAAGTTGTTTGGATTAGTTGAAGTAACTGAAGAAATAATCACAGTATAATTTTTCAATGTTTTAACTATTGACATTCTTTCTACAAGAAATTAACAGAACCAGATAAGAGCTTTTGAAATGATGAAAGCAAATGCAATTTACCTCTTGTGTAAAGACCTCAATTTTATATTAATTTGAAGAAGATTCTTGTCAGGAAAACAAAAAAAAGTTATTTAGTCAGAGCTTCTTCAATAAAACATTATAATGTGTTGGTAGTGAATATATTCATATACATACAGATTATAGTTTTGAAGTATCACTACAGATCATCATTATGTTTTACTATTCCAGTTGTTTGCAGCATCATTTCCACTAGCACCTTTATTGGTTCTACTTCTAAATATAGTAGATTTAAGAGTTGATGCTTGGCGTATGTTATGGGCTTATCAAAGACCAATGGCAGTCATTGCTGAAGACATAGGTGAGATACTGTGACATGTTACTTTTTAAGATTTTTATTACATGATAGTGGTACAGCGTGCTTATGTTCTTGACTTGTTTTCTAACAGTATCAGAAAGCAGTGGGATTGCAACCTGCTGCCTTATTTTTTTATTCTTATTCCTGTATTATATCAAATTTGACTGTGATAACATCAATTAACAGAAGAAATTCTTCCATGAGTATTCATGAAATGTAACCTTTACATAATGGTGCACCATTAGCCCTATAAAACAATCAGATATTTAGAATTATCATTGTATTTAAAGACTATATTCAAATGCAGTTTAATATTGTGCTTGCAATGAAAATTTATTGATGATTTATTTTTTGTCAGAATTTTTGTCTCCATTGTGAGATTTGTGATGAAAGTTTCAAAGTAAGGGATAAAATCTTACTTTGGTTAATAGGTTTGTCAATCCCTACAGTTGTATATACAGTACAACCTCTCTTGAACAACACTCACTGGAAGGGACTGGAGTGTGTTGCTGTTCATAGGCTGTTGCTCTGCAGAGGTTAAGTACAATTGAATATTGCCATATCCAAATTTGCTGTTGTTCACAGAATTTGTTTTGTAGAGGACTGCTTAATGAAGGTCACTCTTGGTTAACAATACATGTTCATGTGTTATTTTCCAGGTACATGGCAGATTATTATCACATTTATTAATTTTGTTGGTGTTGTATCAAATGCTTTCTTGATTGCATTTACTTCTAACTGGGGTGAACAATATGATACTGCTGGAAAACTATGGGTTGTTATTGGATTTGAGGTATGTATACTATGTTCAATGCTATAATTTATTATAATTCTTGAATGTCAATGATTGTTTTTGTACAGCTATTATATTTCTACATATTTAGTATGGTTAATGATTAAATGAAAACTAATTTCTTGCATGCATCACATTTTAAGACTCAGCATCTGATAAAACTGATAATTTTTATTGGTGATATTTGCATTGTATGTTTAAGATCCACTCAGGATCGAATGGTCTCGGGTTAGTTTACAAATTTTCTTGCCCAAGGAGATAAGTTGACACTGCTTCACCATACCAAGTAGTAAATTAATACTGTGATTGAATAAAAAGAACTTTTATTCAAGTTAGATATGTCAGCTGAACAAGCAAGTATTGAAGCAGACTCTAAACCCTAAACCATACTGTGGTTTTTTAACATTTTATGTACTGATAAATTATATATAATTTATTTCAGCATATTGTGTTCAGTTTGAAGTTTTTGGTTGCATATCTAATACCAGACACCCCAGCATCAGTGGTTGTAGCCTTGAGAAAGGTTTGTAGGGTTTAAATATAATTTAATAGTTTCAGCTAGCATTTTCTTTTAAAACCGTTTAAATTATACCTCTTCTGTGTTTGCTTATCATTAAGTGAATTTGTAAAAAACACCTTAGGTATCACTTTAGATAAAGCATTTTTAAGAATAGCTGTCTCTTAAATGGTTACAAATAGTTAATACATTTTTGAGGTTGAAAAAAAAATAAAGTAAGTTAATGGCATTTTATTGTCTAGGATTTAATGAATAATGAATTGTGGTATCATTTATGGTTGAAAATATGTCCTAGAACAATGAATGTACAATACATATTTATATTTTATATTTTTACTGATTTACACATTCTTGCGCCATTTTTTCTCATTTATTGAAGAAATTCTACCTATCTATTCTATAACACTCCCATTGACTTCAAAGCTATGAACTGTTATCCTGTAGAGATACAGGTATCAAATTATGCTTTAGTATTCTTGCAGAGAGTTTATATGGATCATATGAATATTATATGAATGTATGGATCAGCAATTATAATATATGATAAAACAAAGAATATAGTAGGCGTAAAATGCTGACTTTATAGTAACAATTCAATTACTAACTTGCAAATGATATACATTTGTATTTTGATTCTATCTACAGAAACGTTATCAATTAGAGAGAGTTTTAGAAGATGATAAAATGAAAGATGTTGGTTATACTAAAGGTACAACAACAACTAAAGTTAGACATGATGAGTAAGTTACATACATGTACATAATATATAGTGAATATAATTGTATCAGAAATATTCAACATTTTTTTGGCGCAAGATCAATTATTTGCTACACTATTTTAATAATGGTGAAAGTTATCCTTCTAAAAGGTACATCATTTTACATGGGGTTTCCCCATGTTATGTAACATTATGGACGATTACATATACACACACAAATAAAAGTATAATTACTTATTCAATCAATGCAGTCCACATTACGTGTTAACAAGCAGACAATATGCTGTCTGTGCAAATGAAGATTTTCTAATCTGGCTTATGTAAAGTAAAGTGCCCTTGTATCGCTTCTGTTTGTCAATCCTGTGCTTATAAATTCCATTAAAACCCCATGTCTGACTGCGCTATTGGCACTTTCATTTATCTATGAGTGAATTCATTAAACTTATATTCCTTGGTGAAAAAATTATTTTCATTGAAATGAAAATTTATCTTACACCAAAATTTGTTTTTATTTTGTGTATCATGTGATGTCTTTACAATGAAACCTTTTTAACTTAGATATTTTTGCTGCTATGAAATTTGAATGAAAAACTTAAAAATCTGATTGGCAAAGAAGTTCTTTGAATTTCGGAGCAAAGTAATTAAAAAATGTAGTAACAATTTTATGTTTTTATGTGGGTTTAATATGTTATCTTGGCAAAGGTAAGAATGCTGTCCTATAAAAAGATTAATTTCGTTATTTGCCTGATACGTCAAACCATGTTTAAGTATGTTGTCAATTTTGCATCATAATTATTTATCAGTTCTGAACTTGGACCAATATGGCTGACTAGGTAAGATTCTACTTCACAAGTGATCTTGGGTCATATTTATTGCAGAGAGATAGTTAGGGTGCACTATTTTTATATTTATTGCACAGGGACATTTTTCTTGGGAGTGTATGTTGCATTATGAGGTTTTGGCATTATCTCTGCATTTGTTTGACATCTTTTATTTTTCTGGTTACTTTTTATATGAAAAAAGACAAATATCTTTTCCATTTTAAGGTAAAATGTGAGTTCTGGCATTTAATTTCTGTATACTGACCTCACCGAATTGACTGTTGATTTTTTTTAGTTTTTAGTTACCCCCTTTTGTCCTTCTATACATAAACTAGAAAGGAGATTGCAAACCCTCATTTTGCAAAATGAATTTGCACATTTGGAATGCTTCTGGTTCCTGTGCTTACCTATCTAGCATTGTGGGACAGTATGACTTAAACACAAAATTTATAATTTTGGGCAAAATGAAGCAGACATTGGCTAAAAGGAGATGAAAATGTTTAAATACATATTCTGTACAACCAACTAACAACATTACTCAATTGCAAGTCTTTTCCATAAATAGACATGCCTATAATTATATTACTAAATAAGTTTGACTTTTGTTTCTTGATATGTAGTTTGGTTGATTTTATTACTACTATTTGTTTATGACACTTGGCCCTTTGTTTACTAAATTTCTTATTGTGTGTCTGATAAAATATTTTACTGAATTGTGGAGAAATTGTGATTGGATTTTTTTAAATAGTATGTAAATGAACTAAAAGTGTTTTTCCCGTCCTCTTGGTTATACTTCATTTCTAATGTTCACCTTCCTAACTGCTTAATTGAACAATAACTTATCCAAATATTTAAATATTTATATGGCATGGCATGGCAGACCATGGCAGCTTATATTCAAATCTCATAAAATAATCTTAAAATTTATCTTGCAATTTTTCTTAGGTTCACCTTTCTATGTCTGTTCTAATATAAAGTTACCATTGGGTCTTGGTCAATCTGATTAAAACCCGATCTAAAATGTTCTGCTCGCCTACTCGCTAATTTAGATCTGGCCTTTTTCAAACGAAGGTCATGTTCAGGTGACCTTTTCTCATCATAATATTCATGACGAAATTGTTATGATGCGTAACTTGTTTACATTGTCTACGTCACGCAATTTGTAATGAGCCGTCCAATCGCAGACTGTTAATAATACCGCTATTAAATTTGCTTGCACACCTTGGTCTAAAAATAGCAATAACGAAATCAAAATGTTATTAATAGTGTTTCGTCTAGATGAAAGCTGTGCATTGATTGGTCGACACAAAGTTCATCTCGACGTGACCTTCCATGGAGACAGTAGAGATCCTGTATGACAATGCTCTACAGGATATCTGTTTACGGAGATTAGGTCTTGGTGGTCTTCATGTTATGACCATGTTTATGGTATATGTATTTTTATGAATTCTTGAAATTAAGATATTCAATAACAATGATAATAATAATAAAGACTTTATTTAACGAGGCTACACATTTGGATATACCAATCTTCCATGTGGGCCTCTGGTAAATCATGTACCTTCAAAATCAAATGCCATTATGCACCTTTAAAATCTTCAGTCTGAGTCAAAGTTGTCTTACGTAAAAAAATGGTTGTACGGCCTCTGATAATCAATCTCATGGGTTTATATTGAATTCCAGTGAAGATACAACAAGACATAGAAAACCAAGAAGTAATTTTGTTAATGAAGAAGATACTGAAGTCAGAAGATTAAAGAAGAAAAGTAAAAAAGGTAAATTTGTAATCAAGGTTATCATATCTGTATTGTTAACGAAGTTTAATTGTGTACTCATGGGTTATTGTACTGTACACATTGGTCATCAAGATTATTTTGCCAAGTTTCTTGTATTTCTTGTTTTGAAATTGCATTTGTATCTTTTTGTTTGAGTTTGATATAATAGCAACACATTTTGGCAATCAATAAACCTTATAACCCTTACTGAAAAGTCTAAATCTCTGTATTAAGTTTATAACCAGTTACTAACGCTTAAACTTCCATCAGTGACTGACAACTGCCTTTTGTTCTCTGGTTACCAATTTTTTCTAACTTCTAATGAGATTAAAGTTCAGATATTTGTTTTCAAAAACTTCATCTGTCCTTGTTTAAGATAGCATTAAAAGAGTTAAGGGTGTATCGGGATTTGAAATTGAAAAAAATCTATGAAGTGGGTGTGGTGACTAAACTATTAAAATATCCATTAATTCTAAAATAATTTTTATATATTTTGTAAGTGATGCATTAAATGTATAGATGTGATGGGAAAATAAAAAAAATCAACAAATAAGATATTTAGAAGGAAATGAAAACATTTAACCTCACCTTAGAATAGCCTTCCGAACGTCAATCCAAACACATATTTAAAGTTCTTTTTTCATAAATCCAAATGTTGATATAGGTTGTCTATGTAACATGTTACAATGTCTTAGGGTAAATTACACAAAAAAGTATTTCCCAAATGTAAATTTGATAATTCATCTCAACACAAACATTACCAAACATTACACATTTTAAATTACAGTTTACACACAAGTTCCCAGTGCAATTTTCTACTCATATTGTATGTTCTATGTGTGTAATACGAAGGAAAAATTTATCGGGTTCCTGTGTGAAATTGAAAATAAAATCATGTGTGAAGAGTGTTGTGATCAATTATCAAATTTACATTTTGGAAACACTTATTGTGTGATTCACCCTAGGACATTGTAAAATGTTATATGGACATTCTATTACATCTTTTGGAATTATGAAAAAAGAACTTTAAATATGTGTTTGGACCGACGTTCGTAAGGCCATTTCCAGGTTAGGATAAATGTTTTCGTTTCTTTCTAAATGTCTTATTCGTTGAGTTCTTTATATTTTCACTGTCTCATCTATACACTTAATGCATCACTTACAAAATAAATTAAAATTATTTAGAATTTATGGATATTTTGATATAATTAGTTACCCCACCCACTTGATAGATTTTTTTCAATTTCAACAAATTATAGATCCTTAATTGTATGTTTTTTATTTATTTAAAATTATGTTTAAAGTTTTGACGAAAAGTTGTGTATCTTTCATATTTCAGACGAATCAAATGATCATATATATAATGAGATAGAACAACCTGATTATACTAAGAGGTAAATAATATTGAAGATTTATAATGTATATATCAAGGGTTGCTCACAAGACTGTAGTAACTCACTCCTCTTTAATGCCATGCACTTACTACAGTCTTATGTGCAACCCTCGATATATATACTGTGAATTTTGTATGTAATATAATAATATATGATAATGCATGTTAGTGTGTTAATATTTATTTATAATAATGTTTATATGGTTGCTTTTATTTTGTAAAAGAAAATTAAAAAAATTGTTCTTTTCTGTCTTATTGAAACTGCAGGCTGCCATCATAAAGAGTTCCCCCAAAGCATTTATGAAGGGACTCTTTCATGCCAGCAATCTGTGATTGAAACTGTTATTGTTTCTCAGACTGACTTCTATACTTTGCTATCATGTGGGAATATGAATATTGTATATTCTGTGCCCTTCAAAACTTAATGGGAACATTCCTCTTCTAAGGATAAGCCACTTAGTGTAGTTACAATGTATCAATGCAAATTCCAAAATTTACATTAATTTGTACATCATCATGTAATTCAAACTATGTTACTTGAATAAACTTTAACTATAGTTAAAGTATTGCGGTATGCATGCTCTTTTTTATTAGCCGGATTTTTCAACGGTCAGGCGGGCGTCCAGTGTCGTTAACAATTGCATTAACAGTTTCAATTTAGCATATATTTCTGCCATTTATTGTCAGATCTTAATGAAACTTCATACACTGATAAAATACCATGTGATGAACAGAATTAAGAAGTAACCATAACTCTACCTGGCTTCATTATGGATTATTTCCCTTTGTAATTTTTGTGTTAAAGTTTTTTCAAATCTGGCTTTAATGTGGTTTCCACATTACATTTCTTGTAATTTCATTTGTCTGTGAAATTTTGGAGGGCACTGAACAAATATTTTGTCCAAAATGAAATGTCTGTAAATTTATGTAATTTTGATTCCTACTTATTTTAATCTCTCTGGTGTTTTGATTTAAATGTATAGTTTGTGCAAAATGACCTGTGACACGGACTCTTATTTACATATCATTTATATTTGATAAATCAGTCACAGTGTAGGGACTGAAGCTTTTAATGTATTCATCTATCTCAGGTCATGCAATTTGCATAACCTTTATCAGTTGAGGAAATGATTACTTGTGGAGATTTCAACTTATTTGTGTTATAATGAATCAATTTCGGAGTTTAGTTTTCCAACTACTGTAGGCATCCCACAAACTGGAGTGGTCAGCAGGTGGCTTGATTGACATTTAATCATAATGAGACCCTGTTTTGAGGATGTATCTATGAGGTTAAATGCTGCAAGGTCAATCCTTTTTTCAACTGTAGTTTATAGGACATTGAATAATTTATCAAAACTTCTCTATGGTCAAGCATGTCCAGCAAATGTTTGCTTGCTCATTTGAAATGTATTTTTATTGGATATTTATGTAATTTAGACCTAGATCTGTAATGACTATAAGGTATTTATAAAATAACAAACATTATGCACATATACTATCATTGTGAAGCACACATACGAGGGTATAATAATTGCACAAGCATTATACTTTGTACATATATTCATTAGAATTGAGAATTTAATATATTGCTTTTGTAAAACTAGGCAGTTTTTTATCACCTTCTGTTCTAAAAAAACAACCCATTTTTGTATTTTTAAATATCATATTTCTCACTCTTCATTCTAATAGTTCGACAAGTCAATAAACAAGTAAGTTATGATGCTACAAAGTCAAGTCAACTATTTTAAATTTTCGTAACCTAGTGGTTTTTTTAAAGGTCACGGACTCACGGTCAGCGTGTGGCCTGAGTTTCTTAAGCATAGTACTGTTGAGCGCTTTGTGCCCTGGTACCTTTCTACCACTAAAAGGAATAAGTATGTGATATCAAATCGAGGGTGGCCAAGGGGCGCAGTGATACACATTGATAGGCTTAGACAACAGGCCTTATAATTACCACTGGGTTACAAGAGAGACTATTTAGGCTAGAATATACATTATAGTATTTAGAGATCTGTATTAAAACCATGCTAGAATTTCTGTACCCCCCTATAAATGATATTCAATGTGTAGTGTAGCAATATTTATTGAGCTTGACCTTTTTGAAAAAAAAATTATACACTGCATTTACTTTCTACTTTGTTAAAATATCAGGAATGATCTGAATTTATCAATGAATCATGATGACACCTTTTGTTTAACTATATTATTTGTAAATGTTAAACTAATCTTCTTCACAATTGCAAAGTGAATTGTGGTAGAAAATTGGCAGGAATCAAGTTTCATGAATCATCTTTCATTGGTTCACGTTCAATTTTGTGATACATCTTTTATCAGAGTTTAAATTCAGTTTTGTGATGTATCTTTCATGGGTTATAATTCCACTTTTGTTTATGCAAGATCTTTGATGTTAGTGAAGTGTGTAATTATTATAATAAGACAGTTCAAGCTTAGTATAATATTGTTGGACTATACTAGCTGTCTATAAATATTTTAGTGATTCTGTTTCTATCCCAAAGTGATACAATCAGTTTGGTTGGTAGGTATAAAAAAATATGTACACTTCAAGCTTAAAACAAATTCACATTGATTACGCATGTATTGTAACCCAATCAAAATTTTCTGTTGTTATCATTCAGTGTATGTAACATACACATATATCACGCTAGCATGTCTTTTGTAGCCTCAATATGATAAATTATTGTACATAAAATCACAAAATAAGCATTCTTCTTGCTTTCTTAGACATGGGATCAGGCATGGTCTTGATCAACCTAAGAAACAGTGTCTTAAGTGGATCTTGACCATTCCGTCCTATGCTCCTGAAGCCATTGTGAAATAATTAAGCTTGAATAGATTCTAAGTATGATTTATTGATAATCAAAAACTATTTAAATCAGCAGGGTTAATGTCAACATTGTAAAGTCAACACTTAATTAAACCCTAGTTTTAACCATAATGTAATAAGTGAATTCTCCATCATAGACCCTAACTTGTGTGTGTTAATGTCAAAATGATTATAAGTCATATTTTTTCATTCTTAAATTTATAATAATTATTGGTTATCAAATTATTTTTATTATTGCTAATTTAAATTAATGTGGTGATGTATATGATATATTATCATAAAAGTATTGTAATAATCACGATACTGGTGTATCATTAGTTGTATCACATTTTTTGTTATTTCATATAAAATCATATTTCCATAGTTATATATTATTATATCATAGTATACATACCCATAAATGACTTGCCTTCATTATGTGTCAATGTATCATTTATTTATAAATGTGTTCACTTTATAATTCTGGCTATTGTAAAGTAAACACAAATCATTGAGATTTTGAAATTAAACTAAACCTGTCTTGCTCCTGGGTTTTATTAGTTTTTGCTGTTTGTAGGCTGGTTTTCATGATGCTTCCATATAATCCTGCAAATCATGGCTGTGTGTATATAATTATCATTAAGGAATTAAACATTTAAAGGGAAGAGTCTAAATAGACACCATTCATCCCCACCATGAGTAGTTTTTTCAGTGAGAAAAGTACAATCTATAAAGATCCTATTCATTATTGATAGAAAAAGATTAGATTTACTCAACACAATGATAGAACTTGGGCAAAACCTTTTTCAAGTACAAACTATTCATTTAATATTGCTTATAAATAAAATGTTACTCAAACTTGACAATACTACCCAGCATAAAAGGTTTTTATGTATAATGACATATTTTCATCAAACTTGGTATACAACTATTCTATGATAGGATAATGCCTGGTAAACTAGACAGAACTGCTCATTCTATGGAGTGGCTTAAACAGTAAGAAAATGAAACAGGTGATCAGTACTTATATAAGTGAATGTACATATAAGATAGACTTTCATTCTCACTAACATTTATTTTTTTGGTGTTGGAAAATATTGACTGTAGTAGGTATGAATGAATTATTAACTATTAGTATTCATCATGGTAGTGGACTGTGCATTGGGTCTTAAGTTCAGGCATGCGTCAAGCACTGAATAATATCAGTCTGGCCCTAACCTTAGCCCAAAACCAAAGACAAAACATTTGGGTTAGTGAAAATTATATATTTCATGCAGTTTGGCTAGTTGATAATTTTGCTCGTTGCAATACAGTCATAAAAAGTTATAGTGCTTGTAATAGTTAGAGTAAAAACTTCAATGTTTTACTACAAGCATGCACAGTCATATGTCTAGATAAGTCGTTATTAGAACTCATGTCATTAAACTGCACCTTTTATTCACTGCAAGTATGGTTAAAGTTGAAGCAAGCTTGTATGTTTATAGAAGTTTGACTGAAACTTGTTGTTTTCACTTTCAATTTTACAACTGGTGTTGCCAATGCATTCTTAGATTGTTTATGTGCTCTTATTCTTAACCCTTCATTTCTAAGCATGGCAATTGCACCAAATCTTTGTGAAGTGCCTTTGCAAGTTTGACCATTTTGTCTGTTATACACAACATATATCCATGAGTCCACATTAAAAATTACCATTTATTCACTTTTGTCATTTTTTAATCTGTCAATGTATACTCATGTAATATTATATACATGTATATAAATAACAAAGATCATAAATCTTAACTATATTATAATACATTTGATTAATAAATCTTTCTATTGCTTTGTTATTTTTAAAACATAAATTTATTTTAACAACACTTAATACATGTATATTTATATTTTTGATTCCAAATGTAATCAGCAGTTTATATGTATAGTTTGTTTTTTCTCAACTGTCAAAACATTAATAATTTAGGTGAATTTGTATGTTAAAATTATCGTATTCTTACAATAATGATTTTACAAAAGAGTGTATTATGATCCAGTAGAGCTGCCTGTGTCATATCATAGGTTCTTAGTAAAGAAATTTCATTAACCACGAGCCTTGAATATAAATATAATGCATTCAGACACTGCAAAATGATTTAAGCTTAGGCTGTTGAGATAAACCAAACTATATGATGTACATAACTTTTTCAGCATACATAAAATTATAATCATATACATGTTAGTTTTAATTATATTGTATAATAATGAAAGTAGTCTTCATTATGAATTTTAATTTATTGTAAACATATTGTACTAACATTTTATACGATACTCATATACATAGAACAAACATTGAAAGACTCGAAAGGGTTTTGCCCGCAAGTTCTTGCAACTTTCCCCTTTCATTATTAATAATCAATCAAATACATTCTTTTATAATGCTTGTCGTTATCGCTTTTTTTTTCATTATATCATTCTGCTTGCGTGCATCTCATATTTTTAGCACGGGAAAAGTATAAATGATTAAACTATAATCATGCACAATCGTTGTTGCTGCTGATAATGCAAATTATGGTGAAATTGCTTATTTGATAAAATGATATTTAATTTTTCTGCTCTGATAAATTTTATTATTTCATACATTATTATATTGTATAGATGATGGAATGACTAGAAATCAGTCTTGATCTCCCAGATTTGTTTTATTTAGGATTGTTTTGCTTAAATTCCTGCTTTATAGCTTGTACCATTTTTGTAAAGCTGATGTACATGCTCTATGATTAGTGAGGCAATATTTAAGAATATTTTAGAAGAGATCTTAGTACCATATATTCAAATAATGTGCCTCTCTCAATCCATGCTGATATTGCGTTAAACCTACTAAATGTTAACAAAGAAATAAGTATTTTATGACATCAGATAGTGGATAAAAATCCAAAATGCATATATTGTCCTTAACATTTGTCTGTGGAGTCAAAAAATTAAGTGACTGACGAAGGTTTTCTTTCATAAGCAAACTTGTCATGTTGACAGTATTTAGGGCAGATTTTATTCAATGATCACTGAACACAGTCTCCAAATAAAGTTTTTCTATTTGTTTTTTTTTTCTGTTATGAATTGGGCCTTAGGTAGCTTTTACATGAATACAGTGTGAATTAAAATGAAATGCTTTTATATTATTTTAAATGCTCTAGTCATTTGTATTTTGCACCTAACTCAACCTCAGGTAATATTGCTGACTTAAAAGAATGACTTTGAGCTTAGCAAATGCCTTATAAAATAAGCAGGGACATTGGAATACAATGTAGTTAAATCTCTATAGTATATGGTATAACCAAAGCTATAGTCTTTAACATGTCCTGGTGCAAAACAATATTCCTGGCTGAAGTCTTCTGGTAACTGGAAAGTTTAAACATAGCTCTTTCCACTGCTATACCCTGCATGACCCCAGGGTGAAGGGGGTTCAAATTACAAATGACTGGAGCCAAGGTGCTTACAATTATAGCCAATTATAGGATATACTCACTGCTTCAGCAAACTTTTTTTAATAAAGCCTATTGCAGTTTTTTCAATGTTAAGCAAATCATGTTCTGTATTTATATAGATCATCCTCATCAATCAGTGAAATCAGAGGTGAATATATAACTAACCCTTTACTATATAGATTGATTGGTTTTGTTCTGACTTTTAACTATTACCTACCAAAATGTTGCCAGATACTTATATCTTACCATATAATGTTACCCTATATCACTGGTGATTTAATAATTGATTGGCTACTATCAAATCTTCAAACTTATGACATTGAATTTTCATGTAATATTCAACAATTCTAAATGTCAATTGCTAAAGTCACTCTTCTTTTAATCAATAGTGCAAAAATCTTTTTTTTCAAGTTAAGTTGCAAAAATCGCCCTTCTTTCAATTCAATGTGCAAAAAAGAACTTTTCTTTCAATTCAAGTTGCAATAATCGCTCAAGACTCTTTAATTCAAAGTGCAAAAACCACTCTGTTTTCAATTCAAGTTGCAAACTATAGCAATATACATAAAAACCCAGGATGATTTCTTTTCTCAAGTATTTTCATTCAGGAATTAAAATGTATGGCCATGGCCATCAGATTATTTTTATTCGTTAAAATTGGATGTATCGTGTTATTGACAGTATATGCACCAGTAATTTGTAACACTCTCATTTCATACCCGTGGGCAGTACAAGGAAAAGCTGGGAAAAAGAGCTGTTTTTGTTCCATGAAGTTTCCCTCAGCTGATGGGGCAACAGTGGAGGGGAGCTGTTTTCAAGCCAAAATTATTTGGGACTAAAGCTATGCTAATAGATTGATACTACACATTTTCTTACAGTGATTGGTATGGGTTTTGGCAGGTATTTTCTGATGCTCAAAAATAGCATAGGGTTATTTGTATGAGACTGGTGTAAATATTGATGTGTCTAGTCTGTGAAAATAGTCTGGGACTGACTGGGACATCCTCGCAGGTTGGGGGTGTTCAAGTATAAGTCCCCACTTTTCCTTGGGGATGGGGGTTGCAGGTTATAAATTACTGGTGCATTATGAAGTAAGAGTCTTTGATTAGCCAATCAGTAGTTAAATCAATGCTAAAAGGAAAGTAACTCAAACATTATCAAGAACAAGTCTCCATTGTTGGTGAATAGCACTTTAATATCAAACCAAAGTCTATTTTAATTCTGACTCCAGACTTGTGCTCCCTTAGACAGTAATACATCTTGTTTGTACATGGAACCCTGCTAGTATTGATATAACTGTAGAATTGTATTACCCAGAACACTTTCTGTTCTATAAACCCCCTTTTCCATTTGAAACATACCATTTGAAATTTAATTACAATGACTCTTTTTTCTGTTACTCTTCTTTCTGAAGGTGTTGGACAATCAAATGCTTCAACATTCATTTATTAATAATACTAAGTGTTATTTATTATGAATATTTATGTTGACAAATGCGATTTCTGCTGTGTTGCTTGTAGTTTAACTGAAAAAAACTTTGCGTGGTGTTATGGAGCAATTTTGTACTTGTAGTTGGCATTAAAATATGCTTGAGATAAATTATTTGAAGTTCCTGTAACAATTGTATATAACAACATGGTAACAATAAAAAGTGCTGAGTTAATTAGCTTTTCACCTTTTAAGTTCTAAATGTTTTTATTGTTAGTTTGTGGTGTCCTTTTTTATAACAAAAGTTTAAAAATCTAAAACATCTCCCTCTTTGCATCTCAGCCATGCAGAAGGTCTGTGTTTTGGACTGAACTTCCTGTTTCTGATATGTTGTCACTCATCATTTTGTAATAATTATACCACCACTACAATAACCCCACCATAGATTGGTGGATTTTAAAATGACATGGCACAAATGTTTACCTTGTTTAGACAGTGTGTCACCTGCAACAAGGAGTTGATACTTCTAAGGGTATGGGCATTTGATAGGATCAAATTTCCTTCCTCTTTGGCATGGTGGCAGATGGGGATATTTATCACTTCTGTGATAGCTCTAGTTAGTTCTGTAATGATTATAACTAAGTTAATTTATCAGAATAGTAATCCTTAAGGTTTGTTTCACCCTCTCCAGATCAATCTTAAATCAACAAAATCCAGCGTAACTTTTCAGATATTCCAGGAAATGTAAACATGTTATACTGTCGTTACATGTTAGCAAACTAACATTGAAGTCCAGCTAAATGTTTGTTGCTCTTATAGTTATTGTTCTAAGCACAGCTCCATACCATATCATAGTTTTCCTGAATTGTTAACCAAGAAAATCTTCCTATTGTGAATCACTGTGAATTTAAAATACCTTGTTTGTTCTAGAATGTTTTTTTTGGTTGTTATTTTCAATTCTGTTTCTTCTGAACCTGGTAATTCACAATTATATAACAATTTCCCTACTTTCCATTTTGATCACAATTGTGTACTCGAAGCTTGAAATCTATGTTTATTATATTAATATAAAGCACTTCTGTAGGGTTTGTAATACTGCACACAGATAATGGAATATCTTTTCCCCAGATTTAGTTTAATGAAGGAAAAAGGTATACAAACTGTTACTTTAATTGAATGCATTTACATGTATTTTGATGAATGTTTTTTGTACAAGTACATTTTAGTAGACGTACATAAATCGTGACACTTTATGTTATATTATAAATGGGAAACAAGTACAGGTAATCATGTAGGTTTAGGTTGATATGGTGCTTTTCAGCTATTTTATTGATGTAAAGGGATTTTACTGTGCTTGGAGATATTTAGATATGCTTCAGACGTTATAGCTTTTAAAACCATGCAGTTCTAAGCACATACTTTTACTTCTAGCTGACAACATTTATTTTTTGTATATTATGTTTGGGGCATAGGTATGTCAATCCCATTTTGCTAACAAACCCTCAGTTGATAGTCAGATGTGCTACCTTCTTAGTTTACTTGGTAGACTGTACATTGTTGAAGTTTGCTTTTGTTTAGGCCAGCGTTTTTTTATAATCTGGTTTACGGGAGCGCCGGTCCTAAATTTTGCAAAACCCAAATAAAAATAAATTTCAAAAATCAGTATTTTATTTTTATTTTCTCCGACGGTTCCGTTAGCTTACCGTGTTCAAAAAAAATTGCTGGAGCGTATAAACTTCGCTCTATTAGCACATCAAAGCGAAAACGAAGTCGCCGACATTTTCGGAAAATCAATTAAACAAATTATGACCCAGATTATGACAGTCATCGCGACCTCTATTCAACGACGGATGGAGCGTATGTTACATCCGCAATTCTTTTGTTATCTACCAATCAACTACACGGGAGTTGTGCTGTTAGTATACACGCTTCAAAAGCCGATAATTAGTGACTCGTTAGTTTATTGATGGTCCCTGTGTGTATTGTCACCTTTAAGACCAACCAGCGTCCGCTTAAAAATCAATAGTGTTATATGTCGGCCCAATAAGATTGATATCGTAATTAAACTGTTGCAATTTTAACAAACACGTGTCAAACTGTGATACTACAATAATAAAAGTAGATAAAGCTTTTTTGACACTTGCCGTTTAATTGATAATTGTATTTAATTATGAGCATGTTGTAAGGCAGTTAGAATAGACGTAATTAGCAGTTTGCCAACGATAATAATTATTTGTTTTTAAGAGATTATATGTTTTCGCGACCCACGCTATCGCCAATCAAATGAAAGAAGGTTAAATCTACGTTAGTAATTTAATAATCTTATATTTTGATTTTTAGTTCTTCTTAATTAAGCAATAAGTAACTGGAAAATTTCCTCAATTTTTCGATTTCAAGAATAAACACCGGTTGGTTCAATTGAATTTATGAAAATTGTCAAAGTATTGGTCACGTCGTGTTGCACACTAAAAATCAATAATAAGCATAGATTGCTACATAATATGTTATATTTAAGAAAAGGTATGTTATTTACAGCAGAACTAATTAAATAAAAAAAATATTTAAACAAAGAAGGGTCAATAACAAGGACACTGATAACATATTTTCCAAAAATGGGCTTTTATGCATTTTTAATATCTTTTGATGAACATATACTAGCAAGTAAAAATGCTTAACCCAAAAGAAGAACTTTTTATTGAAATGAAAGTTAGATAATTTAAGTTTACAATTCGATACAAAATCAATGTGTTCTGTGAATTTGGTGTAAAACATAGAACAAATAACTCAGTAACCAAACATCCATGGAGTATTTAATACTCACACTAATTGTGAGTTACAGCTGACCTAATATTTACAAAATGTAATAGTAATTGCATGCATTAAAGGATAGAAACCTAGAAAAGTTTGCATTTTAGAAGTTTGTGAATACTGTTTAAAATATTCCATTCCGCTCATTGAACTTTTCCCGCTTGTCTATCCTCCCAACTTCTCCCTCACATCCCTGCACTTCTCCCTAAATTACTAGGAGGGAGAAGTCACTTCTCCCTAAATTTGGAACCCAGGCTCATCCCTGTGTATGCACCGGTATGCAGACTGCGTCAAGCTTATTAATGAATCGTGTTTTTCCTGAGGTATGTATATTTGAAACCAGTCAACCACGTTTTTTTGCGAGGAAAAATGGCTTCCAGTTATTGGTTCAAGGTATCCTTTCGGAGCCCAGTCCGGAAGGATATATGTTTATATAAACAAACTGTTGTCATGATGATTAATTTTCCTCCAACTTCCAAGTTCAATCAAACAGGCCCGTAGGAACTGACAGGGGGGGCGGGAGGCTTTCGTCTGTGAGTTATACATGCCAGGCGTGTTTGGTCTCTACAAAGAAAGTACTACAAGCAAGCAAAAGGTACATGTATGTTTATTCCTGCACAACAAAAACAAGATACAAACAAGTTTTTGAGATCGCATCTGCAAAAGAGCTGTCAAAACTATTGTGATCATCCTTTGTTGATATTAATTCATCCTTCTATGTGAACTTACAGTAACTTATTACAGCTACAGTTCTAAGAAGCATTATCAACATACTACCTCCTTAATAGGCTGTACATACCTTGTTAGGATGATTTTTATTGAAACAAAGAATATTTGACTTTATACTTAACATTTTATAAAATAAATTTTTCTTTCATTTTTTTCGATTTATTTTTATTTATTTTTCCGATGCTCACTTTTTTGCATTTTATTTTTATTTTTATTTCCTCCTCCTTATGCTAATGTGTCCAGAAATTTCCCGTAAACCAGATTATAAAAAAACTCTGGCCTTAATTGCTTATGTCCTGTGTATCATTGCACAGTTATTGGATTTATTTAACTCAAACCATTGTGTAGAGTTATATTCTTATGGTATCTAATTACTTTAATGACTATTTCATTAACATACTAAGATCTTCTAAATAATTGCTAATTATCATTATGATTGTAATTCTTATCAATTACAAATGAATGTGCTATAGTTACAATAAATGTGTTATAATCTTATTTATATAGAAATTTTATTACTTAACTAACTTGAGCTGCAAATGAAGTAATTTATTTTATATTGTAATGTACAAGTATTTCAAATTGCAAATATATATTATTAACCCAGGTCGATAGCGCAGTTGGTAGCACGCCGGGATTTGGATACTCGTGCCCGAGGGGGTGCGGGTTCGAATCCCACCCGGGGAGGTTATACCCTTCCATGAAAATTTGACAATAATGTCAATTTTCCTCCATTGATTAGATAATATGGAGAAGTTTCCGGCCTTGTGGAAGGGTAGGTGAGTACTGGTTATAGACAATGGTCCAGGAAAGCTAGGTTAGGTGTGCTGGATGCCGTAAAATGACCTAAAATTGTGTTGACACGGCATTAATTCCAATAAATAAAGTAAATTGTCTATTTTAAATGTAAATTTCGGACTATATGTTTATCATTTTAATTGATGATGTTCCTGTATTATAATGAACATGCATGTATGATAATTATAAGAAAGCCATTTAAGTCTTTAGCCATGTATTTATAATCTTAATGTTTGAACTATGTCCAAGATATATTTTGCTTTTCTTATATATTACTGCATTGACTGTAGATTATGTAACAGAAGGATTACACTTTTTGGTAGCTTGTATTATAAAATCTGATCCCTTAAAGCATTGTATTGCAAAATATTTACTTTATCCTCAAATGTCAATGTCATAATGTATGGACAACATTACTTTTACATTGCTTCAGATACCTGCTATTTATGTTTTATGTTAATACAATATTTATGTATTCTATTACAGAGCTCCCCAACATTACGAAATAGATGATGATGATAATGATGATGGATATATAAGAAGAGGATATTTACCACATAGATATCAAACTGAATAAATTAACATAATTATAAAGTGAACTTATTATGTATTGTGTTAACATTGAATTTCTAAATGAATTCAACATTCATGACAAATTTTGCAATATAGTTTTTCATTCTACATGTACATTTTTTCACTTGCTTCATTGATTTTTTTAAATCTTGCATAAATATCATTTTTTAATATAAAAGGGTACATTTGAACTTGTAATGAAATGTTCACAAATAACAACCTGTAGTTGTGTAGCCAAATCAATTGACATAAGGAGAGGTGATTGCTCAAATTTTTAGATTTGTGACATTTTTTATTCTTTGCTACCACTTTGGATATTATTTTACACCAAATGGTTCTACTTAGTTCATACTAAGTCTTTATTGTGCCTCCATGTCTTATTATGTTTTACAAGATTGTATAAATAAAGAAAAGCCTGTTTGGTATACCTTCTGAGAGCTGATCTAGCAACTTATATTTGTGAATATTTTAGGGCTCATAAAAAAAAAATGTTCAGCTAAAATCGTTGTGTCTCCAGTAAAAATATTGGTCCGAAAACTGGTAAACTGGCAATTTCCTGGTCCCTGGTCTCCACATCTTCATCAAAACCATTGTTAATTTTGCATTTTATTATTTTTTGTTATTATTGTAATTATGTGTACATTTTTTTATACTAGTACTATTGTAGGCTTGAGCAACTATTAATTTTCTTTGAAAAGGGTGCAAACTAAGCAGGTTTTTATGGCCAATATCTACCACCTGAGCCATTGGCTGATCACCAAATGGTTGTTTATGGGACACTGTTGCCTAGCTGTGATCAAGTTACTAGTACATGAACAGTTTTGTTGTTTTTTACCACTAATGCTGTTATAAAAATAAAGTCAGGTACATTGTTTTAATATGATTTGTGATCTTGATAGTCTTGCTTTAATAACTTACTTATATAAAAGTCATTTAGAAAGCCATAATTTATTATAATCAAAATAGCTTTTTGCTTTTTGTAATCAAAATAGCTTAAAAATAGTAACTAATGTCTTTAAGTTCAAGTTTCTGTTATACAACTATAATGATAAATGAATAAGTTTTCTTTGCGCACCCTGTACTTGAAACTTTAGTTGTAATTTAACTCCAATCATACAAATTCAATTTTTGTGCTGTTTTTGATACACACAATAACTACATCATTTGGCATCTTACATTTTAGATGTTTTACCACAGTTGACAGTCTTAATTGTGACTGCTGCACTTGGCCATATTTGTTTTTGACAAATAGAAAGTTTCTTGCACTAACACCTGCTCATCATTTGCAGATCTTTTTGAAATTACATGGCAGTGGTGTGCTGGTCAAATGGCTGCCTTGATAAGACCATACAAACTCCTGCAGAGGAATGGCAGCCATTTGGCCACATTTCATTTTAAATATAATTGTTTTATTATCGTAATAAAGGTAATTGTTAGGGATGCACTTATTTCATGTTTATAGATATTTATGCATTTAACATAATAATATATGTTTTGCCATACCTGATTGTTGGTGTGTTTTTTTCTGTGATACCTATTTGTTTTTTTCTATAATTGATATTCTTAAACATTTCATTATGTTGATAATAATGATTATAATGATACATAACATAAATGTATATATCATTTCTTTCTCATAAGTTGTTTTGTTTACTATTCATACTATGTGACTTGGCTTTCATGAACTGCAGCAATCATGAATTTAACCAAACCACTCATTTCATTTGCAAAAATATATAGCTCAGACTGGAACCCCTAAATATGCTACAAACTTAGACTTGTATACAATTTTCTACCTATGGCAATCCAGAGCTCAAATGATTGGGTGTTTTCACCCATTTTGAAGTGGTCCAGAAAACCTTTTCAAAAGAGTATTGCTCAAATCTTATTTTTCAAAATTATCCTTTTGTATACGCATACTTTTCATTGTAACAAAATATGTTTGTTTGTATCCCTGATAAAACCTATAAAGTTTGATGAAATATATCGGTGGCTTATAACTGGTTCAAGTTTGAACTAATCGTTCATTCGGAACTACCTCGGCAATCTTCTATGCAGACAAACGTCGAATATCGTGAAGTGAAAAGTAGATCTATGAATTTGGTTTCTGTGGTAATATACTAGTCTGAACTACACAGAAATACGACATGTGAGACATTGTACTGATAAAATGATGTGATAAAGCATGTAACAATGTTATTATTGTCTGATTTCCGAGGTATATCTTCGTAGATGATTGCCGAGGTAGTTCTGAATGCTAATCGCTTTTAATTTTCAAGTATCATGTCGCTTTCCTCATTTCTTCAAAGTTTTTGGTCGGAATAATTGCTTTTAATATATGTATGCTTCATATTGACATATGGAGATTCTCAGGGTTTGTAAAATAAATGGCTCATTTTAGACTTTAAATGAAATCTTTACTGTTTTAACCTGCTTAATGTTGTGAATACTACTGACACAAGTTTTTCTAATTTGCATATTTACAAAAGTCACATTTTCACCAATCTGCCTTGCAAGCATTTGCCATAATTTTTACAATTCATTTCACAATACTTTCAAAAATTGTGTTGCCAATATTTCTAATAACACATTCCTTTTTAACATTTTCATTTCGTTATGGTGGTATTTTGTAATTTATCTAGTGCCAGTCTTTGATTCACTTGTTGCTCAAATATTTTTTGTCCAATCATTTCTTACTTTTTATAATGTAACAATACTGTCTTTTTGTATGTATTAAATAAGGCATGTATTACCTCCATGCTGTAAATATTTTAGTGAGAGAATAAAGATCTGTTCTATTTTGTTGAACAGACATATTACTGGTGTACAAAACAGTACTATGGATTATGCATTTTGTGGTAAGGGGTTGCTTAATGTTGTATCATGTTATATTTTTACAGTGTATAGCTATTTAAAATTGTTTTCTTCATTGTTTTGTTATAAAAAGTTTTAATCGATGTATTCATGGATTGTTTTGTCTCATTTTTATATTCCGTCCTAATTGCACATATACATTTTTTGTGTTGTATTTTGATTTTGATTAATGAAAACCTAGTAAAACCCTTACATATTAAGAACATATACATTACTTGGTTGTGATACTGAAATCAATTTTGTTGTATTTTACAAGCTACTTTTATCATGCTGTATACTGCCTATCAAATTGATCACTATCATAATTGTTTTTGCTTTGTCATAACCATACATTATCATTTTCTCAAGCATGTAATTTTCTGTGATTCAAATTTTTAAAATTTTGTTTTTTATTTCTTTTAGTTTTAAGTTGTATAGGCTTTTCTGTTGTTTTGTTTTAAAATGTATTTTGTTAAGTGTTCATCAAACTATTGTATTTTGTACACTGTACGCAATTTTACTGTTACAAACATGGACTTCAGTCCCACTACTGTACAAAGTGAGTTTGCACTGAGTTCATGCATACATTTAGCTTGCATATCATAATTATAGATTTCATCTCGTTGACATGCACAGCTTGTTAAACTGTAGAATATATTATTGTTGTACTGATGTATGTATATTTAAGGGAGATAAAAACTGTATTTAGTGTTTGGATTAGACATTTTGATTAATCTGTAGCCTGTTCAATTACCCAGAACATTCCAAAATGTTCCGTTACGTTAGGATCGGAACAACTCAACCCAAAGACAACTCAACCCAAAGACAACTCAACCCGAGACAACTCAAATCCCTACTAACGGGTTTAGTTGTCTCAACTATGGGTCGAGTTACCCATGGCTTGAGTTATCCCCTTGCCATAACGTTTGCTAATAGTCGTTGCAAAACACGCTGCTGATAATGTTGTTCTGACATTTGTCAGAAATAAAATCTGTTTGACTACCTGTGTCTTAAAGATCTTGAGTCTCATTGGATGATGAAAAAACAATATTGTGAAAATTAAAGCCACTTGTTAAAGGTACTAGTTCACAGATTTGGTTTATTTTTTCTATAATTTCAGAATGCCATTCAGTGTCTGCAATTGTGTCAAAACAATTAATTCTTATTTTTTTTAGACAAACTGATCTATATTTTGCAAGAAATATACAATAAAAGTCACAAAAAATGCACTAAAATTGTCTGTACTGTGACATACAGGATAGATTTTACTACTTGAAACACCATCATTTGAAGTTGTAAGTCCATAATTATGCACTAAAATTGTCAAAATCAAAACTCTAATTTCCTGCATCAAAATGTTTCTATACAATTTGGGTAGTTTTAGAAAAAGTTGATATTTAAGTTGAAATCTGTGAATGAGTACCTTCAAAAGAGTTTAGATCAGGGAAAAGATAACGACACGAATTGAAAACCCTTTTAATGAGTAATTTAGTGTTAATATGTTGTATTTTGTTATGTTAATATTAATTGGATCTTTACCCACCTCAATAATGTTCTTTAAATGTATATTCTATGTACATGTACTAACATAAATTATTTTTGTAATGTCATATTCTATATAATGTAATATTTCTTTTACTGTTTTATTACTGTTAATTAGTAGATTTATTCACTTTTAATCATTAAAACTTGAACTATTGTACTGTTAGTTATTTCTATGTAAAATAAAAATAAATCTTAATTACTGTTATTATTATTTATTGGATTTGAAGTCATTTCACCACAATTATGGTCATTTATAATGACCAGTGCACCTAACTTAACTTTCCTGGTCTATTTGTCTATAACTAGTACTCACCTTCTCTTCCACAATGCTTCTTCCATTATATTTTATTAACAGAGGAGAATTGATGTAATTTTATCCCTTGCCTCTGGGATTTTTAGTCAGAGATGCAAATAACATGGTATCTACAGGTATGTCTCTGATTTCAGCAAACAATCTATTACTTCATAGTGACAAGACATGTTTTGAATGTTTATTTGAAATTTGATTGTTCACATAAATTTCTACTTGCTGGTTGTTATAAAATATAAACTTTTTGTTTTTGTTAGATTTATAGTTGTTTAAATTTTATAAGCTGTAACCACAATGGTACAGGTCGTCCACGTAAACATTGCGTATATAAACGTAGCCAGTTTCATTACATACCAATATTTAGGGATGAATTATTTTTACAGTTTTATTAGTTAACACTTATTTCAAACAAATATATATTATTATGAATTTACAATGTGCTTATACATTAATTAAATGAATTTTAAATGTCAAAATAGTATGTTTGAATCAGTAAAGTGCTGTTCATGCATCAGCTTATTCACCTATTTAGTGGACAAGTCCATTGTTTAATGTACAAAAACACGCATGACCTAGAATACGACCTGTAGGAATAGGGAAGTAAACAAAACAAAAAAATATATATTATAAACATTTTTGGGTTATTTCCTCTGATTCGAAACTAATTTTGTGGCTCTATTCATAGCCGATGAAAACATCTCTATAATTAGACTTGCAACTCATCGCAATGTGGCTCCTTGCCAAGGAAATGGTTTGACATGTAACCACAAAATGTTGTTTTTTTTTATTTTGATAACATTATTTTTAGATACATTTATATTGCACATTTGTCATACATGTGTACGCTCAAAAATGCTTTACATAAAAGAGAATTATACTATAAAATATAAAAAATACTGATAAAATGACAAGCAATATAAAATAACATAAAATATTAAAGTGAGACATATGTACATGTACTTGAGGTGAAGTTTTATAACTTAACTTATCTAAAGAGTATAAATAAAATGCAATCACGAAATATCAACAATCATTTATCACCGGCTGTGCTATATTTAAAATTAAGTGAGTTTTTAAGATTTTGTGAAAGATACAAGCGTGGCAGATTATCTAATTCAAGCAGGGAGTGAATTCCTCAATGTTTGAACAACAGTCATATAAAACTACGATCACCATATTTAATAGAACGACTTCCTGGAGGTGCAAGTATAAGACTGTTTGATTTAGATCTAAGTTCACGCTGAGGTTCGTAAACTTACGAGCATAACATTGGCCATGATGTGATTTATGCTGGCGACTTACCATGAAGGGCTTCTTAAGTCCGAGTCAATGTCTTAAAATTTATTCTAAATTGAACTGGTATTCATTTCTAAAGTTAAAGTGCGGTTTGTCATTCTTTATGAACTTAAATATAACAAATATAAAACACCTTCTTGATGTAATTGCAATTAGGCGAGCTGATAAAATTTTGAACAGTTACAAGTCTCTTTAAAATATTTCTAGGAAGCCTACGTAGTACAGAATTTCATTATTCAAGTCTGGATGTGACTAGGGAATTAAAAAGTGAACTTGTTGCCGCAGTATTTAAATATCGTCTTATACGACCTATCTGGAGCAGCTGAAACACCACAATCTACAAGCAGTATTCACATGCATGTTGTTCCATGTTCATCTGCCAGACAAAGAAGCACCTAGGTTCCTGACACATGGGTAGCTTAACCTCAGATGAGTCAACATTAACTGATAAGTCTGATATCTGCTTAAAACTTTTATTTAGTACAAACAAAATGAGTTCTGTTTTATCAGCATTGAGTTTTAACGTTATTTGAGTGCATCCAGGACATTATATCATAATGACTTAAACACAACCCTACCTGATGAACTGCTTCATTTTGTGATATGTTACCTGTTAGCTTTAAAGACAGATACAGCTGAACAACATCAGCTTAAAAATGATAGTTTAGTCCATGGTTTCTGCAAATAGAACCAATTGGTTTGGTATACATGATATAGATTTGGGTCCAAGCACCGACCCTTGCGGTACACCTTGCGGTACCATTAGCGCTGGTTTTGATTAAAACACCGTCGATGTAGACTGTTCGATGGTGGTCGGTTAGGTATGATTACATCAAGACAAGTGGCTTACCCGAGATCGAGAAATCGTCTTCCAACCGATGTATAGCATTGCTTTGTCCGGAAATGCCCATATTAGCCTGTTCTTTACTTTGAATTATCGACATGCACATATGCGGATCTAGCGGGGGAGGGGGGAGAGGGTCAGGAGGGTCCGGACCCCCCTAGAATTTCCAAAATGTACCTTTCCATTAGTGTTTTTCTTTACTGTAAGTCATTTTTAAGGAGCATGAAGCATTTTTTCTGGGTGCTTAACATAGGTTTAATGGTTATGTAGTTTTTATTATTGGAACGATGTTATTTAACATCGTTCCAATGGTAACAAGAAAGTATAAGATTACTCTTTTCACGCTTCAACAATTTTCAACATAGACAAAGAGGCGTAGTTCAAGCGTGAAACTCATTAACATCTCATTTAAATGTAATACAACGCTGGCTTGTGTTGTCGTTCTTGAAACTCTTCAGGAAAAGGGAGGTTACTCTCAGGACATACAAATTTTGCAATGGAGACGGGACAACTCAACCCGTAGACAACTCAACCCGTGACAACTGCAATGATTACTTGTTGGAGTAAAAAGGGCCTACAATGTTTTTACAATGCCTGTTTTCAATTCTGTTAATTGATACTTAATACATTATTTTATAGATAATATTTATATTTTTACATAAATATATATTATTTGATAAAAAATAAGTTCAGGACATCGTTCCTCCAGCACTCCAGTGCTTTGATTAATTCGTTGCATTATTCTGCATAATGTGTATAATTTGATTGTGGTTCGAAAGTTTGGACACCCCTAGAAAAAGTTTGGACCCCCTAGAAAAAATCCTGGATCCGCCCCTGATACATATTTTTTTCAAATGACCTAGATATTTGTAAACAAAACGGCGCGTGCGCATTCGCGCCTCGGGGAAAATCATGGGAATCCCCGCAATGGTTTGTGGGTAAATGTCATCAAGGTCGAACTATTTTTAGAATTTATACCGTCTGTAACGGAGTAGAATTTGGGGTTATAAAACACTTATTTTCAGCTAAACTGACTTTTATATTGATCAAATACATTGTTCAACACGCTTAGAATTATTATGTACATACGTTCGTGAAAAATAGTTTGTTTTGATGACGATTTAACAAAAAAATGCATTTTCGTAAGTGGGTGAACAAGGGGCCTTTAACAACTCAATTATTACGCACATACATAATTGGAGTTAAAGAACATATTTCGAAAGTTTTATTAGGGAGTTTTGGGAAGTGAAAGAATTAGTTATTTTATGCAATATTCGAATTAATCAAATAATTTTCTAGTAAGAGAAATCAGTGAAAAGCAGGTGTGTGTTTACTTTATAAATTGTGGTTGTAGATCACATGACTATAGACCCTATATTCGTACAGTATGAATGAAAATGATATACATGTATAATGTACGTTACTGCACCAATATAATTAATAGACAGCATGTAATACCGTTAGTAACCGTTACCTATAAAACACCTGTTCTGTTCTGTAATGAAAGCAAAAAAAAAACGCTAGACATTGGTTTAATATTTAATCAATTGAAAGTTATTCTCATAGATGCATTTTCCAGAGTTGAATGAACTCATACAAGGACAACTTTTACCTACGTAAATGAGTATCCAGGTACCTACGTAAACATACCACACTTCTACTACAAGTAACTCCGCTCGTTTATTTTTACTAAAACGATCAAAAACCTTAAATGGCGACGTCCCAGTGAGGGGTTATCGACATTTATGGGAGACAGACGATAAATATACATGTGTATCTAAATATTTACCAACCCGCACGGCTAGCTAAATCTGCAGCGAGCTAGTGTAATGATCCAGGGGTTGTGGCTTCTACTCGCAGCCAGGTAGTGCATTCTTCCGTTGAGTTTGGTCATGAAATTATTTCTAGGGCATTTTTACTAACTACCACTGATTCTTAATCATGCAGGGCAGTTAATAGCCTCAGATGTAAGTATATGTGCATAGCAACTGGCTAACAGCTAAATCAAGAAATTTAGACCTTCCAGGAACGGTAAGTAGGTTGACTGCCAGCCATAATAAAACCAATAAAATCTGTGTTAAACCCACTCCGCACAAACGGAGTTAAACCCAATTAACACATAAACAAGTATTTCCGCACGTACACCTGAATATTTTAACATACAGTCGCGCGTATTAGAATAAGTACGGTAATTAGAAAAACAAGTTTGACCTAGATATACTTTGTTTGTAAACAATACCTCGTGGTTGGTGAGTGTATATATGTAAATGCACAGGCTGCAGCTGTCAATAGTATAAATTTATAAATAGTATTATATATCCTTAAGTTATACACAGTCATTATTACCCTGTAGCGTTTGTCGGTGAAAAGTAGTTTTTTCCGGTATTAGGCAGTTAGAATAGAATTTATATTCATAGGTAGCTGGCTGATGTATAGTGGAGAAATAATTTTAAAATTTGTTCTTATATTTGTGTGCCTGGAAATCTCAACGAACTATGACGGAAAGCTTCATTCGAAGAAAGGTAAGTCGGTTTTATTTTTCATATAATAATACAACGCGACTGTGAATTAACATCAATTATAAAATCGTATTGTCTGAATTTCATTACAACTTATCATTGTTCGAATGTTAATATTTGTTTAGGGTTGGAAAATCAATATATTCTTTACAGCGCTATATATTAAGAATGATAAATTCATGTACCTAGTGTTGGATATGTTTTATTATGTACAAATGTCAATATATACATGTAGGCCTAATCACATTTGTAAATATATACATGTATAAAAAGTTAGAACAACAGAAACAACAGCTAGAAACAGCAGGACGATCAATGTTTCTATTGTGTCTGCTAGCAGATACGCCTTAAGTATGGTTTTAAATTAAATGATGATAAAATTAATGGTCCTGATTAAAACCCCATAATAAACAGAGAACCCTAAAGTATGGTTTTAAATTTAATGGTGTTAATATTATGGGTTCTGATTAAAATCCCATAGTAAACAGAGACCCCTAAATTATGGCTTTAAATTAAATGATGTTAATATTAAGGGTTCTGATTTAAACCCCATAGTAAACAGAGACCCCTAAAGTATGGTTGTAAATTTAATGATGATAATATTAGGGGCCTGATATAGATCCTATAATAAACAGAGACCTTTAAATTATGGTTTTAAATTAAATAAGGTAAATATTAAGGGTCCTGATTAAAACCCCATAATAAACAGAGACCCCTAAAGTATGGTTTTGAATTTAATGATGTTAATTTTAAGGGTTCTGATTAAAACCCCATAGTAAACAGAGACCCCTAAAGTATGGTTGTAAATTTAATGATGATAATATTAGGGGCCTGGTATAGATCCCATAATAAACAGAGACCCATAAAGTATGGTTTTAAATTAAATGGTGTTAATATTATGGGTTCTGATTAAAACCCCATAGTAAACAGAGACCCCTAAAGTATGGTTTTAAATTTAATGATGTTAATATTGAGGGTTCTGATATAGATACCAAAATTAACAGTAGCCCCTGAAGTACGGTTATAAAATTAATAATGTCTTGTAAATAGTAACTAGTTCCTATTGGTTCAAATTCTCTTTCTTAAAGATTGTACAATGAATGTACTGTATAAGTCGTATTGGAAATCTATAACATATATAATTGAGATGACCGGCCTGTCTTTGAATTTACCCCTCATCATATTCAACTAATGTTTAAAATACATCTCTTCCCTTAAACAGGGAACAAATAACTGCGTAGCTTATTTTTCCTATTTCTAGACCAGTTGTTAACTGTCAAACCAAAGTACAAGTGGACAGACAAAATAACGCCTTAAGGAGATAATTTTGAAGGATGTTTGAAGTTGATATGAGTCACCTATACTTAACTGGTGATATCATCAACATGTTTTTATTTTTATTTTAAGCATATTCTCATGGTATTATTCAATATTTGGCAAGATGTCCGAAAGTTTAGATGACAAATATATATATTTTTGTTTGCATTTGACTTGAGGTTACACAATATCGACGTTAAGTTTGAAATCAATATCGTTGTTAATTATAAGATCAGTTCATTGGTTCTCGATTGATTGATTTTACATGAAGTAATTTACATATTTTAACGAATCCTTTAAGATAGACACATCGAAGCTCGTTGTTGGTTTCATACGTTGAAAAATCTTTCTTTATATTGTTTATTTGTTCATTTTATTCAACCATCAGTGGTGCATGCAATAACTCCGTTGGTTTAAATACTTTATTATCGATGGCGAAAACGAAAAAAAATGTACAATGTATTGATTTAAAAATACCAATTGACCAATATCAATATGTTTATTCACTAAAATCGCATTACACTACCTGTGAGCCGCCCGGCTAGCTCAGTTGGTAGCAGGCAAGTCTACTGATCGGGGGTCGTGGGTTCGATTCCCGGGCGGGGCATACTTTTGTGGAGCTTGGTCATGAAATTATTTCTACGGCCATTCTCCCTCCTACCAATGATTTTTTTATTATTTAGGACAGTTGTCAGTCACTGACGAAAGTATCCGCTTAGTAGTTGGTTAACAGCTAAATCCAGAGATTTAGCCTTTCCATGAGGAGTGCGTAGGTTTACTGACTGTCGTTATATATTACCTATACAATGAGTTGCTACGGCGTTAAACCAAACACAAACAAACACTACCTGTGATTCTGGTCACGGTATAGGTAATATATAACCCTTCATTCGTCCAGCCCGCATTTTTACGTATCTGGACCCCTTAAAAAATAGACGTCATATAGGCTTTGATATTAATGTTTTAACCGGATTAAGTGAAATTGCTTGAGGAAAGATTTCCCCCAAAAATGATTTTTGCCCGCCACCCCGACAAAAAATGTCATAAAAGGGTCTTAGAGGGGGATAAACCCCCTCTGTCGCTGAGGTTTGAAGAGGTGCTGCGTCCCTCATCGAGCGACATGACTAACTTTATAAAAACTGAATCAACTCTACATTTTGTAGTTGTTTGTTTTTCAGATGCACGAGTTTTGGTTCTGGGAGCCGGCATGTCAGGACTCAGTACAGCAAAGACGTTACTTGATGCTGGGTACCAAAATATCATGATACTTGAAGCAGCCCCATATATTGGAGGACGTATGAAGAGTACAAAAGTTGGAAAATTTACGGTGGAATTAGGGGCCATGTGGATCTATGGGAGAGGTTCTAATCCTATATACAACATGGCGAAGGAGTATAACATCTCTCTCTCAGATAGTTTTGTCGATGATTGGACAGTCAGAGATGAAAACGGTCAAGATGTCACCGTAGATGCTAATGCTGCATATGATAGAATTCAGGCTTCGATATCTGAGATAAATACTTTGATACTGAATACAACACGTGACTTCACGGCGTCTGCTGCTTTGCGTTTCTTAAACTGGACACCAACATCAAAAATTGACGACGTCATTGAGGCGTACGCAATTGACTTCGAGACTGGCATCCACCCTTCGGCACATTCTAGTAGACATCTTTATCTACACGATACCTACAGCGACTTTGGAAATCACGATATGTTAGCTGTTAAACATGAGCATGGGTTCGCCTCGATGCTAACAAACATGTATAGAGACTTCAAACAAGGACATGAACCATTACTAAGGCTGAATAAAACTGTAAAATCAATTTATCACGACGATGATTCAGTTACAGTCCAAACTTCCGACGGGGAGACTTTTAGAAGTGATTTTGCAGTCGTCACTTTTAGTTTAGGTGTTTTACAAAAACGCTTAGTCAACTTCCAACCGTCACTTCCGGTCCAGAAACAGTTAGCCATTGATATGTTCGGAATGAGTTCATACTCACATATATATTTACAGTTTCCCAATGCGTTCTGGGACAAAACCATGTATATTTTATATGCTTCCAAATTCCGCGGAAGATACAGCTTCTGGCAAAACATGAACAGTATTTACCCTGGATCAAATATCCTTCAGTTATCATTGTATGATCGCGATGCATTATGGGTTGACCAAAGTTCAGATGAAGATGTTGTCAAGGAACTACTTCGTGTCCTACGCACAATGTATCCCCATGAAGATATTCTTCCGCCAACAGATTACGCCATCTCCAGATGGAATTCTGATCCGTTCTTTAAGGGTGCGTTCAGTTACTGGCCTCCGGGATTTACAATGAAAGATATGATCGAGCTTCAGAAACCTGTTGGACGAGTTCATTTTGCAGGAGAACACTTAGATCCCCTTCATTATGGATTTGTTCATGCTGCGTTCATGTCAGGTCAAAGGACTGCAAATAACATAATAAAGTGTACTGAGTCACTATCAACTAGTAATAAGCCACTAGACTTGATAAATGGAATTTGAACTGAACCCACTCGTCATGAAATAAACTTAAAACGGGTTCAACGTTCTTTTGAAGTAATCCGATAGACTTAATTTTAGGGTCAATGTCCAACGTTCTTGAACATTTGTTAACACTGTAACGTAAATAAGTTAATAAATGCGCTTTACAAATGCAAATAAGTTTAACAGGGGAGACAACTTTATTCAAATGTTCATCAGCTCGACTTCTACAGAGTTAACTCCCTTATGTTAATGTACGATGTACCTGCATTTATATGTATTTTTTTAAACTGAATATACATGCATGTATAAAATGCATATTTTATCATACTTGTAATTGTAACATGTTGCTTCATAATATTTTTATAATAAAACATAATAAATTATACACGTAAATCTTTTATAAAATTATTCATTGGTTAACAATATATTAATAAACAGATAATAAAAAAATAAACGAAATATTTTAATATAAAGGTACTAGTTCACGGATTTGGTTAAGATTTTTCTATATTTTCAAAAATACCATTCAGTATATGCAATTGTGTCAAAAAATAATTCTATTGTCTATTTAAAGACAAACTGATCTAAAGGTTGAAAGAAATATTCAATTTAAGTCACAAAATGCACTAAAATTGTCTATAACGTGTCATACGGAGTAGATTTTTACTACTTGAAACACCATCATTTGTAGTTGCGTGTCAATTTGCACTAAGATTGTCATTATCTAAACACTACTTTCCTGCTTCCTAAAACATTTCAATACATTTTTGATAGGTTTAGAAAGTTAATATTAAGATTAAATCTGTGAATGAGTATTGAGTACCTTAACACTCAACACTGTTATTGATATTGACCTAGCAGTAAAGTGCATAGGCGGTCGACTCGGCACGGTCCTAAATCAAAAACACAATACAAACATTTAAGATATATTACTTAAAGAATCGTAGTTTTGTAACCGAGTTCAACTAGAGGCCTGTTTCTCCATTTTAAATAATGTTATTCAACATATTTTCACATGCACGCGTAGCTAAGGCTTCGATCTGTCTTAATCGTGATGTTTGAAATCGGTATACGACCTTATTTCGGCGTATGCAAACGATGTTGGTGTTTATCGAAAGAACAATGCCTCAGCTACGCGTGCATGTCTAAATCTGTGAAATACATTTATTGATAATGGAAAAACTGGCATCTAATTGAAAACACGACCATTTTTGGAGTAATATACCTTAAATGAAAAATTATGTATAGTGTGTTTTTATTCGAGGCTGTGGTACAGTGTATTTTATATGCAGGTATCCATGGTTGATATAACCTTAACGGTAAGTATACAAAAAGGCTTGGCTACACATGAACAATATGTTGTTTTTTCTGTAGAGTCCACATCTACTTGCTGGCAGATAGATTTTGATTCAACCAAGTTTCATTCGTTGCAATTTTGATTAAAATCTAACAAAACATAGTAAATTTATATATCTGTGGGTCCATAAGTTACTTTACATATGTCTTTTTTCATATTTACTGTAAAATTTATCGCAAAATTATTGCAGACACATTTTGTGTTATATTTGTTATTTAATACTTAAAATTAAAAACTTAAAAACTAAAGCACGTAATGGATGGTTCATAATAAACTGTACATTAGTTAGGAAACATAACTACACTGTACATGTATTGTATATCAGAGTATACTTCAAAGCATTAAAATTCATTGACTTTTGAACACAGTGTATATAAAGCTATTTGTCACATTTTGACAATTTAGTCATCACGCAGCGGTCAGTCCTCTTTCTTGCTTTCCTGCAGAGGCCTTCGACTGTTGCCCTAAGCTTTCATCCAATACGTTGTTATTGTAACAGACATCTGCCTATTTTGATATAAGCGCATGCGTGAGAATGGCTGTAGATAGCATTTCATGACTAAATTTCACGAAAATAATTTTGATTCAGTCCAGAAATCGAACTCCTGACCTCTGGATTTGTATTTTGACACGTTATCTGCTTTAATCTTACCGGGCGGAACGGACAATAGTAAACTAATTAAAACGCAACCGTTAGTTCACATCCCACGTATAGTAATATATCCAGTATATAACATTAAACACGATGAAAACAAACGGGAATGCTATACGAGATATTTTGTCAACACGTCTGGCAGGAGATATGTCTAATATTTGTCCACACCAATACATAGGCCGCTGTTTTTCTGTAGAGATTGTTTCCTGAAGCAAAAACAATAATAGCAAATTAGCGAATAAAGTAATGCATCATAAGAATTTGAACAATGAATTAAGATTAACAATTAAAGGAACACATTGTTTATGTTCACCTAATGGCGGTCGATACGGTTCTGAATTTAGAAACTATTTTAGGGTGGGCTTTGAAATCCCGACCCCATCGAGACACTGGATTCGAAAGTCTGTGCATATACTATTGTGCCACGTACCCGGGGTTTCCTAACATTAAACTTTGCTGCCTCTAAGTGTCACAAAATCATGATATGGTATGTGAAACACCAAAGTATGTCTCGTGCATATTAATTCTTTAAATGATCCGTGAACTTGCGGCCAAACGATCCAAATATTTTTTATAATTTGAGGTTCAAAAGATATGTGCATGTACTATTACATCAATAATTCATGTTAATTTGAGTTTCGATAGATAAGAATAAGTTTTATTCTTAAATATGTGATGACATATTTATCGTATTGATTTGCGGTGATTCTTTTGTAGGATTTATTGTAATTTGACAACTGCATAGCTTAAAGTTACAAAAAAGTGACTCATATTATATTTTAGTTCAGGTTATGCCTTTAATCTCCCGATGATACGTTGAAATCTATAGGGCTATGGTCGTGATCTATGATCCCTGTCTTACCTTAACGATCACAACATGGAGTCACGGCTTGAAGATTATGTTATCGCAAAACTGATGTACATTGTATCTACAATCAGTGCCGATGACTGTATCAAACTGCGAAATTCTTGATGGGTCCAAAAGTTTGGTAAAAAGTAAATGATGTAAATGTTGGACCATATAAATTTTACAACTTAACTAATATTATTAATAGTGAAACATAACTCTTTATTGTCATTATAGATTAATGAACAGTTAAATGATATTCAAGTACTAATACATAAAGTTTCAGAAGAGTTTTGTGGGTTGTCATGTTTTGTTACCTCGAATTCTAAACCACCAGGCATGGGTTTCCAACCAGATTTATAAATGATTCGGTGTAATGCACTAGTTCCAGTTTCCTGAGCAAGATTGGTAGCAGAGATAACAATGCGTTAAACCGGTGTGACATTATAACCATGAGACCACAAGTTGATCTTATGTTCTATGGATTCGCTCGCACCTTAATTTTGACGGTTTTTACACACACAAAAAATATTTTTATTTCCTCGCTCGCTCATAAAAAAATAGTCAAATCGCTATATAAAGCAACAGAATTAAGATTTGTTTTTCTTCGCTCGCTTGCTCCATTCCCCCCCCCCAAAAAAAAACATCCGTAGAACACATCATCAACTTGTGGCCTAAACGTCGATAGTACAAGTATTAAAATGTTCCTGCAGCAATGTAGTGAACTTCGTGAGAACATAATTAGACTCTTCACAAATTAACTTTACTTTTCGATCCATCGACAGCAACTAAGCTGCTTTAATCTGTTTAGCGTAACCATGCAGTGTGTTTGAGGGGTCTTAAATGCACCACTTACTTGATTAGTTTGTGGTCTATAAAATTTTCTTCTCATCAATTCTTCTATATCATGTATTCTATCAGAATCATCGGTACCTCGTCGTCTTATTTCTACACGTGTTAAAACATTGACATATGCAAACTCCACTAATCCAAGAAATACGAAAGCGAGACAGGTTGCCATGTAAACATCAATTGCCTGGAACAATGCATTTATAAGCAAGTAATTATGCATATAAGGCAGTCTACGATATGAGTGGGTGTTCAGTTGCCGGGCAGAACCAATTTTCAGTTAGGTCACCAACAATTTGTTTTGGGCATCCAAACTTCTGCAAATGACTTATACAGTGCTTGCTCTTAAAATGGTGTGTTCAGACAACCACTTTCATATCCTTTCGAAGCCTGATGTAAGTACATTTAAATATTAAAAATAGATGGTTTATTTTCTATTCTTAGGCTAAGTAGCAAAAAAATACCACATATAAATACGAGATATATTCTTACGAAAAAACACATGTGTGCATATTTGACAAGAAAATTGTATATACCGGACAATACAACATCAGAAATGTTCTTACAAAATATTCTTTTTTGCCAAAGCCACAATTCAATTATTGAAACATTTTGAGCTGTATGTACTCTGAAGGAATAATTAAGCCAAGAACCAAGTCAGTTATGTTTTTTGATATTGCAAGTTACAATGTATTTATAAAAGTATCAAAGATAAGTATTACAAACCAACAATATTAACCTAAGCTAATAACCTTATTATAATCATCTATTATTTTCACGTATAGAAGAGAGTTTGATTAAGACTAAAATAAAGTTGATGTTTTACGCAATTTGTTACGCTGTTTTTCTCTATATAGATGTCATACATAAAATGTTGTATCCACATGCATCGCATATCAACTTGATGTTGATGGTAAAAACAATGGCAGGCTTGTGAACGATATCTATTTCTATTCATATAGTATGGCTTTTCAAATAGTGTTTCAGTGAAAGTAGATTGAAAAGGTTTGAAACACATCTAAACACATTGTTAAAGGCAAAAAAGTCTGAAAAATAGCGTTCATTACCGTAGAAAGTCTTTATCGAATTCCGTGGAAAATCATGTTTAGTCAGTTGCTCATTAATGCATAATTATGAACCTTGTCACGAAACGAACAATACCACCAATACTCTACTGTGGTCTGAACAGAACCACAATGTTAGATAGCTTAGGCATAACATCTACAATGAATAAAGGTTAGCTGGCAGAACCAAAGTATGCTTATTGTAAAGTTCTAAAAGAATACAAGGGTACACTTACTTTGACGTATGAAACTTTTGGTAAGTTGGCCAAAGCTCCTGAACTTTGTGTAGTCATAGTTAGTACAGTAAGAAGTCCAAGTGATATTCTAGCTGGTGTAGCTGTACAATCTAACCAGAAATTAACCCAGGATAGTATGACTATCAGAATACTTGGTACATAGATCTGTATAAGATGATAGGCGTATTTTCTTTCTAATATAAATGTTACACCAATACATGGATAAATTACTGAAATAAGACAAAAGAAGCATGACCATATCATCTTAACAAACAGTATTAAATTTGTTCAAATACATTATATCACGTAAATAACCTTAGAAACCAAATAATAAAAATGGTGTAAAACTCAATTGTTCCTGTTAAATTTAAATAAATAATATTCACATGTAACCGCTGTTTTATACCATGTTTTACATAATATGTTTATTCTTGTTATTTTGTTATAAACATTGTAAATTGTTTTATGCAATTACTCAGGTGTGTAAGGGACAAAATATGGTCGAATTGTGCAAATTGTGATAAAAGCACCAAACTTTCAGGAAATAAACTTTAAGGTGTGAACTTCAGAAAAAAGCCAGGAGACAACCATGAGAGGCCCTGTGAACAAAAATATGGGGCCCTTAAGGGGGTTACCCATAACAATTGATATTATTGCAAAGTACTGTGTAAAAATCCTTTTTTTATATATCAACTAAATATATTAAATTTCTTTTGCTCAAGATGAGAACAAATATGTCAGTTGATGTTTTTGAATATTTAACATGATAATTATAATCGTAATTGAGGCCCCATAAAGGGATTTTATGGTCAACAAATAGTAAAAGACCACTAACAACCAGTGCAGTTTTTATTTTTATTTTTTCACATTTTTAAAGCATTTTAAATGGGTAATTTTGTGTGGCTAGATGCGGTGTCTTTCCATTTAAATAAATTTCAAAACCAAGTATGATCAAAAGAGGCCAAAACAAGGGGAAACTTATGAAAAAATATCGAATATCTAATTTGCTGTACTGATTACATAGAATTTAGCAATTGTATCAGTTACATTCTATCTATTATGTGCATTTTAAATAACATAATGATGAAACTTTTTTATTCTTCATATCATTTTGAGTGATGCACCTTAGAAAACCCCAAGGAGACAACCATGAGAGGCCCTACTAACAAAATTGTGGGGCCATGAAAGGGGTCACCCATTACAAGAATAAGCAGTGCATAGTTATGTGTAAATATTTATCTATCAAATAAATAAAATAAATTTTCTTCACTCATGATGAGTACAATCATGTCAGAAACTTCTTTTCAAATTTAACATGATACAGTGAATTGTAATTGAGGTCCAGGTAAGGGTTTTTAAGAAAATAAAACACAAAAAAACTATAAATGACCAGTGAAATTACTGTTCTCGTTTTGTTTTAATTTATTACTTAAAGTATTTTAAATGATAAATTTTGTGTGGTTAGCTATCACGTTCTTTTTTTAGAAATAATTCACAAAACAAAGTATGATCTCATGAGGCCAAAACAAGGGGGAACTTATATAAATTTTGAATATGTGTATATAATTTTCTGTATTGGTTATATAGGATTCTAGTGTTAATTGGACTGAAGACAAAGATTTATCTAAACATGAGTAACATTCATCAAATAAAGCACGTTATAATACGATAAGTTTTTATCATACATATATAATTAAATAATAATATAATTACTAAGCAAAAGCATCAATTACTTGCAACGATGAACAAAGAGATGCTGCACGGAGAAAATAGAAGTGGTCCCACTTGAGCTAATGTACTTACAACAGTGAAACATGTATGATACATAACATACATGTATATTGTTCTGCTATGGAATTAATGGAGTTTAACTTTAGTTTTAGTTATATTTGAAATATATATAATGTAATTTATCAACTTGATTAGGGTAAAAATGATGAGGCCTTAAACCTTTTACGGACCAACCCAGTTACTCCTGAAACGAATTTTGGCTTCTACTTTCAGACAACCAAGTAAGAAACAAATTGGTAAAGTTGCATTGCTGTCCGTCAATTAATCATGAAATTCGTATATTGAAATAACCCTATCGCTGAGGTGAAAATTTGCCACTTTTTGCACTTATCTTTCCTTGTAAAGGGTTAAAGGAAAATCTACTAAAAGGCCATTATTTTGATGTTAATCAGTTTCGTTTGATTTTTCATCTTTTGCTCTGTTATTATGAATGCAACCACAATTTCCAAAAACTAATTTGAGCATCTATCCAACCAAGCCATGCATGTTTTACAATGTAATAATATATGTTGCAAAGGCGGTAACAAACAACCTTAATTTGATAATATATACCATGTAGTATAACTCAAGTTGGACATACCATGTGACAAATGCTAATGACTGAGATTTAAGAAACATATAGACTGGATAAACCACTAGTGTTACTAAGTAACTTCCTTTAGATTTGATATCATGGTACTCAGAAGGGGAAGAGTAAGCATAAAACAGTTTCCGACGGATCTTGAACCCAAGCTTGATGGTCTATGAAAGCTATATAATGTATAACCCGCTTGATAGACAATGTGGCCAGTGTATGGACGTACTCAACATAATCATACATTTAATAAAACCATTTATTGCGGACGTATGTTATGTATGAATGTATAAAAGTCGACTGACGATTTAGCTATGGCAGTGATCATGAAATTTGGCTATGACAGACATTTCCATAACAGTATTACAATAAATAAAATTAAAAAAATTAAAACTCGTCTTTAAATGAAGTTATACTCCCGTTTTTATGCCGGGATATGTAATCCTAGATGTAATTCTTCTACTAAAGATATTTTTGAGCAATGATAAAACTTGTGAATATTTCTTTTATTTTATAAGGTTTACAAAAATAATTTTGTACGGTAAGTTCGCTTAACATGATTTCACAAATGCTCTTAATCTTTTACACTCGCTTAGAGATAGAAAGGTCTAAGATTGTAACCCATTCAGGGTCAATGTTTATTTCTTTATGCAAGCCATGTGTCTGCTTTTCTTCAATCTACTCAGCTGTAAAACGGCTCCTTACCTGGTTATGTCATTCGCTTTGCCACATTCACTTCCTATCAAATGAAGTGAAAGTTTTGTCAAGTAGATTGATAAATACAGAAACGTGTACTGGTACCTATGGTTAGAGATAATAGCCAGTCCGTGAGCATTTGAAAAGATGGAATCTAGACTACAAAACGCTATAATTTTTACCATGTTTAGTTGAATAGTCAAATCAATTTTACCAATCTTTATGAAGAAATGTCGTGCTTTTGGGGATGGTTATATTTGATACATGTACATGTATATAAGAAGGGCCTCTTAAATTGTTCTCTCTATAATATCTAATATACTAATTATTTTATTGTAAGATATTGATCAATGATTAAGTCTGTTTAAAATTACATGCAGTTTGTACATCAAACACAGTGTACAAATATTTGTTTCATTATTACTCCGAGCTTCAAGGGTATGATGTCGGTGTAATGCATAGTCTCTTACATGACTATTTTATTTTGTAAAAGGGTGATATTAGACTTGAATTAAACATGATCACATACTGTTTTAGAACTTGAAATGTATCTAAGGCGTGCGTGCCTATAGGATGTTATATTATCAAAACTCTCAATACATAACAGAAATACGATTTTGATAAATTTAGTACGAAAAATGGTCGTATAGTCTCTCCTAATACAGACCTTAAACGGTAATGTATATAATAATCATCCATATTCAATTATGATTAATTGGGTACCGTTTAACCTTACCAAATTGTTATATGAACTGTTGAAATGCAACACACTTGTAATGACAGCATAAGTTTCAATAATAAAAATTGGTTAGATCTTTTTTACAATTATCTAAGCTTCACGTTATGAAAGTACCCCAGTAAGGGCATCAACATTTAGAAATACATGTAAGTATCATTATTTAAAATCGTCATTTTAATGTACGTATCTTAAATAGTAAGTTTATTTATCAGTTTAAAATGAACAAAGTGTATATTGGCATACTTGGTTTTTATTTATTTCGAGTTCAAACATAAACCCGTTCGGGGCCTCATGTGTTTCATACAATGGTACCGCATGCTGATTCTGGTGTATCTATATAAATTAATTATTGGAGGCTTAATTTGAGAAAGTATGATGGATTTGTATGATTTCAAACAAAATATTTTCCATTTATTCAATTATATTATTACATTATGCATAATTTAGGGCCTTATGACAAGTTCAAAGCAGATGCCGGGCCTCATCTGCAAATAAACTGACAAAAAGCTATTTTTGAGTGTACAATATACTTTCTTAGGCATATAAAATCATAAAACATATATTTTAATAACCATCTTAAATTTTTATAGAGATGATAATTTTAAAACTATGTGCCTATTTATGTGCCCCTTTCGGGGCCCCATTTAGGCAAGATACAAGGCTCCTCATGATTGTCTCCTGGGCTAATATTGATCAGTATGACTCAAGGTACCTCCATGCCAAATTTGGTGCTTTTATCACATTTTGCACAATTATTTCACTTTCACACCTGAGTAAATAAATTACATTGTATTGTATTGTATATTGTATATACTGAAAAGCTCTTAAAAACCCATCACCCATTTCTTCAGGTATTTTCCTTTAAGCGTTAAGTATGAAGAAACTATCTTATTAGGTAATATTTTAACCAACAGTCTGTCATTGCCATAAACATTCCTTGCAGTTGGTTCGCATGGTATCCCGCATGGCATGCAACAAATGTAACAAATGAAAATCCTCTGAAATAACGCACGTCAAAGGCAACAGTCAGAACATGTACAAGGAATTGATTAGATGTAATGTGTAGAGTTCAGAGTGATGTCAGCGACAATACTTATAATAAAAAGTATTGCTTTATTGTATTTTTATTGCCAAGGGTAATGTTTAGATTATTAGATGAAAAAAACCTTAGCAATTACAATGAATGTATTTGGAGAAATAAACAATACATGTAATTTTGAACTTGTCCATCTAAGTACATATTTAGTGATTTATGTATTATCAATAATTGCGTTCATTTACCTTTGATTAGATAACTTCGGACAGTAACTAAAGGAAGTATGCGCCTAGTAACTAGTTAACAGCTACATCAATAGATTGCGCTTTTCAAGGAATGATGAGGAGGTTGACTGACCGTCGTTATTTGGCCAAACAATGTGTTGCCACGCCTTTAAACTAAACCAAAAAATAATTAAATAATGACTGCGTTTTGTCTGAAGTAGCAAAAAGCAAGTTGATTCCATTAAAAACAAGACAATATGAACTTTATATGAACTCAATTTGATATGATTTTATGATTCCCAAATGACTTAATACTAACTGACAAGCATTTATAGTATTGAATAATTGAAGCGTGACAATGGTACATTAATGGTAAAATCTTAGTGATTCCATTATTGGAATTAATCTAATGATTAACTTGAAAGCGTCTGATGAAAATAAATTAAGATAAATACGCCTGTATCATGGAATAAATCGCTTGGAAATACATCAGTCCATTCTTACTGTAACTTTTGAGGCCAATTATAACAAATGTATTTTTTCATAGTGGTCACAATGGTCTAGTATTTAAGAAAACATATTTAATCATCAGATATGATTTAATACCACGTATGAATGTAGACGGTGTAAAACATACAAGCATAGCGAATGTTGGATATAAAGACCCCCTATTAAGTATTGCAATCTCATGCGATCTTCTATGTTTATGTCCCAACTGCAACTCTGTTTAAATGTATAGCATTAGAATCATATCCAAAACAATCAAATAATGTTTCATTTTGTAACCGACAAACGAAAATACGGGAACGCAGTAAATTGTACAAATATCTTTGTTGGAACTATTTGCACACGAGTATGCTTACAGCGCGATGTAACGATGTTTCCTTGGTAACGATAACAACTCAGAGGAAGTTGATTTCGCAGAAAATGCTTTTAAATATGATAAAGATAGCTAAGGATCGCTAGCCAAGGAACTTCACTTAAACCATGCAGGAACTTCGCAAATGGTGGACTTTGGCATTTTCTGTAACTGTCGTAACTGAAGTTATTTTCATATAAATAAAACTTGAATCACGCGATTCCCAATCAAATTGTTAATGTAGATTCGTGTAAAACTTGTGTCTCACAAACTAAGGGAAATATGACATTATACATAGAGACAGCTTTTCATAGAAATATTGTCTTATTTGACTAAAGAACCTAATTCATTTTGATAGAGCCACCTGCGGTTTATCCATTTACAAACTACAATGTAATTAATCATAGCATAACCTTTTCGTTGTTTTGTTTTGTGCTATGCTAAGTCATATCAGACCAGCTTGTTTGTGCCTAAAGATTGATGAACATCCATTGTTCTTATTATTTCAAGTTTATGATTTAATAATAAAGTACATATAGTTTTAATTAGACCTTTCAATGATTTCAAATGGAAAAGGCGCAACAAAATTCAAATTGAAGTTCATATGCTGATCTTCACAGCTCCGCATAATTGAATTAATGTGACAAACATACTAGATTCATTAACATCCATTGGTTTCATTACTTCAATTTCAGTTTTATAATTTTAAACAATAATTTGATTTTAATTTGTTATTTCAATGATTAAGGTAACATTAAACGGGAAAGCAGGTACAGTTAAGATGTTGATCTTTAATCGATTTTCCTCCATTGATTAGACAATATAGAGAAGTTTCCGGCCTTGTGGAAGGGTAGGTGAGTACTGGTTATAGACAATGGTCCAGGAAAGCTAGGTTAGGTGCGCTGGACGCCGTAAAATGACCTAAATTGTGTTGACACGGCGTTAACTCCAATAAATAAATAAATAAAATATTGATCTTTACAGCTCCATTTATAATTTAATTAATCTGATAAGCGTACATACATTGTATATCAATACATCACTTCTGAAAATGTTCATTTAACTGCCAACTGTAAAATCGAGCGACGAAATGAAAACATTAAGATGAGAGAGATACGACAGACTGCAATGCCTAGAGCAAGAATGAAAACACTCGCGGCTTATAAAGCCCTACAGCAAACGAAGAATACATTTCCCTGGAGAAAAAGTTGAAAGTTGTCGCCAGATTTTCAATATATTGTAACAAAACTTCTGAAGCATTTAAATGTTGTAAACAATGATCATAGTTAAGATCTAACAGTCGAAGTTGTTCAATCAGCACTTTCTATAAAGTTTCCTATAGAATAAATGGAATACATCGTACAATATGGAAAGCGTATACATTATTCAAATATGTGATTTTACATATACAGTTAAAGCTTTTTTTACTGACAATATACTCTATGACCATTAACAAAATGTAAGAATATATTTGCTTGATGTAAGTGATTCCACAACATCGTCGGTTATCCCACGATACATTAAGTACTCCGCTATACTGCGTTATGTACCGTGGGCCATTTGGTTAGGAGAATTTCATAATCATGAATAATTAATGAGACAGTTTCATTGGTTCCGCAAGAAAACCACTGCGGAAAACTAGCCAATGAAATTACGCAACCATTTTTTGAAAATAAACATGTGCGTCGGTTGCTTTTGTAAGTCAGAAAATCTGTATGACGTCATTGTTATTGAAGAGTATTTAAGTGAAACATGCGATTTCATTGGAAGAAGATTGGTCTCCTCTGCCTCATGCATATTTATGAAAACGAGATTTTGCCAGTCAAATTGCCCACGGTACCTATCGAGTGTAAAGGAAGAAAGTATCCGTAGAATGCCGACGACGTACCACAAGTGCCTGGATCTCTGCTCCCCCTACCAATTCATTATAGAGAAAAGGGTCAGCATTTGTGTGTGATACTTACTTCCATAATAATCTTTATCACAACCATAACTGTTAACATCAGTTAAAGTAAATTGAGCAAATTCGATACCCTCAGCTGTCGTTACTGCTTTCTTACCCCATTTAAACTTTAGATTTTCTGTATTGTGACCATCTGAAAAATACAAATGACGTAACGCTCACTGGCACCAAAGTCCATATCTTATGATCATAAAATAATGCGTACGTCCCTATATATAGTTCTCTGTGCATACATACATGTGCACTACCTAATATATAATATACGTGAATATTATAATGAAAGTACAGTTATAACTCGTACACGGTAATGTATACGGGACCGATATTTAATTGTGTTTGATGACAAAATATTATATATGTGCGCATTTAACAAGTGTGATGACTCCGGTGCCAGTGACTTTAATATATCGCCAGAACGATGAGATTAAACGTATTTTACTGAATTTTCTATCGGGCATATTCTACGATTTTTCTATTGGGCACTGAACACAGATCTTATTTGTAGTCGTACAGAAAATGCAATCTACGAAATAAAAGGTTGTCAGTGACAACTACCATCTAGGTCGGGCAACCAAAATGTGTTTGTGGCAATAAACATCTACAAACAAGATATAGTTTTTGCTGCTAAAATGACATGTTCGGACAATCACGTCCATATCCTAATTTCCTAGTCTGCATATAATTCAAGGTCTATTATGAAATATACATGTTTAATATCAAACATAGTTATATAAGTAAGTATAAAACATAACTTACAACTCTCAACATCAAACTTACACATCTGTGTATCAAATGGATATTTCTTAAGTTGCATTCTACATGTAAATGTCCCTGTTACTCTGAAGAGAGAATAAGGTGTTTATAAAAATTATAAACATAGTTAGATCGGCTGACTTTCTATTATGTAGTTCTAAAGCATTCCTATGTATAGTTAAGTTTCGCTATTAAGACAACGATGGGTAATGCAACAACATGCGTTTTAGACGAGTTTATAGTAAAAAATGCTTAGTTTTAGAACAACATGATTCCTGTGTTAAGATAATTCTGCTATAAAGACAAGTGGTTTTTTTTGGCACTAACTTTTTTGTATCAGTTGTAACGAGAACATATAATGGTGTTTACAAGTTTGCCATAAGCTGAAATAAAATTGTAAGCATGAATCAGTTTTTGTCTGCACAAAAAAGATTTAAAAGCCTTAAATCTCATAGTTTTGTCGTCAGTCTTAAATGTGACTATTAAATATCCATAAATGAATCGTCATTCCCTCGGGACTCGTAAACGTGATATCCTTCTAGAATTGTGTTCTTTCAAAGAACATCACTTAACTATTTTCATATCACCTCAAACGATAACACGTTTCCAGTTATCCAAATGACAATTGAACTCCCATACCACAAAATGTTTTAACATGTTTATTGTGTCTATGATGACTTCACGGTTTTAAAGGGATATACAGGCAAATGACTGTGCCAATAGTATTAAAACATGTGACATGCACATTGTTGAAAAGGAAATAAGGATACTGAGGGAATCACTAAGCTATTTATAGATTTGTTATTATGTCGTACTTGCTGAAATTAAACATTTTCATTGGTCGCTTCTTGTCTTTTCAACATTCTTATGCGGTTAGGATATCTTTTTAATAGAATTATACTAATGTTGAACAATAACAAGCTCTATTATCTTCTCATCAGTAAATGCATATTTTAACACTCATTTATTTTTAGCTAACCTTACCCACGTAGGTCTAGTTAGGAAACACCCCAAATGTAAAGAGAAAATATAGAAACATTTTGCCAAGTAAAAAATCAGTTTGTCTGTTTCAATCACAATTACAAAAAATTATTGCAGAACCAGGAAAATTGGAACTGACAATTTTGCCTACTAATCCCTTTAAGAATGTTATTATGCTTTCTACAAATGGATATATCTGTGCATAGGGACAGATATAGCGAAATTAATGACAGTTAACAAATATCAAGCTCACCTTGCACTGTATTGTACGGTACCGTCGGGGTATATATGTATAAATTTATTAGCTACCATAACTTCATGATAATGAGATGTCTTTTCATTCAGTATATACATGTCTGGCATCCACACATGACTAAACATTGATGAATCTAATATCAATCTAGATAAGTTTAATGTGTCATTATATGCTAAACGTTTATCTAACCAGCGTTCACGTAGAAACACACTCATTGAGTATTCCTGAAATGAAATATATATTAATAGACATGGGTTATAGCAATCTCCGTAAAAAGATATCCTATAGGCCGCTGTGGTATAGGATCTATTGACATTGCACAGGGGGTCAAGTTGAGATGACCTTTGAGTGGTCCAATCAATATGTAGCTTTCATAGCTAATAATTAGCAAATTACGTCACACAGATGATATAAACAAGTCACATAACACAATGATTTCATCATGAATATTAGGTCAGATGAACGTGACCCGTAATATGAAATAGTCAGATCCAAAATAAGCGAGTACGCGAGTGGATACTTTTAGATCGGGTTTTGATAGGTTCACTGATTATTAATAAACTCACAAACTATTCCTGCCACTGATATGACTAATTTAGTTAGACACACAAGTCTTACACTAATTAGAACCGTACCATTTCCAGTCCTGTCCACAACTAAAATAGGTTTTGAATTTCAAAAAAACGCATTAAATTCTTAATTAGAAACCCTCTCACAAGAATGACGATTCTGACGCCATTGTGGTTAGCCAAACGAATTATCTCGAAAATATGTTTGCCGTAAACCGTAGCACTCGCAGCGAACAAAGCGTTTGAAAGATTGAGGCTCAAGTATAAGGACTATGACCTATAAAATTGAGAGACGTATGTTTATAAAATATTTATAAAATGAGAGTACATATCAAACCTTACCATGTTAGCTTCGTTTACATCAAACATCGAGTTCACAAACATTTCAACTTCTACCACAACTTGTCTATCAAAACCAGCTGAAACATACAATACCGATACATGTATTGACTTATAGCACTGGATTTAGTGAGGAGTCTTGCTTTGTTTATACTTCTTTGTTAAAAAAATATGATCAAACAGGTTTTCACATTTTCATCAATATTTGCAAGTATCCTTGATTCTAAAGGTCACTTCGCCTTAAGCACTTTGTATTATTGACATTTATCTGAACTTGTGCCGGTAGGGTTTAAATAGGTATGCCTAGACAAGTTATGTTTGAGCCCAACATAAAAATTAACCATCTAAGTCATTGATTGGCCCAAGTCAATAAAAGCCAACATCGGTAGGTCATAGTGCGAGTTATCAGGATAATGGCTTCTTTAAATGTGTTCTTTGACATTTTGAACTAGAGAGATAATCGTTGAATTATTACATTGTTGAGATTAAAAGTAAATTTACGCTATTATGCATGTGTGTCTAGTGCAATGACGATACAAAACATAAAAAGATACATAATTATACATTTAAGCACATGTTTGTGTTCTACGACCAAAGTGTACCAATTAAAATCCACAAATTGACATCATTAGTCCTGTGCATTGATTGACTATTGAAAACCATTGCTTGACATCTTTATGTCTTAGTAGAATATTCTGAATTGATTCATTAGTCACAATGATTTCAGCCTCCTGTATAATGTATTGCGACTTTACAATCAATGTTGAATAGTACAAGAATGAGACAAAGACCGTATCAAATATCAATTCTAAATATGTCTTCAAGGAATAATTGACTGAGGACAAAAGATGGAGTATTACTATAACAATATTTTGTCTTTTCACATCAGAATAATATAGAATAATGAATACTTCTATTGGGAATGGCTAGATTGTAGAAGTTTTCTTATGGGAATAACTAGTAAATAACAATGTATGGGGATTATCTAAAGAAGGTATAGTTTTGTAACTAATACGAATGAATTAATAAGAAAACCATACTTATTTCTGAACATGAAACTATGCGCTATTTTTTGTTGGGTTAACTCCTTGTCAACACAAATTATGATCAACTTAAGGAGCATGCATCTTTAAAAAGCTTTTCTGAACCCTTGCTAACAAAGCCGACAAAATCAACATATAGATTATTAATAGAGAAAAATCGAATCTACCTGGGTGAGACTCAAACCAGCGATCCCTTCGGAACATTAGGTTCGAATTCCATGGCGTAGTGTCTACTGTGCCACGAATCCGGGTTAAATAAAAATCAGGAAATGGATGTAATAATACCCTTAGTATTCAAATACTGATTTTGTCCCGTTTTCAATAAAATTGTAAGTAGGTTTAATCTCAAATGAAATACAAAAATAAAAACATGATATTTCAATGTAAATAATGTTTAATTATCTCAAATATGACTTAACTATGACACAAGATCTTATTATGTACAAAGCATCATATTCGGTGTGATATGATGTTTGATGTCCTATATGTAAACAAATCTCGTGGAAAGTTGCTACTAAAAGAAATACGAATTAGAGAAGTTTTGAGTAACCTAAGCGTTTGAGGTGTATACTTAGTATTTATGTTTTTATCTTCAATGTTTCAAAGTATTTCTTTAATCAAAGTCCAATCTTATATCATTTTATATCAAAATTCAACCTCTAAGACTTATATGTTCGCTCGGTTGACAGCGTACATGACTTCGCATTTAGTCGATCGCAAGTTCGATTCCCAGGCATGACATACTCACCTTCGTAGAAATTCGAAGGTATTTTGGTCAATAGATCTTGGCGCCAGACTGTGGCAGTGATAAGAACGACTTGCGCTAGTGATATGAGAAATGACACCATACCTTACTTTCTAAGTAAATTTGTTTATATTAGGCCCATGAAATAACAGCGCTGACGATTTTCAGGTATGCGATACTGTCAAAGTAGTATCGAAGGAAAGTTTTCAATACTATATAAATAGCTAACTCCTTACTTTCATTCCATTTTGGTGGAAGTTTCTTATCATAATCTTTAAATATGTCTTCAAGCAATGTTGACCTGAAATAATGAAAACATATCAGAACAAACTTATAAACGGCTTTATGTTATTGTTCTGCTGTATTTCGCAAGTCTTCAAGTGGAAGTGAACATGACAAAAATAAAAAAATATGTGCCCTTGTTATTCTTAGAGAACAATTTGGCTTGACAGTGTATTTAAAAGCATTTCTAGCCCAATGATTGAGTTTTTCTAAATAAAGAATCCAGACAACCTCCAGAATCTTCAACATTACTGTCATCGTCTCGCTAATTAGATTGAATTCAAAAATAATGATACTAAATTGAAACATATGAAACATGCAGCGAGTTAACTCGACGCCATATACATAGTGGAAGAGCAACGAAATACATTAAGCCATCTCACGACAATCGTAGACCTACTACAGGTATATGCATTTCCAAAAGTGCTTGAAATCAACGTTAAGCCGTGTATGACACACATCTTATCCTTTGAGTAAAAACATTCAAGCAAAATGTCTCAGCGTTTTAAACCGTGGCAAGTCTATCTATATAATACCCCGGGATCGGCGTGCCCTGTTAACGATGTAAATCATTCGGACGGTTTTGATTCATTGTGCAGAACCTTCTGGGTTGAACAGGAGCTGTCCGGAACATGTTCCGACTGCGCACGTAAAACAGTATTATTATGGTAGACTTATGGTAGAAATTATCTGTCTATTTGGCATAAGGAACAATATTCAATTTTTTAGCAAACCGAAATATTCGATTGAAGAACACGTTTATCCCAAATCCCGGCAGCTAGCCGAACGTTCACCGATATGTATATTTAGATACGCCCGAAAGTAGGGAAGATAAGTTTGCATTTTTTTTTAAAAATGCGAGTTTTAAAAAGAAAAAAAAACATGTTACAATCAGTTTTGCATTTTTCCTGGTCTCATATTATATTGCAACTTTCTTGAAACTGGTACTCGTTCGTATTTTAATCATGGTATTATCTGATAATACAGACTGGTAACCCGAATAACAGGACGTCGACGAGTTCATTCACGCACCCCTATTTTGACTATTCGACGTCCATTTTTTATCATGTGACCTCAAATGCATCGTTTTGATTGGCTTAAGGCAATCGGTGTCGACAACAAAATGCTTAAATCTTGATAATTGTATATATCGACGTTCAGTAACGTCGATAATTAGAAAAGTACTCGTATATTATCCATTATTTAACATGCTAATTTCGAAAATAAAAAAAATGAATTACTTCAATTAAATATAATAAGTAAATGTCAATATTGCCATTAAATGACACTGTGAATTCATAGGTATTTGTATTTGTTCATCTATTAAACGACAAGCCAATCCTGAAAATGCCTCGTGGAACAATGATGTCATCCATTCTACAAATGTCACATTTTTCCGGAAACTCAATGGTTGTGTTTGCCTTGGTACAACAAGCTGATTCTAAACTGACGCCAATTATTGGAGTCAACACGGAAGAGATTTCTATAAAGGCTACATAATATGGACTGTATATATTGATTAACACCTCAATTGTAAGTACAACAACACGGAAAGGTTAATATTTTATAATATAACGATATTATGATTAGATTAATATTTTCTGATTGATCTACAAGATTTTATTCAGGATAGAGCTTAAATGTCGATTAAATTTAACTTTGAAGTTTGCAAGCTTGTTGAGTTAGATTTCGTGATACTTTTAGCTATTTATTTTGTAACGAAAAAAAACCAACAACTAATAGCTCTTAAATAACTCTGAACACTTGAACATATTTTATTTAATTAAACGCTGCGTCAAAACAAATCATGCTCACTTAATGGGCATTTAATTATAACCAGTGCACACTACACCCCCACAATACTAACAACTTCTCCGTATACCTTAATAATGGAAAGAGTTTTAAATTATGATTGGATAAAAAGGGTAAAACGGTTCCGAGTGAAGTTCAAACCGGAACCACTTCGGGACATTAGGTTCAAATGCCGTAACCATGGAACCGAGTTGAATACATATCATATATTATATAGTTCTTTATACTTTGAGATACATCTAAAATCAGTCTTGTTGTTGGGGCAAGACCTAATGACGGCAAATACTCAAATAAAATCCACAGCAGCCGGCACGGTCCCGATCAATAACACTATATTTACATACGTATTTATAGTAATTATGTTTCGGGACCGTGCCGGTCGCCTGTGATAAAGTCCATACCGAGGTACATTCGCAGACTTTACAGCTAAATTATTTTATAAGAACATGACTGTGTAATTTAATAGTAAGTATCAACGGTATTCATATTTCATTATGTAAGATTACAAAGTTAATTCTCTGTAGTCATATGATCGAACATTAATTAGACATGTAATATCTAAACTTCCCAAGTGATTTGAGAATATAGAGTTTTTATGTAAAACATTAAACTGATTACTAGTATTACCAAAGTGGAATGGCATTTCATCGGCGTTGATATATAAAATAAATGTTAAATGAAACAAAAAGATCATTTATTATGGAACATGACCTTTTTATGAAATGAAACAGTTAACAAGAAACAAGTGTTTTATTTACATAGATTTGTATCATTGATTAAAGCCATTATTTCTCATTAGAAAATAAAGCCATCTCAATTGTTATACAAATATAACATATAAGTGAACCCTTGGTGTTCAATTTTAAAACAAAGAAGTGTCAATAAGGCACAATTCTAATTAATCTTTATCCGATTGATTTCATTTACAAACTTGCTGTACAATTACTATTCTTAGTACATGTTTGACGTAGCAACATCCAACACACTACATAGGTCATATCACGTCGGTCAATCAACTTACTCACCGTTACTGGAAAGGCTATGTGCATACTTCCCTCAGTGAAAACTGTCCTAAATGATTTAGATTCAGTAGTAGGAGGGAGAACGGTCGTAGAAATTATTTTTATGACCATGAAAATATACACCCGGGTATCGAACCACCGACCCCTCGATCATCAGACTTGTACGACATCGACTGAGCGAGCCGAGCGACTGTACATGTATTGTTGTACACTTTCAAGTCTTTAAGAGCACCATATCTTAAATGTACAAAGCCTTGACAGACGGACACTTATACTGTAATGACCACTGCGGAGAGAAATTTGGTAAAACTACGGGATTCAGTACAAATATTATGCCATACAAAGAAAAAAAGTACTGAATCAATATAAACTTAATATGAAAATAATTATTTAAAATAGCATTGTAATCAGCGGTGTTACATAAGCGCCACTGAAAGCCACAAACACATAACATAACCAAAACCTTTGGGGTGTCTGTCTCGAAACAGAAAAAAATGTCACGGGGGTTTAATCCAGTTTCAAGGGTGCACCAACCTCAGCCTTGTCCAAAATGGTTCAAGAACAAAAAATAACAAACGTCTTAGTGAACAAAAAACTCGACCCTCTCATCACTCGACAAGACTGCGCGTTCAAACGTACGAAAATACAAACACATAAAATACAAAAAAAGCTTATAGCATTGCAAATGTAAAAGGAAAGTTCTCATTGAACATTAAATCACAATACACAAGTGTTATATACTTACATGGTCGTGTTGGTTGGATCAGTGAAACAGTCACCATCTGAAGCAAATATCAAAACATTATAAGTTATCATTAGAATTAATCCTATCATAATCATGTTATCACGTGCCACCTCCTTATCTCTGTGACACAACACTTCTGTCACAGCAACAATAAAACCTTGTAACACCGTGTAACACCGTATCACACAATCACATTAATTGATAGCTTGTCGGTGCTTAATTAATACAGCACTTTTATTGTCTGTGATTCGCTGATGTTGATGTTTAAGATATTCAATGATGGTAGCACATGTACTTGTGGTAATAAACTTCAGTTGCAATAGCTATGTATGCTTTTATACCTACATCGACATATGAGATCGTCGCAGTCGTCACACTTGACTTTCACACAATAGGTGATTAATTTCACCTGTTGTTTAATATCGCTCATATGTACATTTCCAGTATTTTTGGACAAAACACCCACAATGACACTAATCACATGTTAATAGGAACGAATGTTGCGATTTTTTACGATTTCGTTTGCTCATTTGTTTTTAGGGTCTAACGGTACATCAACACAAATAGGCTGTATCTTGTCGAAATCAATTAAAGATGGCAATTAATGAAAGCAAATCATAAATTTATTAAGTCCTAGATTTTATGATAAATGTTTTACTTTCAAATAGTTAAGTATCGCATATGTTGGTTTTATTTGGTACGATTTCAATTTTTAAAACCAAAACTTTAATATATAAACATTAATTAATCCACTCAACATTCCCTAAGTCTGATATAAAAATTGATGTATTATGTAAAACAGACAAAAATAAAACCTAATATGCAACTGACACACAAATCATCGACACAATATAAATATTCTACTACAAGAGCTCTTAATGAAAACTTGACCGATTGAAACTCAATGTGACTTATACAGATACAAAAATAAAACCCTAGAATGCGACGCGCTCAAACAACGTCACAAGTAATATAATAGCTTTAAATAAGAACACCATTCAACGGAATCCAAAGTCAAATGACAATACGTTCCAAAAGTCGATTAACAATACGTAGAATGTAAGTCAATTGCACACGTCATGACAAACAAATCTACCGATTCAACACTAATGGAAAGTGAAAACTGTGGAATAATTTGTCACCGGAATTTATTTAAAGATAATATTATTGATATTTAGTAATTCGAAGCCAATACTTTATTCAACAATCAATGTTTCATGTAATTGTTCTGTCGACGTTCTGATTTCACCAGGGAATTTAGATATTTCTTCCATTAAGCGATATGTAATTTACGATAAGCTTTAAACATGACTTTATTTGTTACCTTTGTTGCTGTTGCATTGAAGAAATCCTTTTGTTATTAATACACGATGCAATGTAATGGGAAATTATTCAAAGAATATTGGAATGCTTTATTGCACACAGTAAACATAGGAGTGGTATGCCATTACAACAGCTGTTTTTATGCCAAACATATTTTGTCTCATTCAATGTGCTGAACGTTAACATTTGTTATGTAAAAGCATTTGAAGTAGTTGAAGGCCTCAGTTTTGTCCGAGATAAAATAATACGATTGTTGTAGATCTCGTGTCGAAAATGTATGTATATATAGATGTATATTTGTGCACATTCCCCTGTGTATATTGCATTCACTGTATCTTGTATAGCATGTTCAACTAGTAGCTCCATTGTATTGATACACAGTCACATTTCAATCATTGCAGACATTAGAAGACGAGGACTACATGGTGCAATACAGGTAGTTCAGATATTATGCAATATCTATTCATAGATAAGTGGTAAGTGATTATCTAGTTACGTTAACTAGATAATCACTTAATTAACTAGTTAATTAAGAGGTTTAACTAGTTACGCAACTAGTTAATCACTTATCATTAAATTGGTAAACTAGTACAATAATGGCAGTTGTAGGCACTTACTTGCATTTATTTTCTGCTATGATCTTTTATTTAAAAAAAACTAGTTACGTAACTAGGTAACTACTTAAATAATATGTTAGTTATGAGGTTAGTTATGTGGCAGAAATATGCCATAGTTTCTGTACCTTATATCATATAATTGTGCTAAGAGTAAATAAACTGTAAACTGAAAAAGCCTGCATGAGAGATAATTTTAAGTCTATCATTGTTATTACTATCAAGATAATCAAAGCCACAGTTAGATATACCAAGCCGAAGAAGTTCAATTACTTTTCATATTAATTTACTAATGACTTTTAGTAATTTCATTGACATTGTTATCATAACAAAACAATGAATTGATTTTAACCATTAGATAATGAAAACGTGTACTTAGTCTGCTGGGGGTAAAATGAAGGTGGAAGAAAATCATTGATAATATAAATAACTATATAATGATATCGGTTACTATGATTATTTATTAATAATAATTTCAAGGTCTCACACGAAGACCAAAGTGTAGATAAGTGTCATGGAAATGAACATTGTAACTGATTAAATATTACTGGTTTGAAAATCAAGTTCTGATAAAACTATCTTAAGTTACTCTATATCGAATACATAATAATATGTTTCCTAATCCCTTGTACTTCTATTACTTGCACTTAGGAAACACCAAGTTCGCAAGCATCATTTGGGTGGTGGTCCACCTGGAACAACTACATGTATATAGGCGATTTAGGTCGAACTTCGCATCGTTAACTGCGCTAAATAATTACGAGTGGTAGCACTACGTTGTGTTGACAATTTGTTGAACCAACGCCAACCTGGCAATCAATGATTACCAGTCAAAAATTTTAACCACTCAGGTACGCTCGCAGTTGGTCCTCAATTTGATTCGTTTCTGATCCTATTGTAAGTCCAAACATTTTTTAGTTCTGACAGTTGTTCCTGATTGTAGCTGATCCTGCAGATAACTGATCGCAGTTGACCATGTAGCTGTCTCTTCGTTCAATATGATAGCCATTCACACCATATGGCCACAACAAATTGATCATATGTTCTATGGATTTTGTCTGAAAAAAATTGGAGCGAGCGAGCGAAAAAAAAAAAAAATTTTTTTTCCCCACATTTTGCATTTTGAGGAGCGAGCGAAAAGCGAAAAATAAAAAAAAGTTCTATTTTTATGAATATTCATTTACTTAAAGTCAAAATGCACTTAAAATATGGACTTTTTGCAGAAAAAACTTAAATAAATAGCATTCTGTATTATTTCAAAGTGCATATAAGCCACAATAATCTCTTAAATTATAGTTGTGGATATAGGCATGCTTATTAAATATAAAACATGTAGCTTGTTCAATTACACATAACGTTACAGAACGTTACATAACGATACATTCGGAACTCCTCGACCATTCGCTGCGAATAATCTAATCTAATACACAAATATTCGATCGTTAAGGCAATGAGTGATGTTTCAAAATTTACGGACTAAAAACGGAATATCACTCATTGCCTAAACGATCATATATTTGTTTACTTTAACACCGGTAGTTTCAAAATAGCGTCTAAATATGTCCGAGATTATTCGCAGTGAATGGCCCAGGAGTTCTGAATGTATCGTTATGTAACGTTCTGTAACGTTTGCGGTAACTGAACTCGCTACTGTTGATTTCGCCTACCCTGCGTGACACATATTTCGTGTAAAACCAAAATCACGGATAGGGCTTCTACTCGTCCACGGGTTCTTCTCGCTTATAAGAAAGGAAGTTATGTTATTCCATACCGGTATTTCAAAAAATACCGCGGTATTATACCGCGAAATAAAAAACCGCAGTTACCGGTTTACCGGTAATACCGCGCACCACTATTCATTTTACATACATCATTCAAACAATTTTATATGAAATCATTCAAAATAAAAATACAATGTATTATATTTTCATTTATCAGAACTCTTTGAGACTAAAAAATAATTCTGATAACCCATTATTTCCATTAAAGCGAAGTTACAAATTATAAGAAGTGAAGACTTGACAACGAAACAATAATATCACCTAATGCAGATCTAGGGTTATACAGTTAACATGAAATAAATATAGTTATAAATATAGTTCACTTTTATTCAGCTGTCAGCAGTGCATACATTAACCCCCCCTCCCCGCCATACATTAATACGACTATCTTTTTTATCAATCATGAATACTTAAGTACTGTAAAGAGTATTTGATCACAGAGGTTAATATATACAACATTGACAGTTGAATAAAATTAAACAATATATAATTTTGATATATAATTTGTATAAGGCTATTGGCTCACTTAAAAGACATTTTGTTTTAATTTTTAATTGACACAATATTAACAAATCCTTATGTTCTTGTATTCATTACTTATTTGTGGTGTAACTTTTATAACAAACGTTAATAAGTCTAAAACATCTCCCTCTTTGATTTTATCTGTGTGGAATGTCTATGTTGTTTTTAGACTTCATTTCAAATTTATTTTTAGTAAAACCAGTAGCGTGTTCAATTACACATAACGTTACAGAACGTTACATAACGATACATTCGGAACTCCTCGGCCATTCGCTGCGAATAACCTAATCTAATACACAAATATGAGATCGTTAAGGCAATGAGTGATGTTTCAAAATTTACGGACTAAAAACGAAACATCACTCAATGCCTAAACGATCATATATGTGTTTTCTTTAACACAGGTGGTTTCAAAATAGCGTCTAAATATGTCCGAGATTATTCGCAGCGAATGGTCGAGGAGTTCCGAATGTATCGTTACGGAACGTTTTGTAACGTTCGCGGTAACTGAACACAGGGATGGATTGATGCTGTACAGCTCTTCATCAACTAGTAATTATACAAGTCCATTGATCAGTGAGTTATAAGAAAATGTATGTCAATCTTTCTTAAAAAGCTCTTAATCATCAGATTTGATTTATACCTAAATTAATGACTGGTTATACATGAGACGAAACTAAAGCTTAAACTATTGATGGTTGTTTGAGCCTTCAACACAGTCTTGCTTCAGTGCTTTTCAGCACTTTGATTCTTACATGATTCAATTTTAAAAGCACTGCATGTATTTAATATTTTTCCCTTCATTATAGTTTCATATTTAGTCTTTTTTCCTTGGGTTTTATTATCTTGACCTTGAATTACAAGGAAATGTCAGTTTAGCTCTTGATTATCTTGTAGTTTGTTGTAAGAAAGATTACTTGTTGTTAATATTCATAAAATTAATGCTTTTAATATGATACATACAAAATAAATGCCTGTATTTTGTTCCATTTGCATTTAGATGAACTGTACTATATTATCATACTGTAAAATATACTTATTTCATTCAATATTGAACTTCAAAACTTCCTAAATCATTGTAAAAAATTAGAACCAGCACTGCTAAAATTATAAAGGACCAAACCTGGTGACTATTAACCAAATAAATAAGAGATGGAATCAACAACAAACAGCTACTCAGCAAATTTAAATCCTCCTGAATGAAAATTTTAGGCCCTGCACCCCTATAAAATGATGGACCAAACCTGTTGACTTTTGGTGTATAAATAAAGTCTTAATATTATTCCAGTAAATAAAGGATGGGCTCAAAAACATAAAAATTATATATAATTATATTCATATATTCCTGAATGAGAATTTAAGAATCAGCACCCCTATAAAATGATAATGAACAAAACCTGTTAACTTTTAAGTGCATAAATACAGTCTTATTAATTAGGAAGAAGAAGAAGATTATTAATTAACCAAATTATGCTACAGACTAAACAACATACAACTGCTAAGTATACCTAAGTAATCCTGAAGGAAAAATAGAATCAGCACCCCTATAAAATTAAATGGACTATACGTTTTGGTGTCGAAAGTATAGCCTTTTGGTAAATAACACAAAATACAACTTCATTTTAAATCAGTCTGTTCGAATATCTCCCCAGCATGAACATAATTAGAAAAGGAAATCTTCTATCCTGCCCTACCTCAATTCATAAGACATGAGTCGACCTCTATTGTAAATTACTTTACACAGAAGGTGAACATATGACGTCACACATCCAGATCATATTTGTAGGATTGATGGAGCCGCTCTGTCTACGTCACTGTTCAACTTCTGTGTGTATCAAGAGTTAAAGTTTATGGAAGTTAAGCATTGCATTTATTACGTATAAATTTAGTATACATGTGTTAAAACGTGTACTAAATATAATTTAGGATTTAGAAAAACAAAGGAACAAAGGATCGACACGATCATCATAGTGACGTATGTAAACGTGAATACTTTACTGTTTTGTTACAAATATAGCTATGTCATGGTGATAAGCTTTGATATTTAGACCAAAAATTATTGATTTTCTCCGTAAAACTTCTTGGTTGAGTGCCAAAAAAAATTGACTTCAAAAAAATCTTGATGCGGTAAAAATTTTGAAGTGCGGGAGCAAAAAAAAAATAAAAATATTTTTTTTCCATTTTCGGATTTTTAGGTGCGGGAAATCCGACGAACAAAAGATCAATTTGTTGTGGCCTATTGTCTTTGTTATATAACTCGGGTCGGTAGTGCAGTTGGTAGCGCACCGGGATTTCGAATATACTTCCCGAGGGGGCCGGGGAGGAAATGCCCTTCCATGAAAATTTGATAATTATATCAATTTTCCTCCGCTAATAAGGTATATTAAGCCACATCAATATTACAATGACAACGATATTATCTCCCTTTGATCGATGCAAGTGAGCAAAAAGTGTATGTACCAGACAGACCAAAATTAAACGTTTGTTATCAACAATTTAAACAAATAAAATCCTGTAAATGCTTAAATGGTGTTTAGTTATAAAACAATGAAGGACTTTAAAGTCTTCGTGAGATGTATCGATATAATCAAAACAACGTGTAAACGTTCGTTTGGTAAGTGCGAAACAAGTCTTTAAATTCTTCTTTTGATACGACTTTTGCGCTTACTAATCGATTCGTTTTGCATTAACGTTGTATTCATTTCAATCATATATCATTTAACGATAAGAGGAAGCGGAAGATTGTTGGTGCTCAAGTTAATTGTAAATCCAAGCAAAAAACCATTCACTGCTTATTTACAGCACTTGATTGGAATTGAATATCATATATAGTTATACTTGAATATAAAATTGGACATTAAATAGAATAGTGGGTATTTTATATAATCTATATCGAAGATAACAATTATCTCTTGAACGTCCATCAACTAAATGGTCGCACAAACGACAGGTTTATGTCGCATGCAATTATGTATGAATAGTATATGCATTTCGTGTATTGACTTTACTTAAGGTGTACCTTGTAGTCCCTGACGCCACTCGAAGTTAAAAAAATGTAGTGCGAGTTCGATTAAGGGAGTTCGTCAGGAAAGAGGTTTCTAATGGAATTTTTTTAAAACTTCCATTAATTTGTTTATTTGTACATTTGAAGTAAATTTATCGAAAAAAAAAGATAGGTCACCGAACTTTTTAAAAAGTTACAGCCATTTAAAGATGACCCCCAAAATCGTCTAAATTTCCCGCCAAAATACCTCAAAATTACCATATATCTTGCAGATGCATAGGAAATAGTCTATATGTCATCAAATGGTGATTATTTTTGTGGTAAACAATATAAATTGGATATATTTTCCTATATCATGCAGTTTTACAGTATCTAATAAATTGAGTTTTGTTAAACTTTTCGTTAAAAATTGACAAATACCCCACCCACTTTAAAAAAAATGTTCAAATAAGTGAATGTTTGCATTTAAAATGAGAACGACCCTGTAATGGAATGTTTTATTTTTTGTGTTAGAAATGTCAAATAACGATTTATTTTCGGAAAAAAGGGGAAAAAACAATATGTCACCGAACTTTTTAAAAAGTTACAGCCATTTAAAGATGACCCTAAAAAAAACCGTGAAAATTTCCCGCCAAAATACGTAAAAAATACCATGTATCGGTCAGATGCACAGGAAATAACCTATTTGTCGTTAAATGATGATTATTATTGTGATAAACAATGTGAATATAATTTATCTCCCCTAATCATGCTGTTTGACATTATTTTATCAATCGAGTTTCGCAAAATCTACTTTCAAAAATGATAAATACCCCACCCACTTTTAATTTTTTTCTCAAAATGTTGGTATTTTACAAACTAGTATTTTGTGACCTGGTTATGATTTAAAAAAAAAAATAATTAGTGATACAATGTCTAATTATCAGATTAAAATGGAAAAAAACACAACAGGTCTCCGAACTTTTTAAGAAATGCGAGTCGACATCTTATAATCACAATCAAAACGCTAAACTGAGCAGATTATAACGTTCCAAAGTTTATTTGTAGTCAAATTTATTTGAACTTTTCAATACTATCTGCATGTTTTTCATAGTTTAAGACTGAAGTAAAGTAAATACTGATTACAAAATTGTCATTTTGTCAAAACATGATACGTTTTTGATACATTTTAGCCCAATAGGGGTTACCCCACCCACTCCTTAAAACCCATTCAAAATCTGTTTTGTACTCACCATGGAATTATGAATCTGTTTGATTATAGACCTTCACATGTTTTCAATTGTTTTATACTATATTTTGTTATTATGTTCATCCTTACAACTTCCATTAATAAACTTATACTAATGTATGAGATAATCTATTAAAAGTATTTCTGTTGCCATACTTACCATAATAACTACAATTGTATATATATTCATCCCTGTTTAAGTGTGTTGCAATGCTAATCATAGTAACTTCAACCTCATTATATGGTATGTGTATTAAATGATCATTCACTGAGGTTCTTACTAGGAACCATACATAGTCATAGTTTTCATTTCCAAGTAGTACGTCCTAAGTCATGTCATGAAGATGATTTGTTACTGAAAACTAGTTACTACACAGAACAGCAGACAGGCATTTACAACTGAATTACTGACTTCTGCATGCTTAGTAGAGAGCCATTTATATTGACATGGCTGTTAGAATTGTCAACAATAAAACTACTGATAACTGATTTTTTAATCAGTGCATGGGTTGTATTATTTGCTATTGTCTTGTCAACATCAATCCAAACAAAACCAAGCATATATAAGATAAAATGAACAAACAAAAAGTAGTTCTAAAATTCATTTTATTTCAATTTTTTATAACATTTCATCAATCACTTGTGGCTTTGTGAAACAAATATTTTATTGGTAGTCCTATTGATTTAAAGTCTGTTCCCTAACTATCTGAGTATCATCATTATGGCACACATCAATATGTCAGCTACCTGAAAGTAAGAAACATAAAGGTGCAGGATGTAATAAATCATGTATACAGAAACTTCAGAATAAACTATCAAATTGCAATTGGCATATCAGCAGTAATTATTGACAAATATAACAAATAAAAGAATGATTATATATATTTACTTAAATGTAATTTAACTTATTAATATAATACATAAAAGGAGACAAATGTTTTATCATATTTCTCTCATTGTTGATAAGAAACCATATTTTTATTGTGCCATGATGTCTACTCAACAATATACTAGTCACAGTTTCTCTGTTTACATTCCAAGTTATAAATTGGCTAGCTGTAGTTAACCAAAAAAAGGAAATGTCCATGGTGCACCCCCCTCTCCCCCGTTGAAATAACTAAGTTCAAGCAATAAAACTTAAAATTACATCGTTGGTGAGCAAATCGTAGGTTTCACCCCCTTTAAAAAAATATTGAGCTGCCCCTGAACAGCTTTAGCACATAGATGGTGGGTGGGATATGAAATGTAAACAAACCTTTTATTGTTGTGAATTGAGTTACAGCAAACTTATTTTCTTATATCTACATCAAGTCAAACTCCATGAAAAACAATCTGAAAATTTAAATAATAATGTCTCCTTGAATAGACTTTAAAAATAAAATAAAACTAAACATCCATGAATTTGTTCAACGCATTTTGTAGATCTACGATTTTGGCGACGTGTTGTCTAGACAAGTTGCCTCCGAATTGAAACCATCCACACCGAATAACACATGTCAGCATATAAATTTATCAAAATATCAACGTCACCAATGTTTTCAAATTAAACGTGTTAATAATTTTGTGAATCAAATATAAATCACCATGACCTTGGTTATTGTTTACATATTGCGTCATTCTACTTCCGCGTCATAAGTGAAGTTTAAAATACACTACATTCATACAAATACTATCAACCAAAATGACACACGTATATTAAAAATACATAGAATGTTTAAGGATTTAACATACCTGCAAGCGTGGCCCATAATCGAATTTATTTGATGAAAACATGATCGCTCAATCTCCAAACATGGCCATGTGTACTAACGTTGAAGCAAGTGCACGTATACCTACGAACGACAACTCTTGATAAGTGTTGAAAGTGTATGCTACACGTCGATCGTCAAAAATTGATTTTTTTTCTCGACTAAGATTATTTAAATTTTACACAGATGTGAGCGTTTAAGGGACATTATTTGATTTTTTCGTATGTTTTTGTGACAAAAAATGACGTTGGGAACATAGGATATTCTTAATTTAAAAAAGTCGACTATTTAGCAGTTAGCATACAAAATTGAAAATACGTTTAACGGTGACGACGTAACGTAGTTTATCCGTGTAAATCACGACAAAAATTGGCGCATGCGCAGATTGGGTAGCGGACTGCCTTAAAGCTTACAAAAAATATACTTTGCATTCATTATTGCATGGTAATAGTTTGGCATGGATTAGAGCTAGATGCTTTACATAACTCGTAATTTCAAAAATATTTTACAAAACTTGAAACTTCCCTTGCATATGAAAATGAAATAATCTCTATTGTGTCCATAGAAAGACTATGTAGATATTATTAAAATATCTTACTCGGTAAAAGTTTAAAATACTATTTACAAACGAATTAATATATTCCAGAATTATTCAGCTGCAATAAAACAATGTTTTTAAAACAGCAGCTAAAACTTTTAGTGAGGGAGGTTATAGCTTTGGGCATTTTTTAAAGTGGAGAATAAAGATACAATAACGGGTGCTAAGAATCTCAAATCGATTGTTAGCTATGGACGGTATATTGGATGCTTTCAACCATAAAGGGATTGGCATAGGATGTAAGAGTGGTTTGTTGAACCTCATTTTTCACAACCCGTGTTTTTCACAACTTGTGAAAAACGCGTACGCAATTTTCACAAGTTGTGAAAATTGCGTACGCGTTTTTCACAAATGAGCAATGTGAAAATTACGTTAGACATATTTTTCGATTTTTAGTCCTAACGCAATTTTCACAACATGAGTCAATATCAAAGTAAATTTAAAAGTATATTATGATAAACAAAATTTATGTTTCAGTTTTTTTTAAATATATCATTTTGATGGTTAATGTCGCACATGGAAGCAAGATGTCGCAATCACCCAAGGTCTTCCACCAGCCAGATTTGTGCCTTATTTAACCACCTTTACGTGCAAGCAACCACTTACGCGCATAGAGAAACCATCTTATGGTACATAGTAAGCACACATGCCCCATGGTACTGTTAAAATGTTCGTATTAACAAGATTCGCATCCAAAGCGACCGCCTCGAGATCCATAGCAGCTGCTCAAGCACACTCTCATTGCAACATTTTCATTGCCCATAGTAATTACGTTAATGTTTCTAGCAAACATTTAGGTCCTAGCATCCTATGTTACGGTCCCTAGTATCCATGGTAACATTTATGTCCATAGCAACTTCTATCTAGCTTTAGTCGTTTAAGTTCAAACTAGCTGTCGCATAGCCGCTTACGTATAGCAATGTATTAACAACCCAGGATATAACAGTACAACACAGATAGTTAACTAGTTTAATGTTCATTGTAACATCACATGTAAACGCACATCAAATGTCATGATTGCAAGGTAGCCAAACATACAAGTACAAATATCCATAGTCTACGGAACCTATGTATAAGCCCTATGTCCAGCGTGGACCTAAGGTTATGGCCAAAAGCCACCAAGCTCTTTGGCTCTCTGAGCTATGGTCACTGATATGCGATACATTTTATACAGTTTAGTTGACAGCTAGTACGTGAGTACAACTAATTAGTCTAACATACATATAAAATGTATATCCGGTAGCCCAAGGGTTTAATGAGTTAACTTAATTACTTCGTACTTTGGTCGTCGCATAATATAATATGTAATCTTCAGATTACATAACATCATTCCCACTAATTTAAGAAACTCATTTATGAGTTTCTAAGTATATTGGCACAAGGCATCTGCAAAGCCTGTGGTATGGTTTGGCTACCTTTGGTTAATACAATGATACAATAACAACATTATTTCTAATACACAAATTAAACATACACAAGTAAAACAATCTCCGTCACCTGAAATAAAACATAAATCACACAACACTTTCACAATTATACAATAAAAAACTAACAAAAATACGACTAGTTTTGATTCTTTCTCGTAAACTACGAGTTACAATATTTCGGAATAGTAGTAGAGTCTAGATTGATTCTTAATTTCTTATTTGATATTTCACTGAGCCCCTAAATGTTAATTTGTACACTAAATAACTATATAATGTCATAATTGGAAGAAAGTCTCGAACACTAACACAAAATTTCTTTTTCAGTATGTCCTTGTTTAAATTAACGTCTGGATTAATTAACATTTCTACTATGTTATTGGCTCTGTGTACACTTTGCTCTACTCTATCCGAGAATCATTTTATAGTCATCAATTGCTCATCACATAACAACAAAAACTGAAAGTATACAAGATAAATCATTAAGTTCAAATCCACAATCATTCATAATTCACATATATCAATGTTACATAAATATCATCAAATATCAATTAAACTAATTTGTAATACAATATTTGAAATGCACTGTCTGAAGCTCCAGGCCATTTAGAGTACATTTAATTACTACTCAATGTTAACACATTTATTAAACATCTTAGTTCATAAGTACTAGTACCACTTGTCATTTAGTATTTATACACCAAAAACGTGTGTGATAATGTCAAGCATATGACAGCTGATGCACCCTGAAATTTCTATTTGTAATATTATCAATGTGCATGTATGTAGCCTTAGGTCATTTTACAAATGTACCATGTTTATTTTCAATATAACCAAAATGAAAAAGTTTTCTTATCCACATCCTTATATCACCATGGATCGTTGTTTTCCACCATTTCCAAATATCATAATTTTTGTACATTCCACCATTTTTGTTGACAATTTATTTCCACCAGTATTTTACTGTTAAATCTTCTAAAATAGCTTGAACATCATTACCATACAGCATGTCATATTGTGTATAACATCTAATGTAAGCATTTTCAGTCAACGATATCCACTAACTTGTAAAAATGGTCTACACAAAAATAGCTAGCTAAGTTCCTACATGAATCATAACAAGTAAACTAATTTAAGCTTGCATCTATCATTTACTGGTTTATTTTTATAGATTCACTTTGAATGTATAAGTACGCATGTTATTCAATAATAAAGTATCATGACCTTACTCACATGTACCTGTCAAGTGCTCATAGCCTGCAGCAATAAGTTCGTAAACTTACATTAGTGAATGTAGCCAGTTATGTCATTATATTTTAGCTATTAATTGATTATTCGAATTTACATTTTACCTGTTTTATCATTTATATCTACATATCATTTTGTTCCTATAATCGCAGTTCATACTCTCTGTCCATTTAACTGGCATATTCGGTAAAGTATCTCAGTCCGGTAGGTTTGTCTCAACATAAAATATCGCAAAAATTTCTTAATCTAACACCAATATATATTTACGATATCTTAAATGCTCGGTTTTCTATATACCCGAGTCTTAAACTTGTTTTAACTTACAAGTCATTTCATTTAACACACAAATTCTTTATGTCTCCTCATAAAATACATTTGGTCCCCACAATTGCATTTTATGTAAAAACATACAAAATTTTAAACAACTAAATCATACAAATTCTGATAGTTCATCAACTCACGACTAATTCTGGTAAATATACTATGGAAAAATTCACATATTTTTCCTAGACACTTAATATATATCTAAAATACAAGGCAGAGGTCAACTTATCTGCGTACAAACTCTCAATAAACTTATTGCATTTAAACTTATGCAATCTTGGCCCTAACAGACCGATATTCTTAATAATGCGACTCTATGCGCAACAAAATCTCTAGGTCCTTCCTCAACGATTTAATTAAGTTATACACTCTAGATCGCAGGACTTATATTCTCCTTATACAACAATTAATGTCATTTTCTATAAATTACCAGATTTTATCATGAAAAGATTCACGCTCAGTACCTGTATACAGCTATTATAATAATTTTGTACATACGTATGTGCACACTCTCATATACTCTTTTAATGTTTACTCTTTTATTAATTTTTCTATATTTTACATTTTTTTTGGTATATTTCTTTTAACAATGTTTAGCCACTATACAAACTAAGTAACATTTATATTTAATATGTTTATTTGACATACCTCATTTGAATTTGAATATAGCCCTTAGGTCAATTGCATATGGTCAATAATACCTGTATTTACCATTACTCTATACAATCATGGACATGTATTAATTTACTTAATGTTGTTTCTTGATATTTTGTTTTATCCTTTAATATACTTGTTCAACAACTTATGCATCATTTCAATTATTTACCAAGCAACTGAATTCATGTCATAGAGAAAAAAAAAGATTCACATTTTAAGTCTTACATTTTCATTAAAAAAGGCCTCAATTCCTTTTAACTGACACATAAAAACGTCACATTTCTATAAATTGTGACAACATGTGGCTATTCACCACTTTACTGTATTTCACAGTCTTACAATAATCGCTGCATAGATCATCCTTTCTATGAAGCACTGGTCGGTACCTTTCTTCGACCTTACAAAATCTCTCATTAAACCTCTGAAAACTATTTACAATATGACCACCTTATAAGGGTCTCCTAAATGTGTCAATTCACTGAAAAATTCAGACCTTTGAAAACAAATCAATCTTTAACCCTTATCTACTGCATCGCTGCTTGGCAAATTTAAATTACTTTAACACAAAATCGTCAATTTTTCAATTTACATTTTTTTTTTAGTTCGCTTTTTCGCAAGTGAATATGCCTATTTCTACTTAAGTTCCTCTGACTCTCTTTACTTTTAATTATATATCTATAAAACGTCTTGAATTATTTGTAACACTTTATTTTAAAAAATAAACTTCAACGAAACATAAATTTTTAACTAAAACATAGAATTAACATCAATAATAAATACTATTAGAACCACCAAAATTTAGCTATTTAAGATCTGACCAAAATTACAAAAGTGAGATAACGTAAACTTACAAATTTTGCTTGAATCCTAATCCATCTTTCCACCATGGTCTGTGTTGCTGTCGGTATTGTACCATGTCTTCTTTCAGCACCAGGTTCGATCCTTAAAGTCATCGGCACCACAAAGGCACGTGTCGCATAGCCACTTAGGTATAGTGATGTATTAACAACCCAGGATATAACAGTACAACACAGATAGTTAACTAGTTTAATGTTCATTATAACATCGCATGTAAACACATATCAAATGTCATGATTGTAAGATAACCAAACATACAAGTACAAACTTCCATAGTCTACGGAACCTAGGTATAAGCCCTATGTCCAGCGTGGACCTAAGGTTATGGCCAAAAGCCACTAGGCTCTCTGGCTCTCTGAGCTATGGTCACTGATATGCGATACATTTTATACAGTTTAGTTGACAGCTAGTACGTGAGTACAACTAATTAGTCTAACATACATATAAAATGTATATCCGGTAGCCCAAGGGTTTAATGAGTTAACTTAATTACTTCGTACTTTGGTCGTCGCATAATATAATATGTAATCTTCAGATTACATAACATAGCGACTCTTGGGGCATGAAGCACATAACCCATTATCCACCCTGACACTAATATTTATATACATGTACTGTGCATAGCTTGCAACATGAAGATTCTAAATTATTTCATATTTTGGTAAGATATACAGTTGGTAAAAAAGGTTTACATGTTGGGAAGATGCATGAATATTAAACTTAAATAAATATGGTTATAGCTAATACAATTGATAACTAAAAGTAAAGGACATCGATTTTTTTTTAACTTTTGATAATTGTGATTTATATTTTGTGAATTGTTACACAGTGGTCAATTTCAGAGGTGCACATTTAATTGTCAGATTTTTTAACGTCGCTCAATATTGGAATTCGTAACAAAATTGCTGAGAAAGGGTGCCGATAAAACCTCGAGGCCGACAACATATTCCGGTATTGAGCAAGTTTGCCATGTTGATCCTCGTTTTTCACAAACGTGCTCTTCATAGGTTGTGAAAAACGCGTTCTGTGAAAAATGAGGTTCAAACGTTGAACCTCATTTTTCACACACCGTGTTTTTCACAACCTGTAAAAATTACGCTCGTGGTTTTTTTTTCAACGTTTGTCCGTTTTGTGATAAAACCCCGAATTGTAATAATTATTTATAATAAACGGGTTGGTAAGTTCAACAACTTTTTAAATACTCGTTTTTCAATATAATATGACAACTTGTTTTTCTGACGAAATCTTCAAATTAATATGACGAATGCAAGTAATTTGTCTATTTGAACATTATTGTTTGCTTGTTAAACATTATTTTCTTTCCTTACCAATAATTCAAAGTATCGTACTATATTTTATGATAAAATTAATATAACTAGACATTTTATAACATTTCGGGATTTGATTACAAATTGCGTTTGTATGTTCAATTACTTTTGTAATAACCCGTTTTGTAATAATTAAAACAATTTGGGCTTTTATTACAAAACGGGTTGTAACAAACTTTAAACCTCGTTTTTCACAAAAAATCTTTTTGCAAGTGTGGTTCTTACACCCACTGGGTCTCGTGTTTATCTGTAAATACTTTTCATGTTGTTTTCATGTTAGTAATATTGTCATAAAACATGTCACGAAAATAAAAAAATAAGTACTTACTTACTTACTAACTTAAAGCTAGCAACTAAAAAATCACAAGTGTGAAAAATGCGTTAGTACCAAAAAACTCAAATTTTTCAAAACTTTTTACGTCACATTTGAAGTTGTGAAAAATGCGTTTCTATGCTCGTATGAAATTTGTATGCTAACGTGTTTTTCACACAAGTTGTGAAAAATGCGTACGCGTTTTTCACAAGTTGTGAAAAACACGGGTTGTGAAAAATGAGGTTCAACAGTGGTTGCTATGGACCTAAGGGTGGTTTCTAAGGATATGTTGATGGTTTCTATGAGTTTAAGAGTAGTTGCTTTGGACCTAAGGGTGGATGCTTAGGAAGCGTTGATGGTTACTATGAGTCTACGGGTTGATGTTTTAAAGTATTATTTGTCCTATGTAATACTTGTGTATTGGTATGGCTCGATTGTAAACATTCCTATTAGGTGCGCCTTTAAGCGTCAAGGTTGCGACTGTAGCGCGTTAAACGTCGATACTTTTGGCCTAAAGGCGATTGGCATAAGGTGTAAGAGTGGTTGCTATGGACCAAGGGGTGGTTGCTAAGGATATGTTGATGGTTGCTATGAGTCTAAGAGTGGCTGCTTTGAAGTCATATTTGTCCTATGTAATATTTGTGTGTTGATTAGGCTCGACACTATACCTTCCTACTAAGTGCGACGTTTAGCGGCAAGGTTGCGACGTTTAACGGCATTCGATTTTTTTGCGACGTTTACCGTCAGCGTTGTGACGTTTAACGGCAGGGCGATTGCAACGTTTAGCGGCGGTTGCGACGTTTAGCGTTAGTGTTGCGACGTTTAACGTCAGTTGCGACGTTTAGCGGCGTTGCGACGTTTAACGGCGCTACAACGTTTCTGGGAATATAGGTCAGGTGAACTGTCCTTTGTAAAATGACCATTACTTGTGTTGACACGGCAATAAACACAATTAAATCATTAGGGAGTTCAGTTACCGCGAACGTTACAGAACGTTCCGTAACGATACAATCGGAACTCCTCGGCCATTTGCTGCGAATAATCTCGGACATATTTAGACGCTATTTTGAAACTACCGATGTTGAAGTAAACAAATATATGGTCGTTTTGGCATTGAGCGATGTTTCGTTTTTAGTCCGTAAATTTTGAAACATCACTCATTGCCTTAACGATCGCATATTTGTGTATTAGATTAGATTATTCGCAGCGAATGGCCGAGGAGTACCGAATGTATCGTTATGTAAAGTTCTGTAACGTTTTGTGTGATTGAACACGCTACATATTAATACATAATTTGTGTTGATCCAAATGGAAGAGATATCGGTCGTAAACATACAACTTTTTAACAAACATGCCAAAGCTAAACACGAAATGCACGAGTTCGGTGTGAGTCTAAACCGGTTTCAAAATCATGAACTCAATGATAGGGATTACTTTTCTACCATGCCGTGTTATTTAAATGTGTTTTAAATTAAGTGAAGGGGAAATTAGACTGTTCGGACTATTCCCATTCGGTTCTAAGAAGTTTTCTTTGCTTCTAGAGAGTTTTAATTGATTTAACAATCTTATTCCGTTGTGTTGCTGTTTGATAGTTGATTTAATTAAAGAAGATGACAATGTTAAATAGTGTTTAAAGTACAAGTACGGGTGTGGACAGGTTGATAATTTTCGTACTATGGACACGTGGAATTAAAATGTGAATACAAAGGAGCGGTGAGTGTTTACAATTTTTTTATTGTTGCATGTTTTGTTATTCAATTTGGATGTGCTAGCATATGACCTATTAGTGACCCATATTGGGACACATATGACATTTTTGTCGCTGTAGAATGGACAATTTTAATTCCACAAAGTTTGCATGAGATTAGATTGGCTCGAAAACTCCCTTCTTCTTATAAGACTTACGGAAGGTATGCTTTTTTCAAATTGTGATAAGGAGGGATTTTTTATTTCAAACTACGAAGCGGAGTATCAAGCTCCTTGGATTAACTTAGGTATAATAAAGTTCACATTTCTAAGGTTTATTTGACCATAGGGATTCGTTTAGGTGGTGAATAATAAGCTCAGTTTAATCACTCTACTGTACCCTTACGGAACGCCTAGGCGATCGGTGATCGTCAGCTAACGGAATCATCCGAGGTGTTCCGAATGTACCGTACCTCAACTATGAACTTTAACCTCTGGCTATTCTTTTTTTGTAATTTTTTATTACTCATTTTTTCATATACAAAGAATAATACACAAATAACAATACAATACGACACAATTCGTAATAATAGACAAAAAAAAAACTGTAAAAAAGGTGAATGGTTTACACTCATGGGTGACAGTTCAGAGTTTTATGCAAGTTATAATAACACTACTTAACATTTGTTGTGTTATAATCAAGATGAAAAACATAACAAGTGTTAAGATACATATGAATAATTGAATCCGTATTAAGTAATGGAAGTAATCGTATTTTAAATGTTTAATGGTGAATAAATACCACACATAAATACAGTACTCAATAGTTTCAAAACACTTGCGGCTAAGTAATTTCAGACAGTATTAAAGTTAACGAAGACTTCATACTTAACATGTAAACATATTTGCTACATTTGGTATCAAGTTACATTTTATAATTCACAGGGTTTGTTAAACTGTTTAGTATGTCAACATAAGACATATAACTAAAAACTGCCACCAAGAGGTATTAATAAGTATTAAGTAGATTTTCTTGATGTATTTTGTAATAACTATATATATCTTATATAAATTTAACAATTACAAAATATATGTTTACAGCTTTTGTCTTATTTTGTGTATTATCAACATTATTATTGAAAGGTAAATATAAATAATAAAATACAGTAGGTCATGCAATTGTCATTGGTGGTTCATGCTGGCACAAGATGTTAAATGTGCCATATTAGGTTGGGAGCCAGGCTTTGTATATAATTAAGAAAGACAAAGTAAAAGCATTAAATAAAACTAAGACGGTTGTGGGTTCCAGAGTTGTGAAAAATTGTGCCAGGTTTTATTAAAATGGGACATTTTTCCGGAGTTGATAGCATGGTATTTTTCACTTAGTATATAAGACTGTAAATTTTTTTTAAAATGCTCAAAGTTGATAAATGAATTTTTAGTTTTGCATCTAAAAATGTACTGTTTAGCTACTAGTAAAATAATATTTAAACCAACATTTCTATTGAGAATCCCAAATAAAATATCTACCTCTGGCTATTCTTATTCAAATCAACACCAATTTTATATCCAATCAAACATCGCCAAAACATCTAACCGCCATCTTAAAATTTGAAAAGTGTAATGATAGTGTTTGTATTGAAAAAATGGAATATATAAAAGATATTATTGTATTGTTCAAGGTAATTCATGTTTTATTTTGTTCCGTATACCTTTAGACACAGTTTGGAGAAGTTTCCTAAAGTTATATTGAAAATCTATCAGTTGTTGAAATTGAAAAACATCCATCAAGTGGGTAGGGTAACTAAATACATTAAACTATCCATAAATTCCGGATAATTTTGATATATTTTGTAAGAAATACATTGTACTGCCGACTAAAATTTCACTTATACACAGCCATCTAATTATTAACATTGGTAAAGCGAACCAATCGGAGATATTTTTCAAGGTTGACCCAGTGTCTATGACGGGTTCGAACCCAGGACCTCTCGAATCCAAAGAATGTGCCATACTTTATAGAGGTATAGAGTTATATAGATAAGTTATCGGTATTAGGGTCAAGGAATCCGAAGTTATGTGAACTAGCCGTTGTAAAATGACCTTAATTTGTTTTGACATGGCGTTAGATCCAACTAAAGACATATTTTTCCTAAATATTATATTGTATAATTGTAGTCTCAGTTGTAATTATAATGATAACAAAAAATTAAAGCAAAACTTTGAAGAGTTTCTGAATAAACAGTTATCAAACTTTAGATTAAGTCTATTCAGCAGGCCTACTGAGTGAAAATGTCTCCAAACTTTTGGTGGGTACGGTTTGTCTCAGTTCAATTTGCTCAACTATTTATATTGTTAAATTTTATTCATTTGTCAGTGGCGCACACATTAACCCCGCTGATTTAAATACTAATTACAGTTCTTATTTTCTCAGGATCGATAAAAATATATATGTATTTGGTACAAGGATTATGGAACACATTTCAAGTATTTGAATCAGCGGCGTAAATGTATGCCTCATTGTTTTATAAAATAATTTATCTGACATGATAGAACAATGCTGAAACTGTGCTATATCTATAGGTTATTTTTACCACAGTCTTAAATTGAAACAGTCACATGTAAATTTCCTTGTATTGGAACAAGTGCCTCCGGTGGGTATTCAAACCAGAGACCACTCGATCTCTAAACATTTGGGGTTTTTTATATTTTTTTTTATATTTTCCCTCACCATTGTACTGTAAAATTACAACATAAAAAACATCAAAGTATATGGTCTGACTAGCGAAATGGTCATAATAAAAAAGGACATTTTCTTCTCTAAGTATTTGGTAATTAAAACTTGGCCACAATTATATGATATTGCATCTACAATGATTGCTTTATAGAGGAACTTTCCTGCATTACTGTCCCAGTTTTCATGTATTTATAAATTATATTGACCACATGTTGTTTTCAGATTGTATGAATTTATGGAGTGGATCAACGTTATAGACGTATAGCTGTGATATAATTTACTGTTTGTGTACAAACTGGTTTGATGACATTGATCAACTACTTTGATCAAGGAAGTATATTTTCAAACAATATAACGTTTAAATATATAAGTAGTATATTAGATTAAATCTGCCTTTAAATATTTATACACATTTAGTCGACTCAATAATCCTGTAAGACAACCCCCTCACCATTGTGTTAATGACCTTTAGTGTACTAGTTTACATCTGAATTGAGTGAATCATTCGCCGATTGTTTTTGCTCAAGAAAACTTACTTGTGTCCTTTGTGGGATTCGAACCCGATATCTTACAATAAAAACGTTCTAGCCTTGGACTACTTCCTGTAATTGATATTTGGCTGGATCAGTTCAATTCGCTTATTGAGTATAGTTCTCATTTTTTGTGGAGAAATATAACATTATGTCAATTATGTTAATATATGGTATAAATTTATATTACAATACGTTGTTGCAAAATTATAAATGAAAGTCTTTAATGGACGTGAGTTATTATTTCCCTTTAATATGAACATTATCAAAGGGAGATAATAGCTCATACTTATTTAAGGCAAAATTTATTGATCTTGTCCATGGATACAAATTAAAATTCAAAGTGGTTTAATAATATTCAATATTATTTTAAAAATTGTTATATCAACTACATTAAAAATACGATGTTTAATTAGATTAGTTTTTCTGAAAAATGTTCTGTGGTCATATATATAGTTTTGTATTAGGAAAACTCTACTTTAAAATTAAGTTAGGGGATTGTTTTCTTTTTTTACTTGAAAACTTAGGTACTTACATTATATTGTACTATTGTACAGACATCATGTTCTTATAATGCGTGTGCTTAATGTAATTGTACATAGACTAGACTTTAATAAATAAATACTACATTATTTTCTGACCAACTGTTTCTTTTTCCTTTTCAGATAAAGGTAGTTGAGGCGTTGATGTTTTATTAAGTTAAGTAATATATAAAGTAATATATATATTAAAGCTTAGATATTAAAGATCTATCATTTAATGACTTCCTTAAGATGTAAAGCGTTTATTACAAACACATTGGTTATGATTCAACATGGTGAAAGACATTTTGACAGTGACACTAAAGAGTTGGTAAGTTTAAGTTAATTCTATATTCTAGATATGTCATTTGTTTATAAACTGAAGTACATGTTTACTATACATAGTACATACATTGGCTATTTACGGAGCACCTAAAGTGACATTTTGAAATATTTTTTTATTATCACAACTATTTCGTTTAAACAACATACTGATGTTGTTTATTTTTCTTTTGTTTATTTTTCAATTCTTACTGTACTTAATAAATACAATTAAGTAATTGTTGATGATTGAAGGGAAATTTATTTTTGGTAATTTTTGTATGATACATGTTCATTCTTCCCCTTATTTCTTTTTCTTTTTTTATCTCATGCAAAGCTCCAAAGCTCATAATATCTTAACATCCTTGCATAATAAGTTGGTGGTTTTTTTTATATAAATTTTGCCAAGAAATCTTTCTACAAATTTTACTGAATTCATAAATATTACTTTATATACTATAATGAAATTCCATCTTCTTTCTGATGAACTTCATTCAATGTTAAATACATATCCAAAATACCTTTCAAATTTGTGCAATAATATACTCCTAGTATTAGGTATGCACACCATATTTTTTGTTGATAACAGGGTTTCTTTAGTGAGTGACTTTTATTTTGATATCTATTTAAATGTAATATTATATGCTAGCTTTGTGTACAATAGTATATGTTCCTATTTGCTTGTTGTTGTAGGAAATAAATGGCAAAGTATGAATTTATTTATTGGAATGGTGAATATGTGTACAGTTGAAGAGTGGTTGGTTGTTGTTATACTCAGGGTAATTAAGGTTTTACTTATGAATTGTTGTTATGATTGATCAACTTAAAATTTCTTCTATGAATGTACAGGGTTTAGGAGATAAGGGTAAACGTAGAGATGTCTTAAACTACCTTAAAAAACTGAGAAATAATATATATTGTTTACAAGATACCCATTTTACTGACCCTGAGTCTTCATATATTTATAGTCAATGGGGATTTAACACTTACTTTAGTAATTTTAGCTCGCAGTCTAGAGGGGTGGCTATCCTTATTAATAATAACTTTGATTTTAATTTCAAATCTCTGGAAAAGGATAACAATGGTAATATGCTGATTATACATTTCGTCTCATACGGAAGAACAATAACACTTTTCAATATATACGGTCCAAATAGAGACAACCCATTATTCTACCAATGTTTAAGAGACAAAATATCTAATTATGAAAATGAATGTATCCTTGTTGGAGATTTTAACATGGTATTAAACCCTGAAATTGACACATTTAATTATGATCATGTAAACAATCCCAAGTCTAGGGACTCACTCATCAACATGATGTTAGAATTTGATCTGGTAGATTGTTGGCGAGAGGACCATATTGAAGAAGTTAAGTTTACTTGGCATAGGAAAAATCCTATAAAACAAGCTAGATTAGATTTCTTTTTGGTTACAAATACATTGTATACAGATACTTTAATGTCATCTATTAGTCCAGGCTATAGAACAGACCATTCTTTGATATCTATGACAGTAAAAATTAATGATTCAAGTGCTGGAAAATCTTATTGGAAATTTAATGACTCACTTTTAAAAGATAGAGAGTATGTTCAAAATGTAAAACTTACAATTGAGAGAGTTATAGCTCAATATAAAACGAATGAAAACCAAGAGCAAAATGATGAAAATATTTCAGTAAATGAAATTAGATTCAATATTAGTGATAGGTTATTTTATGAAACTCTTTTAATGGAATTACGTGGATTTACTATTTCATATGCCTCCTACTTGAAAAAACAAAGGGTTGATAATGAAAAAAAACTTATTGAAGAAATTGAAATTCTAGAAAGACAATTCCAACAAAATCATGAATTGATAATCGAAAAAAAAAATGATTTAGTAGAAATTAGGAAAAAATATTTGGAAGGAAAATTTATTCGTTCAAGAGCCAAATGGGTCTCAGATGGTGAAAAACCCACAAACTATTTTTGCAATTTAGAGAATAGAAATTATGTGTCAAAAACTATGTCTAAATTATATTCAAAATCAGGAAACCTGTTAACTGACCAAACAGATATATTAAAAGAAGCTGAAGAACATTATAAGTCTCTTTACTCTGAAAGAAATACTGAAAATATAAATTTAAATGATATAATTGATAAACAAAATTTAAGAATTCTTACGGATCAAGAAAAAAATAATTTAGAGAAGGACTTAACTTGTTTAGAAATGCTCAACAGTCTTAAAAAAATGAAAAATAACACATCTCCTGGTAGTAATGGTTTCACCACATCATTTTTCAAATTTTTCTGGACAGATATTGGACACTTTTTAACTAGATCTATTAATGAAGCTTTTAAATATGGTGAACTTTCAGTGACATTAAAACAAGGTATTATTACTTGCATACCAAAAGGGAATAAAGACAAGTTGTATCTTTCGAACTGGCGACCAATTTCTTTATTAAATGTTGATTATAAAATCACTTCAGCTGCAATAGCCAATCGACTCAAAACTGTCCTTCCAAGCATTATTAATGAAGACCAAAGTGGTTTTTTACCTGGTAGATACATAGGCGATAATGTACGTGTTATTTATGATATTATGCTTTATTCAGAAGTGAACAAAATACCTGGAATGCTTCTTCTTCTAGATTTTGCAACAGCTTTTGACTCTCTGTCCTGGAAGTTCATGTACAAATCATTATCTTTTTTTAACTTTGGCCCTAATTTGATAAGATGGATTAAGTTATTTTATTCTAATATATGTTCTTCAGTTATAATAAATGGCCACCTTTCTGACTGGTTCTTATTGCATAGAGGATGCCGCCAAGGAGACCCTCTTTCCCCATACCTTTTTATTTTATGCGCAGAGATTTTATCAATTTTGATTAGACAAAATAGACTCATTAAAGGTTTATATATAAATGGTTCAGAGTTCTTAATATCTCAGTACGCAGATGACACAACCCTTATTCTTGATGGTAGTGAAATTTGTCTAAGAGAAACAATGTCTTTATTAAAATTTTATGCAAAGCTATCAGGCCTACAAATAAATGTAAATAAGACTAAAGCCTTCTGGATAGGCTCTTATAAACATAGGAATACATTCATTTGTCCAGAATTAGGTATAAGCTGGGAAAATAATAATTTTACATTATTAGGAATTACTTTTACAAAAAACTTACAGGATATGGTTAACATCAATTATCAAAAAAAGATAAAAGAAATAAGAACACTGTTTGATATATGGTCCAAAAGAAACCTAACTCCTATTGGTAGAAATGTTATTATTAAAACACTGGCCCTGTCAAAATTGAATTACTTAATCTCTTGTTTACCAAATCCCAGCTCAGAACTGATAAAAACTATTCAAAACCTTATTTTTACTTTCTTATGGAATAAAAAACCTGACAAAGTTAAAAGAAAACTGATGGTTCAAAACTATAAAAATGGAGGTTTGAGGGTTCTAGATCTTGAAAATTTTATGATAGCTTTTAAAATTACGTGGCTCAGAAGATACCTAACTTTAAACTCAAAATACAATACATTAATTACTTTCCTTTGCCCTAATATAAAACAATTCAGTTCTTATGGAGGGGATTATCTAAAAAGAAATTTAAATAATGTTGAAAACCCATTTTGGAAGGATGTCTTCAAAGGCTATATTACATTGGCAGAAAAATATGATACAAGGGACTGGAATGACTTTATTAATCTTCCTGTTTGGTATAATTGTTTTTTCAAAATAAATGGATCAAGTTTTTATTTTAAAAACTATTTTGAAAAGGGAGTTAAGTTTGTTGGAGATTTCTTTGATGCAAATGGTATTTGTTTTACATATGAAACCTTTACACAAAAATACAGTGTTCAGTCAAATTTTTTACAGTACCAGAGCATCATCCACTCTATACAAGCTTTTTATAACAAATGTAACATTGCACCAAAAACTATTAGCTTATCCCAAGTAAACCAACCTATCCTCATAAAAATTATAAACAGCTCTACCAAAGGTTGTAGAAATATATATGATGCACTTTTAGATAAACAAATTAAAGTTAAGTCAATGTCAAAGTGGGAAACAGACTTAAACTTACCGGAAGATTTTAAATGGACTTTTTATTTTAGACTACCATTTCAAGTTACCAAAGATTCAAACCTGCTCTGGTTCCAATATAAAATAGTAAATAGAATACTTGGAACTAATAGTTTTTTAACAAAAATAGGGCTAAAGGATAATGCTTCCTGTACATTCTGTAATCAAGAGCCTGAAACCTTGTTACACCTATTTTTTGAATGTCAATTTGTATCTACTTTCTGGACAAATCTCAAAGACTGGGCGAAGAATATAAGTACAGACATAAATAATGTATGGTCTAAAAAGGAAATAATCCTAGGTAGTCCTATCAAAGCGAGGGGCAATGAATTATTTAATATGTTATCACTTGTGGCCAAAAAGTATATATATTATTGTAAGATGAAATTAAGCACTCCTACCCTGGCACGTTTTAAGAAGTATTTCTTGTTAACACTTAACTCTGAACAATACATAGCCAAACAGTCTTTTAAGCTTGAAAATTTTAACAATAGATGGCTTCTTTTTATTACAGCCTTAGCCTGAACAGACTAACCACTCGGAAATTGTACATATATTATTAGTGCTCCACTAAACAATTGTCATAAATCACTTTTGTTTTTTAATTTTATTTATATTTTTCAGTAACTGAAGACAAAGCAGCATAAAAATTCAACTTGTCGCTCCTACGAAACCTGACCTTGTCACATAATTTTTTATAGACATATGTATACAGTTTTTTAAAAAACATTTAGTAGCTGTTTAAATGTTTATCTACAATAAATGTTGTGGTACTTGTACATATATATTTTGGGTTCTTTTCTCAGTTTTTTTTGGGGTTTTTTTTGGTCTTTTTTTTAATGTTGGTTGTATTAAATACACAACCCCTAATACCTCTTACAATTAACACGGACATTGAAAAATATGACACACGCTTACAGAATTGAGTAATTTTCATAATGTACAATATGTTTTGAAATTTGTTTAATTCATAACATTACTTGCAATTGAAAATTGTTTGACAATAACATTTTCTGGAGTAAGCAGTTATCTCCCTTTCCTTGGAGAATACCTGTAGTTTACTTTTAATTATGTCAATGTGTTACAATATGTAATTTTGTTTGGATTATTTCATAATATGACTATAAATGTGTATCTTTCTAATGATAAGAAGTTTTTAAATTTTATTTGGTACACTGTATTACAATGCATTTAATCTATTGTATGAAATATATCCATTGCATGATTTTCAAATTGTATATTATTTGACATTTATTCATGTGAAATAAGTAATTATCTTAAGTAATGCTTGGGTTTAATTCGTTACATGACTTGCATTTATATATTTATCTGATAAAAATTCATATGAAGTTAGTAATTATCCTTTTTCATAAAGAATACTTATAGTACAATTGTAATTGAGTTCATTGTGTTATATTTGTTTTCAATTTTTTGAATGAATATGGTTCATTACACATAGCTACTTATTTAATAATAAGTCATTTTGAGTAAGTTGTTACCTCCCTTTCTTTGGAGAATACCTGTATCTTAATTTTGTACATTGTGTTTTCAATACGCTCAAGTGATTGTACGAATTGTTGTCATAGCCTGACTTGAAATTGTAAATTTTATGACACTTAATCTTGGAAATAATTAGTTATGCTCCTTTGTTTGACAAAAGATTTTTTTTTTTTTAAGTATACAAGCAAGTTAATTCATTTCAGGTACAAGTTGCTTCATTATATTTTGTTGTTAATGTTTATCATTTTTTCTCCCTACTTTTTAGTACAACTTAGTAATAATGCAATCTTTTCCTCTTTTCTGGTAATAATGCTTATTTCTGTAAAACATAAAAAAACCCATGTCATACAATACAATACCTTTTATTATGTCTATTATTACAATCTATGTATATATACATATGTATCTTTGAAGTAATAAATAATTACAAAAAAAAACTATTTCGTTTAAACGTAATATTATTTCGTTGTTTTTTTTCGAAATAATCATTACGTTTTTTCGAAATAGTTGTGATAATAAAACAATGTCACTTTAGGGGCTCCGAAGCTATTGAAAAATTCAATCTCCTTTGGTGTCTGAGCAATCTGATTAAAACCCTGATAAAAAATTCTCCGCTCGCCTACTCGCGGTCTATAAGATATCTGTTTATAGAGATTAATCTTTGTGCATTAACTGACTTAATCATTATCCAATGTATGTACAGCTAACATATATTTTGGTTTTTAACAAATGGTATTTTTATTTCATTTACATCGTACATTGTGTTATTGTTTGATTTATTGTATTTCATATTTTGATTGGGTTTGTTTGTGTTTTTTGTTTTTGTTTTTGGTCTTTAGGTTATCTGTGTCTGGCTTGAGATTTGCACCGATATCTAAGGTCCCTGCATGCATGTCCCATCCCATCTGTCCCAACCCCCCCATGGTGAGGGTTCGGTCTGTTGGGGTTTTTAAGAGTCGTTGGCTTCATAACCCCCAGCACTAGGGTTCGGAACGCTTTGGTCACTATTATTAGTATTCTTGCTGGCTTATAGTGTTTTATATTAGTTTTATCTAGTGAAGGCATATATGTTTAGAGCAATGGGAGATGTTTCGTGGGATTTGATTAGGGTAATTGGAATATGATTTGGGGTTTTACTTATGGCAATAATGGGGCGGATAGAGTTTAATTTCAGAATCGAAACAGTTAGTGCATTTTTCTAGGTTTGGTGCATTTTTCTATGGAAATTAGAGTAAAGGGTTGAGGTTTATTGAAACAAAATCTACTTAGGAACGACATAAGATGTTTGAAACTAATTCAAGGAGTTAAGGATGATTATTAAGTCTTACTTTGGTTTTTAGGCTGAATCTGGCATAAGTAGGCAATAGTGAAAATAACTACTAAACATAGGAACGCTGGTAGGGTTTCACCAGAAAATGTTTGTGACAATCAGTTTTTTCTTTTAAATAATAAATATATTAATGAAACTTCTTAATTATTAATCGTGATATCAAAATAACTGTTAAGCAGTAATCGTGATATCAAAATTACTATTAAGCAGATAGTATTCAATAAAACATACTGAAATACGTCATGTTGTAAAATATGGATGAAATGTAATTGATCTTGTATAACGTACTTAGTACTACATTTGTCTTTGACCTGTTTGATTTTTATTTCTTATCACAGTTTTTATCAAATGTTTAAGGTTTATAACCACTGAATCATTTTGAATTCATGTTTTGTTCGAAATAGTAACTAATAATTAACCTAAAATTTAGGCGTTCAAAGGTGATAGCATCTTCATAATTTTAAAACAAACCAATTAAAGGGAGACATATATATATGTAGGAGAATTTTAATACTATTTTGCATTTAAAGTCAAATCATTTTAAGTACTGGCTAGTGCCAGTTACAATGTAAAATTGGAGGTGTCACCAACACTGCCTCATTATGTTTTTTAATGTGCAAAAAGTAAGAGATGTGCACAATGTCATGCTATTATATTATTATTCTCCTGTAGTTTTCTGTCTTTAGTTAAGATAAAACACACTATATCGCGTCCCATTCTATCTTTTTTTCTCCTGTAGGCTTCTATCTTAAATTCAGATTTCACACAAAGTATGGCATGCCATTTTATCATTTTTGTTCAGGTAAATATCTTTCCTCAGTTAAAAAAACATACACTCAATAAGGCTTGCCTTTCTTTCAATATTCCATGAAGGTGTATGTTTAAATGAATATAACAAAATACGCATTGATATGCCATTCTATCATTATTCTCCTGTAGGATTCTGTCTTCAATAAAGATAACACACACACAGTATGGCATTCAATTCTATCATTATTCTAAGGTAAGTATCTTTCTTCTTTAAGAAAACATGCAATTTACTCAATTTTATCAGGTATCTCTTTTTTCAAGTAAGAACACATACACACAATTTGGCATGTTTTCTATCAAAATTTCTATTTAAATATCTATCTACAAATGAAATAACACCTACAATATCGGATACCTTGCTTCTATTTTTCTCGGTTAAATTTCTGATTCAAGTAAGAAAACACGCAAACAATATGACATGCCCTCATATCAATATCCCCAATTAGATATATCTTCAAATAAGATAACAAACACAATATGACATACTATTCTATCTCACCTCTATCCTGTATGCTTTTATCTTAAATTCAGATTACAAACACAATATGGCATGTTATTCAGGTAAGTATCATACGTCAGTAAAAATCATGCCAACAATACGGCATGCCCTTCTATCAATAGTCCTATGTAGGTTTATGTCTACAATTTAGACAACAAACATACATTGACATGCCATTCTTCATTTTTCTCTTTCAGGTTACTTCTCAATTTGTGTAAGACACACATTTTCATTAAGAAAAAACATACAAATACTATGCATATTATATCTTTTTTCTGCGGTAGGATTCTATCTTCAATTAAGATATCACAAACTATATTGCATGTCATTCTATCTTTTTTCTCTTGTAGGTTTTTTTCTTAAATTCAGATTACCCTCACAAAATTGCATATCATTTTATCATTATTCTCATGTAAGTAACTGTCTTCAATTAGGAAAAATACACAAAATACGGCTTTCCTTTCTATCAATATTCCAATTCAGATATATTTCTTCAAATAAGATATCACACACAAAATGACAACCCATTCCATCATTATTCTCCTGAAGGTTTTGTCTTAAAATAAGGTAACACACACAATATGGCATGCCATTCTATCATTTTTCCCAAGTACTTAAAGTATCTTTGGTCAGTTAAAAAACCATACACACTATACGGCTTGCTTTTCTATCAATAATCCCTTATAGGTTTAAGTTTTCAATTAATATAACAGCCACGCATAAGCATGCTATTCTATCATTATTGCCATGTAGACTTCTGTCTTAAATTAAGATAACACACACCACAACTCAAGTATTTCTAGAATTTAATCCAGGTAAGTATCTTTCTTCAATGAAACAAAACATACAAACACTATGTCATGCCATCCTATCATTATTCTCCTGTAGGTTTCTGTCTTCAATTAAGATAACAAGCACCATATCTCATGCCATTCTATCATTTAATTCAGGTAAGTATCTGTTTTCAATTTAAAATGTACACTTACTCACAAACGCTTTGACATATCATTCTCTCATTACTCTTCTGTAGATTTCTGTCTTCAATTAACTTAATGATAACACACACCATTACTCATGCCATTCTATCATTTAATTCGGGTAAGTATATTTCTTCAATTACAGAAACATACAAACATTACCTGGCATTTTATTCTATCATTACTGTCATGTAGGTTTTAGTCTTTAAGAATGAAAACATTTCCAAATTATAGCATGGCATTCTTTCCGAATTGTCGTGCTGATATCTCTCCAAGAAGCTAACATACACACTACATCGCATGCCTATTACCATTATTTACGTGTAGGATTCTATCCTCAAATATGATAACACACATACTATGGCATGTCGTACTATCAATATTTCCTTGTAGGTTTCTGTCTTCAATTAAGATACATGTAATACACATCATATCGCATGCCATTCTATCATTTTGTTTTAGGTAAGTATTTTTCTTTAATCAAGAAAACATGCAAACATTACACGTAATGTTATTCTATCATTATGATTAAGTAGATTTCATTCTTTAACATTTCAGACTCAAAGTGTGGCATGTCATTCTATCTAAATTGTCCAACAAGTCTCTATCTCTTATAAAGATAACATGCATACTATATCTCATGCCTTTCTACCACTATTCTAATATAGGTTTCTATCTTATCCTCAAATAAGATCACACACATAATATGGCATCCATTTCTATCATTTTTCTCCAGTAGGTTCTTGTCCTCAATTAAGATTGCACATGCAATATGGCTGCCATTCTATCATTTAATTGAGGTAAGTATCTTCAATCAAGATAACATACACACAATATGACATGTCTTTTTATCAATAATCTCCTGTAGGTTTCTATCTTGAATTAAGGTAACACACACAATACAGCATGCTGTTCTCATGTTTTCTCAGGTAAGTATCTTTCCTCAATAAAAAACATACTTACAATACGGCTTGCCTTTCCATCGGTATTCCCATGTAGGTCTTATGACGTCAATTAAGATAACTCACACCATATCTCATGCCATTCTGTCATTTAACTCAGGTAGGTATTTGTCTCCAATAATAATACACAATACCATGACATACTTTTCTATCATCATTCTCCTGTAGGTTTCTCTCTTCAATGAGGATAACTAGCACCTTATCGTATATCATTCTTTCATTTAATTCATGTACGTATCTTTCTTCAATTAAGACAACATGTATACACACACCATAGCATATCATTCTATCATTATTCTCCTGTAGGTTTCAATCTTCAATTAAGAAAACACACACAATGTCGAATGCCATTCTATCATCTAATTCAGGTAAGTATTTGTCTCCCATAAGAATACACATAAACACAATAACTAACTATTCTATTAACCCGGGTCGATAGCGCAGTTGGTAGCGCGCCGGGATTTGGATACTCGTGCCCGAAGGGGTGCGGGTTCGAATCCCACCCGGGGAGGTTATACCCTTCCATGAAAATTTGACAATAATGTCGATTTTCCTCCATTGGTTAGATAATATGGAGTAGTTTCCGGCCTTGTGGAAGGGTAGGTGAGTACTGGTTATAGACAATGGTCCAGGAAAGCTAGGTTAGGTGCGCTGGACGCCGTGAAATGACCTAAATTGTGTTGATACGGCGTTAACTCCAATAAATAAATAAATAACTATTCTATCATAGTTTTCCTGTAGGATTCTATCTTCAATAAAGATAATCCAAGCACCATATCGCCTGACATTCTGTCATTTTTGTTGAGGTAAGTATCTTTCTTCAATTTCTGCATTCTATTATTATCATCATGTAGGTTTCGGTCTTTAAAAACAGACTTAGAATATGACATGACATTCTATCCAAATCGTCGTGCTGGTTTCTATCTCTACTAAAGATAACATACACACACTATCGAATGTCTTTCCACCATTATTCGCATGAAGGTTTCTGGCTTTGCTTACTTAACAACATGTCTATTGATTCTCATATATACAAAGGCGTTTGCTTTCAATTGCGACTGCCCAACTACATTATGGGGTAGCTTTGTTTTCATGTATTTTTCTTCCTCTGATGAAGTTTTTATATAATAAGAGTTTATAACAGAATGTTCACTGATATTTTGAAAAAAAGTACAAATAATGATAATAAACGAGTGTTTTACTAATTAATCATGCTTATCAATGCATAAAAAAAACATTGGACAAAATTAAAAACAAACGTTGTTCTGCTAAAGTGAATATGCTAATTCAATGGATAATTATTTTCGAGATAAGTAAAGAAATTAATTATTTTGTAATATTTTTGGTATTTTTGTTTACATGTTTTCTTTAATTGTTATATTCAGTTTCAAACATATTGAGTTTAGTCTTGTTGAAAAATTCCTGCCTTTTAAGCGATTGATTTATATGTCATACCAATTGAATCAACTCTCTGTCATATTAAAACTTATAACAAGCTATGTAAAATAATTAATATATGGTGCAATAATGTTTGAACACATAAAAATGATTTATACTCATACCTACACATTTATTTATCTAATAACATGGTCATTATACAATGTCAAGATTTTTAATAAATAATTTGATAGTATTTTTAAGTACATGTAATTAGCTCTAATGATGTTTGATAATGATGTTCTATAAATACATGCCGAGAATATATTTATTTTTTAAGTAACAAAATAAGGAAAATATTAATACTTCTGAGCAATCTAGTGAAGGGCCCATTTTATGGGAGGATAACTAGATCGGAAGTATTTCTTGCATTGAAGTATAAATCTGAGAAATCTAGTGAAGGACCCATTTATGGGAGGATAGCTAGATCGGAATTATACATTGAAACAAGACATAAATCCGAGCAATCTAGAGAAGGGCCCACTTTATGGGAGGATATCTAGATCGGTAATAATTCTGAGCAATCTAGTGAAGGGCCCACTTAAGGGAGGATAGCTAGATCGGAATTATTCAATGTACTTTAATATAATTCTGAGTAATCTAGTGAAGGGCCCGTTTTATGGGAGGATAGCTAGATCGGAATTATTCAGTGCATTTCAATATGATTCTGAGCAATCTGGTGAAGGACCTGTTTTATGGGAGGATAGCTAGAACAGAATCATTAATTAATTAACAAAACAATTGAGAAGCACCATTCGCTGAAGGTCTTAAAAGGTCTAAAGTACCATATACCTAAAAAAAATGTTACGACATGCAAAATATTGGACATGGAGAAAATAGAGCTAAGTCAAACTAAGGAGCTATTTACATGTATACGTTTAAATCAAATTTGGAAAAGAAAACTTCAAATGGATTTTTGAAAAAATTTGGCTTATGGAAAGATTGTATGAATAATGACTGTATAATGAACTGTGTTGTTATGTACATGGATGTGGAAGGTACTTTGTACATTTCATTTACACGTGTTATTTTGATTTTTAATGTCCTTTTTATAAAATACTAAACTTGCCAATTGGGATTTGATTATAAAACCCAATATTTTGTTATGATTTTTACTGTAGATAGAGGTTGTCAATTGGTACAAATCTACATGTTACGTGGTTTTGTTGTTGATTTAATAGAACATGACTTTATATTTTAATACTATTATGATATTGTTGCTGTATTATCGTTCAGAATGTAAATGTAATAACCATTTTTGTTTTTGAAAAGGGTAATAAACTATGCATAGAATCGGTTTATATGAACAGATAATTGTGACTCATTACTACTTAAAGTATTTATTTTAATAAACATATTTTTTCAACCCGTTTTTGAAAATAAATATAAAGTATAGTGTATAAGATACACTTTTTTAGTAATGATATATTTTATCATTCTGCGGACTTATAAATGTGCATTGTAAATTGTTTCCAATATTTCGTTGTTTTTTTCTGTACAGCGAATAGTTTCATTTGAGTACAATATAGAACCGTTTGTTTGATTATTCCAATGTTTTCTTATCGAACTTTGTTTAGCTACATTATTTATAATAGTCTAAAATGCAAACACTGCTATCAATTAATGTTTTACTCGCATATTATTTAACGTTGTTCAATAACGAGATATGAACATACTAATCAGTTAATATTCTGTTTCAAACAAACGAACTATTATTACGAGATGGTTGTGAATAGTTATATATTCTATTGTAGATACTCTTATAATCTGATTTCAATCTCAGCTACAATAGATTACAAATTGTATACCCTTTCTTGAATATTCGTCAAAACCTCAATTTATCTCATCTTGTCAAAGAAACAAGACTATACTGATAATAATACTGCCCAGAGACACATACAACATTGACAGAACTAATTCCCTTACTAAAGAATTGTCACTGTCGTCCTTATACACTGAACAGTGTGAGTACATAATATAGCATTTGTATAATACTTGCTTTGTTCACCATTCAAGTTTTGCCCGATTTATGCCCACTTGAACATATACAAATCCAATTTACATATACATTGTTGCAAACCCGTATCTGTCAATAAAACACATATTTTCTCGCAAAATGGTGTGATGACATTCACATTCATTGGAGACAAATGATTTTATCCCAGTCAGACTAATTACAAATAACAATCCATGAATGCAGACAGTTCTCTAGTCCCCAAGCTATCGGCATGAAAAAGTCCCCTTTCAAACTTATTATATATACCACACCCCAAAATATGTTTACTATATACACACAAATACAGTAAAATTATATAACTCATAACCTCAGAAAACACGAACACATCTATCTCATTCAACAGGTTTCTGTGCTCTTAATTTTTTACCGATTTAGAAAAAAAATCAAACAAAAAAAATTACAAAAAATCTAACCTTTCTCCCAATCGTCTATAACAAATCAATTGATCGCTATCGCAAAAAGAACATCTTCATCTGGTTCATTTTAAGTTGCAATAATTTGAGGCCATATACCCCCTCCAAATGTTCGTACGGACATATCTTATATAGTCTTATATCTTGCCTTTTTAAGTACTGTTTGCTTGTTATTTTAACTGCTTTTCTGGCGTCTAAGATTCAATATATGAACAATAAGCAACGTATGAAAGGTATATATTTGTGGTAGATGACATGTCATTATGTCGTAATTGATATTTTAAAATCATTTTGTAAGTGATTGAGAATTTCATACCTTTAAAACTAACGCAGGTCAGCCTGGTTCAGCCTAGGTTTTTGAAAATATAAATACTTTTACGAGAATATGTGTACATGTAATTAAATATAACAAAATTCTCGTGTATTACCAATAAAAACAACTTTTTAATAATGTTGGAACTATAATGAATACACATGGTTTAGTCTCGTGGTATTGCTTATAAATTTCACAAGGCGTTGATTACAAGTGTTGCGATCATGGAACACCTAAATGGGGTACTCTTTTACTTAGTTAAGGTGGATATTTTTGGTAAGGGTAATTTGATTCATAGGGTAAGTTTGAAAGGGAATATTAAAGTTCTGAAGAGTTTATATATAGGTAAAATGCCTGTCTAGATTTAGTGTTTGTTGTATTTCTATAAGGGGCTAAGAATTTAATGATAACTGGAAGGGGATGTTTCAGGATACAGGTCGGTTTGGAAGTACGTGTATTCATAAGTTTGTCTAAACTAGATAAAACTAATTTGCATGTAAGCCAGCCAGCCAACTTGTAATAATGGTGATCAGAGACTTCCTATAGCCCTGGTGAATAGGTGGGAATGGTAGCGGAAATGACCGCCCTAAACGGACCACATAACCCCCATGGAGTAAAAATCCCTGCCCGTGCCCCTCCTTGTACCTCATGCATGCTTGTATGTGCTCCGTATCTCCTTCTTATGTCATTACTCCTTAGTTCTTGTTCAGCGTTTCTTTGGTTATCTTTTTATAATTTATCTTCAATATACTATACATGTTTTGTTACATATATTTTTTCGGGTTTCTCTTTTCTTGTTTTGTCTATTTCAGGTTGTGAGTGATGTCTATGGAACAATAACATCGGACAAGACAAAAAGGTTTTACAAGATGGACACATATTTAGATACGGGCTTCATTTATTAAGTCTTACGACTAAAAATATCGTAAACCAACAGCAGGAAATCTCCGTAAAATGTTAACGATGTATTAATACTACTAAATTCAAACAGCATTTATTATTTAGATAGCGTATACTTTCCTTATATTGCTTCATAAAAAACGAGGGGAAAATCTATCATTTTGAATTATTTTGGTCACATGTCACACAACTCTGGTCCTTGTATGTTATATATTCTAGGTATGTACTGGTGTCTTTGGGTGAAGATGGGTTAAAGATGACTTATTTGTTCCATGTTGAGTTAATTCTACGATTAAATGGAAAACTGACCTGTGCATATACGTTCTAGCGGTAAGTTTATTGGAATTATTCCTCAATTATTTTGATAGTATAATGTTATAGTCAGAATTTCAAGAAAGCATAATCTCTTGTTGATTTGATAAAATATATTCTGTAAATTTTCCTAGTGTCACGTGTGTTTGGCTAATTTGCATATTAGATTATTAGAATTTGTATTGATTTTAACTAATAAATATTGGAAAAAGTAGTCTAACTACAAATGATTTTGATGAATTTTATTTTCCAAGCTTTCGGCTGTAGTAGCCTTCCTAAGGGTTATTATTATTAATAATTAATTTATTTACTGATTTTAACAAAATTCAGGAACTGCTGACATACCCAAATAACCCGGGTCGATAGCGCAGTTGGTAGCGCGCCGGGATTTGGATACTCGTGCCCGAGGGGGTGCGGGTTCGAATCCCACCTGGGGAGGTTATACCCTTCCATGAAAATTTGACAAAATGTCGATTTTCCTCCATTGATTAGATAATATGGAGAAGTTTCCGGCCTTGTGGAAGGGTAGGTGAGTACTGGTTATAGACAATGGTCCAGGAAAGCTAGGTTAGGTGCGCTGGACGCCGTAAAATGACCTAAATTGTGTTGACACGGCGTTAAATCCAATAAATAAATAAGACATACCCAAATCATTAGAAGCCCGTTCCCACTTTAGCTCAAACTCGATGTATACATACAGCGACAGTTGTCTATTCGTCACTTTACCAACTCTTCTGAAGAGACGTCTGCATTTACCGAATAAAAAACATATCAGAAGTGCGTAAATTTACGCCCTATCCAAAAATAACGCATCAATATTTTGAAGCGTGTGAGTTTATGCACTATCATAAATTAGAAAAATGAGTTCTTGAAGAACCTAAATTTGCATTTGTAATATCAGACCTGAATCAATACCTACAGCTGTTACTTACACTAGATGGGAGCCCGTGCAAGCACGGGCTTTAGGTAAATATTATTGTGTAATGAAACCGGCAATGCTTGTATACGCAATATTTACGTGGACGACCTGTACTTTGAACATCATAATTTACAACAAAAAGGCTAAACTTGTAGAAATTATTGAAATGTAACAGAAAAGATGAAAAAAATATTCGGCTCTCTGAGGGACGAATTTACTTGTGGTGGCAGTGGTTATTGATCTAATAAAGGGAAATAACCGCTGCGGGGAGTTTGGTCTATTTTTAGTTTTATCTAGAACTATTTTTAGACACAAAAAACCCACTTTTTTGTTGATTTTTGGCAGTTTTTGCAAATATCAAGAGGCTTTGTCAAAAAAGAATTGTCTACTTGATATGCCGGTATATAGGTGCTCCAGCGACAAACAAAAGATTTATTCAAAGCTGCGCAGTTTCTTCCACAAAACAGGAAATTCGCAAATTTAATAGTATAGATGTCTACAATACAACCTAGGTTGCTAGAGACGCGTACAATAAGATATAGGATGCTAGAGACACCAATGCGTTTGGTTTGATTTAGTCAGGAACGTGTGAGCAGGATAGTTTACCTTTTAATCTATCGTTCCTATAGAATGCACCAGTACTAAATTTTCTTCCTTTTAAGGAACAGCATTCATTCTCAGATAACATGTTGGGTTACTTATGCTACATCATTTATCAGTAAGAGGATTTAGCAAATAAAGATCAGTGGTTGTTTTCACACAAAAAATAGCTTACGATAAAAATCATCAAGTATAAAGCAGGAAACATTCATTATACCTTCATGCATTGTCAAACCAATTTATGATATTCTTCAATTTGTAGAATAATGAACACTTTCTTAAAAACATATCCTTATATGATATCATATCTTTTTGAGTTTGAATGTAAATTTTTGAAATTGACTTCAAATATTTTTCATGAGATTTTTGTGAAAATGACCTCTGAGGTTTTAATGCTCAACACAAACTTTCTGATTGATAAAGTCAGATATGTAAACTTTCAAAGCAACTTATCAAATTGTCTTACTTTCATTTATTTAAACTAAACTTTTGTTTTATGTTTTTGTAGAATGTTTAAATTACACCCAACAACAGAATGTAGTAGTCATCGTACAATTTATTCAACACGAATCAACTTAAGATGATCAGGATCAGGAAGGTAAATATTTAATCTTGTAATATTTATATGTTAAATTGAAGTTTTTCATTATAGTGTAACTCGAACTAAAATGTAATAATAGCTGTTTAGTTCTTCGATCAAAAATCGGGAAAATCGCCATGCAGAAGTAGTAGGCCTACTAAAAAATGAAATGTCTTGATGTATGGCTATTATTTATGCATAGACAATTGAATACAACAAACAATATCTAAAAAGAAAACAATTTTATGAAAGCATATAGCTATTTTTGTCGAATCAGGTTATGCGACAGGTAATATCTTTCCATGATCGGGATGTTTTACCATATATACAGGCTGTCGTCTCATTGTGCTGTATTTAAATAATAAGCATGTGAGGTGACATTATAACAGTAGTAAATGACCAAATAAAGTATTGATTAAATCCAAATAAAGTAGTATCAAATGCTTATATCATTACAATACCAAGTAATTTGGATATTAAATGTATCATATAACATGTAATTTACTCTTCTTCTGTTCAACATAAGTTTAAGCATATCAACCAATTCATTAGCTATATAACGTTTACAAGCTTTTGAAGGAATGGACACATTTTATTACCACTTATGAAAATACCGATTTTGAATCACGACTTCCAAATTTCATTTTCTAATACAAGCGTTTACGGTATCATTACATCGGTGCTATAATGGAAGAAAGTCATAGTTTGTAAACATGTACTTTGAACTTAGTATTATCTTTTAAATTGAACACTAATTTTATCATTACTTTTGATAATACATGACGTATTGAATCACAGTTAGCCGCGGCCGTGGCGTAGTGGTTAGCATGTCTGACTTCGAATCCGGAGATCGCGGGTTCGAAACCCGGTCGCGGCAGGTCATACCTTATACATGAGTTGTCGGCTTCGTGGTAGGGTAAGTTAGTACTGGTGATAGAAAAATATGTCCAGGAAACCTATAGTAGGAAGAGCTGGCCGTCGTGTATATAACCTATATATGTGTTGAATGCGACGTTAAAAAAAGGAAAAAAGTCACAGTTGCTAGAACATTTAACTACTTGATTCAAAACTTTGACATTCATCCCTAATTTAGTTCATGTGGTGCAGAAACGAAATTCACTTTCATAACGAATAACTGGTATAATGAAATATTATCTCTTACAATGAATAACTGATAGATAAAATGAATTTGAATTCTTTATATGTTCCATATGAGCACAATTGTAAATCTGTGACCTCCCATACGTACTGGCGATATGCTTTCATGTTGAATAAAACAAAAATATATTGTGAGTATAGTGAATTCGATGTTAAATTATGTTTCCTGTTTTCAAATAATACGGTTTTCTTGGTTTTAGTATAGGTTCTAATTGAGATCCACGTTATGGGAATTCTTCATTTATACGAGTACATTGTGCTTTAACCTAATGGTAGTTAATGTATATTTTTTTTATTTTTCTGCAGATCTATTAACAGTAAGATGTTCGTAGTGAAGCAAGCTTGATAGAAAATGTCAGTGTATGTATTCAAATGAAGGAAAAAACAGCAGTCACAGACATTATTTACGAACATATACATACGACTACAAGATCAGAATGATATTTATGTATTTTATATCTATTAAACTACAACTGCATGGTCTTTAAGCACACCAGGGCATGAAATGCTCTATGACAAGGTGTGCTTTCAAAGTGTTTGTTTTTTTTCTACCTAGGTAGATATTTTACTGTATCATGTTCAGCTTATTGTACTAAGCGAGGATTTGTTTCCCTAAATATTCTCATAGGACTGGGAACTCTAAAAATAATATTCAAAGGTAGATCCCAACATTTAGTAGATGTAATTGTTAAATTTAATTCAACTGCCAGCGGCGCATGTTTTTCCCTATGACTTTTAATACTCAGTACAGTTCTTCTTTGCTCATCTATTTAAATCAAGGAGGTTAATGTATGCACTACTGACAGTTGAATGAAACTTAACAATAGAATTTTACTCAGCGTACCTATACCTTTACTTAAAATATCTCAGCGGTTGCCCCCCCCCCTTTTTAAAGGATGAAAAACGAGGGAAGTAACCGATGTGAAAAGTTATAATTTGTTCATGCTATAAGTTTTTATCTAGTCTGTACGACAAATCGTTTGAAATATTGTCAAATCCGATGAAAAAAAGCGCAAAAAGAGCTAAAATTCTCGCCTTGTATATTGACTTGAAGATGTTACAGTAAATATCTATCAATAACCCTACTAGTATACAGTTCGTACTAAAAACATAACAATGTTTATGTAAACAATAAAATGAACTAATCCACGACATGGGGTGATCAGCATGACAATATAATATTATTCCGTATTGAATTTAATATGTTTTACGAGTGTTTTGTTGTTGTAATGGAAAAGATTTCGTCCATGACAAGCATTATTGAGTGGTGGTTTATTAACCACACTAATTTTGTTAAAATGATCTATACAACTTTTATTTTCAATTATTTCCTACCTTTGGAATGGATTAGTTTATTTTAATGTTTACACAAACACGTAATGTTATTTTTACGAACTATAATTGTTGATATTGGCCTGGTACAGATCTACATAATTATGTTGTTGGGCTAACTATCTAATCTATATGTCTGCACAGCCATCATGTTGATTAATCTTTATTTAGTGGATTAATTTACATCAACTCTTGGGCATATTGCTTTCAAACAAATTATTTTAGTTCTTCTCTGGCAATTATATGTAACCACTAGACCACGCTACATATTTGCTTGAAAAAACATTGAAGATCTATACCAGGTAAATATCAACATTTAATACAGGAATGGAAGGGAGAATAAGGGACTTTAGTCAGATATTTCCCCTTGTATACTCTTCAAATTGGTAGGTCCAATTAGTTGGATTACTCGGATTTTATCCTTACTTTTCAATGCAAATTTGCCAAAATTAGTCTTTGATAACTTTTTGGAAATCATTTTATTTGTTTGAAATTCAAGCTAAGTATTTTTAAGGTAAAGAACTATCTGAATTCATCACTTCTGTTAATATCTTCATTAACAAGAAAGATATTAGATGAAGTATTTTATTATCCTTACATAGGACTTCAATGATAAAATCCAAGGATTCCAACTGATAGGACATACTTACCAATTGGATTGCTCCAGGTTTTATCAGGGAAAGATAACTGACTAAAGTCCCTAATTATGAACATACCGCGAAGTCGGAATCCACTTGATCCGGGATCGATGCTATAAAACTTGACAATAGACTCCATGCTCAAGAGCTCAATTTTTGTTACATGTGTAGAGTACTCATGCATGTCTCTATGATATGATTGATATAATTGAATAATGCAATACATATTTATTCGGGTTTTTTAAGACGCTTACTTATTAGGAACTGAATTGTTCTTTGAGTAGGGAGCTCTCGATCAAGTATTATAACATTTGGTCCTGTTATCATTTTGAGTTCCTATTTCAATGTTATGGGTATGTTATGATTGAGTATTCCAGAACCCCGTATCATTATGAACTAATGCTTTCATCATTATGTGAAGCACACACTCCTTACAATAAATAATGTCGAGACTACATTGCCATTACATAGATCACGTGATGCTAGAAGTACCAAGTGACTTATGTTTAACGCACAACATCGGCGTCCCATAGTAAATGTTGCGTAATGAAGCAGAATGTAGCGTACAGGAATATTAAATGGTCTGGTTTCTAATAAAAACCTTGCCAGAGAAATAAGGCGTATGTATATTGTACCAGGGCATATTATCACGTAATTGTGAGCATTTAAACAAGCTTTTGAATTCGTCAAGATAAAGAAATCAAGATAAGAAAGATTAATTAAGTGCATATAATTAATTACAACGTTCCATAGTTCCAAAATGCCTATACAAGTATTTGAATGACAGTTGTATTTGTTTTCTCTAATTTCACAGCACAATATATTTGCGCATGACTAGTTTATCGCTCGATTCAATATTTGTGCAATTTATATCTCACTAACGATCAAACCGTACAGGACCGATTGTGATTTTTCGAGAAGGAAACGTTTAACATGCAGTTATTTTATGCGCTTTGTGATTTCACATTTTTTTGTCTGGAAAGAGAAATCGGTGAAAACAAATTTGTGAACTTTAATAGTTGTTTTTATAGATCACGTGACTGTAGACCCTGAGTGTATTGTAAGTGACATTAGTCAAATATTTCCTCTTGCATACTCTTCAAATAAGTCATCCGGAACTCCTCGGCCATTCGCTACGAATAACCTCGGACATATTGAGACGCCATCTTGGAACTACCTTTTCGTCACATTCCCAAACAAAATGCTTTGACCGGAGTTGAAGTAAACAAATCCACGAAAAACAATATTTAGTTAAATATGTCACATAGAAAATGTTTTGACAAAGATCTGTGTGTATACTATGAGAACTTTTTTCATGGTCGTTACATGCTTCGCCTGTGCTTCTCCTCGCGTAGGTAGTAAAAACCCTTGTCGCCAGGATAGACCCCAACAATCATTTCTAGATTATTCATTCATGAAAAGTCGAGGTGTTCCGAATGCAAATAAGTAGGTCCGATTAGGTGGACTACTCGGATTTTGCCCAGCTATTTTTATTAGCCTTATAATCGTGCCTTATTACTGTAGTATAGCTATTACATCTTGACTTCCGTGGCTTACACCTTACTACTAAACGCGACGTTTAGTATCAAGGTTGCGACGTTTAGTAGCGTTGCGACGTTTAGTGTCAAGGTTGCGACACTTAGTGTCAAGGCTGCGACGTTTAGTGTCAAGGTTGCGACGTTTTGTAGCGTTGCGACGTTTAGTGTCAAGGTTGAGACGTTTAGTAGCGTTGCGACGTTTAGCAGCCCTACATCGTGTATATATAAAAAATACTTTCAAAGTCTACTATATTTTTATTTCCGAGATTTCTATAAACACGTTGGTGTGATTTGATCGGCTAATGACTAAAATCAAATAGCATTCCAATTAAAGTCAGTCGATTATGAATAGTCATTACTTAATAGTTACCACTCTCTTACAACAGAATCATTTCAAGTAGCTGAGGAAAGATAAGTATAAATTTAACAAGAGGGTCGTTATGGCCCTTTATCGCTAACCGGGGTACCACTGAAATAATTATACATAATCATAGTAAATAAAACTTTCCAACCTATTTCCATAAAGACTTCCTGGATTTATCGTTTGGGAACTTTGTCCCCATTAGGGATGAATTCCAAAATCTTATTTTGAAGCTGCCCCCCATATTTTAATTTTAATTTTAATTTTAAAATTTTAAAATTTTAAATTTTGCTTTTTTAAATTGAAATGTATTTCATTAACAGTTTAATTGATGCTTTTTATATCTTTATTTGCATTCATACTGCATTTATACTCATCAGTTATTTTGTATCATATTAATATATTGATCCTGTTAATGTAATGTTAAGTACGCCAAACGTCACGCCGTTACTATTGACGTCGCATGACGTCGACGTCATTTCCTGTATTATTGTTTATTCCCTGAGGAAGGCTACTACAGCCGAAAGCTTGGAAAATAAAATTCATCAAATTCATTTGTAGTTAGACTACTTTTTCCAATATTTATAACCTATTTCCATGGTATTTGTATAAAAATATAGCCACAAAACTGTTAACAATATGTTTCTATTTTAAGCTCCGGTGACCTAGTTTTTCTACGTAGATGACCCATGTTCGAACTCATCCGATCAAATACGTAGACACTCATCCTCACAAAGTTTGATGATAATTGAGGTAAAAATGTATCCACTAGAATGTTCGCAAACAGTAGTCAGACGGGCGACAAACGATGGACGCCGGACGTCCAACGATCCTAAAAGCTCACCATGAGCTAGCTCAGGCGAGCTAATAAAGAAAAATACAGAATTTAGGGTCTACAATTTTGACACACGATTTATGGCCCCTGCTTTTTACAAACAAGAAATGACCAAGTTTGAAAGTTGATCCAAAGATGATCAAAATAGACACTGAGATAAAGTTTATGGCCGCGAGAGTTATTCCATTTGATATTTAAATGGATATTAAAGGTGCAATTACGGTTGCTATGGAACTCAAATCGGTTGCTATGGACAGTATAGTGGATACTTTTGGCCTTAAGGCGATTGGCATAAGGTGTAAGAGTGGTTGCTATGGACCAAGGGGTGGTTGCTAAGAATATGTTGATGGTTGCTATGAGTCTAAGAGTGGCTGCTTTGGAGTCATATTTGTCGTATGTAATATTTGTGTGTTGATTAGGCTCGACACTATACCTTCCTACTAAGTGCGACGTTTAGCGGCAAGGTTGCGACGTTTAACGGCATTCATTTTTTGCGACGTTTACCGTCAGTGTTGCGACGTTTAACGGCAGGGCGATTGCGACGTTTAGCGGCGGTTGCGACGTTTAGCGTTAGTGGTGCGACGTTTAGCGGCGTTGCGACGTTTAACGGCGCTACAGCGACGTTTAACGTTAGTCGATTTTTGTGCGACGTTTAGTGTCATCGTTGCGAGGTTTAACGTCAAGGAGATTGTGATTTTTAGCGGTAGTTGTGACGTTTAGAGGCGTTGCGACGTTTAACGGCGCTACAGCGACGTTTAACGTTAGTCGATTTTTGTGCGACGTTTAGTGTCATCGTTGCGAGGTTTAACGTCAAGGAGATTGTGATTTTTAGCGGTAGTTGTGACGTTTAGCGTTAGTACTGCGACGTTTAGGCGTCAGTTGCGAGGTTTAGCGGCGCTACAGACGAAGGTAGTAGTCATAAATGCCGAATGAAAATGTATACTCATCAAACCAACTTATAAAGCAAACGAGAGTGATATATCTTCCAGGCACGTTTTGATAATATTTCTAGTTTAATAATCTATTCAAAATGATACACACACATCCACGTTATCCTATTTCGTTCTTTATTACAAAACGGGATTTCATGTACAACACATTTTTGTACTGACCCATTTCATAAAAAATATAACAATCCATAGTCATAGTTCCCTTATTTAAACGTGTTTCACTCAAAATATGATTGACTTCTAAAACTTATGAAACAATAATAAAATAGACACATACTCTGACCAGTTTTCATGTGCTTGAACAAAATGGTGTGTCTTAAAAGTCTTAAAAAGAACTGACAGCATTCTTTAATGATGAAGGTGTGCAAAAATAATAGCACCAAAACTATACCGATAATTTTACTAACGCAAGATAATCTAGTCACATTATAAGGGAGACAACTCTTTCAACACTGTAATATTTAGATGAAGAGTTGTGTACCCTAGATTATCGAAAGGTCTAAGATCATAATTGAAAAAAGGCCGATCGATTCATTACATGTTTCAAAATGTACAGTTGGATTAACTGATTGAAATAATGACGATATTATTAAGAGAAAGTACACAGTCAGATCACTGTGAATATTCATATAGTCTATGGAATTGAAGTTCTGAATGACATCTTCTGTTACAAATTATCAACTCTATTCGATCATCAATTATTTTGAATAATGTGCAAACTTCTACAGAACAACAAAATAATCAACAGAAATGACGTTGCGTTGAATACTGGCGTCATTTTCAAACGTTCTAAAACACAAAATGTTCGACTTCATTTTCAATATTTTTTCAAAGGTTGTTTGCTTGTTGAAAAAATGAGTCATGTTTGTTCATTTTAATTATTTACTATCATTAAATATTGACTAATGTACATGTATTATGCTGTATAATAATAAAATATTTTATATTCCTTTCGTATAATACATGATAGATGAGATTCTGAATGAATAAATACACAGAATATAAAGACGTATGCTATTATCTTTTCGAAATAGCAAGTATTAGCTATGCACGCTCGTATCAATATGTTCGTTGAAATTGTGCATAGTGAAAAAATTGCAATGAATTGAACTCGTGTAAAAATCTGTTGTTGGAGTTATATATCCAGGTCCATACTGTAATAGCCTTGGGTTCGGGACAACGCTAACAGCTTTTTGGTTCAGTTTTTGAGAAGTGGTTGTATGATATAGAGGATATTCGCCAATTTTGGTGTAAGATCGATTTATATTTCACCGAGTGAGCTTAGAAAACATATTTTCACGAGTGGCGTAGCCACGAGTGAAAATGTCATTTTCTGAGCTCACAAGGTGAAATATAAATCGATCTTACACCGAAATTGGAGAATTTTCTGTTTCTTTCATGCTGTTCACCTGAAAAATGATGCAAGACTATCTAGATCTACCTGTGCCAGTTCATGGACAGACCGTATGACTCATTAATAATGTGATAGAGCGAAAATAAGTAGTTCCAGTGTGCATAATTTATTGTAATATAATCGTTCATTTCTTAAGACACTACCCATCCAAATTTAATTAATCCATGTTTGTTACATTAAAGAAGTATGAGGGAAAACAATTTTAAACTCGAAAATCGTGTAACAGTTTCCTCACGCGGAAGGAGACAAATGTGTACTGCATGAACAGTCAATGTCAAGGTAAATGTGTTTACGTCTGAGTTGGTCTACGCGAATTTTAAATCAATACAGTTTTTATTGTGATGTCATATTACGCGGTTAAACGGAAGGATTTAAACGATATTATCAAGCGACTGGAAAGTACATGTATCACAATTATGATATGGATATAAGGATAATGTAAGGAAACACATAGAATCTAGATCTACGCGCTGAAGGGATGTTTCATTGATTTGTCAAAAATGGCGAAGACTCAAGAAAGCCTATGATTTTTAGCCAGTTCATTATATCTAATTTATGCACAGATTGGCTTGGATTTATACTAGCCAACCTTTGTATTTACCGTATAATGACTGGATATTCGTCAAATGAATCAACGAATGGAATCCAATGGCAATGCACACGATGCAGCTTTGATACAGTCAACGTTCAGACATGTTTGAGTTTTTCCTCCTGGATTTGAATGGTGACGTAAGTTATTCTAAGATTTGTAATGAATTTTCTCATGAAAACCTGTATCAGACTATTCATTAAAAGCGCGAAACTCTCGCATTTGACCCCAATTATGTACAAAAATCTCCATTATGCAGTCGCGTGATTGCCGTGTAATCCGGACTGAGCTGTGTCGACTAAATTTGTAGACTTTCGTTTTAAAAATTAGTTAGCAACAGGATATGTTGGATTTGTTTATATCATCTCCTGCTTTAGCATCAACTAATGCATTTGTCACTATTGAACTCGCTTATATGATGTTTGAAAAAGCTCTAGCTTGTCTGTCTCCCTTGAAAAAAGTAGTCCGTCATTTTTTATATTTTCACCGTAGTGAAAATATAAACCGATATTTTCATCGTTTATTTTCATCGTATAACACAGCATTTCATCGTAAAGCATGAAAGAAAATATCGTCATTTAAATGGGTAGGACTGGAATGCAAATTTACATTTTTATGTAGTGTAGGGCATCTTGTTCTATTTCATCTGATGACATACGGACCACATTTCGCATGAAAAAGCATGTGTGGACTAAAATATTAGGTGACCGAATACAAGTGCCAACACTTGTTCAAGTTATTTTAAGACGCAATAACACACTGTTCGTAAACCTCTCGAATATGTGAGGTTTCAGTTTTGAGTTTTAAATTAATTTGTTGTCAGATTTACGGAACCATTGTATGCCATATTAGGCATTTAATACGCTGCATAAAATGCTGCGCAATTAATCGAAGTCGCTGCCTGTATTGTCAATAAAAAAACCACTCACAAATACAGAAAATAAACATTTAAATTAAATATTTCTAGCTGTGATATTTGTCAAACGGTATTCTCGAAAGAAACAAGTGACTGTGATATTTAATAAAGACCACTGTTGTGTTACAACGTACCCATAAAACAAGCTGATGAGTCACTTTCAGACTGTTTCTTTTAGAAGACATTTTATATTCAAGAGAAATTCCTCAATACGGATAATGAAACAAGTATGCAATTCAGCAAAATTCTACCATAAAGACCACCTTGGTTAAATATAAGTTCAAATAGCCTACTTTGATAAGAAAATGAATTTCATATCTAGACATTTTCCGCTATATAAAGACTATCAGCTTAAAAAAGGTCCAATGAATGTATGTATATGACTTAGCACGTCTTGCAAATACGGATACAATGTTTACAGATGGCAATCCCTGACAACCATATCATCAATCAGATATTAATGTCGTGATTTTGTTTAACAAAACAGATGCCATATAACCGTTATGATCCGGCGGGAAAGAGACACGATGGAATCATAGCATTGTCTGCAAGTTGTTTGTGATTCCGATTAACAGCCGAAACTAGTAACATATTTTTCATCTCATTTATTGTATGATCGGAAGGCACTTGACTTGTCTCTGAATTAGAATAAAGTGATGGCAACAACATAACAAACATACACATGTATACCTTATGATGAGGGTTTTGTATAAACAATAAATCTCATAAATGGGACAAAGTTTGAATCTCAGAAGAATGTTTTAGTTTTAAACGGATTTCCTGCCGTATAAATATAAACAGCAATGCTCAGCAGCATAGTCAGCCGGTATGGTTCAAATTAAAAAAACTTAACATACATACGTACCTGGTATAATTATTATTCTGAAAAAGGTATTTTTTTACGCAAGTTAAATTGTAGTTTTTTGTAGTATTCTTATCTCAGGATAATGTTTAACAGATTAACAAATGCACACATAGCTGAAGCTTTGCTCTTATGCATGACACCAACCTATTTTGCAAACGCCGAATGAGAAACTCATAGGTCGTGTTCAAACTCCAAATTCAACGTAGATTTTTGGTTTGAGTCGGAACCTTACCTGTGATCATCAACAACCTATTCTGGCACTTAACGTTGTTATGGATATGTTACTTTAAATATATATTGAGCTGTGCTCTATAAGTTGCATGAATACATGTATTATAAGTTTTGAATAAAACAACCTTGCTAATATTCTTGTCACGTTCGTTTTTGTAAGTTAAATTATCACATTTGTTTATTAGAATTTAAAATGTTAAAACGAATAAATTGCATAGTCAGGAAATTTACAACCGCTGTAAAATGATCATATAGCGATTCTGTCTTTATTTGTGAAACATAAATGTAATATATATACATGCATCATGGTTTGAACTTTTGCCGATTATCTAATATATTACGTATACTCATTTTAGCATTATCGTACGCAAAGGGTATTAAGGACTAAAACTGCAGGTAATCGCAAACCTTTCCAAAAGGAGACGGTAACTCCCCATCTTCGGAGAGAAATAGATTAGACAGTTAAATTGAGAGTTTGGTAACCTTATGGTACGAAGAAAGCATCTTGGCAGAGTTGAAGACTTCCAATTTTAGAAAAAAAATACTGCAAATGACGTAGTCAAACCTTGTTCACGCCAAGTATTTTAATAGGAACTGTCAGAGGATTCTACTTGGAATTGACACTTTCCCTTCACTACATACAAGTTGTAATATGTTAACACCACGTAATTGTGATGTTTGTCTTAACAAAAGTATAGAAAACTGTATCGTGGAAATATGCAAATGAAAAATGACATCGGCATTTATTGATCTAATTCTGATTTCACGTTCAAAGGTTTTGGGTCAAACAGAAAAATCAAACCGCATGTACCCGTGCAGAATAAAATTGGAGTTAAAATGTATGTTCACAGAACAAACAACTCAGCAAACCACTCAGCAATGAATAACTTCGTTTTGCACGGATGTATCCAAAACAAACGGGGTTTTTTGTTGCTGGAAAAACATAAATTAGAGTTTCGAATATGAATTTTGAGGCAACACATATTTATTCGCTAAACGTTCCTGTAACAACAAAAAACTTGTGGTAAGTTCCACTAGAATGTATATTAAGTATGTCAGGTTAAACATATACATTATATTAACAACTTGCAGCAAAAAATCCAAACATAGAACGACATTGGCCGCACATGCTTACTCTAAATAGGGCAGCCACTTGACATTTCGAATTATGGCAAAGAGTCCACTTTTATCAGATAAAGGTCGTACGCGTGCGGGGTTAACGGACTAATATTCAAATCCGTAAGTAGATCGTGTAGAAATCACGTGACGCTAGTGATACCACATGACACCAATAGACCGCGTGTGAAAAGTAATTTCGTTATACATTGTATTTACAAATTATGAATTAAAACAATTATTTTTTTATCTTTATGTACTTTGAACATCATAATCTACTAAAATAAGACTCAATTTATTGAAAATGTTGAAATGTAAAAGAAAAATGACAAAAATATTCGACTCTCTGATGGACGAATTTACTTGCGGTGGCAGTGGTTATTGATTTGATAAATGGAAATAACCGCTGCGGGGAGTTTGGCAGATAGTTCGTCCTTTTTTATCTAGTATATAGAACCGTATTTTTTAGTTTAACACTGTCCATGGACAGCAAAGAAAATAGTCATTCATCTTGTAGTCTTATTATGAATAACTTTTGAACTAAATGAAACTTTCACTTAAATATTGGCATGCTATTTATTGCATTTTAAAGTGAAAGTAGACTGGATCGAATAAATAATTAAATTGTCAAAAGTTAAAACAATAGATTGTATCATAATCTAATAAAAAAGTATTGTTATAAAAACGATATATCTCCAAATTATATAATTAAGCTCTAAAACTATTTTGGATCATACGTATAATCCTTACCAAAAACAATGAATATAATGTGCTCTTTAAAAAGTACCCGTTTTTATAAATGGATACTTTGTCAAACCTAAACTTAGAACGTAAAATTGTTTTACATGTTAATTCTGAATGTAATATTAATTCTATAGATATGTAATACATGTTATGCTTTGATTACTTCAAGGTTGTAATACAGTTGTCATGGTTCTTGTTAATGAATATATACCTTCATTTAGTGGCTTTAAAGGGTATTGTGGAGTAGCGGTATGCTACATTTTGTACGTTGCCACATTGTTGTGCATATCATGTCTTTGGTTTTCAATACCAACATTAGTAATTAGGATATAGTTTACAACAACACAAGTTTGTACATGACGTTTAATGATGGTCCGTGAGAATTATTGTTTACAAACATACTTTATAAAGTTCTTAATTTTATTTCATAACTTATAAGTCCAGATTCAAAGCAATGCTCTTAACTTATATGTTCGAGTCGTTAACAACGCTTGAACAACTAAATATTCATTTATTATTAACTACATGTTTCTACTCCCAAAAACTAACTAACTTCATAGTGCAAATATTCATTTAGTAAATTGGTCATAATTATGACGGAAGTGCATGCGGCCAATTTGTCGTATGTGATCTATCATTGCGACACCGTAACTATAGTTACGGTATAGTATCATATCAACGACTTACATATTAAGTAGGTTTGATTTAAAAAAAGTATAAAGCCTTTTTGGCTATGCATCTTAATGACTGACCAGAGTATGCACTAACCAACTTTGTGACATCCCGCGTTCATGTTTGAGATATTTAAACGATGGCTGATCATCGTATCCTTATTAATGTTTGGCTAACAAAAAAATTGAATCTGAATCAAGAATCGCGGTTCTCACAAGCCGAATATTTTAGCATGTTGAGGTGATTAGCACGTTTACTTGTTATCTATTTTTGTCAATCTTCTTGATAATAATTTTCAAAACATAGAAACCTCTTCTGTCATTTTTCGCATTAAATTTTTTATCATATCTATACCTTATTGTTTCATACTTCAATGTCAATAATGGTATCCACAATATCTTGGCGCAAGTTATCATGTTTGACAATAGTTTAATCACATTTTGGTTTTATTATTTTTATGAACACGATTTTTGACGGCGTTAAATGTACAAACGATATCATTTATAACTTTTCCATGTTGAGTGAAAAAGTTCGTGACCTATTACTTTACTTTAACAAATAATATCACCTCCTAAGTCACCTTAAGTTATTTTCATAATACAATGTCATGCGTTTTATTTAATTAGTGAGATATCGTGGTTTTGCTGTTCATTTATAGTGGATTGTTGAAAAAAAGACATTCAAAGCGTTATATTGCTATACATAGTGCTTTAAATATAATAACAATTGCCCATATGTTGTGAAAATATTATTGTACCGATAATTATATTCGGTAATATTGAAGCTGAAAGAAACTAACCCAGATTTCAATTTAAACAAACAACACAAGTGTGATTGGCCTTCAAAAAGAAGTCACATCTGCCTTACACTAATGTTTATTATTATTAGATATTATAAATAATGATTATAGTTTAGTTTCAATTATCTAACCGCCAACACATCTTAATTACATTGTTCTATATACAGATATTAAGGGTCACAGAGTAAAAGGCGATGTTTCCATGTAGCTGCGATCGTCATCCGCGTTCATCATCCACGCGCGGTTATTAAGACTGTAATCACATATCCGTCATCTCTCAAATGTATGAATACAAGAAATGTCTTCTCTGGCATGCAGGTGCTATACATATGTATTGATACTAAACCAATTGATGTGTTTAATCTGAGAATCAAACAACTGAACTTGTGGACGCGAACAGAGCGTGAGTTATGACATAGCAAGCGAGTTGTAAATATGGTAATATGGTAATTCAATCTGATTAAAACCCGATCTAAAATTTTACCGCTCGCATACTCGCTAATTTAGATCTGGCCTTTTCCAAACGAAGGTCACGTTCAGGTGACCTTTTCTCATCATAATATTCATGACGAAATGATTGTGATACGTAACTTGTTTACATCGTCTACACGCAATTTGAAATGAGCCACCCAATCGCAGACTGTGAATAATACCGCTGTTAAATTAGCATGCAAAACTTGGTCTAAAAATAGAAATTACGAAATCAAAATGTGATTGTGTTTTCGTCTTGATGAAAGCTACGCATTGATCGGTCGACAGAAAGTTCATCTCGACGTGACCTTGCATTTACTAAGTAGAGATCCAGTACGACAACGCGAGTAGAACAGGATCTCTGTTTACGGAGATTGATGGTAATTCAAACTTCTGTTAAATGATGATTCCATGTTACCTACCTGAAAAACTGCATATTTATTAAACTAAACAATATGATCATACTTCAGTGATATTTTAAGATTCGTTCATATCAGTAATGCCTCAGTCCCATAAAATCGTGGCTTGTTGTGGACCCGTACGTGCAGTCAGTCGTAGGCCGTGGGAAGCCTTGCGTATTAAGGGGACGGTAGGCACATGTCACAAATAACACACCCGTACGGAGCCGTAGCTGGAAGATATGCAACTTTAATCAATACTCAGCGATTTATTCACGATTTAGATTTAAAACTGATACGTGTATCCACAGCTCATCTCCTGAACCCTGGTAAAACGTAACAGTCCGTACGGGGTACGCAAGCGTTCGTACGGGTCCTTGCGGAGCTTGATCGCACGGCGCCCGTACGGTGCCCTCGCGGCTATTTTAATGTTTATGGGACTGTAACATTACTGTATCTGCAGTCTGAAATGAGACCAATAAAACGATTTAAGATTACTAGAACACAGGATTGTCCAGTTTTGGGATTTCTTGTATTAAAATTTATATTTTTATTCTGTTACGTGTACGATTCCTTTCTAATGAACTCAAATTGCACGTCGACCAGAAGTAACCACACTAAAATAGACATAACGACACTCCCGATCACTATAATAAAACCACAAAACTTTTTAACTTCGATTGATTGACATCTAAATCGTAGGCAATTAAACCATCATTGTGTTTTTCTTCGTATCGATGAATTATTCTCAAATCTTAAATGAATCACTTCGGCATTTTGAATAATAGAATATCGTAATACTTCACCACGCAATCTCGTATTTTAACCACAACAAAAAGTAACACCGGACAATGTTACTACCGAAACAATACAGGATAAAAGTGTCAATGGAGTTGAAGTCTCAATGAAAACAAAGTATAGACCACAACTTTAGGGTTGCGACTTCATAAACTTGTTAAGTCAAACCACAAGTATTTCATCATTTGACGTGTAGTTTGAACTATAACCTCTTGCCCAACTGGTAACCTTTCAATGGTGAAAATAGCACTTTTTTAAACATCTTGTTTTGAAATAATTTAAAGGATTGTTTATGGTCTCGATTGCATTAATTGATTAAGGTTTGAAAACTTTCCTGAAGGGATTTTACTACATTTATGTAAGCAACGATTGCATTTACATAGAAAATTAAACTTGCAAACATCATTGTGAGAAAATGTTTCAATTTCATAAGAGTGAAGCACTTAAAAGATATTGAAATGACAAATAATACGAAGATGTGAAATATACGTGAACACTTAATTCATGATAGTTTGACAAATGGTTTACATTTTTTACAATTTCAACTTTTCATTATTAAAAGTCAATATCGTGTTTTCCCGACGAATTTCGTTTTGCAGAGCACCTTTGGTAGAAGCTGAGAATTTTGCACGCTGTAAAAAAGGGAAAGTTGAGAAAACTACACAAAAAGTTTGGTCCAGAAAATATTTTGTTTCGTTATATGTTACATGAGAAAACTGAACAGTCTTGTCAGTTCCCATTCAGTGCGGTACTCTCAAATTCTATATATATGTATGCTATTCGCCTAACATTTGTTTTGACCAAAGAAATTTTTGACGATTTGCAATGTGTTGCATGATAATTATTGTTCGTTTTTTCTCAACTGTCAAAGCTTGAATAATTTCACGGTGACTGAATGCATTGTTTTTGTACTGGCGGCCTAATTGTTATTAAAAATATGTTGCCTAAACATATCATACGACATAAGCAGCGTTTCTCGATCATAATACACATTTTCGGAAACTCGTGGATGTATTACAACAATAATTTTAACAAACGCATTCACCGTGTAATTATTCATGCTTTGACAGTTGAAAAAAAACGAACAATATGCATAGTTGAAGATTATTGCATTGAATCATTAATACAAGCTTTGAAGTATGCTTGCAGTGAAACATCATTTATCCAATCAAGCATTTGTTTATCCAACTTGACTTATTTAGTGTCGCTCATCACTGTTTTTGAACCATCACAATGTCATGAGCATGCGTATTTTAAAGAGAAAGATACTCTTCTTAAAGATGAATGCGGATAAATAAACTCTCTAAGTTAAGATAATGTTCTGCCTTTTCTTTTATAAATAGAATGATAAAATATTTATAAAATTGTTCATGATTGTTAACAGATTTTTGTTTCAACGACAGTATACACTCCCTGAAGAAATCACCTGCCATCGTATGTAAATGACATGTAGATCCCGTTTCTGGCTATACAAACTGTTGCATTCCTTTCCAGAAATGAACACAACTCAAATAGAAACAAAATAACAACATTATTGCCCAACATCATACAGACATAAATGAACGTTTTTCTTGTTATCCTTTGACATACATCTTGCCTTAAGACATTTTGCACTTTACAAAATGACATTCACAGTATTTATGTATCTGTAGCTTTTGAATTCCATTTCCAAGTGCCAATCCCCAGGCTGTGATAGACTAAAATAGATTTGTTCAAAAGACTATTATATAGTTTTATTTCGAGAACGCATCAGTGCCTATTTTAATCCTGATTGCATGTCAATTAGGGAAGCCTGGGGTGATTCTTATTTTGTTTTATAATCAAAGAAAGTACATATTTAATGAATAAGTGATCACGATAAGTTCAGTCATACAGTACGAAGAAAGCATATTTATATTGAATATTGCGTAGTATCAAAGTGCTTTTAAAAACTGCACGATGGGGAAACACATGTTGTAAGATTCTAGAAGTACAAAAAGGGTACACGCTATTTACGAATGCTCGCACTAACACTTTAAAACTGAACAGATTATAGAGGAAATCAACATAATTTTCAAATATTGTTGAAATATTTGAACCAATGTCAGGCGAGAATCAAACCCGTTTTGTCAGTTTAAGACTTTCTTTTACAGATGTTCCAAGAAAAAAGAAATAAAATGTAAAATTAACCACGCAACCGAGATAAATGTTTAGGAATTATCTGAAAAATAAAAGTAAAACCTTTGTCAATCCATTTCATATATAATAGGCACGTATTCTGTCGTAATAAGAATATCGAATCGAGGTGATTGTAAAAACATAATTAAGATAAAAATACGTAGTTGAACCTATGACATTTTGTGTTTGGGCTCTTACAATTGAATAATAGTTATTATGTTTGACAGAGAATGCGGCATAAATATTCAAATTGTTTAAAATTGAATGATGTCTGTCTTTCTTTCTTTTAACTTTTAATTGTTTTATTTTGAAGTTGTAGTTTGATCTTTAAATATATTGACTGCATGACGGAATGGCATCTAAGCAAACTAAACTGCCAAGCATACTGTAGCAACATTTAGTTGGTTTATTTTTACATCAACATATGGAGTCAAGTAAATTGTTAAAACAATTAAAATAAAGAACAAACTTTAAATTACATGCTGGCCGGCCTGTAAAACTCATGTTTCTCTTTTGATGCCGACTCGGTTTTAAGGTAAAATAATATAAATTTACAAGCTGCCATTTAAAGCAAATTGACGCTGACATACTCTACAAAATGTTTGTATTGTCAAACATACTATGGTATTAAACTTGTGGAATAAGATGTGAATTAAGATTCATTAAATACGAGTTCATGACTAGTTAAATGCAAGCTTTAAGCAATTATGCATTATTTATAGACGCAGAATTATAAGTTGACTATTCACTTTACCCATTTAAGATTAATTATCACATCGGAAATGCATGTCTATTTCTAGATATTCAACAAATCAAATTAAAATAGAATCGACCATTCATTTTACTGTAAACGTTCTAAGGTAATCTTGGAAAATTGATTACACATATTACATAATCAAAGTCAGATTTGACAATATTCCAATTTCCCATTCTGTCAGGGACATTATCTCACTGCAGCAGTAACAGACATTAATTGATGTTATAACAAAACATGGTTTATCTTACTGCTCCTTGGAAGGTCATTAGTTTTGACATTGAGTGGGTTAACTCTCTATTACCAAAATGACATTTTTAAAATCACAAAGCAATACCATATAGCTTGTTATCCAAATATAGATCTAATTAAATCTTAGATTGTGCCATATTTGGTGAGGTACCAAACCATTCACTTTCAGTTGAAATGTACAGTATGTGGGCTTAACCATATATAACATTTGTGCAATGATACATGTATATTATACCCTGAACAAATTATACCCTGAACAACCTTCCTTTCCGTATCTTTAAAGTTTAAAAGTTAAAGTGCAGTTGAAACCTGCATCCAAATACATGTTCTGCTGACTTTACAACGTTTGTTCAATAACCCTTTATCATTGAAATCGCATTTAAACATGTGATTCTATACAGTACCCATTTGCATCGGGATGGAGTAGAACAAATGTCGGTAAATAACTTGCTTAGAAAATTTGCGGTACTCCCAATTGTGCCTGAACTCGGTACGTCTTGATCCCTAAGCAAGTCCTGAAACAACCCAAATGCTTATTCAATTATAAAACTGATATCTCATAATTGTTCTAAATTTGTAAAAAGATTTGAATTGAGATTCATCTAAATACGAGTAATGAATAATTTAATGCAAGGTTTTACCAATTATGTATTTTTAAGATAGCTAAATATTTAGTTGCCAAATAATATTTTTAAACGTCTACTTTACCCATCAAAATAAATAATTACATCGGAAATGCATGTCTATTTCTAGATATTCAACAAATAAAATTAAAATAGAATCGACCATTCATTTTATTGTAAACGTCCTAAGGTAATCTTGGAAAATTGATAACTCATATTACATAAATCAAAGTCAGATTTGACAATATTCCAATTTCCCATTCTGTCAGGGACATTATCTCACTGCAGCAGTAACAGACATTAATTGATGTAATAACAAAACATGGTTTATCTAACAGCTCCTTGGAAGGTCATTAGTTTTGACATTGAGTGGGTTAACTCTCTTTTACCAAAATGACATTTTAAAATAACAAAACAGTACCATGGCACTTTGTTATCCAAATATAGATCTAATTAGATATTAGATTGTGCCATATTTAGTGAAGTACCAAACCTTTCACTTACAGTGAAAATGTTCAGTATGTGGGCTTAACCATGAAATAAATTGCAATGATATATTATACCCTGAACAAACTTCCTTTACGTATCTTTAAAGTTCAAAAAGTTTAAGTGCAGTTTAAAGTTTGCTTCTATATACATGATCAGCTGACATTACAATAATGTACCATAACCCCTTTTCATCGGATTTAACTTGCCCGTTCAGTATGAAATGACAATTTGATAAAGTAGATCAAATGTAGGCAAATTTCTTGCTCAGGAAAGTTAGCGATTACTCTATTATAGTGTCCAGAGTCGGTACCTCTCGACTCCTTAGTGCGTTCTTCCACTGGATCACTGCTTTCTACAAAATACACTGTTCTATGCATGTATATATCACTGAGGAAAATGAGGAATACTTTTATTTGTAGTCTAAAAGCATTTGTTTTCTGAACTGTACTGATATCGACTGTATACTTAGAGTTGATGTCTATTCCTTCATTCATTTATCAAACAATAATGCAAACATCTTAACGAAAGTGGTCGTTCCTATTTAGTTTGTAGAAAAAAGTTTTACCAACGTACAGACCAAACTGTGATGTGAATCAGAAGTAAGAGGCTTTGTATACGAAGGGGAGAGCATGTCTTGTGAAATTTGTTTAGTAGTTTCACGATAATTGTGTAACAAAGAAACTATTTTTGTAGTTTTAAAGTTTAAAACAATGTAACAATGTATGATAGGTCGTGACTCACTCGTGGGTTTGATTCATTTCGAATATTATGTTATGAGTAATTGACCGACATTTGGTATTTAAAGAGTTACCATTAACACTAAAACATATCTGCCACCCCTTTAGTTTATGACATACAAGTAAGAACAACATTAATTGATGAGTGATGTGTATCTCACTTTAAGATCATAAAGTATGGCTTAACTAGAATGAACGTTTTCTTCGTTAATTTATTGTAGATCTGGACAAATTACATTCTTTGTTTGAGGTCAGTACAAACGTATTAATGTTAGTGCCTAATTAATTTAATTGGTCAATAAAAATGGACTTATTTGTATTTAACATTATTTTGTTGATTGATCGTAGATCAGGACATCTTCTTTTTCTTTTTTATGTTTTATATGAGGGTTACCATTTGGGCCTTATTAATTTAATCGGCCAAAAAAATAATGTACTTATAATATTTAGATCTAAGGCTACTTGGCTTTATTTTAGTGGTAGAAACAGTGGTCCAGTGGTAGGGCGCACGCTAAGGGATGGATATATCTAGTGGCAGTGCTAATTTCCTTAAGCAAGAAATGAACCGACAGTTGTTCAACTGCCTGGAGGTGTTTTTAATTATCAGTGGCTATCATATAAGATTGTAAAGTTGATTGAATATGTAATTAGAGGCAGACATTAAATCGCACTTCAAAATGCATCACACAATGCAACGTTCTGATTAATTCATGTTGTTTATTTTGTTTATTAGCCGTATTGTTTCGACGAAAAAAATTCAGCTTATAGTTTGGTGAAACCCGGGCGGCCGGGCGGGCGGTTGGGCAGGCGGTTTTTCGGGCGTCTGGTGTCGTTAACAATTGCCTTTAAGTTTTTTTCTTTACCATACATTTCTGCCATTTATTGACAGATCTTGATGAAATTTCATACAATGATAACATACCATGTGATGAACAGAATTAGAAAGTAATCACAACTCTACCTGACTTTATTATAGATTATGTCTCTTTTTTTAATATGTTGGATACCTTTGCAATTTATGGTCAGATCTGAAAATTCTGCTTTAATGTGGTTTCCACATTGCATTTCGCGTTCAATGTTATTTTATATAAATGTATACTATTATCACCAAAGAAAGAAACCCGTAATAGAAGCTAAATAAAGCCACACAAAGCACTAGTTACAATGAGCTGTTGTGATGCCGATGTTTTGTTGACATATTTTGTTCATGTAAAATGTAGTTGTTATACATCTATTGTATCTCAAATATTCATTAAATGGTACACATTTGTATTGACTTAAGTCAATATTAAATAAAACCTAACAAAAACAATGTTGCAGTGAGGAATAATGAGATAAGAAGTAAATTATCAAACATCCTGTTAAGCGAGGCAGTTGTTGTATACCTTTCAAAGGTGTATCATGCAGCAAGAATATGATAAGTAATCATAAACATAAAGATCATTTGTACCCCAAAGGAAGGTCTTCCAATATCATCGTGTATCAATACCTACTGTGCTGGCATGTATTAACATCCTACTAGGTACTTTGAAGGCTGATATAAATAGCTTCTATAAGAAGTATCAAGGTTGATTCTATTCTTAACACCAAGGATACACTGGGCCGCGAGGCTTATAGAATAGTAAAAGTAAACAACATTCTTCGTTTTGATTGTGGGGCATCACGTCCAATTAATTATTTTTATAGTTTTCTACCTGGCTATCCTAGTTCTTATATTCAGGCTTACTTTTTATGGCTTTATATAGTCAGGTTTGCCAATATGTAACATATGGGTTTTATTATATGATTATTTAGTAAGTAATACAATGCATACCACAAAATAACCCTCACGCACTCTATGTTTGAAATACAGGGTGTTACAAAAATAGTTTACATTTCTGAAAATTAGTAATCTCAATATAGAAGACAAAATAGTTCAAACTGTGCAAAACAGCATTCACATGCGTAAGTTCATTTTCGGTACGCGCTGGTTGTTGCTAATATAACGCAAATAATAAATTCACTGTTTATTGAATCACTAACCGATTTTCAGTTTATTTGAACTTTTAGTTATACAAAATGTCGTGACTGGCAATAAAACAAGGCTTGATGTTAATTTCAATTATAAATGTGACATTGCAAGGTGTTATACTCAAAGCCAGATTTATTGCAAAATTAGAATTAACGCAAACATACGAAAAAGGCGCTATACAATATAGCTATGGCACAATAGCTAACATGTAAAACAGATATCTCTTTGGAACATGCTTTTCCAAACTTAATTGAATTTGACAACTTATCGCCCACTATTTTTCTCACTGATATCAAATAAAATTGTGACGGCACTTTTTTACCGGTCAAGTTAACCAAAGTGACAATTCGAATGTAGAGGCAGCAAATTTTAAACCTTTGCTATTCATTCTCATGTTTTACGTGTCTGGATCCCTCTTCAAAAGTGCCACAACAGAACTAAAATAAGTGACTAGAATAAATCGAGGTCAATAATGTAGAATAGCACAAAATGGTATCAAAATAATATCTCTTCTGTCTCAGAGAAGTTCTAGCAATTTTCGCATGATGATTTTTTTTCTTCATTTTGCTCCGCCAAAGAGTTGTTGCCATTTTAACTGCGATAAAAAAAGCTTTTTTTCTGAAACACTATCACTGAAGGAATAATTTGGCCCGTCCAGTTTTTGGTGATAAACCTTGTGCAAGATGAAAGCGAATATCAATTGGAGAAGTATCTTGTACTTTCCTAAATACAAATTCAATAGATCGTTACTCGGGCTAAAATGAGACCTGATTTTAATACATTTATTCCTCGTTCTTACTAAAACATCGAACTTGTAATATAAATTTTGGAAAAACGCTGTATATTCATTTATAGAAATAGTAAGGTTTGATAGAACTATAAATAAAAATGTTGGGTATCACAGGAATGTGGTCGGCATGACCTTCCTGTAGTATAGAATATATTGATCGTAAAGCAAAAGTAGTACTTTTGCCAGAAAATATTCAAGAAATAAAGCGTTCAGCGACCCTGATTCAAAAACATATCAGCAATGAAAAAATCGTTTGAGCTTTTATATTAGTTTCATACGAAGTACTAATTAGCTTACATTCTATATAAATGGTGAACGTTATTTATCTTGGATTTAATGGTCGAAACATACAGCATACAGTCTCTAGAATGTTAACATGCTCTTGTCTTTCGGATTTCTTTTGCAACAAACATTATATAGAAAATATCTAAATAATAAATACCTGTTTTATTATTTTTCTGAAAATGCCTACATGTACTTCATATTGAGAGTACGTTTTTACTGGGAATCATGTGTCAAAAACCTTGTTTACCACTCTACTCAATTGTTGCGTGAGTGATTTAATACTTACGTTCACATCTCAAGGACGTAAATTTAAAACAGCCTCTGACTTGAATATGCCATTAGTAATGTGTGTAAAACGTAAAACAATGCTATAAGTAAAAGTCAATAGTTTCTTGGCCTGTTCAATGCCAGTGAGCAAAACTGGTCATTTTAATGCAACACCGCAACTACTCCTTGACTTAACATTTAAACTTTACCACAGGTAGCGCGCCGGGATTTGGATACTCGTGCCCGAGGGGTGCGGGTTCGAATCCCACCCGGGGAGGTTATACTCTTCCATGAAAATTTGACAATAATGTCGATTTTCCTCCATTGATTTGATAATATGGAGAAGTTTCCGGTCTTGTGGAAGGGTAGGTGAGTACTGGTTATAGACAATGGTCCAGGAAAGCTAGGTTAGGTGCGCTGGACGCCGTGAAGTGACCTAAATTGTGTTGATACCGCGTTAACTCCAATAAATAAAATAAAAATAAATAAAATATTTACCACAGGGTTTAATTTGTTTCTCCGATGAAGATTATTTCGATCACGGACCACTATTAAACATCATAAACCGGCCCTGTATTAAAAGCTACATTTGATTCAATATACAAATACCTTGTGGTAATTATATTCTCTATTGATCGTAAAGCAAAACTAAAAACTAGTACACCAGCCATAAATTTTTTTTAGAAAGAAGTAAAGCGTTCAGCGACTCTGATTCAAAAACATATCAGCAATGAAAATATTCGTTTGAGCTTTAATATTAGTTATATTTGAAGTACTAATTAGCTTGCATTCTATATGAATGGTGAACGTTATTTATCTTGGATTTAATGGTCAAAATATACAGCATACAGTCTCTAGATTGTTAACATGCTCTTGTCTTTCGGATTTCTTTTGCAACAAACATTATATAGAAAATATCTAAATAATACATACCTGTTTTATTATTTGTCTGAAAATGCCTAGATATATTTCATCTTGAGAGTGCGTTTTTACTGGGAATCATGTGTCAATGGCCTACTTTACCACTCGACTCAAATGTGCGAGTGATTAATACTACCGTGTGCAACTCAAGGACGTAAATTTAAAACGGCTTCTGAGTTTGATATGCCCTTAGTAATGTGTGTGAAACGTAAAATAATGCTATAAGTAAAGTCAAGCGATCTAGGCCTGTTCAATGGCAGAGATCAAAACTGCCAAACCAAGGAGTAGTTGTGGTGTTGCATTAAAATGCAACATCGCAACTACTCATTCAATTTTGACTTAACATTAAACTATACCACTAGTTTTAAGTTGTTTCTCCGATGAAGATTATTTCGATCACAGACCACTATTAAACATCATATACCGGCCCTGTATTAATAGCTACGTTTGATTCAAGAAACAAATACCTTAAAGTAATTATATTCTATATTGATCTTTTACTCTTTTAACTAAGAATTTAAAAATACACCCCTCTATGTAACGCAATGTGCTTTATGTCTTTATAAATATGTTTGTATTAATATTTATATTGTGTTTAATTGTACTGCTATAAATGTATTGTCAGTTTTTGCAATTAGGTTATGTGGTATAAAAATAACAACGACACGGCTATATTATTGTAAGTATATCATTTTAATAAGCTTTCTTGGAAATGCCATATATAGGAACTAACAATTACTTTTTCCTTTCTAATGTAATTGTACCGTTTAGTAAAATGAAATTAAAAATGATATAACGAGAAATATAACTGTATTTTTTACAATCACAAAAATAGTCTCATGTTCGCTCATGTCTTGAAACTCTCCTTTGTAAAAGTTCTTTTTTGATATTCAACCGAATCAAAGTGCATCCGTTTTTTACTGAAAATAAAAACATTAACAAAACCTAGTCGATAATGAAAATATCATTTAACAAGTTGCAGCCATACCCCTGTCTATGATATAAATAAAAGAAGTTTATGTAAATAGGTCACTTCGAAATAGCTTTCTAACTTTATTCACGATGTGAGATAATTTACTTTCTTTGAAAATATTCTTGATAGTTCAACCCTTTTTACGTCTTTTTGTGGTTAATACACTTTTTCATACCGTGTCACAATGCAAATTAAATGTTTGGCAGATAAAGTGTAAAAAGGTATGAACGCTTGCATATTTAATCTTGAATTATATGTTTTAACTGCTTTCTACTTTTTGGTCTTTTATGAATACAATACAATTGTAACGGTACAGAAAAGAAATGAAACCAGCAACAAACTACAATGAACAAAAACAAATTTATTTAACAAAAGAAATTTAACAAAATTTTCAAACTGAAGAAAATGTATATTGTAAAATAAAATCTTGGTAGATGAATTCCAATTCTTTTCTGATCCCGAGTTTCTTTGTCAAAAATCCAACGATGTTAAATTCCAATTTAATTATATTCCCACAATTGAAATCTAAATAAAGATATTATTTCTTTTATTCCAACACTGTCTAATAATATTTATGAACCCCCGAAACGACTGTAATGTAATAACTAAACTAAATGACTGAAGAGTATGACGGAATGGTAATGAATGAAGAGCAGATGACCTAAGACTACTTGCCTTTATATACACTCATAGAATGTTCAAGAATGTTTTAGAAACATCAAGGTAAAATAACAATAGAGTAGTACATTCAAGATTTTTCCAGAACGTTCTATCAACAAAACTGAAATAAAAATGATGCAATATCATAAAATTAATAATAATGCACTGAATACAAGTGAGACAAGCTTAGGACATTCTAAAGAAGTCCATGGAAACATACTACCCACCGTAAGTAAAATGTATGGTAACATGTATATGAGAGATAATAAATGAATTATTGGTCATGATATTGGTGCAATATGTAGTAAAACAATTATATACAGTCATGTGTAGTATTTATCAACACGACTAATCATATATACATTTACATTTATGAGTATTCTATTAAATATTGCTTGTGGTCAAGGTACAGTCATGCGAGATAGGAACAATAATTATTGGACTACTTCTATATTACTACTTACTTCTTCAACTTTTATTTCTACCAAGTATTAACAATCATATACTAACAGGGGAAAATACAAGAAGTAGACATATGATAATACAGGGTGACACTTCCGGTCAAAAACATAACAAATGCACAAATGCGTTGTGCTATATAGAAAAATAATACAAAATGTGGGAGCTAAAGTAATAGGTGATGAGTAGAATTAATACAAGTAAGATCTATGTAGACTCAGATTTTTGGTGTCTTGCAAAAAGATACAAATGCAATTAAAGTCCTCCGTAGTTCAAATGCAGCAAGTAAATATCTTGAAATATTACATATATCATTATCAGCTTGTCTTGACATTACAGAATAAAACAATTGTTTGCATGGTATCTTATTATTTATAAGAGATCTTAGGTAGTGATGTCTTAAAATATCATATTTAGGACATATAATTAGAAAATGGTATTCGTCTTCTTCACTGTATCTGTTTTGTAGTACACATAAAGGACCAAGTCTATAGTCTTTGTCAATATTTAAATGACGTCCTTTCTCTATCATTAAACAATTCCTAGAACAACTGAAAAATTTGACAATAACTTCATGAAGTTATACCCTAGATTCAAATCTAGGTAACGTTCTGTATTAAGAAGAGTTTTAAAGTACAAATGTATTGATACTGGGATAACTTAGACGAAGTCTTAATTTGTGTGTTCAATTTTTGCAAAGTGCAATCACATAGACGGGATTTTAACATTTTATTTTAAAAACAAGCTTGTCTCCAACATTATTGGCTATCCAGCCGTAGCCAAATCCGTTTTCAAACAGTTAATGCTTAACATGCGTAACAATTCATAAGCAACACAATTTACAACAATGTGTTGGTTTGAGAACAGTAATTCTTTTTCGGAGAACAAACAGGCCAATATTGAAATAAATGTGTTTTCCTATCCCATATTAGGTAGTTAATTATGATATTGATCTATTAGCACATATATGCATCTTGATAAGTGTTAATTAAAATTAGCTATGTCTAAGACGTTGTTTGAGAATTTACCCTTTCATACCTTGGTGAAAGTTGATCGTTGAAAGTTCAGTGACGTTAATGGGTCCGTAGCTAGTTGAGTGAGAAACGTACATACAAGTGTATCTCCGATCTTATGACAAGAGAAGTGATAATTATAACATTTCGTTAACAATACCTCTAGACATTCACAATTAACATGTTTTCTTTTGTCGAAAGGTTAACTTCTATGAATTTTATTGTTCCATTGACAATGTAATTATACATGTACTTTGGGTAAGAATCAATCATGGAGACCTTAATACGAGGCAATTGTTATAAGAAATGTCCTAAATATTTGTTATTTTCAAAACAATAATTCTGTTTGTTACCATTGTTTATATTTTACTGGGTTTAACGCTGTGTTAACACATTTTAGTCATTTACGGCATCCAGCGCACCTAACCTAGCTTTCCTGTACCTCGCTACATGTACCAACTGCGCTACCGACCCGGGTTTGTTACCATTTTATTTAAAAATGAAAACTGTCGATCCAACGCTTGGATTTACCGAATAAGTCAGTTACAGTAAAGCATATCTTCCTCTCAAGACAAGATATCATACATTGAACTTTTGGCTGCATTACATCAGGAAACATTCATAAAAACAGAGCCTAGAATATAGTGTTTTACCATATTATATTCATAAAATAATTTCATGTAAACTATTCAAATAGAAAAATCCCATCAGTATTATAAACTTTTACATCGCCTACTTGAATGTATAAATCAAACTCTAGGTTCATCATAATGACGATTTATATCCTTTCTTGAAGTCTTACGTCAGAATATATACATTGTCGAATGTATTGATGATTTACTGGTTGAATGACTTATATTTTAGTAGGGTTCGATTTTTCTCTACTGTTATAATATGAATGAATTGATGGTGACTTCATGTGCTAAAATGTTCGTCGTCTAACAATTTAGATATTCTGGTAGCGTGTATAAAGATCTGTTGAGCAGACGAATATCATAACATTTATGTTACTACTTGCCGAGTCGACGTGGCCTTCGAATTCATTAATCAGGATGTGTTCAGTCACATTGAAAAACCGACTCCTTCACGCTAAAACTAAATACGAACATGGTTTGTGCACTTAAAAGATCATAAACAGCAAAAGTAGATATAACTGCTACATGTAATACAATCATGTAATTCAAGATTAAATGCAAGCGTAAATACCTCTTTACACTTTAAAATATTCGTTCGATCAGCCTGAAAATATTATTTTGCAATGTTAATTATTACAAAAATGGTATTAACCAAAACAGGACGTAAGAAATGATTTGAGCTATCAAGAATATTTCAAGCAAATTCATTAACTAACATCGTGAATAAAGTTTGATTGCCATTCGGAAATGGCCTTTTTACATAGACTATTTTTTATTAATACCATATACAGACGTACAACTAATTAGATGGTACTTTCTATAACGTTTTCGTTTAGTTCCAGTTATTGTGTTCATTTTCATTCAGTCACACGGCTGAATTATAATTGCATTGAAGTTTGAAAAGAACTTATCAAAGAGACGTTTCAAGGCATGAATGAACAGGAAACTCTTTGTATTATTTTATAACGAAAATCAAGAAAATTTCTCTTTATATCTTTTATAATAAGAACATTTATGTTTTATCAGAAGGAAAAGTAATTGTTAGTTCCTATTTATGGTATTTCCCAGAATATTTGTCACAGTAATTTACGTACAATAAAATACTCGCGTTGTTTGATAGTTTTAACATAACATAACTCATTGCATTAAATGACAATACATGCATAGCGATTGAATACAGTATAAATACAAACATTGATAAAACATGAAGACTACATTACGTTAACAGAGAAGCAGTGTTTCGTTAATGTCTTTGTTTAAAAGAGTAAAAGATAACTTTTATAAATTTAAATGGGTATGAGTATAATTACGGCAAGATATTTGTATCTCGAATCACGCGCAGCTATCGGTGCAGAGTAATTTGAAATTTCTGTTCGATTTGATTATGTTATAAGAAGACACTAGCTTTCCTGTAACTTAATTTTTAATTTATTTGGCAACATCGCATGCAGGGAGGCATTATGTGAGTGTTTCTTTAGTATTATTTTTTTCTGACAAACGTTCATATTGTAACCATGATATTAGCAAGAAAAATATGCTTCATTTTTGGTCGGATTAAATGCAGCACCAACACAAATTATGTCATTTTACGACATACATAAATAACAAAGCTATATGTATGCTTCATCCGATTGCTATCTGAATGTTGCGATTGTAATACGACAACAGACGATTTAACGCACATAGTCAGGTAGAAATGAATTCATGTGTTGACAAAATAACAAATAATTTAACCACAATGTTATGTCAATGTGATTCTATTTCATGAAAAACAACCAATGTAATAAGTGTGCAAAGCCCAACTTTGCGACAGCACCAGAGATAAATGTACAATATGACTGTCAAGAGCAGGGCTGATTTGGTTTGTATCTGTGATAAAACTAGTCGAGTGAGCTAACTGTAAGTATTTTTATTATATCTCACAATAGCGTGTCTATGTAATAAAAATAACAACAACTATAGCCAGCTTGACCCTGTAGTGTTCTAAATGCCACGTAATTGTCATCAAGTAATCAAAGAAACACATGCAAAACGATGTACATCATTGACTTATAAATAATTTGAACTTTTCAAAACCCATAGTAGATATATGACGCGCTACCCACAAAACTAATAAAATAGGTTACACATGTTTGGAAACGTATTGAAGCACAATTGCTAGTTTTTTCGTGCGTTCTATATACGTTATTTTAAACTTGTGACAGGGAGTTGAGAGTACAATCCATCTATAAATGGAATAACAAAAGTCAAAGTCAACATCATTATCTAAATAAGTTAAAATAATGGCGTTATAAAATGTTTACAATATCTCGTTATAGTTGAATTATAACAATTAAGTTGCAAAATTCTGCAAACACCTACACAATATGTCACAAATCACAACATTTTAAGTCATTATAATACCATTATTTCAAATGATTGACGCTTAAGATAATGATCGTCTACGGTTCTATTTTAAGTCAATGTTACTTTTATAATTGCTTTAGACTTTGTCAAAGTACCTAAACTTAAAGTCAGTAAAACGTTATTGCTCTTGATTACATAACTTCAAGGTTAACCAGTTATTTTCTATTTATTTTCTAGTCAAATATGGAACAACATTTAATGTGTAGTATGTTTTTTTTTTTTATCTTTTTTGTTGATTAAGTACATCTCCACTGTTGATTCTATTTTCGGTCTTAAATGCTGTAATTGTGAAAAAGTATGTACTTATATTAAGACCATTTTGCTTTTAATGCAAATTTTGTCTAAACGGTGACATACAAAGAAACACACTTATTATGAATCTGTATTTGAGACTTTCAATAATTTAGTTAGTCCTATTATCAAAAGTAACACTGAGTTTGGACTGCAAAGAAAATGACATTATTCTATTTCAAACACAATAGAGGATATTTGTTTATTTCGGTGTAAGATCGATTTTTAATTCACGAGTGAGCTAAGGATAGAATATTTTCACGAGTGGCGTAGCGACGAGTGAAAATTTAATATCATTAGGTCATGAGGGAAAAAAATAAATCTTACACCGAAATAAAAAAAATTTCTGTTTATTATTTGCTTCAAACTGGCAGTATTTAATGTTTAAGTTCGATATGTATTCAGAACGGGGCATCTAAAACAGTGAAAATAACAAATTCATTTTCATTGTTTCAAAACAGTGGACTATCGATTTTTATTTCACCGATAAATCCCAGTATTCCACTGGAAACCACATAATAAATACAAATATAACTTAAATATATTTTGCTATTTGTTGCATTTCATTGTAAAAGTAGATCGAAACTGAAAGTCAGTACTAAAAACAATATTTTGATCCCAAAATATTTAAATTAAAGTCTTGTTATATAAAGATACTTACATAATTAAACACTAAAACGATTTTGAATCCGGTATATTGAACATAAGCATATAAATAAATATAGTGTGCTGTTATAAAAGGCCCCAAGTTTTTTCAAAATTTGAAACTTTGTTTAAATTTAATTCAGACAGCACAATGGTTTAAAATATTTTTGTGTCTTTACTGCTTGTAATGCGTAGATATTTCCATGGTTCATGTTGTTTAAGTCTGATGAATATAATAATCTTCATATATGGCCTTAAAGTGTTGTTATAATCAAATGATTTGAATGTTGTGATGAAAATACTTCATGTTATGATCGGTTAGTATCAATCGAAAATGTTCAACAAAAGCATGTTGTCCGTATTGATTACTACAGTGATACGATAAAACTAAAATTTTCAAACTTGGATATGTTTAACCGATCCTGCGTAAACTAGTTCTTTGATCATCTTTCTATGATTTACAAAGAAATTGTCACTCCTTTCTAGGAAAAGAGACCGACCATCCTCGGCGAACTAAGAGGAAGGGAGCTTTGATGGGAAAACAAACGTATCACGTTCCATATGTCGTGCCACAGCTTTATTCTAGTGTCGCTGAAGGTTTATGTTTGTTACAGAAATAAAAATATTTTCCTAAATTTAGGGATGTTGACTAATTGTATTGTACATGTACGTATAAGTGTCTCTGATGATCAGATAGCACAATGATCATTGTCGTACAAATAGTCTAAACGAGTACAATAATGATACTTCAGTTGTTGTTATTAAAATTTAAACCATATTTTGTATAAAACAACTACAACATATAACCTAAATAGAAAAGAAAAAATAATTACACATTCGTTGTCTTCATAAGGTATAAGCCAGTTCTTGTTCTTGTATTTACATAAACTCGACTTTTGTTACATTATGATCCTTAAAGCTCGTATATAATTCAAATGCTATTCGGATATGACATTCTTCCTGAAGATGAAACATGATTATCATGCCTTTCATAAATCTTTAGTCAATGGTACATTTGCTTTAACTATATGATCTTATTAAATACTCATTTGTTCTGTCACACGAAGATAAATTAATCATAGTATCACAGCTAATACATTCCATATATGGATTGGTCGACCCTGGCCAGGATTAGCTTCATCTAAGAATTCAATGAATTCTCGGAAAAAAATATTTGTTAAAAAAGAAAGCTTTTGATCTTTTCTGAATTTAATATAACTCAAAAGCCTTGACTGAATAACTGACAAAAATGCTCCTTAGTGTGATCATTACCGAGAGACATTTTCAGATTGAACCAAATATCGCGATTATTGCAGATTGATTTGTGTTTTCTGTTTAATATAATTATTTAAATGCATAATTGGTGCTTGAGTCAAATTAGAAATAATCAGCATTTCCGTAACTCGTTTTTAAATCAATATCTTTGGCAACAATGTGGGCGGAAAATGTGAATTTTTATCAAATCAATTTCATGAGTTTTACCTGCGACACAAGTAAGCATTTACCGTTTTGATGAACAAAAAAATGAAAGAGAACAAAAAAAACTATCGACGTTTAATTATTTTGATGATCCTTTTTTGTTCAGTCACATGTTACAGCAATATATTAATATCGCATTGCCTGACTATTTGTGGTGTACCGATTGTGTTATCTTTTATGAAGTTTGAAATGGTTTGTCAGAATGACAAAATTATACCAGGTAATAAAAGACAAGTCGTCATGTTCGAAGATATTTTACGAATAAAAGTCATCTCAATTATCAACCTTAAGGCGGTGGTTGTCAGGTAAACAATAAAAGTGCAAAGAAGCTGCTAATGAGACGATTGGTTGAACAATTAAATGAAATAATCGCCATGTAAAGTAAAACGAACATTTTAAAATTGCTGAAATCGTTTTAGATCTACATGAAACAGTTTTATTGAAGTAAAATCAAACGGAAGCTCTTTTATGTATCAGCTAAAACTGATCAAACATGCCTCATTTGGATAACTCGAGTGCTACGTCAACAGAAATAGCTCTTCGAAAGTCGCTGAATATTAAATAAAAAGCATGAATATTCGTCTTGATGAATATTTAATCGCAATATTAGTAAAGTGATTTTAATCAATTTATCATGATTTGATAATGAAAGTTTTAACACAGAATTCCATCAATTGATAACTACAAAATAATCAAAATTTCAGGAGAGCTGGTCTTATGGTTTACCATTTAATCAAAGGAAATACATAAACCTTTGGGGTTTGGTACACTTTGTTCAAAAAGAAACTATGATATCTGAATATGAAGTACGATAATGAAAAGGAGCATTCTGGTTACCAAAAACAATCGGCTTTACGTTGACAATGCTGCTTGCCTAGCTTTGTGTTTTATATGTGCGTTTGATTGTTGCATGCAGCAACATTGCCGAATTGATGAGTGGTTTGAATATTATAACTCAACAATTTATAATTGTTTGTTCTTACATGAACGTGTTGATACAAATGTCAGATAGGTTAGAGTACCCTTTAACATGAATAAAACTTCTGCTGACAATTATTTGCAGTTGCAGAAATCTCCGTATTTTTTTGTTTGTGACACACAATTCAAAATTTAAATAGGTCACCCTATTTGCTTTATTCTGTTGCTGCTCTTTTGATATGTATTCAATTATAAATCTAAGAACGTTGCTACGCAGCATAAACAAATCATCCTAACTACAAATTAATCAACCACTTTAATGTCATCTTTAACACACCATGTTATAAAATGGACTCCTTTTTGTGTACCTTAATCTAATTGGCATTGTTAAGTCTAAACACCAAAACAGATTTAACAAAAACTGTATTATCTTGAAGAGAATCATAGACAATCATTATCCAAATGTCAATCAATTCAAACAATACAATTTAATGACTCTCTTTGATGTGCTTTTGTGATATTTTGTGTAGGGGGTTGCAGTATGCTACTTGTTTAAGTTGAAAAATCAGAAATGACGAGACCGTAGAATGGCTCGAAATACTCATATAATGCCATTAACCAGTTTAACAATTCTTATTTAGAATTATCGCAATCGATTTAATCCAACGACGCCCTACAAAAGTATTTAAGAGAAAATATGTTAGTGTATTTCTACTTAAAACCTGTGTCTTTATTAAAATAAACAACATTTGTGTACATATGTATTGTGTATTTTTTATCTTCACTCACTGAAATTCCGACCGTGTGTTTTATAATCGGCATTGTTTTAAGTATGTGATTATTTAGAGAAACCCTAAGGTATGTTGAAAATACATGCTAGATTAATTGAACAAATATTTCACCAACAATATCCTTATATATCTTTTAAACAACTCAATAAGTCAAAAGCGAACGCAATTACCTAACAAATAATGTATGGAACATTAATCAGATAATTGACATCTTCAGCGAACTACATGTAAGTCTTTAGTAATTATAAAACAGTATGCAATGTTAATTGACAAATAATTCCTTCTTAAATCTTCCGCTAAAATAAAGTCATTAAAATAGTTTAGGGAAATGTAATAATACAAATGCAATTTGATTCCAGTTTCCTTGGAATTAAAATGATAGATGCAAAAAAAAATGCTCATTTAGTTTAATCGTACGCAGTGGTGAAATTCAGGAATAGAACATTGCCACTAGTTCAAATAAATTAACAAATGAATTATAGGATATACGTGAAAAATTTGTACTCTAAATGAGAACCAATGTATATCAATTAAGTTCTTCTTATTTCAATAAACATTTAAATTTAAAACAAAAAGAGGAGGTATAAAAACAAGGGTGAATTGTTTCAGCAGTATTATTGCGAAGAATTCATGACATGATGTTAATGCAATCATGAAGTTCCTCGAGATTTAAAAGCGGTGAGTCCGTAAAATCGCTTGCACCAAACCGTATTTTTTGGGGATGAATTCATTACATTAAAACATGTCGCACAGGGTCTAGTCACACCGATTGCCAGGCCGTGTATAATACCTCAGGTTGCTACATACAATACACAGTCAGTTGACAAGTGTATGGTTAATTCTGACAATATATATGTTATAGCAAGATCTGAAAAACAGCCAAACATACTACATTCCACGGCTCAAAAGTTCTCATAACTAAATATATTGAGTAAATCGGTTAGAACCCGTCTCTAAACTGAACACGCCATCCGGCTCGCCTTTCTAATACTTTATAATTCCATGTGTTTAGTTAACCCATATTGATATGACAACCCTTCAACGGACATACAGAGCCACCGTGTATGCTATTATACTTAATTAATCATAGCATATACGACAGAGAATTAGTTAGTTATCTATCGAAATATTGAATATCAAGTGATATTTCTGTGCCCTTGTTATCTCGTATAAGTATATATTTTTCAGTTGGGATTAACGCCGTAGTAACACATTGTATGTGCCATGTTACGGCGTTCATTTATTCTAACCACCGTTCTAGTACGTGGTTCTACTGAATTCAGTTTCATGTATACCAAAAAAATCATGTATGGTTGCAGAACTAATAACACATATATATGCATATGAAGAAAGAAACACGAATTATCTTTTTGAAGTCATACCCTAGATTCAAATCTAGGAAACGTACTCTATTAAGGAGTTTTAAAGTATTGATAATGGGATGACGTAGACGAAGTCTCAATTTGTGTTTTCAATTTTTGCAAAGCACAATCACAAAGACGGAATTTAAACATTTTTTAAACAAGTTCGTCTCCAAAATTATTGGCTATTTAGCCGTAGCCAAATCCGTTTTCAAACAGTAAATGCTTAACATGCGTAACAATTCATAAGCGACAAAATTTACAACAATGTGTTGGTTTGAGGATAGTGATTCTTTTTCTGAAAACTAATGGGCCAATATTGAAATGAATGTGTTTTCTTATCCCATATTAGGTAGTTAATTATGATATTGATCTATTAGCACATATATTCATCTTGACAAAGTGTTAATTGATATTAGCTATGTCTAAGATGTTGTTTGAGAAACCCTTTTATACCTTGGTGCAAGTTGATCGTTGAAAGTTCAGTGACGTTAATGAGTCCGTAGCTAGTTGAGTGAGAAACGTACATACAAGTGTATCTCCGATCTTATGACAAGAGAAGTGATAATTATAACATTTCGTTAACAATACCTCTAGACATTCACAATTAACATGTTTTCTTTTGTCGAAAGGTTAACTTCTATGCATTTTATTGTTCCATTGATAATGAAATTATACATGTACTTTGGATAAGAATCAATCATGGAGACCTTAATTTCGAGGCAATTGTTATAAGAAATGTCCTAAATATTTGTTATTTTCAAAACAATAATTCTGTTTGTAACCATTGTTTATATTTTACTGGGTTTAACGCTGTGTTAACACATTTTAGTCATTTACGGCATCCAGCGCACCTAACCTAGCTTTCCTGGACCTCGCTACATGTACCAACTGCGCTACCGACCCGGGTTTGTTACCATTTTGTTTAAAAATGAAAACTGTCGATCCAACGCTTGGATTTACCGAATAAGTCAGTTACAGTAAAGCATATCCTCCTCTCAAGACAAGATATCATACATTGAACTTTTGGCTGCATTACATCAGGAAACATTCATAAAAAACAGAGCCTAGAATATAGTGTTTTACCATATTATATTCATAAAATAATTTCATGTTAACTATTCAAATAGAAAAATCCCATCAGTATTATAAACTTTCACATCGCCTACTTGAAGGTATAAATCAAAATCTAGGTTCATCATAATGACGATTTATTTCCTTTCTTGAAGTCTTACGTCAGAATATACATTGTCAAATGTATTGGTGATTTACTGGTTGAATGACTTATATTTTAGTAGGATTCGATTTTTTCTCTACTGTTTGAATATGAATGAATTGATGGTGACTTCATGTGCTAAAATGTTCGTCGTCTAACAATTTAGATATTCTGGTAGCGCGTTTTAAGATCTGTGGAGCAGACGAACATCATAACATTTATGTTACTACTTGCCGAGTCAACGTGGCCTTCGAATTTATTAATCAGGATGTGTTCAGTCACATTGAAAAACCGACTTCTTCACGCTTAAACTAAATACGAACATGTTTTGTGCACTTAAAATCATAAATGGCAAAAGTAGATATAATAGCTACATGTAATATAATCATGTAATACAAGATTAAATGCAAGCGTCAATACCTTTTTACAGTTTAACGTATTCGTTCGATCGGCCTAGAAATATGTTTTGCAATGTTAATTATTACAAAAATGGTATTAACCACAACAGGACGTAAGAAATGGTTTGAGCTATCAAGTATATTTCAAGGAAATTCATTAACTAACATCGTGAATAAAGTTTGAATGCCTTTCGGAAATGGTCTTTTCACATAGACTATTTTTATTGATACCATATACAGACGTACAACTAATTAGCTGGTATTTTCTATAACGTTTTCGTTTAATTCCAGTTATTGTGTTCATTTTCATTCAGTCACACGGCTGAATTATAATTGCATTGAAGTTTGAAAAGAACTTCATCGAAGAGACGTTTCAAGTCATGAATGAACAGGAAACTCTTTGTATTATTTCATAACGAAAATCAAGAAAATTTCTCTTTATATCTTTTATAATAAGAACATTTATGTTTTATCAGAAGGAACAGTAATTGTTAGTTCCTATTTATGGTATTTCCTAGAATCTTTGTCACAGTGATTTACGTACAATAAAATACTCGCGTCGTTACTTTCTTTGTTTAAAAGAGTAAAAGACAACTTTATATAAATTTCAATGGGTATGAGTATAGTTACAGCAAGACATTAGTATCTCGAATCACGCAGTTACTAATGCAGAGTAATATGAAATTTCTGTTCGATTTGATTATGTTATAAGAAGACATTAGCTTTCCCGTAACTTGATTTTTAATTTATTTGGCAACATCGCATGCAGGCATTATGTGAGTGTTTCTTTAGTATTATTTTTGTATCGAACATTTATATTTTAATAAATGATATTGGCAAGAAAAAGATTCTTCATTTTTGTGGTCGGTTTAAACGCAGCTCCAACACACATTATGGTTAAAGATGCAACAGAAACACTAGTCTTATCTTTGGTTATGTCCCACATTGATTACTGTAATCTGGTCTTGTATGGAATCTCAAAATGTGATCTATGCAAATTTCAGCGAATTCAAAACTAGTATTGAGGCTACAAACATTAGACAGTTCAAAAGATGATTTATACTCACTGCACTGGTTACCATTCAAAGCAAGAATCAATTTTAAAATATGTACTTTCAACTCTTTTACTGGAAATGCTCCTGCATATCTGATAGAAATTCTCTAAAAACCTGACAGTGTACAAAGCAGAGCTGGTCTTAGATCTGCAAAATTCAAAGACTACCAGATATAAATCTAAATAAGCTAACATAATATATGATGTCAAATTATCACCTACTTCGGATGTGTTCAAAATACATTTTTCTACTTTTAATGATCTATTCTAAAATTGGCATGGCTCGTTAATGCCTTAACATTAAGTGAATTCATTATAGCTTGAGATGAGGGGACTGCCTCTCTTTCTCTCTGTCAATGCATACCTTTTTTATACGACTGCATTAAATAGCAAAGCTTTCCGTATGTTTCATCCGATTGCTATCTGAATGTTGCAGTTGTAAGACAACGACAAACGTTTAAACGCACGAAGGCAGATTCATGTTTTACAGACCAAGCAGTGTTCTAAATGCCACGTAATTGTCATCAAGTAATCAAAGAAACACATGCAAAACAATGTAAATTATTGACTTATAAATCAGTTGAACTTTTCAAAACTCATAGTAGATGTATGACGCGCTACAGACTTAGCTAATTGAATAGGTCACAAACGTTTGGAAACGTACGGTAGCACATTTGCTAGTTTTCGTGCGCTTCGCATACGTTGGCCAATAATTTGTACTTGTGACAGGGAGCTGAGATAACGACAAATCCATAAATGGAATAACAAAAGTCAAAGTCAACATCATTATCTAAATAAATTAAAATAATGGTCTTATAAAATGTTTAAAATATCTCGTTATAGTTTAATTTTAACAATTAAGTTGCAAAATTCTGCAAACACCTACACAATATGTCAGAAATTACAACATTTTAGGTCATTAAAATACCATTATTTCAAATGATTGACGCTTAAGATAATGATCGTCTACGGTTCTATTCTAAGCCATTGTAACTTTTATAATTGCTTTAGACTTTGTCAAAGTACCTAAACTTAAAGTCAGTAAAACGTTATTGTTATTGAATACATAACTTCAAGGTTAACCAGTAATTTTCTATTTATTAACAAGTCAAATATGGAACAACATTTGTGTGTAATATGTTTTATCCTTTTTTTGTTGATAAAGTACATCTTCGCTGTTAATACTATTTTCGGTCCTAAATGCTGTAATTGTGAAAAATTATGTCCTTATTTTAAGACCATTTTGCTCTTAATGCCAATTTTGTCTAAACGGTGACATACAAACAAACATACTAAGTCTTATTATAAATCTGTATTTGAGACAATCTATTGTTTAGTTAGTCCTATTATCAAAACTAACACTGCGTCTGGACTGCTAAGAAATTGACATGCACTATTTTAAACACCTCTTACGAACAGGATTTTTTAAATAATTGCAAATATTACTTAAATATATTTTGCTAATTATTGCATTTCAGAGTGAAAGTAGATCGAAACTCAAAGTACAGTTTGGTTGTCAATACCAGAAACAATATTTTGATCACAGTACATTTGCATATATAAGTTCAAGTCTTACAAAAACTTACTTCAGATTACATAATTAAGCACAAAAACGATTTCGAATCAGTTATATTGAACATAAGCATATGAATGAATATAGTGTGCTGTTATAGAGAACACACATTTTGTCTTAAATTTGGATTGGAATATTATTTGTTTCTCTACTGCATGTTATACTTTGTTATTTTCATGGTTCATATTGTTCAAGTCTTATGAATATAACAATTTTCATATTTGGTCTTAAAGTGTTGTTAAAATCAAATAATTTGAATGTTATGATGAAAATACTTCATGTTATGGTCGTTAAATACCAATCGAAATTGTTTAACGAAAGCATGCTTCCCGATCCCGCGTAAACTAGTAATAAGAGACCGACCATCTTTGGCGAACAAAGAGGAAGGGGGTTTTGATGCGAAAACAAACACGATCACGTTCCATATGTCGTGCCACAGTTTTTATTCTAGTGTCGCTGAAGTTTTAAGTTTGTTAAAGAAATTAAAATATTTTCTAAATTTAGGGATGTTGACTAATTGTATTGTACATGTACGTATAAGTGTCCCTGATGATCAGATAGCACAATGATCATTGTCGTACATATAGTCTAAACGAGTACAACAATGATACTTCAGTTGTTGTTATTAAAATTTAAAACATATTTTGTATAAAACAACTACAACATATAACCTAAATAGAAAAGAAAAAATAATTACACATTCGCAGTCTTCATAAGGTATAAGTCAGTTCTTGTTCAATTTACATAAACTCTACTTTTGTTAGTGTTACATTAGATCCTTAAAGCTCGTATATAATTTAAATGCTATTCGGATATGACATTCTTCCTGAAGATGAAACATGATTATCATGCCTTTCATAATTCTTTAGTCAATGGTACATTTGCTTTAACTATATGATCTTATTAAATACTCATTTGTTCTGTCACACGAAGATAAATTAATCATGGTATCACAGCTAATACATTCCATATATGGATTGGTCGACCCTGACCAGGATTAGCTTCATCTAAGAATTCAATGAATTCTCGTAAAAAAATATTTGTTAAAAATGAAAGCTTTTGATCTTTTCTGAATTTTATATAACTCAAAAGCCTTGACTGAATAACTGACAAAAAAGCTCCTTAGTGTGATCATTACCGAGAGACATTTTCAGATTGAACCAAATATCGCGATTATTGCAGATTGATTTGTATTTTCTGTTTGATATAATTATTTAAATGCATAATTGGTGCTTGAGTCAAATTAGAAATAATCAGCATTTCCGTAACTCGTTTTTAAACCAATATCTTTGGCAACAATGTGGGTGGAAAATGTGAATTTTTATCAAATCAATTTCATGAGTTTTACCTGCGACACAAGTAAGCATTTACCGTTTGGATGAACAAAAAAATTAAAGAGAACAAAAAAAACTATCGACGTTTAATTAATTTGATGATCCTTTTTTGTTCAGTCACATGTTACAGCAATATATTAATATCGCATTGCCTGACTATTGGTCGTGTAACGATTGTGTTATCTTTTATGAAGTTTGAAATGGTTTGTCAGAATGACAAAATTATATCAGGTAATAAAAGACAAGTCGTCATGTTCGAAGTTATTTTACGAATGAAAGTCATCTCAATTATCAAACTTAAGGCGGTGGTTGTCAGGTAAACAATAAAAGTACGAAGAAGCTGCTAATGAGACGATTGGTTGAATAATTAACTTAAATAATCGCAAGAAAAAAAAACAGTTTTATTGAAGTAAAATCAAAGGGAAGCTCTTTTATGTATCAGCTAAAACTTATCAAACATGCCTCATTTGGATAACTCGAGTGCTACGTCACCAGAAACAGCTATAGCTTTTCGAAAGTCGCTGAATGATAAATAAAAAGCACGGATATTCGTTTTGATGAATATTTAATCGCAATATTAGTAAAGTGATTTAAATCAATTTATTATGATTTGATAATGAAAATGTTAACACAGAATTCCATCAATTGATAACTACAAAATAATCAAAATTTCAGGAGAGCTGGTCTTATGGTTTACCATTTACTCAAAGGAAATACATAAACCTTTTGGGTTAAGGTTACACTTTGTTCAAAAAGAAACTATGATATCTGAATATGAAGTACGATAATGAAAAGGAGCATACTGGTTACCAAAAACAATCGGCTTTACGTTGACAATGCTGCTTGCCTAGCTTTATATGTGTTTTATATGTGCGCTTGATTGTTGCATGCAGCAACATTGCCGAATTGATGAGTGGTTTGAATATTATAACTAAACAATTTATAATTGTTTGTTCTTACATGAACCTGTTGATACAAATGTCAGATAGGTTAGAGTACCCTTTAACATGAATAAAAATTCTGCTGACAATTATTTGCAGTTGCAGAAATCTCCGTATTTTTTGTTTGTGACACACTATTCAAAATTTAAATAAGTCACCCTATTTGCTTTATTATGTTGATGCTTTTGATATGTATTCAATTATAATTCTAAGAACGTTGCTACTCAGGATAAACAAATTCTCCTTGGTTAATCAGACACTTTAATGTCATCTTTAACACATCATGACGATTGTTAAAATGGACTCCTTTTTATGGTCCTAAATCTAATTGGCATTGTTAAGTCTAAACACCAAAACAGATTTAACAAAAACTGTATTATCTTGAAGAGAATCATAGACGATCATTATCCAAATGTCAATCAATTCAAGCAATACAATTTAATGACTCTCTTTGATGTGCTTTTGTGACATTTTGTGTAGGTGGTTGCAGTATGCTACTTGTTTAAGTTGAAAAATCAGAAATGACGAGACCGAAGAATGGCTTGAAATACTCATAAAATGCCATTTACCAGTTTAACAATTCTTATTTAGAATTATTGCAATCGATTAAAACCAACGACGCCCAACAAAAGTATTTGAAAGAAAATATGCTAGTGTATTTCGACTTAAAACCTGTGTCTATATAAAAAATAAACAACATTTATTCAAGACATGTGTGTTATGTATTTTTTATCCTCAGTCACTGACTTTCCGAACGTGTGTTTTATAATCGGTATTGTTTTAAGTATGTGATTATTTAGAGAAACCCCAAGGTCTGTTGAAAATACATGCTGGATTAATTGAACAAATATTTCGCCAACAATATCCTTATTCATCTTTTAAACAACACAATAACTCAAAAGCGAACGCAATTACCTAACAAATAATGTATGGAACATTAATCAGATAATTGACATCTTCAGCGAACTACATGTAAGTCTTTAGTAATTATAAAACAGTATGCAATGTTAATTGACAAATAATTCCTTCTTAAATCTTCTACTAAAATAAAGTCATTAAAATAGTTCAGTGAAATGTAATAATACAAATGCAAGTTGAGTCCAGTTTCTTTGGAATTAAAATGATAGATGCAAAACAAATGCTCATTTAGTTTAATCGTACGCAGTGGTGAAATTCAGGAATAGAACATTGTCACTAGTTCAAAAAAATTAACAAATGAAGTATAGGATATACGTGAAAAAAATTTGTACTCTAAATGAGAACCAATGTATATCAATTAAGTTCTTCTTATTTAAATAAACATTTAAATTTAAAACAAAAAGAGAAGGTATCAAAACAAGGGTGAATTGTTTCAGCAGTATCATTGCAAATTCATGACATGATGTTAATGCAATCATGAAGTTCCTCGAGATTTGGTTTAACGGCGGTGAGTCTGAATAATACTATTTAACATTATAAACTGACTAAGTGTTGTTATAAACTTTTTCCTTTAAATTAATGTTGGTGCTAGTGATTTAGAATGATATACACTCCATTGTGATTACATGTCAGTGGGAGCCACAATGCATTCACAATATCCTATAATAGTAAATTAAATTTATCAATATACTTAATTCACTGACTGTTCATTCATATTGCTGACAGTATAACGTATCTTATCTTAATAAGGTAGTATCAGGTGCTTTTCATATACTAATTAAGCAAATGGCTTTACAAATGTTGAAATAGTAATATGGTCACATGACGTACACCGTATGTTCTCACTTAATGTTTCGAATTGCATACGCAATACATGTGAATTATCATTGAGGGAACATGAATGTAATTGCTATGATACTATCTAATTGTTACTATGACACCCTCTGTATGACTGGCATCTAAAAACGAACCTATAAAAAAATCTGTCGCTTTGCTTTTATTTTTGTTACGTTGCCCGTACAAAATACATTATCATTCTTAATAGCTATTATCAAATGCATTAATTATCATGGATGAAATATTGTTACCAGTAATGAAACTATTCATCACTATGAATAAACTATGAAGAGATATTTATCACCAACATGGTATTTTATATATTGTCAATGAAAGCTTGCAATAATAGCTATAACAATTTTCAATTTAGTAATGAGCACTTGATAATGATTATGGTCTAAACATATTACAATTAAGCTATGAATACGTTCGAGATTTATTGGTGTTTCAACAAGCCATTAATTTACATTACGTACGTACTACTGAGACATAATCTAAATGTCACTATCTAATAAGGTGTTACATAAAACTCAGTGTTGATTTTCCCCAAATGCTTATATTGTGATATTTATTTTCTCTGGAGAATATTTTAAATTACCTGCATGAAAGAATGTGGGCAATTCCTTAAAAGTCATTTAATTCATCTTTCCTAAATGGGATTAATGGATTGTTAACGATTGGTAATAATAACAGTTGTTAGTGTTATAGCAATTGCTTCTGATCTACTGTTTACCGTGAAGGTATTGATATTATTTCTGAATGTATATCTAAAGCTCCATGCGGGTAGCAATAGAAAATAACGAGTCACTGTAAATCATGAAATAGAATAGTACAAACAACAATTACGATTCTATGAATGATAACACTTTGTAATAAAGTGTTTATCGTGCAAAACATTAAACTGCTTTTACACTGTCTTATTGCAGCATTGGAAGTTGGAACTCTGTTGTGATATTCAATAATATATAGAATCTGTAAGGTCACCGAAAAAGACAAGTATCCGCTCGATTCCTTCGATATTGTTTTACCAATTGTTTCATGAAATCACAACTAACAAAGGTCTGTGAAGTTAGCTATCTATTGTCTATTCTCTATTCAAAAGTCTATTCGCACAATAGACAGCTATGTATTGAGAAATCTATTCATTCAGAAATCTATTCGCATTTACTGTATACATAGGCATAGGTAAGTTCAAAAATCTGTACAAAAATCTGTTCACAAAATGCCGAAAAGACAGCTGTCTATTCGGAAATCTATTCAGAAGTCTATTCGAAAAAAGTCACTAGTGCAATCAGACATATTTAAAACTCTTTTTATAGAAAACATAAATAGACAAATGTCCATTCAAAAGTCTATTCCGAAGTCTATTTGAAAAAAGCCAGTAATGCAATCAAACAGATTTAAAAGTATTTTCGTGGAATACGTAAAGATGCAAATGTCCATTCAAATGTCTATTCCAAAGTCTATTCGCAAATTTATGTATATGCATTCAAAATGAGGGTGAAGTCTTTTATAGAATTTCGAATAGAGAGCTGTCCATTTAAATGTCTATTCAGAAGTCTATTCGCAAAATCTGGTAAATGCTTTCAGAATGAGTCAGAAGTCTATTATGCAGTAGCGAATACACAGCTATCCATTCAAAAGTCTGTTCAGAAGTTAATTTGCTAAATCATTTATATGCAATTAGAATGCGTCTGAAGTCTTTAATTAAGTTGCGAATAGATATATGTCGATTCAAAAGTCTATTCAGAAGTCTATTTGCAATATCATGTATAAGCAAGGACGGAAGTCCATTCAGAAGTATATTCGAAAAAAACCTGTAATGCAATCAAACAGATATCCATTCAAATGTCTTTTCAAAAGTCTATTCGAAAAATCATATATAGGCATAAAGAATGTGTCTGTAATCTATTTTAAAGTTGTAAATAGACAGATGTCCATTGAAAGATTTATTCAGAAGTCTATTTGCAAAATCTGGTGAATGTATTCAGAATGAGCCAGAAGTCTATTATAGGTTTTTGAATAGAGAGCTGTCCATTCAAAAGTCTATTCAGAAGTCTTTTCGCAAAAATCATATATATGCAATATGAATGTGTCTGCAGACTGTTATAAAGTTGCAAATAGACAGATGTCCATTCAAATGTCTATTCAGAAGTCTATTCGCAAAAAAATCTGGTAAATGCGTCCATAATGATCCAGAAGTCTATTATAGATTTTCGAATAGAGAGCTGTCCATTCAAAAGTCTATTCAGAAGTCTTTTCGCATAAACCATGTTTATGCATTAGGAATGTGTCTGTAGACTGTTATAAAGTTGCAAATAGACAGATGTACATTCAAAAGTCTATTCAGAAGTCTATTCACAAAATATGGTAAATGCGTCCATAATGATCCAGAAGTCTATTATAGATTTTCGAATAGAGAGCTGTCCATTCAAAAGTCTTTTCAGAAGTCTTTTCGCAAAAATCATATGTATGCATTATGAATGTGTCTGTAGACTGTTATAAAGTCGCAAATAGACAAATGTCCATTTAAAAGTCTATTCAGAAGTCTATTCGAAAAAATCATATATATGCATTATGAATGTGTCTGTAGACTGTAATAAAGTTGCAAATAGACAGATGTCCATTCAAAAAGTCTATTCAGAAGTCTTTTCGCAAAAATCATATATATGCATTATAAATGTGTCTGTAGACTGTTATAAAGTTGCAAATAGACAGATGTCCATTCAAAAGTCTATTCAGAAGACTATTCACAAAATCTTGTAAATGCGTCAATAATGATCCAGAAGTCTATTATAGATTTTCGAATAGAGAGCTGTCCATTCAAAAGTCTTTTCAGAAGTCTTTTCGCAAAATCATATATATGCATTATGAATGTGTCTGTAGACTGTTATAAAGTTGCAAATAGACATATGTCCATTCAAAAAACTATTCAGAAGTCTTTTCGCAAAAATCATATATATGCATTTTGAATGTGTCTGTAGACTGTTATAAAGTTGCAAATAGACAGATGTCCATTCAAAAGTCTATTCAGAAGTCTATTCACAAAATCTTGTAAATGCGTCAATAATAATCCAGAAGTCTATTATAGATTTTCGAATACAGAGCTGTCCATTCAAAAGTCTATTCAGAAGTCTTTTCGCAAAAATCATATATATGCATTATGAATGTGCCTGTAGACTGTTATAAAGTTGCAAATAGACAGATGTCCATTCAAAAGTCTATTCAGAAGTCTTTTCGCAAAAAATCATATAAATGCATTATGAATGTGTCTGTAGACTGTTATAAAGTTGCAAATGGACAGATGTCCATTCAAAAATCTTTTCAGAAGTCTTTTCGCAAAAATCATATATATGCATTATGAATGTGTCTGTAGACTGTTATAAAGTTGCAAATAGACAGATGTCCATTCAAAATTCTATTCAGAAGTCTATTCGCAAAATCTGGTAAATGCGTCCATAATGATCCAGAAGTCTATTATAGATTTTCGAATAGAGAGCTGTCCATTCAAAAGTCTTTTCAGAAGTCTTTTCGCAAAAATCATTTTTATGCATTATGAATGTGTCTGTAGACTGTTATAAAGTTGCAAATGGACAGATGTCCATTCAAAAGTCTATTCAGAAGTCTTTTCGCAAAAATCATATATATGCATTTTGAATGTGTCTGTAGACTGTTATAAAGTTGCAAATAGACAGATGTCCATTCAAAAGTCTATTCAGAAGTCTATTCACAAAATCTGGTAAATGCGTCCATAATGATCCAGAAGTCTATTATAGATTTTCGAATAGAGAGCTGTCCATTCAAAAGTCTTTTCAGAAGTCTTTTCGCAAAAATCAAATATATCCATTATGAATGTGTCTGTAGACTGTTATAAAGTTGCAAATAGACAGATGTCCATTCAAAAGTCTATTCAGAAGTCTTTTCGCAAAAATCATATATATGCATTATGAATGTGTCTGTAGACTGTTATAAAGTTGCAAATAGACAGATGTCCATTCAAAAGTCTATTCAGAAGTCTATTCGCAAAATCTGGTAAATGCGTCCATAATGATCCAGAAGTCTATTATAGATTTTCGAATAGAGAGCTGTCCATTCAAAAGTCTATTCAGAAGTCTTTTCGCAAAAATTATATATATGCATTATGAATGTGTCTGTAGACTGTTATAAAGTTGCAAATAGACAGATGTCCATTCAAAAGTCTATTCAGAAGTCTTTTCGCAAAAATCAAATATATCCATTATGAATGTGTCTGTAGACTGTTATAAAGTTGCAAATAGACAGATGTCCATTCAAAAGTCTATTCAGAAGTCTTTTCGCAAAAATCATATATATGCATTATGAATGTGTCTGTAGACTGTTATAAAGTTGCAAATAGACAGATGTCCATTCAAAAGTCTATTCAGAAGTCTATTCACAAAATCTGGTAAATGCGTCCATAATGATCCAGAAGTCTATTATAGATTTTCGAATAGAGAGCTGTCCATTCAAAAGTCTATTCAGAAGTCTTTTCGCAAAAATCATATATATGCATTATGAATGTGTCTGTAGACTGTTATAAAGTTGCAAATAGACAGATGTCCATTCAAAAGTCTATTCAGAAGTCTTTTTGCAAAAATCATATATATGCATTATGAATGTGTCTGTAGACTGTTATATGTTGCAAATGGACAAATGTCCATTCAAAAGTCTATTCAGAAGTCTATTCGCAAAATCTGGTAAATGCGTCCATAATGATCCAGAAGTCTATTATAGATTTTCGAATAGAGAGCTGTCCATTCAAAAGTCTATTCAGAAGTCTTTTCGCAAAATCAAATATATGCATTATGAATGTGTCTGTAGACTGTTATAAAGTTACAAATAGACAGATGTCCATTCAAAAGTCTATTCAGAAGTCTATTCACAAAATCTGGTAAATGCGTCCATAATGATCCAGAAGTTAATTATAGATTTTCGAATAGAAAGCTGCCTATTCAAAAGACTTTTCGGAAGTCTATTCGTAACATCATATTAATATATGCTTTAAGAATTTGTCTGAGGTCTATTATAAAGTAGCGAATAGACAGATGTTCTTTCAAAAGTCTATTCGGAAGTCTATCCACAAAATCTGGTAAATGCGTTCAGAATGTGTCAGAAGTCTATTTTAGAGTTTCGAATAGAGAACTGTTCATTCAAAGTCTATTCAGAAGTTTATTTGCAAATTATTTTAATGCATTTAGGATGCGTCAGACATTTATTATAGAGTAGCGAATAGACAGCTGTCCATTGAAATGTCTTTTCAGAAGTCTATTCGCAAAACTATGTTTATGCATTCAGAATGTGTCAGATGAAATTGTGATAGACCTGCCATGTCTACTAAAGTTTGCGTGGTTTTGCCTGAACTAAGTAAGTTTTTTAACTCTCGTAAACATAAATGAATCTCCCGAATGTTTCCGCAATTTTAGATTAAGATCGAATTTGCCTTTTCATATCGTCGATTTCTTGCAGATTCTGTAAACCAAGTCGAGCCGGTAAAGCCTGGTTCAAACAAGATTACTGGAACCGTAGATTACACAAGTGCAATTGCAAATTCGGTAACCAGTGCTGGTTCTATTTGAGGACGCGCCATTGATTGAGACATGCTAATATTTCGAAGTTTGTAGGCAGAAAAACCTTTGAAATTTCATATTAAATCGTAAACAAATTGTTATTATCCACAAGAAAAATAAGCGCCAAAACAAAACTACTAAGTCACCAATTTACATTTAAGTGATAAATTTATAAATTTATTGGAGTTAACGCCGTATCAACACAATTTAGGTCATTTCACGGCGTCTAGCGCACCTAACCTATCTTTCCTGGACCATTGTCTTTAACCAGTACTCACCTACCCTTCCACAAGGCCGGAAACTTCTCCATATTATCTAATCAATGGAGGAAAATCGACATTATTGTCAAATTTTCATTGAAGGGTATGACCTCCCCGGGTGGGATTCGAACCCGCACCCCCTCGGGCACGAGTATCCAAATCCCGGCGCGCTACCAACTGCGCTATCGACCCGGGTTTTAAGTGATAAAGCCTGTTTAAATGATTATTTTTGTTTTATAAGAAACACAATTTTACACCATTTTGTTAATTTTTTTGACGGTGCTACAGCGTGACGTCAATCTTGGTGTTTTCGCACAGGTTCGTGCTTGTAGTATATATAATGTAAATGTATTCATAACCGAAAGGAAAAAGGTAGACTAAATCAATTAGAAGAATTTATCTCATGCCAGTAGTTGTCTCTGAAAGTCCGTTGGACTTTATTTTAAAACAAAATCAGCTACCGAAAGAAGACTTACTACCAGGAGAAAAATAGAAGTATTGCTTTAAATAGAAAAAAATTAGACCTGAGTGCTTCAAAGAGCATGTCAATTCACTAACCCAGAAAATTATTCCGACACATTAAAAATGCATATGAATGATTTTGCATATAAAATTTCTGATAAATAATTTGAAAATGTTATTTTAACACTTTACAAAAAGTAACTTTATTAAAAGACTTTTGCTACATACTGAATAAAAGCTACTGTTTGCGAACAGACTTCAGAATTGGCATATGAATGGGTAGCTGTCTAATCGCAATCCTTTCATATACTTCTGACACAATCTACAAGCATTTACTTGATTTTGCAAAAAGACCTCTGAATAGACATATGAATGGACAGCTGTCTATTCGCAACTCTAAAATAAACATGTGACACATTCTAAATGCATAATAAGATTTTGCGAATAGACTTCTGAAAAGACTTTTGAATGGACAGCTCTCTATTTGCAACTTTATAACAGTCTACAGACACATTCATAATGCATATATATGATTTTTGCGAAAAGACTTCTGAATAGACTTTTGAATGGACATCTGTCCATTTGCAACTTTATAACAGTCTACAGACACATTCATAATGCATATATATGATTTTTGCGAAAAGACTTCTGAATAGACTTTTGAATGGACATCTGTCTATTTGCAACTTTATTACAGTCTACAGACACATTCATAATGCATATATTTGATTTTGCGAAAAGACTTCTGAATTGACTTTTGAATGGACAGCTCTCTATTCGAAAATCTATAATAGACTTCTGGATCATTATGGACGCATTTACCAGAATTTGCGAATAGACTTCTGAATAGACTTTTGAATTGACATCTGTCTATTTGCAACTTTATAACAGTCTACAGACACAATTATAATGCATATATATGATTTTTGCGAAAAGACTTCTGAATAGACTTTTGAATGGACATCTGTCTATTTGCAACTTTATAACAGTCTACAGACACATTCATAATGCATATATATGATTTTTGCGAAAAGACTTCAGAAAAGACTTTTGAATGGACATCTGTCCATTTGCAACTTTATAACAGTCTACAGACACATTCATAATGCATATATATGATTTTTGCGAAAAGACTTCTGAATAGACTTTTGAATGGACATCTGTCTATTTGCAACTTTATTACAGTCTACAGACACATTCATAATGCATATATATGATTTTTGCGAAAAGACTTCTGAAAAGACTTTTGAATGGACATCTGTCTCTTTGCAACTTTATGACAGTCTACAGACACATTTATAATGCATATATTTGATTTTGCGAATAAACTTCTGAAAAGACTTTTGAATGGACAGCTCTCTTTTGGAAACTCTATAATAGACTTCTAACACATTCTGAACGCATTTACCGATTTTTTCGAATAGACTTCTGAATAGACTTTGAATGGACATCTTTCTATTCGCTACTTTATATCAGAATTCAGCCACATTCCAAATGCATATGCGTATGATGTTGCGAATAGACTTCTGAATAGACATTTGAATGGACAGCAGTGTATTCGCTACTGTTTGTAAGTTCTGACTCATTCTGAACGCATTTTACAATTTTTGCGAATAGACTTCTGAATAGACTTTTGAATGGACTTTTGAATGGACATCTGTCTATTTGTAACTTTATAACAGTCTACAGACACATTCATAATGCATATATTTGATTTTACGAAAAGACTTCTGAATAGACTTTTGAATGGACAGCTCTCTATTCGAAAATCTATAATAGACTTCTGGATCATTATGGACGCATTTACCAGAATTTGCAATAGACTTCTGAATAGACTTTTGAATGGACATCTGTCTATTTGCAACTTTATAACAGTCTACAGACACATTCATAATGCATATATATGATTTTTGCGAAAAGACTTCTGAATAGACTTTTGAATGGACATCTGTCTATTTGCAACTTTATAACAGTCTACAGACACATTCATAATGCATATATATGATTTTTGCGAAAAGACTTCAGAAAAGACTTTTGAATGGACATCTGTCCATTTGCAACTTTATAACAGTCTACAGACACATTCATAATGCATATATATGATTTTTTCGAAAAGACTTCTGAATAGACTTTAGAATGGACATCTGTCTATTTGCAACTTTATTACAGTCTACAGACACATTCATAATGCATATATATGATTTTTGCGAAAAGACTTCAGAAAAAACTTTTGAAAGGACATCTGTCTCTTTGCAACTTTATGACAGTCTACAGACACATTTATAATGCATATATTTGATTTTGCGAATAAACTTCTGAAAAGACTTTTGAATGGACAGCTCTCTTTTGGAAACTCTATAATAGACTTCTAACACATTCTGAACGCATTTACCGATTTTTTCGAATAGACTTCTGAATAGACTTTGAATGGACATCTTTCTATTCGCTACTTTATATCAGAATTCAGCCACATTCCAAATGCATATGCATATGATGTTGTGAATAGACTTCTGAATAGACATTTGAATGGACAGCAGTGTATTCGCTACTGTTTGTAAGTTCTGACTCATTCTGAACGCATTTTACAATTATTGCGAATAGACTTCTGAATAGACTTTTAAATGGACTTTTGAATGGACATCTGTCTATTTGTAACTTTATAACAGTCTACAGACACATTCATAATGCATATATATGATTTTGCGAAAAGACTTCTGAATAGACTTTTGAATGGACAACTCTCTATTCGAAAATCTATAATAGACTTCTGGATCATTATGGACGCATTTACCAGATTTTGCGAATAGACTTCTGAATAGACATTTGAATGGGCATCTGTCTATTTGCAACTTATAACTGTCTACAGACACATTCATAATGCATATACATGTATATGATTTTTGCGAAAAGACTTCTGAACAGACTTTTGAATGGACATCTGTCTATTTGCAACTTTATAACAGTCTACAGACACATTCATAATGCATATATATGATTTTTGCGAAAAGACTTCTGAATAGACTTTTGAATGGACAGCTCTCTATTCGAAAATCTTTAATAGACTTCTGGATCATTATGGACGCATTTACCAGATTTTGTGAATAGACTTCTGAATAGACATTTGAATGGGCATCTGTCTATTTGCAACTTATAACAGTCTACAGACACATTCATAATGCATATATATATGATTTTTGCGAAAAGACTTTTGAATAGTCTTTTGAATGGACATCTGTCTATTTGCAACTTTATAACAGTCTACAAACACATTCATAATGCATATATATGATTTTTGCGAAAAGACTTCTGAAAAGACTTTTGAATGGACAGCTCTCTATTCGAAAATCTATAATAGACTTCTGGATCATTATGGACGCATTTACCAGATTTTGCGAATAGACTTCTGAATAGACTTTTGAATGGACATCTGTCCATTTGCAACTTATAACAGTCTACCGTCACATTCATAATGCATATATATGATTTTTGCGAAAAGACTTCTGAATAGACATTTGAATGGACATCTGTCTATTTGCAACTTTATAACAGTCTACAGACACATTCATAATGCATATATTTGATTTTGCAAAAAGACTTCTGAATAGACTTTTGAATGGACAGCTCTCTATACGAAAATCTATAATAGACTTCTGGATCATTATGGACGCATTTACCAGAATTTGCGAATAGACTTCTGAATAGACTTTTGAATGGACATCTGTCTATTTGCAACTTTATAACAGTCTACAGACACATTCATAATGCATATATATGATTTTTGCGAAAAGACTTCTGAAAAGACTTTTGAATGGACAGCTCTCTATTTGCAACTTTATAACAGTCTACAGACACATTCATAATGCATATATATGATTTTTGCGAAAAGACTTCTGAATAGACTTTTGAATGGACATCTGTCCATTTGCAACTTTATAACAGTCTACAGACACATTCATAATGCATATATATGATTTTTGCGAAAAGACTTCTGAATAGACTTTTGAATGGACATCTGTCTATTTGCAACTTTATTACAGTCTACAGACACATTCATAATGCATATATTTGATTTTGCGAATAAACTTCTGAAAAGACTTTTGAATGGACAGCTCTCTTTTGGAAACTCTATAATAGACTTCTAACACATTCTGAACGCATTTACCGATTTTTTCGAATAGACTTCTGAATAGACTTTGAATGGACATCTTTCTATTCGCTACTTTATATCAGAATTCAGCCACATTCTAAATGCATATGCATATGATGTTGCGAATAGACTTCTGAATAGACATTTGAATGGACAGCAGTGTATTCGCTACTGTTTGTAAGTTCTGACTCATTCTGAACGCATTTTACAAATTTTGCGAATAGACTTCTGAATAGACTTTTGAATGGACAGCTCTCTATTCGAACTCTATAATAGAATAGACTTCTGAATAGACATTTAAATGGAAATCTGTCTATTTGCAATTTTTAAATAGACTACAGACACATTCTTTAAGCATATATATGATTTTGCGAAAAGACTTCTGAATAAACTTTTGAATGGACAGCTCTCTATTTGTAAATCTAAAATAGACTTCTGACTCATTCCAATCGCATTCACCAGATTTTCAAATAGACTTTTGAATAGACATTTGAATGGATATCTGTCAATTCCAAACTTAGTAATAGACTTCAGACACAGTCTTAAAGCACATATATGATTTTGTGAATAGATATCCGAATAGACTTTTGAATGGACATTTGTCCCTGCCATTTTGGGAATAGACATCTTGCTCATTCAGATTGCATCACTATGTTTTTGCGAATAAACTTCTGAATAGACTTTTGAATGGACTTTTGTCTCTTTGCGTATTCCACGAGAAGACTTTTAAATCTGTTTGATTGCATTACTGGCTTTTTTCGAAAAGACTTCAGAATAGACTTTTGAATGGACATTTGTCTATTTATGTATTCTATGAAAAGACTTTTAAATGTGTTTGATTGCACTAGTGACTTTTTTCGAATAGACTTCTGAATAGATTTCCGAATAGACAGCTGTCTTTTCGGCATTTTGTGTACAGATTTTTGTACAGATTTTTGAACTTACCTATTTCTATGTATACAGTAAATGCGAATAGATTTCTGCATGAATAGACTTCTCAATACATAGCTGTCTATTGAGCGAATAGACTTTTGAATAGAGAATAGACAATAGATAGCTAACTTCACAGACCTACTAACAAAGAAAATTGGCACTACACAATTGTTAGTATGAATATATCTCGACATGTGCTAGGTTGTAATGACAATCAAATGTGTCGTGAAGTAATGTATACACTATTAAAGTTACATAATTATATTTTATTTTTACAGTAGCAGAATTTAAACTGCTTAATAGGTACATTATAAAAAAACAAGATATTATACAGAACATATTTGCAATAATATTCATTTGGTTCATATATGTCATGTGGATTTTTTAAGAGAAAGAAATATCTTCTAAAAATACTTGATAAAAGAGATTAGCTGAATACATATACTTGTACATTATCCTGACAGCAGTATAACCATAACTTATACCAAAATAGAATTTTAGAAAATGTTAATGAAAGTCTTGACAAATATTCACGAAGTGTATAAATCTGAATTACAATATAATTTAAACAAGTATTAGCATTTCCAAAAATGCTTGAAATCGTTGTTTAGCCGTGTATTCACAGCGTATCCAAAGTTTTAAACCGTTCCAAGATAGAAGACAAGTATAAGCGTGCCCTGGTAATATGTAAAACCAATGTGTCTATTTTTAGAATTCCAGGAATAAGCGCGCTCTGGTAACGATATGTAAAACAAATAGGGACTATGAATCAGCGATGTTTATGAGGGGCGTGACTTAAACCTGTCTCAGTGGATACCGGTTACGCCTCTCGGCTGATTGGATACAGATAATCTTCTCCCGTATAAATAGATTCGCCCGTTAGAAGGGAAGAAAGGTTTGCATTTTTTCAACAAATGTGAGTTTTTTAAAGAAAAACACATTTTATAATTAGCTATGCATATTTTCTGGTGTTATTTTGCAACTTTCTTGAAACTGGTAATAGTTCATACATTAATAACGATATTTTCTTGTATTACAAACAGGTAACCGTATAATACACGCCGTGGACGATTCCATACACACACCCCTATTTTGACTGTATGACGTCAATTTTTTCATCATGTGACCTCGAATGCATTGTTCTGATTGGCTTACAGCAACCGGTGTCGACACAAAAATGATCAAATCTTGATAATTGTTAATATCGTTGCCCCTCGGCAACGATAATGAAATACAAGCTCACCAGTCTAGTTGATAAAACGTTTGGAAGGGAAATACCACCTTTCGCTTTCATTACCACAGGACTGTTTGACGTATGGTTATTACGATAACTACACATTATGAATCAAACTCATTCCTAGGCCCTTCATTTTCTACTAGATAATGTGATGTTATATTTTGGTATCTAATATATGCTTTATATAAGCAAGAAGTGGGCATTCTTTTGGGTACAATTGTGTATCCTTGTTGCTGTTAAGCTTTCATTGTGCTATGAAATATTTCATACCATCCCTCACTTTTGAGCACCAAGATGAGGTTACTCTGTTCTCTAACAAAATCTCCAGGTTAAATATTGAAAAATTGGTACATATATGGAAAAACCTTTTTCATTGCTGCTTATTGAAATGCACAAAAATGAACTACAGCTAAATGTAGCACGCTCTTCAAAAAAGCAGTAAAATAGCATTGTTACCGCTAAAAGTTACAAAAAATATATGGTTTTGTTTTTAATATGATAATTAATATTGTAAATTCCAAATACTTTTCTACGTAGATATTTAACAAAACATTCTCACTAACATTCCATTATAGTATAAGTAATGTGGCATCTGCTTTTAAAATGAGATACAAACGAGTATAATTATGTATTTATCCTATCTTTCCTCATTTCACGTGATTCCAGAACATATTTCCCACTAACATTCACTATATTTATATACGAGTACTTTATATACTAGTAGTTCGGTATAATGAATGGTCTTGAATAATGTTCGTATTGCGACGTTTATTATGTGATTATGTACATAGATTTTATCACAGTGGCAAACATGTGACTATGACATCACAAATGCTAAGGTGTGAAAAAGAAAACAGTGAAAACTTCGTCTCGACTTAAAGTTTTAAAGAGCTGTAAGTCTTCCAATTTTTGTCAGATTTTAATGATACCTACCCTAGACTTAGCACTATACTTTTTGAGGCGCAATCAACTCCGAAGCCAGTTTTATACTTTTTGTCAATACATATACTATACCCTGGAAAACTATTCCTTTTCAAAGTGCTATATTGACAAGTCGTTGTGTTTTTAATAGGAAAATCGTTGGTTGGTTTTCAGGGTGTTTGCAAATGTATGATACTGGCATCGGAGATTTGATGCGCAGGAAATATCAAACACTTTTCTTTCTACGCTTCTATTAGGTATCATGTAAATCTGACAAGAATCAAATTATTACAGCTCTTTTAAACAGGAACCGAGGCGAACTTTTACAGTTTTCATTTTGAAACCGTAGCATTTATGATGTCATTGTCACGTGTTGTTGCCATCGTGTTCATAATATATTTGTATTTCTACAACGTAAATTCGCGAAATAACTACCTGACGTAATTATTTCGAAATATTGTCATTCTGTAACATCAGCAAGATGTCAATGTTCTCTGTTATTTCAAATTTCTAAAATCATCTGAAATATGCCCATGAGAACAATTTCCCTTTTAATGTCTAACTGAAAATTTTAACAATGCAATTCTTAGTTTCATAAGAGGTCTCGTGTGTAATTCAAAGTTTTAAAGACCGATTGTATATGGGAATACTCTCAATGCCATAACGGTAAACAATACATCACTAGCAATTACTACAACAATAACAACAGTAATTATTAGCAATCGGTAATGTGAATAAATCCATTTATCCCATTTAGGAAAGATGACTAAAAGAAGAATAAAATGACTTTTAAGGAATTGCCTCCATTCTTCCATGCAGGTAATTTTAAATATTGAGGAGAAAATAACAATTATAATATAACCATTTGGGAACAATCAACACAGTAAATGCAACACCTTATTAGGTTTTGACATACACATTATGTCCTCAATTAATGGCATGAGAAATCACCAATAAACCCCAACATTTACTTAGCTTAATTGTAATATGTTTAGACCATAATCATTACTAAATTGGAATTCGTTACAGCTATTTTTTGTAAGCTATTATTGACGATATATAAAAATAGCATAATGGAGATAAATATCTCTTCATATTTTATTCATAGTGTTGAACAGTTTTATTAAGAATATTTCACTCATATGATTAATGCATTTAGGGTGATAACGTATATTATACGGACAGAGGAACAAAATCAAGTGCACGTCGAAAGGTGTTTATTTTTATGTCCGTATAATAGTTACACTAGTCATTAAGCGAGTGTCATGTTGGCAAAAAGTCAAGGTATAACATTCATGTTTTCTATAAGATTATTAACATGAATTGAAAAGTCAAAAATCCGAATTGAGTGAGAGTATGGTTTACGTTACGAAACAATACATAAATATGTCTAAAAGTTTTGGTTATTGAATATATATAATCAAGATTAGAAACACTCAATCTGAATAGGAGTGAAATAACATCCAGTACATGTACAATAAAACAAATTTGGCATTTTAGGATATTGCAAATGCATTTCGCCATTGACATGCACGTACTTTAGTAATACATATGCATGCAATAAAAGACATTTCAATATCTGGGTTTATTGCTATAGTTATCACATCATGTAATTGACATTAACCAGGGATAGATGAAAGGACAAAAACTTGTTAAAACGAAACCATCTTGAAGTACCTTGTTAATACAATAAATGGAAATCATCATCGTCTTAACGATGATAAAGAGCTTTTACGTAAACACAAACTAATAGTTTGTCAATATTTCACAGTAGTTGTTAATAATGAGTTAATAAATATACACGTATGACATTTACATGTATCTTTTTAAGTTTATATTGTACATGAACACTATGTACCAAACAGTGTTATTTAATAATTGTATCGTCAGGTGGTTTTTGTAATTGGTTTGTACAATATTTAACTTTGAAAGCTACATTAAAATGTATGTCTATTATCTATATACACTTATATCTATATCTATACTATTAAATTTGCGAGTTTCCTGTTTTGTGGAAGAAACTGCGCAGCTTTGAATAAATCTTTTGTTTGTCGCTGGAGCACCTATATACCGGCATATCAAGTTGACAATTCTTTTTGACAAAGCCTCTTGATATTTGCAAGAACTGCCAAAAATCAACAAATATAGTGGGTAGTTTTGTGTTCTAAAAATAGTTCTAGATAAAACTAAAAATAGACACGTCAAACCAAACACCCCGCAGCGGTTATCTCCCTTTATCAAATCAATAACCACTGCCACCACAAGTAAAATTCGTCCCTCAGAGAGCCGAAAAACTTTTTTCATCTTTTCTTTTTACAATTCAATATTTTCAATAATTTAGTCTTCTCTTAGTAAAATATGATGTTCAAAGTGCATAAAGATAAAAAAAGTTTTACGTATCAATTTGTAGAAATAACAAAGCGTGACGTAAGCACTGTGAGAAGTTTGGGCATTCTATAAATAGATAGTATTACTAGCGTCACGTGATTACGTGGTGGCATCGAATGTAATGCCTCTGTCACATGACTGTAACTGCTGTATAATCATGGGGAATCACCCAGAATACGTGCAACCTTCTTCATTTTTTGAATATTCACCAAGCATGCGTTCTTTGTTCTCGAAATAATACCCGTAAACGGCATACTCACCTATGCTTTTTAAACATGCCTGTTTCGAGGAACAGTTTCGAGAACTGTCATTACCTAAAGCCCGTGCTTGCACGGGCTCCCATCTAGTTCTTATATAAGTTTGGACCACACAGAAGAACTGTAATATGATATACATATAACAACAATTACGTACTTCTTTCACAAAAACAGAAGAAATATTACATAATATTCAACCTCTAGATAGATAACTGTTCTCTTGTTAATTAAAAAGTTATTAAAAAGCGAGTTAACATGTTTACCACCATTAAATCGCGATGAACTTATTGTATAACCATCATGCTACAATTCGCTAGAACAGTAACTACTATCATAGCAGTTTTAAGTACATTATGCAATTGGTTACCTGATGTTTTTAGTTCAAATGTTACTCAAATAAGAAGAACTTAAATGATATATATGGGTTAGATAGTCAGTAATGTGTCTGAAGTACAAATCATTTCCATGTTTTTTTCTGATTTACTTCATTAAGTGAAAGATTTTGAGGAAGTGACAATCCACTATTCCTGAATTTCACCACTGCATTCGATTTCCATTCATGAACAATGGTTTTGCAGCAATGAAATAACATCAATCATTTCAATTCCATGGAAACTAGAATCAAATTACATTTTTTTTATTAATTCCAAAGAACTGTCTTAATAACTTATCAGGAAGACTCTTCACAGATTTAGCAGAAGACATACCAATTAGCATTGCATACTGTATCATAAGTATTTATTGTATATCTTACCATTGATCGCTTAAGTTAAGTTGTCAATGAATTTTTAATGTTCACTTTGCTTTGTTCATGTTGTTCGTAATGTTGATTGCATTCGCTTTTGACTTTTATAGTTAATTTAAAATAAGTTTGAGAGGATTGTTAGTGAAATATTGTTTTAATTCATTCTTTTTGCATTTAGAGAGATTTTCAGTTTTTCCAAATTATCATACACGTACACATAACACAATGCTGAATGGATTATTCCACAAATGTTTCATGTCTTGTTGAATAAGAGGGTACAACTCATTGGTTACTTTCTTTCTCATTTCCAATCCCAAAAAAACAGAAACCTGACTAGTGTTCAAAAGTAATTTCATTCCAAGAACTATGTTTATAAAAGTGTCAACATACCTGAAAAAAAGTTGTTCATGCGTTTTGAAAGGTTTGCCTCAAATGGCATCTTAGCTGAAGGTATGTGTAGTTATGTCCAACACCATATTAAAAGCCACAATACATGAATATTAAGTGTTTTTGTCCGAGTAAGTGCCAGCTGCTTTTTGACTAAAACAAATTATTTGTTATCCGTTCATTTTCATTATGTTTGCAACTATATCAGACAATGCACTTTGGACACATTGGTGAGAACCAAAATAGGTCGGCGCCACTATCAGAACATTGTAAATATGTACAAGTTTTGTACTTACAGGCACATAGATCTGAATATTGGGGCCGCAGATTGGGTTGGTACCCACCAGGCCTGTCGATATTTTTTGTGAATGTAAGCCTCTGAAACTCGATTTCTAGCACTTTCAGAACCTCCTGTTTAAGAAAGAATCTATGTATTAGACTTCACGATTTTCAATATGTGTCATGAAAAATTAACTCACGGTCCCATTGCTGCTGCTTGCCAGAATATTGGTGCCGCAGCAGCAGCACCTCCGGCCCCAGCTCACATTATGTTATTTTTAGACATAACTGCATATTATTATTCGGACGATGTTATGACATGACTTGCTTATCTTGGACATCAAAATAGTTTCTAATTATTAGAAATCAGAAATGGGATGAGTGTTAATAAGTCATTAAGTGTCTTTACTAAAACCATATCTTAATATCCGCCTCTCTTAACCCGTAAATGTACGACAAAATGACGACTTTTCGACATATAACCTTATCAGGAGATTATTTAGTTCTTCATGGCATAGAGTTTATTAACTCATGACGTTTAATATATAATAAAACATTATTAATTTCTCATGAAAGACTTTATTTTATGATATGTATATTACATATTGTCTAAAATAAGATTATTTAAGAACGCTGAGGGAATGTCGCTATAGGGCATTAAGTTCATATATAATATTATCTGCAAGAATTAACTTTATTGTACATACATCAAATGTAATTATAAAGGTTATAACATAAATTTGATTCAACGGAGTTTATCAACACTTTTTTCCCATTATGTAGTAATAATGTACGTCAGAAACGGGATATTTAGATATTACGACTAATTTAAACCAAGACGTTGGTGTAACGTAACCAATGCCTCATTACTTTCTCCTAACGTTTATTGTATATAAACTAGCTACCTTGCCTGAGTCAACGCAGTGGTAGGTACTATGCGTGGACTGACCAAACACAGTGAGGGAGTTTGCCTTTTATAGTGTTCCGCTAGAGCATACGTCAAATAAAGCGTGCCCTAATCTGTCAATTAGATGTACATAGAATATGGCTCAATTTACAGTGACCTGGTCGCCATTCGCGAGACATGTCACTAGTTATTGAAGAACATATTCAAATGCACCAAATAGTTAGTGATTGTATTTTAGCTGGTTTTAATGTATATTTTGGAAAACATTGATGATCTTTTACGCCGCTTTAATACAATTGGTCAGTCATATTGCTTTTGTCAGTCAAACAACCGACTGTCTCTTGGCTTTTTTGGATATCTGAACCAAAGCTTATACCAGTACTAAAAATACTTTAAAGCTTGCAGTTGACAGCTGCCGCCTTGATAAAAGAAAATAAGTCATGACTAAACTTCACGCAGATATGTTGGTCCCGCCTGGAAATCGAACCAACAACCTATGGAGTCGTAGTTAGTCTTGCTACTAACTGAACTTACGTGTGCATGATAGTATTTGCTGGAGACTTCTTTACTGTAGTTGCATTGTCTCTGACATATGACGCACCTGAATTATACCACTATCGCATTTACCTACTTACACTTGGTTGCATAAAGCAATCTAAGATACAATTATGTCATCATAATGCCCCTGGAGGGGTAGAATATGATCCCAAGACGCCCTTCAAATGGACCGTTGGTCCTTCACATTGAAATACATTAGTATTGGTAAATTTTATTCGACTACCAGTGGCTGATGTAAATACTCTATATTCGATGATAAGTATCCAACAGACAAAATGTTGCGAGTATATATATAAGTGGGGTTAATGTATGCACCACTGATAGTTGAATAAAATGTACCAATAATAATGCGGTGTCGTATTGCAATAATTTAAGTGTCAAATATAGTTTTAAATTTATTCAATCAAGCGTCGGTAACAGATATTAGATCTCTTCCCAATCACTGACCCTCGAGTCATCTCACAGGCTTCAAGTATAATGCAAAAAATAATATTGTGAATTGTTTTATGTACGTCAGAAACGGGATGTTTAGATGTTACGACTTATTTAAACCAAGACGTTGGTGAAACGTAACCAATGCCTTATTTCCTTTTTACTAACGTTTGTTTTTGTATATAAACTAGCTACCTTGTGTGAGTCAACACAGTGGTGGGCACTATGCGTGGACTGACCATGCACAGTAAAGGAGTTTGTATTCCGCTATATCATACGTCAAATAAAGGGTGCCCTAATCGGTCAATTAGATGTACATAGAATATGACTTTTTATCTTACCTCGTACAGAATACTCGTTTTTCATTGGCCGAGAGCGGTCACGTGCTGACCATGTATTATCCCATATTAGGTCAGTAGATTCTAATATCCAGTCAGTAACAAAATTTATAAATGATAGCGCTGACGAAACCTTATTTTTCTACTCCAAAATTAATTCGAACTAACTACATCGATAAGGGGAGTTCACTGTGTCAATATTGTGTGTCCTTTTCGTCAATAACAGTCGCGTTTCGGTTCCTTTCGGTCAATAAACAAGATGGCAGCCAAGCGACGATTCGGGCAGACGACCGACGAAGAGTGATACTCTCTTGTCCGTGTTCTTTGATGCTAAAATTCAGATGGGGGTACTCGGTAAGATAAATTCGTTACACAGTCAGTTACTGACCGGATACGGTGTGATACCGGGTCAGTGAATAAATATTGGGCTCGAGCTACGCTCTCACCCAATATTAATTTACTCACCCGGTATCACACCGTATCCGGTCAGTAACTGACTGTGTAACTAATAATATCCAGTGACCCGGTCGCCCTTTGCCCTTTAAGACATGTCACTAGTAATTGGAGTACATATTTAATTGTACCAAATGGCAAGTGATTATATGTTAGCTGGTTTTAAGTATATTTTGGAAAAAATGGATGGTTCTTCACGCCGCTTTAAAACAATTGGTTAGTCATATTGCTTTGGTCAGTCAAACAACCGATTGTCTCTTGGCTTTTCTGGATACCTGAATCAAATCTTATACCGGTACTAAACAAATACCTTAAAGCTTGCAGCTGACAATTGCCTCCTTGATAAAAGAAAATAACTCATGACTTAACTTCACGCAAATATGTTGGTCCCGCCTGGAAATCGAACCAACGACCTATGGAGTCGTAGTTAGTCTTGCTAACAACTGAACTTAGTGTGCATGATAGTATCTGCTGGAGACTTCTTTACTGTAGTAACATTGTCTCTGACATATGACGCTTCTGAATTATACCACTATCGCATTTACCTACTTACACCTTGTTGCATAAAGCAATCTAAGATACAATTATGTCATCATAATGCCCCTGGAGCGGTTGAATATGATCCCAAGACGCCCTTCAACAGGACCGTTGGTCCTTCACATTGAAATACATTGATATTGGTAAATTTTATTCGACTACCAGTGGCTGATGTAAATACTCGATACTCGATGATAAGTAGCCAACAGACAAAATGTTGCGAGTATAACTTATTATATATAAGTGGGGTTAATGTATGCACCACTGGTAGTTAAATGAAATGTACCAATAATAATGTTATGTATTGCAATAATTAAAGTGTCAAATATATTTTTGCATTTATTACATCAAGCTACGGTAAGAGATATTAGATCTCTTCCTAGTTACTGACCTTCGAGTCATCTCACAGGCTTCCAGTATAATGCCAACGTTGTGAATTGTTTTGCTCAAGAAAACGAAGTAAACAGGATTAGAACCAACATAGTTAGATATCCTTAGACGACCAGTCCAAAGCTTTTCTCATGTTCGACCACGACGGCTTTTACACCAATGCAAACGAAAAAATATAACAATGAACACATTTTTATAATATAACTTTTATTCAAATGGAATGCATTCTGACTCGCAAATATAAGTCTACAAACATCTTCCTTACAAATTTCAAGGATACAAAAATAGTATTTTTGTTCAGGAGATATATTGCATAAAAGATAATAATTTTTATAGAATTAAAATGTAACAGTAAAATTGCTTATATTGTATTTCTTCTACTCTGACTAAAAACATCATTTTAAATATCTAACATGAATATGAGCGAAAAAAGTCAGTCGAATTTTTAAAAAAAATATGATAAAAAACCATCGTAAGTTAAAAAACTGAATAAAGCTTTCAATATTTACGTCAGTTTTGGTAAAAAATGTATCATGTATAAAATCATTGTATAAATTCTAATTCTTTGTCAGTAATAGATGTATTAAATCTGAAGTCATTCTTTGGCTAACTAATGACATTAACTTACGATCATTTCCATCGTAAGATTTATAGAAAAAAAACATAAGGTCTGGCAGATTTTTGTATTGAAAACAAATTATGAGCGAGGGCTATGTTGCCAAACAGGAATATTAATTAAAAGGTAACAGCAATTAACAATCAATGTTCACATATTTACATGACGTCTTGTTTTATGTGTATTAAGTAAACCATTAGTGGTATATTTTTTAACATTGTAATAGTATATAAACAAAACGTTTAGAAAATTTCTATGAAATGTAAACTCGTCTTTATCGTTCTATAAAATCAATACTTATAACATGTCTTTACCAATGGAATATCAAGATATTTGAATTCTTGATAATCTTTGGGTGCAAGAATGTGCTTGTCCATTTCAGGCCAGCCATCCCTATTCACAAACTTCACTAGGTATTTATCGAGATGGACATACCACAGGACAAAATGCTACTAATCCTACCAGTAACTAATCATTTTGCTTGTACGATGGAGGTGTTTGATTTCGAATACTTTAGAAAATTACAAATTTATAATTTGTAAGAAAAAAGAAGGCTATTTGATTAGTCAATAGAGATGTCACGAAAATAGATATAAAAGAGAAAAAAACTGTCTCTGCAATTTAAAGGGACGTGATGGGTTTCATTATTGTTCTTGATATGATAAAATTTGATCACGTGGTATGTCCAGTCTAAATACCATCAACAGTATTAACAACACATTTAAACATTCAAAATGTCATACACATATACAGAAACAGAAAATATAACAACAACGATATCAGCAGTTACCTTCTAGTACCATTTGTATAACTTATTTAATACAAATATCCTTTCATTTTGTTTTAATATTTAGTATTACGAGGTTTGTTCGGAAAGTTAGTAAAATTGCGCTCTTATATTTTCTTCAGAATTAGAGGTAAGGAAAAATAAACCTTGTACTTGTACATATTATTATGTCTAGTATTTTATTAAAGGTAGTAAAATGATCTAAGACAATTTTGAAAAAAAATCTATTTTGGGTAATTCATCATTGTTTCTACATGTTTAAAGCATTTAAAAAAACAATCTATCCCGTTAGTATCAATGTTATTGAACAGAAATTTACCGACAGTTATTCTATTCGGCCCTGGTGTGAATGGTACAATAAGGGGTTACATACTTGAAAGGGATTTCAATGACCTGGGATTATCGTACAACATAGTAATGTCGACTAACATATACATGGAAGAAGGCTTTAAACAACTTTTGAAGTTTGTATGTTAGTTTAACGGAGTAGTTCCCCTTACACTACGTTATAACATTTTCAACAAGAATTATAATATGACGATTTATGTGAAACATCCAAGTCTCAGTTTGGACACTTCCCAGTGTTTTCTAAACAACGGACACCACAAATTAACCAGTCTTATGTGCTGTCGATGAAAATGATTTTCTACGTGTACAATAAGCATTGCTTTATTAAGCGTTGGAATTGCAGCCGACTCTTATATAGAAATTGATCTATAATACCATATGCTTTAATATGAAATTTACAACACTCCATTTAATAGGGTGTACCGGTATACCGGTATACTGCAATATGCAGCTGCGGCAATACGTAACGCGATACGAATTTAACGTACCGTTATTTGGCGATATTTTCTGGCGTATCGTGACACCCCTACCATTTAAGTATTTTTTTCCGTACTACATAACTTGACAAGCCATGCGTTGCCTATGGTGGGAAAAATGGTTCCTCATGTACCGATAAAAGGAAAACGCGTTTTTGAAAAAAGAAAAAGAAAAATCATCATAAACAAACGATAATTAAGGGACGTCGGTGCTATTACGTTTTGTTTTGATATTTTATTATAGAATATATTCTGTAAACAAAATAAATTTGAACAAAAGTTTCGCTTAACATTTTCTTAGCTGTCATTAAAAGTAAAACATTCATATAATAATAAAACAAAAACAATATCAACGCCTATTAAAGACGAATCATCGATAAGTAGCATATACACAATCTAGAACAACATTTTCGTGCCCGCGAAAAATTGTCAAACACACGTAAAACATACATGTATTATAATATTTACATATAAGACAATCAATAAATATCATTTCCGTCAAAAAAAAGTCAGTAAATATATATATATATATACACAATGGAAAAAAACAACATGGCCTTCACTTTAGTCAAATTGAAACATTGGCCTTCTTTTATGGTCAACTAAAAGAGAAACTTAGATAAAAGAGATAACAGAAAAAGAAGAGATAGTTAAGTATGTCTTTCTGCAACAAAATGTTAATATAAATTTGGAGTATGTAAATAAATCTACTTGACAATTTCTTTCAATAGAGGAAGTTTCTCCATATGAACTCGTCGTTAAAAACAGACTCGACTCGATTAAATTTTTGTTGATTTCTAAAAGTTATAAATAGATTATATGCCATCGCGCAAGCGCATAGCACTTTGTTTTTGAAAAATGTACTGCTTAACACTTCAAAATTTCACTATGCCACACACATGAAAGCCACATGGCCGTGACTTGTTGAGGCAATGGCGCTCTTTTGATTATAAACTATTAGTTAAAGTTATTTTTGAATTAAAAGCGTCATAAATAGATTCAAAAGATAATTTCATAATTTTATCATCGAATTCGTGGACCTTGAAACTCGGTTTGTTGATCTGAAGCGAATGTCGATCTACGATGAAGTACACGCCCTCGTGAAACCCTTCCATTCAATTTAGGAACCATCACATTGGTGGGATTAATTATAGCAGGAGATGAAACACGTTAAAAATAAATCAGCGCATTGTGAGTGGCACGATTTTAGTTCATGACCCTTAAGTTTGCCCCAGTATTTGCACCGCAGATCGCATTTATAAACATCCGTTCCACACTTGTACTGGCATTCATCAACGGGCATTAAGTTGCCTGCTGCAAATCTTGGATAACCATGCACAGTTGATCCTAGTAGAATTAATGAAGTTGTTAACCAAATGGTGAATATCATTGTAACCACGTTCATCATCGTCTGAAATAAAGAAACAGAATATATATTTAATAAACCAGGTAACTGTAAATACCAATAGTTATAGCATTATAGTACAGACACTTCTTAGCTCGTTACAAATGTATAATTTAGTAGTGAGTTTGACTGAGTGCCACCATTTGTGTGTATTCAATGAGAAGGATTTGCGTTGTAATTGCTAGCAATGGGCCACAACTGAGGTAAGGGCTTGTCCTTTTGGACTTTCCCTGGTGACGTTGTGTTTGTCATAGCGAATTGTCATATGCATTAATAAAACATTGTCTTTGTATGATGTAAATTTTCAATGTGTAGTTTGACACTATGTCAAGTAAATAAATTACTATTGAATTATTTTTTCTTACTGCTTTTATAAGTCGAGCCTAGTCAAAATTCGAACTCGTGATCCTAAAGTAAATAACGCCCATGCTACGTTAACTCCATTTTTACTAGATAAACGAAAATATCATGAAATTGAAGCAGTGATTGAAAGATTTAGACCATTTACCATAGTAAAAGCCGCCGCAAAAACATAGTTTTAATATCATAACAAACATAAATGAATAAGTTGTAATTTTCTCTATAAAAACGTATGTACATTTGTATATTACTACCTTATAATTATGAAGATAAAAAAATAAATTAACCAATAAATAAATAATAAATCATATTTACAACTAATGAATTAAATGAAATCATATCATAGTATAAATAGTATTAAATTGTTTGTGACATTGTACAAAGTATCATGCTAACTTTTTCTGCAGTTAGTTTTTGAATTGTCACACATTGGTACACACAAAAATTGCTATGTATCACACTAGGCTAACCCACGTTTATATAAGGAACAAATGGTCATGCAAGCACCTTCCTTTTTTAACCTAGTTCAACATACAGAGACCTGACCTAGTTTATCCTTCACCTACATAAATTTTGACTATTTTAATACAGTTTTAATTTTTTTGTCAAAGACTTGTCACGACATCCACATTTAAAGGTTTTATATTGCACCTTAACACAGTACGTTTTATTAGTATAACACGTTGGTGTTCGTCGCCATATCATATTTCACAGCAGTTCAGATAAAATTGTACTAAGGAATCTTCAAATCATACTGTTCAAGTATCAACAAGTTAATTACATTAAGCTGATAGTCTAAAGGTCATTCCATTCATGTAAAATGCAAGTACCAAACTACCCGCGATCATTAGGAATTCCAATTAACAAATGTTCACTGCAAAAGATGTTATAACTAGACCATCTGACATTTGCGCTTTCGATGAACAAAAGACATATAGTGAAACCTCTACATCAATGATGAACAGATAAAAAATTTGATGTACAGTGCTTTAAACACAGTTCACATAACTCCACGAAAGTATGTCCCGCTCTGGAATCGAATCTACGACTCCCACGGTCATTAGACATAGGCTCTACCGACTGAGCTAATCGAGAGGCTTTTCAATTGGTTTAAATACATGCCTGGTAGCATATTTTGATATATTATGGGTTTTTGGTCATATATTGATAATCAAATGTGAATTAAGAATATTATCAGTTAGTCCCATCTCAATATTTTACTGTCATATTGCGGTGAAAATTTGTCCCACTCACAGTCAAGTGATAAACCTATATATACCCCATCCATGGATTCGAGCCCTCGACATCTGTTTCTTAGAATCAGACCCTCTACCATCTGACGTAATCGGACTGGTAGACTGGTAGCAACAATTACATAAAGTAACAGAGGTATGTTTTTAAAATGGCATTAAAGAGTCAGCCCCTCTTCACCTGTCGCAATTGGATGGGTAGCACCAAATGCACGAAGTAACAGGTATATGTTTATATTGGCTTAAAGAAGAGGTGAATGTATTAGTGAGTGACATTGGCATTAGTAAAATTATTAATATCGTAAACTATAGTTTGTACGACTGTTGCTGAAATATGGAAGTTAGCAGAATGTGGCCAATAGAAGAACTTTCACTGTATCACCAAAACTATTGACATTTTGTTGTAATTTAATCAGGTTTAATCTGTTCAATCAGTGCTCTAAAACGTGAGTGGCATTTTCATGGTTTTACGAACAAGCAATTAAAATTCTAAAAACTATTTCTTGCGTTATGATTTTCTTGGCACCGCTTAAGGTGCGTTAATGTTTAACATTTAATTGTAACCGTGATTAATCCACTTAACATTAAATCTTGTACCTCAGTATAAAACTACGCACGACTGATTTTAATCAGAGTTGATATTTTCAAAACGAGTCCAAAGAACTGGTCCTAGTTTTGTTTATTTTCGTCGAAATCATATTTCATCGGTTAGTCATTGCTCTTCGTACCCACCTATCCTTTACGAAAAAATAACAAATTAAAAGAATAAAAACATTGAATGCAGTCGATCGTAAATTGACAGTACGCCCTCTTAATCCTTACATTTAACTATCGCTTTTTCAAATGTAACATATTCAAAGCATGACATGATTTAACCCCGCTCCTTATTTTCGGTTCACGGGTAATTACAATAAATAACATTTTAACGATCGAACATCTATTGTATAGACCGCCCCCGCGTTTGTATTCGATTTCAAAACATCACACACTCCCTTCGCCTTAACTAAATCCATACAGTTTTTAACAAAGACCATCGCCGTTGTAATTAACCTACTAGTAAAGACTAATCGAGTTGCTACACGCTGATTTTTTCCGTCATATAAAACTAATAATGCAGTATGTTAGATTCATATTGGCCACTTGCCTTGTCATTTTGATCAGGATAATCGAAAGACCTTAACAGATGCTGTCGTAAATTACATGCGGGTGTCAAATAAAAGAAGCGACGATTCTATATTCGGCGACGAAATATCTAAGTATTTCCGTTGCTCACAGAGTTCCTGCGTCTCTATGGAATTCCGATGCAAGTCGTTACTTATCAATTCAATGGCTTATTAACTATACATTGTGACGGCAATGCACAAATCACGCAAGAGACACATACTGTGGCATTGTGAAAAGACTGTGAATGGGTTATTAATTGCGCTGGATAAAAAGGCCGTTGGAAATCCATTCAGAATTATTGCGATTTGTTTATACGTTTAGCGTGAATGGAACTTTCATAACAGTAGTTATTTTTACGTTATATCGTTTATTTTATCAAGCTAAAGTTACACCAGATAACACTGTTACTGAAAATGTGCCATTGAAATGGCAGAATGGAAGATAGCTATCATTAGTATCCCTATGTTCGATTTGACAATAATCTTCATTGTATTGCTGAAACACGACTAAATGCATCATTACATTACTAGACAAGTAATGCTATGTTGGTGCTTTTAGCAGTACTTAACATGGTTGAAGACTGCCCTACTTGAGGTACCTACAAAGGTAGGTGGATGAATGATCCTAAAACAATGAATGAAAATACGCAGGCAACACCTATAAATCAAACCCATGAACCAAGGGTCGGTCTTCAGATGCACCATCTGTCTTTCCTGAGCTTATCAGAGCTTACCTGTCAAATTTTCAAATTTAAGGATAATGCTATGAATGTCAGTCTAATACCACCATGACCACTTTGTTTTACATTTTGCGTGTACATGAATTTACTACTACGTTTGAAAAGTCTGTCGGTCACATCAATGACAAAATCCAAGAAAAAAGGTAAAAATAACGCCATGATCATCAAACTAACCTCACAGTCATGAATATGAGATGTGGTCATAATTGGTTTTGACTTCGTGTCTTAGGTATATCATGATGCGCGTTCAGCACATGAAAAAACCCATCCTATTTCACTTGCAATAACTCGGACAACGTTTAAGTTTCATTACATTTCATTGATAAACAAACGCAGGCATCAATGTGCCATTTTTAAATCCTCACTTTTGAATTCCAATCTCAATTCCAAGCATTCAGCCCATATGACTACGGTAAAAAACATAGAATGCCTTAAATGTAACGGAATATATTGTCGGAACATGAAACTGAAGCATAGGTTATTAGAAAATATTTATAAAGCTGCGAGTTTAGCTTAAGTGCAGCACTAATCTTAAACGTGATTGTTATTCTCTAGAAACGTCTAGCTCTTATAATATTATGTATATCATCACGCTCTCCTTAGAATTGCCATTTCGAAATCGCGGTCCGGAATCAGAAAACCACACACGGGCTAGTCTGTGGTTTGTTTATTTATCGCGACTATGAGAAAGTTGACTTGTTAAATCATTAACCATAAGGTCTACTTAATACTAATAGTTAATTACTAAATCTCACGCGAGTACTCGGGCGTGTAGTTTTTCCTCCCACATAAGATATTCCTGATGCCAATTAATGATTTATATTAGTACTTGACTATCTTTCTAAGTACATAATATTTCACTGTAAGGTAGGAGAAACAAGCGTTCCAATGTTTTCGTTCAGCATTTCATCACTGCGGAGAAATTCGGTCAAAGAGAATTTAATTGCTTCGATCAAAGTATGAGGACCAAGTTCACCTAATCCTTGGAAATGAACCATAAAACATGTGGTACATTGATTTTACACCGCGTCGTGTTTATAAACAACTTGCCGACAGTAAAAAAGCATGTCCCTACTAGCAATACCTGTTGAAATCATGGGTTGCGTCGATTTTTTGAAGGAATTTTTCTGACAAGGTTAAGATCTCAGGTTGTGAGTTACTGCATGTTATACGATTCGATTAGAAAATGTTATGTTATTATGTGATGATTTATGTAATGAATAGGGCTGCTGCGAGTATCCGAGTACTCGGATATTCGCGATCCCGACCAGAAATTCGAGTACGAATATTCGTCACGTCCGAAATCGTCGGATCGCGATCTATTTTTGGAAATATATGAAAGAACATTTTCAGCTTAATTACCACCAAAAACGAGCCTCACTATTAATGAAATTTTAAATTTAATTCAAAATTTTGTTTGATATACATTTAAACAAAAATGGTATCACTGAAAATGCCAATAAAACGTTCGGTAATAGAAATGGTTGGAGAACATTGTTTTCCATTTAGTAAAAGCTTTGTAACTCTTCACTTATTTTTGTTATAACATGAAATCCTGTGTGCTACTCCATTAACAAGTGATTCATGGTTCGATTCGTGAATTGCTACACATGAATCGTGATTCGGATCGGATCGCCACTTGCTCAGCGATCCACAGCCCTAGTAATGAACTCTGTAAGTTTATTTGAATGAAAGTTTAAGCACTTTTGTTTTAGATGTGCTACATGTCAAACAATGATGTCTAAGTGCGTGTTTTAGCATTGGTCCGGCTCGAGGGCGCGTATATGCATAAAGGGGCGTCAAATGCAAACCCCATTAGGACTCTGCTATTTTCTTATGCAAAAAATCATTTACTATTGTTCCTCTGCACTCAAGTGTAGATAGTGTGGGTCCGAGCTTGAGTGAAAGTTTGATAGATTTCGGACATTCGTACAAAAATTTGTAAAACCATCTGAACATGAGAAATTTCTAAGATATGGCATTGAATGGAATGGGTGTGAATTATTGCATACAATCTGTTCAATTGTGAATACTTTATACACAAATAATATCGCAACAAATTTGCTTGATATACAATTAAGTGTGGCAGTGAGATATGTTCGCTACAAACTAATGAGCCAAGAAAATTGTCGAGATGTAAGAAATTAGCTGTTCTATATCGCTTTCTCGTACGAAATATTTTGACTAAAACCAATAACTCTTATGCGCAGCTTTTAGTTTGAACATAAAATAATTTAGACCACTCATCGTGACGGAGACAGGTAAAACTAGTATGCTGGTATATGGACCAACAGAATACTTTATTAAGGTTAACAATATTCTATGAGCACATAATGAATTTATGAGATGACATTGCCTCAGTCCCATAAAATCGTGGCTTGTTGCGGACCCGTACGTGCGGACTGTCGTAGGCCGTGGGAAGCCTGGCGTATTAAGGTGACGGTACGCATATGGCACAAAACAACACACCCGTACGGAGCCGTAGCTTGAAGATATGCATGTTTAATTCATACTTGGCCACGACTTTTTTTCACGATTTGACTCTGAAACTGATACGTGTATCCATGGCTAATCTTACGGACCCTGGTAAAAACGTAACAGTCCGTACCAGTACGCAAGTGTTCGTACGGGTCCTTGCGGAGCTTGATCGCACGGCGCCCGAACGGTGCCCTCACGGCTATTTTTACGTTTATGGAACTTTAGCTTTATTTAAATATTACGCGTGAAAAGTCAAGCATTGGTTTTACCGTAAACGTCGGTAAAAGTTTTAGCATGCAAGATGCTGTATTAATCTAGATCACTCATTATCGAGCGGCTCTAAAGTTATTGCATATTTATGTTATATTTTCAGAAAATTGCGAGCATGGTGGTTAAGAATGGTTTGAACCAACATCAAACTGCATATTCACCTTGAATTGTCTAATCACCTGTTCAATTCAATAACAGCACATGTTTTCAGCACAATTAATACAGAATTAACATTAATGTTCAGACTCTTCTAAAGTCTTATATAAAATTGCATCGTAAGTCAAATGCAGTAATAAATCGTAAATTTATATTTATTAATTTACAAAAAAATATAACTATCGCCATATTGACAAACCTGTCAAACATAATTTTATTTAGAATACCTTAGATCAATCATCGGATCTACTATAACACATACAATTATATAGAATGAGCGTACGACGTTTTCTATCGTAACATTTTAATGAACGAACCAAGGATCTCGTTAATTCATGATAAAACCCATTTAGAGCATCATTAAACTACCAATAGCCTCATAACTTCACAGATCCTCTGCTAATGCCAATCATTCTTATGGTTAGCTAAGCGACAATTGCTTCATTTACTATTTTCGGAGTCATAAGTCTCCTTAACAAATAAATCGTAAGAAAATTACAAAATTCTATGACTACTTGAATACAAAAATAGCGATGATTCCGTTGTTTAAAAAAACTAATACTGCAGCGAGTAAAGTTAAACCACGTGCGTGCAAATTTATGAGATACATTTAATTATATTCACATCATAGTTAGTTTTTTATCACACAACAGGTTTGAATAAATAATAATGCAAGAAAAGCGTGCGAATAAACATGTATTAATGTAGCATGTTATTAAATAAAAATAATGTTTATTAATTCATGCATTACAATCAATAATTAGTAATAGATTATGTTAAAAAAACTGTATAGTTTTAATATGTATTTAATATAAAATATCAATTGAATATGTATAGAAATAAATGTATAGCTACCTACCAGTTTCATATTTATAGTTGAAAGATAATCAGCACACTAAGTAAATGTATAATAATAAAATATCAATGATAAGTTTCTTGAAGCAAGTTGATAGAAATATTAAAATATCCAGAAATAACTATCAACAGTTATATAATATATAAGTCAAGTTGTATCAGTAGTCAGCTATGTAATATAGTTCTAATACCTGAATCCTTCAAATCACTGATCAAAACGATTCTTAAGATGTTCACTTTACGATTACTATTACTCCTATGATTATACTATACGCTTCTGAAATGTTTTATACTGGCGATTCTAACCGCATGATGAAATACTCGAGTCTATCGCGGTCTATACACAAATCATTCCATTGGATTCAATAGCTGCAACTGAGAAAAAATCATGAGAGTAGATATTTCTGTATTGGTAAATTTATGATCAAAAAGATCATTTGCGCGTTCTCACGTAACTAAATTATGAAATTAATGAGCTTACTTGTAAATCAGTGTATGGGAAGTAGTTGTTTTGTGAAAGTTGCTTGCTCACAGATTTCAACAAAAAATATCATTTTGTTTCTAAAACTCTTCAAAATTGTATAGAAACGTTTCAGAGAAGTAGTTTTACAGCGTTCTAATCATTGTATAGTGATGCAAATTGATATACAACTGTAATTGATAGTGATATTATGCATAAAACCAGCCCCGTTAGTTTTTGTTTTGTTTTGTTTTTTACTAGGTTTAACTAGGTCATTTTACGGCGTCCAGCGCACCTAACCTAGCTTTCCTGGACCCTTGTCTATAACCCGTTCGCACCTGCCTTTCTACAAGGCCGGAAACTCTTCCATATATCTTATTAATGAAGGAAAGTTGACATTTTTGTCAAATTTTCACGGACGGGTATAACCTCCCCTGGTGGGATTAGAACCCGTACCACCTTTGGGACCTGAGATTCCAAATCCTGGCGCGCTCCCTACTGCGCTATTGACCCGGGTTGCTGCTTCGTTAGTTACGGTTTATATGGTTTCAGTGCGTTGTGTGACATTTATCTGATATTTCTCACAATTTGTGTGTCAGTTTGTAGTAAAATAACCAGAAATCATTTTCGATACACTAAAAAGACAGTGGCAAGTAATTTTAAAATATCAAAATCATATCACCTAATCTGTGAATAAGTACCTTTACATAGCTGCCACGTGCGTCCTTGTAAACGGCTAACCAATTCATCTCATATTTCATGTATTTTATTCACTGAATATCGTCGGTACCAACGCTTCTGTCTTTAGGTTCTATATATATAATCGTAGGAAATTTATCGTATTAGATGATGTTGCAAGAAGATTTGTCGTTAACAACGTAATGCCACGGTCACACTTTTTAGTGTTTTAACGCTGGGTAATCACATATCAATGTCATTTTACGACAGCAAAACGCGACAAAATTACTAATTTTGATTGTGTCAAAGACCTTTGTCTAAAAAGACACATTGAAGAGTGATGGTACCGTGTAGGTAAGGACGTATAGTGTCGAATGCTAAGCTTTACTTTATTTTATTTCAATATGTTATAAAAAGCAGTAGACTATGGATCAAAACCACACTCGCAGATCTACGTAAATGATCAACAGGTTTTTATGAATGCTACGTATACCATCGGATTGAAATTCGAGTTTGTCCGGATAAATATCCGGGACAATTCATTATATGCCCGCCTGAATAGCTCAATCGGTAGCGCACATGTGTGTACATTGGTGAAAAGTGGGCTCGACTCCCGAATGGAGCATACGACGGGTTGGTTATGAAATAATCTCTGAGGACATTCTTCCACTTTTCAATGATTTAAAAGTATGTAAGACAGTTGTCAGTCACTGACAGAAGTGGGTTACTACTGGTTTACAACTAAATCAAGAAATTTATCCTTAGTTTCATGGAAGGGTGATTAAGTTGACTAGCCGCCATGAAATGACCTATACGATGTGCTGCTACGGCGTTAAACACACTAAAATAATTAACTATGTAATTAACTATTTTACCATGTACGTTTGTTCTGTTAGCATGATATTTTTTGAGTACAAAATGTATTATATAACTTAGGAAAATATGACATAAAATTAGGGCTGTTGCGAGTAACCGAGTACTCGCATATTTGCGATCCCGACTAGAAAATCGAGTACGAATATCGGCACTTCAGTAATCGTCGGATAGCGATCCATTTTTACAAAATATAAAAGAAACTTTACAGCTAAAATTACCACCGGAAATGAGCTTCGCTTCATATGAAAACAAATTAATGTACTTTGTACACCGCTATTACTTCGAAAATCGCGCTTTTTTTCGGCACACGCAATAATCCTCCTCTGAGTCTCTAACAATACTTTCCATATAAAAAAGTTTATGTAGTTCTTTACTTATTTGTGTTATATCTATAAGTATATTCATATATTTATGTGTTGTATGCATTGATTCTTATTTGCCTTTTTTATTTTAACTAGTGATTCGAGGTTCGATTCGTGAATCCTTACACATGAATGGTGGTTCAGATCGGGCCGCCACTTGCTCAACGATCCACAGCCCTGCATAGAATTTATTATGCTCACTATACGACATATTTTGTTAAACATGATAATAGCAAAATTATCGAGAATTCAATTGAACTTTCAGTGAACTGTCGATGTACTATTTTGTTGAACAAAAAGATTGGACAGTAAGAAAGTGCTTTCTTCATTATCAAAAGCAACCCGAGTACATATAACATAGTCTTAGGAGTGTTGTAATTAACAAGTATCAATTTATTTGAAATGTGATACCTTTTACGTACAAAGGTGTTGCGTTAATAAAAGGCAAGACAAAGCATATGTGAAGATAAAAACCCAGTTATATCTACAAGAATACAGCTAACGACTGAATACGACTTGCCACGACTGCTTAATGTTAGTGTCCCATTGACGTGTTATGCAAAAATTATTTATCTTTACCATGTGTATATTTGTATGTAAAAAACTTATGCCCCTGGTTTTTAACCAACGCTTTACAATGTGAAATAGAATTTGTACGATAAACATTCGCAAGGGAGATCAATCGAATTGGTGTTATTGGCATTTTTGTCTCCCTTTGTGGCAAATGGACGAATGTTTTTTTATCAACAAAAAGTTAGAATTCAAACATAAATTATCCATTGCTCATTTGTTAGATTGTGTTATTTGTTTTATAATAAACGTAATTTCAATATGTCTTAATGTAAGTCCGTGTATATATACGTTTTAAATATATATAAGTATATAAGGCCTCGCCTGGACACTGAATATTATGTAGATTACAGTTTATAATTGTACGACTCGTACGTTTGCGACTTGACTGTGTTCAAGTGTATGACAAACCATGACATCCTCAATCCCTGAAAAGGTGTATGACAAAACCTAATGCACAAATATTACAGTCTAGTTAATTATACAAATACTAAATCCAGAGCTTCTCAAATGATATTGGACTAACCGTGGTATTATGTGTCATGAAATTTTAATCTAAATTGCAGCTTTAACATTGTGTGTAATGGCACAAAATATAAGTTATATTTAACGCCAAATGCATGTTATCCTGCATACCTTTCTGATGTGTATAGAAGTATTTTCATTAAATATGTGTGGTTTTATTTTTAATCTTTTCTTATTTGTATGTTATATGTTTTAATTACATATGAACTGTTATGCTAGTAAAATAAACTGTAAATGGTTTATACTCAATTGCAATGTTAATGCATTTTTAAACAAATATAGCAACGATTAACTTGAATGGAAAGGCTGCTCAAGATTAGAAGTTCTCAATAGTATTTTACGTAAGGTCAGTATACACATCAAGAGTACCGGAAAACTTCAGCCGTCTCCAGATTAGGGTGTGTATTATTTGCCACAGAATAAGTTCTACTTTACAATTAATCATCTAACATCTTAATTGTATAAACAGGAATAAAAGCCTCCGTACTGTATTGCATCTTATGATATTGCATTTATGACTATTTCAAAGACAAACAAAAATGTCATCAAACGGCTTTGTAAAAACCAATTCTAATCATACATGATGCAGAAAAGAAATGATACATCTTACAACCAACATTTCGTAACAATATAAATATAGACGGAAATTGAATCAAATGCGGCGGTGAAATCCGCAACAAATCCAATTTTTGTAATCCTGAACAAAACTTCTGGCTTAGTAACATTAATTTAGTAAGAACGTTGTACTGGGTTCATGGACAAAGTTGATGTATAGATAGATACTGTTGAATATTGTTTGACAGTTAAGCAACAACTTGTGAGGTTATAGTTCATCTCTAGGTAAATGGATTAATAGACTGGTGTATTATCTTATAATGTCTAAATTCATCTGACAGAGATTAATGTTGTAATAAAATATTTGAAATTTAGGTTAACTAATCCACGACCTGGCCATCACCGAGAGTCTTGTTGAGTGATTCTTGTTTATGTTTTCTATTCGCTAATAAAGGTTAACTGGTAGGACATTTTGTACAATTTAATGTATCTTAACAATCACTGGGTAACCTTCCGAAAAAACAACTTCTCAATAGTTGTCATCTTGAAAAAAGACATCCCATGCATTTTCCCTACAACATGCACTTCTCAGAAAATAGCCAATTTAGCTTAATTGTACAAATTGCCGATATTGAAGTAGTTTGACCGTAATGTGTTTTAAGTATATACAAAATTGGTATAGCTCAGTTGGTAGCACGCAACTCTACTAATCGAGGGGTCGTGGGTTCGATTCCGGGCGGGGCATACTTTCGTGGAGCTTGGTCATGAAATTATTTCTACGATCATTTTCCCTCCTATCATTGATTCTTAATTATATAGGGCAGTTTTCAGTCACTGACGAAAGTATGCGCTTATTGTTGGTTAACAGCTAAATCCAGAGATTTAGCCTTTCCGGGAACAGTGAGTAGGTAGACTGACCGCCGTTATATGACCTACGGCGTTAATCTCAATAAAAACTAACAAACAAACAAAATTGGAATTCATCATATAATATTTGTTTATTTCTAAAAAAGAAAATCATGTGTATAACCGGTCTGAGTATGACCCAATCTCTGTAAACAGATATTTTATAAACCGCTGTATTATAAGCGAGAGCGAGAGCGGATAATTTAAGATCTGGACTAATTCAGATTGAGTCTGACCGATTTATTTTCTACTAACAGTGAGACTTTTCGATGCTTTATATATTTTCAAAGTAAAAAAATGAATATGCTAATAAGAACATTACTTTGTTACGATGAACGCATTTTTCGCATCAAGAACGGGCCGCGGTCACGACATAGCTCCCTGGTTCTATTTCCAGATCACTGATGGTTTTAAAAATATTAATTTAATGAAAATGTGTCATCCAATAAGGAAGTTCGGGTTGGAAAATGGATTTTGTCCAGAACAGCTGGTTAGGTGAGTCGGCCGTTGTAAATAATATATAACCTGAAAATAGGCGGCGCTTTATCAAAGCAATAAATAAAATAATACAAATTCAAGGTCGAGTGTTTACATTTTCTATTCATAATATTGAAAGTATATATTGACCTTCACTGACTAGGTAAAAATATAGGTTGGTCAATGATATGTGTCAAATCTTAGGATTTCTTAATAATATATATATATAAAACATATTCTTTTTATCAAGTGGTTTCATTTAGTGAAGAGGTTAATAGTTCAAGTAAGATATCTAAATATTGATAATTTAGAGTTGACTGATGATGCCACCGACGTTGTTTTAATCACAGACTGTCGACATGAATGAGTCCCTCCCGCCAAAGAATAAATTACATATTTTTTAATCAATTATAGATACGGTGGTTGTTTTTGTTACATGTAAAACCCAAATACAAAATATAATTCTCCTTCTTACCAAAGATTTTTAATTATGTAGGGCAGTTGTCAGTCACTGACGAAAGTATGCGCTTAGTAGTTGGTTAACAGCTGAATTCAGATGTTTAGCCTTTCCAGGAGGAGTAAGTAGGTTGACTGAACGCCGTTATATGACCTATAAAATGTGTTGCTACGGCGTTAAACCCAACAAAAAACAAAAACAAAATAATAATAATTATTATATTTACAAGGGGAAAATTTACATTCGTTCTAATGTGCGGTAGAATATCAAGTAAAAAGAATTCCTGCAAACAATAGTGTACATGATATAGCGTTATGTCATAATCTAAATAAATAAAAAAATAAATGTTTCTTCGTGAGAGAAAAAGATACTTATTTATACTCAGTACCGTACGTTGACTTCATGTACAAAATGCAAAATACGCGGTATTTGTTACGCCATGAGTTTTAATTCTTACGCATTGAAATTCGGTCATAATTGCAAAAATATTTTGTCAAAAACTTCAGAAACATTCATAAGTTGCATGGAAGACATGTACAAAAACATGAATCAAGTTTTTAAACTCTGGAATAGTTTGTACAGCCTGCTTCAGCCAGTTATAGACAGTGATGACCTAGAAAATTAAAAAAGCACTTCGTTACAAATCTCTGTTATATGGAATCCCTGGTCAATGGAAGAAGATGTTGTTCTCAACAGAATGTCTCCCATGCTTGGGTCTGCGCTTAGTGCATCCATATAGAGCGGACGGACGCCGGTGAACAACTATACAACAGACATTATCCATCATTCTTACAATGTTAAGTATCTAAAATAATGTACCATAACCTATGACCTTTTAGTACTTTACAAATACCAGGTTAATAAGATAATAAAGTAGGTATGTATCATACGGTAGAAGCTTAATCATACTAGAGAAAGATTAATTGACTTTATCATAGTACGCTATGACTGTAGAGAGTTAGACTTACTTTTCATTAAATGTCCAGTTGTCACAGTCTATACTCTAAAAGCGCGATAAAATTTAAGATCCGCAATTTGAAGAATGGTTACAATATTTTTATCATTCAAATCACAAGATTAACATTTTTTATTATGATTAAGATGTTTTTATCGTGAAGATTGCCATTAGATGATGCTTGCATGTCATATTTGAATAATGTTTGTTTGTTTTTTTATAAATAATGAAACATTGCTTATCAGTTATTATACCAAAAAATGATATATACCACTAAGGATATAGTTTATCATTTTTTGAATAAATTATGTAATAGTACCCATTCATTGGTTGAAAGTTATGTTTTTTATCATTTCATTAACTGCTGCACAGCCAATATATATGAAGAATGGATACAGATGGTTTGAACTTTTTAGTTGTATATAAGTCTGTTGATACATGTGTATAAGAGTTCCAGTTTCCTAGTTAAGAATTAGTAATAAGATGCACACTTCTTGGTACAAACTGCGAATGTCAAACTTCGGAGTCATTTGGAATGTCACGTACAAACAACGATACAATTTTTTTGTTGTCTATGGACAGTGTAATGCCTCAGTCCCATAAAATCGTGGCTTGTTGCGGATCCGTACGTGCAGACAGCCGTAGGCCCTTTGAAGCCTAGCAACAACAACAACAACATGTTTATTTTGTATCAGGCCTCTAGCCCATTACAAGTAGAACAAGTAATAATGTGATCATAATGTATATGAAGCCTAGCGCTTTTAAGGTGACGGTACGCACATGGCACAAAACAACACATCCTTTCGGAGCCGTGACTGGAAGATAAGCAAGTTTAATTCATACTCGAACACGATTTTGTTCTCGATTTGACACGGCTCATCTCACGGACCCTGGTAAAAACGTAACAGTCCGTACGGGTACACAAGAGTTCGTACAAGTCCTTGTGCAGCTTGATCGCATTGCGCCCGTACGGTGCTCTCAATGCTTTTTCATGCTTATGGGACTATAGCATTAGTCTAGGTTTAATATTGTTAAATTGTGTTCAACTATCAGTAGTACATTAACGTTATCTAAATAGAATGTATGGATCGTGAGTACACAAGTAATGGAGTGAATATTTAAATCAGCGGGGTTGATGTATGCGCCACTGACAGTTGAATACAATTTTACAAAAAGAGCAAATGTACGTGTTTATTGACGTGAGACATATTAATATCAAATGAACACATCGGTAGCTACGTAATTAGTATGCAAATGATACGATGAACGTACGTTGCATTTCTGTCTTAGGCCAGTTTTAGCAAGCCAGAAAATACATGTTGTAATGTAACATGAACAATAATGGAAACGACTCATGATGACGAAAGCTACTGATGATGATATTATACAATAGACATAATATGTTTACTGTCTGACACAAAGACTGAGTACAGTTCACAGTTAAGTACAAATTATTAGTCACCAGTTGTTTCACCTAAACTTCAAAGTATTCTCTCGCGAGCTTCAAAACGACTGAATCCTCAACTATTTTGGTCACTCGGCTTTATATAGCCAGGACATGAAGCTTATCTCTACCAAATGAGGCTGTTACCAGATTAACGCATAAACAAGCGATCATCCCAATTTACAAAAGCTTGTGACATTGTTTTAACTACGTAGAAACTTGCTATGATATCTAGATAAACTGTTGAGCACGCCTTTATTGTTAGACGGATTTTGGGGAAAAGTTTTAACTATATACATAAAATATCACATGTGTACTCTTTGTTTGAAAATTTTCAAAACGTTTTCGCCAGTTTTCGTCTGAAATTTTCGTATCTATATTTGAACCATTTCCAAGAAAACGGGAACAATTTATTGTGTATATACAGCAAATTTTGACTTATTTGGATTATAAAAAACACCCACCTTTAAAGGTAATGTAGATTAATTCATTTTAAGGATAGGAGCACATTTGAAACTATTTGTTCACTGCGCATATGTAAGATTCATTTATTTTCACGAACATATTATTCTGTCGAGCTCTGCTACAGCATTATTTAATTTCTTGTACTCATGGGGAAGGAATAGACTAGGCCAGTTCGATTTTCTGAAACCAAATTATTGGTTAATTTTATTAATCTGTCAATTGTGCACATACATTAACCCCGCTGATTTGAATTCTCAATTATCAACATTATGCACAGAAATTTTATGGTAAATATTTAAACCAGCGGGGTATTCCAGTAACAGTTGTATACAATTTATAAATGATAATGTAGAAATGTTTAGCTTTAGTAGCAAATAATGTGGGTTTTTTTTTTTGTTGTTTCTTTCTTCCTTTATGACAATGCAACATATTTTGTGTTTTTGTTTTCTTTTGAATGTATTCACAAAACATACTGCACACGACGCCTGATTATTACAATTATCTTCATTGAAATTGATAGCTATAAACTTGTATATTACTGAAATAAAAAAATAACTTCTTCTTGAAAAAAATCGGACCAACATTAAGTATTATAGAAACGTTAAAAAATATAGCTTTATACTTTATTTTCTTTGATTTATAATAATCACACTATATGTTTATTGACAATAACTTGCATACACTATATATTCTTATAATGCATTTATTGCACGCAGCCTTTAGAATAATGTAGTTCTTTGTACTGTACGTTAAATATGTACGAATGAGAAACACTACATTAAACTTGCAATGTATCAGACATATTAAGAACAACAATAGAATAATTCAACAAAATGTTTATTTTCACGAGAATACAAAGTGAATTCTTCTCAACAAACAACATGGAATTTATATTTTCTTGTTAAAGTGCAAAATTGGTGAAATACAGGTACCCATAAAAATCGCCGAGTTTGGTTTCTTAAAATAATCATTTTTGATTTCCCGCCTTCTTGTTTCTATCAATTTTCTTTTGTACTTCAATAGTATAATCACAATTTGTTGCATTAGAATCAAACAGAAGACAAAGACATTCACTTTCGATTATAACTTACGCATACTGCAAACTTTTTTATCATAAAAGTATTTCGTTATATTTGGAGAACGAGTCGCTTCTTATAGAAAGGCAGGCCTATAAATTGAGCAATGAAAATTTCTAACTCTAAAACAATAAATAAAAACTCTAACAAATATAATTTATTTAGATAACTTACAAAGAGTAAACATAAATTTATATTAACTTTTGAAGTAGTACCCGCGCCAAGCACTTTTCTCCTTATACTTGTATTCCCCCCGTTTCTTCTTTTTTCATTGTTTCCTTTTGTATGTTTGATTGTTTTATTAATTCACATTCGAAGTTTATATAATTTGTATTGGCAAAAATCCGTATTTTTTCTAAAATAAATGTTGAACTTGAAAAAAGTAATTGTAACGAAAAGAAGTTCTATGAGCCAACAGGTAGCCAATAATTACTGACAAAATGTCGGGATTTTATAAAACTATTATACTAAGCACAAATCTTAAGCAAAAAAAAAATATAATTATACATTCTTACATCAATTTTCATACATGGTCTAATGTATGTGTGTAATGTTCACCGAATATACAACTTAATAGAAGTAGGCATAGTATGTATAATGTTTACACAACTTAATACAAGAATGTTTAATTGACCGCTGGTCAACAACCATCATAATGATAGAGTTGTTGTCAATGACCAGTGATAAGAATGTAAAACTGAACAAATATATCAATTCAATAATTGAGTTAAATCTAAATTTGTTACTGAATATTTTAAAGTATCTAATCGTGAAAGGTAAAAACTTAGAAATACAAAAATTTGTAATTATACATAAGTACATCGAAACGTATGTACGTGAATCTGAATTTACACTAAGAAACTAATGTAATATATATTACATATATGTTACCGAATTAATAATATGCAATTTAGAGTATTCACAAAAATTCGACAGTACACAGTGAATTGCAAATATATAAAAAATAATGTATGTCTATAGGCGGTTAATGAATTCCAACGTGAAAGGATCGAACCAGTAACCCTTTTAAGGCTCTATTTTTGAAATCTTTGGCAAAGTCTACGACACAACGGACGCGGGTTTAGAGTATCTAAACCAAATATGACAATCTGTACTCACCCTTTATAAATCCTCATTGTTTAGCAAACAACTAATTATTATACTGAGGGTAAAAATGGAAATGTGTTTTGCAACCAAATTTAAAACTTCACGAATACTCCAGTTTTAGTCATTATGCATTAGACATAAACCATGTTTTCTTTTCACAAAACATTTTTATGCAATAATTTAAGACTATCAATCATTTAATCATTTATTATCATGCTGTATGTGATTGTTTGATATACGATGTAGTTTTTTATTAGTCAGTCGCCCGACAAGTTCAGTTGGTAGCACGCAAGTCTAATGATCGATGGGTCGTGGGTTTGACTCCCGGGCGGGCATACATTCTTTGAGTTTGGTCATGAAATGATTTCAACAATCAGTCCCCCGGCTACAACTGATTCTTAATCATGTAGGGTAGCTGTCAGTCATTGACGTTACATGTAGTATGTGCTTAGTAACTGGTTACATGTGTAACCTCTAAAACAAAAGATCCAGCATTTCCAGGAACGTTGAGTAGTTTGACTAAGCGCCATGATATGACCAATAAAATGTGTTGCTATGGCATTAAACCCAACAAAAAGTGTTTTGATGGTCTCGTAGATATAATTATATAATTACTCAAAATTTATGCACAATGTAGTATGATTATTTTTATAATCGTGATGGCTTCGTATTTATTACTTATATAAAACCAGTCATAGGATGCTCGGTAGCAGTCGTGTCATTCACGTGATTAATACAAGTATGTCTGGAAATTGGTTCAATAAATAATCCTAACAAGGAAAAGAATGCCGAAGTTAAAAAAAAATACGAACAACTTCAAAAGGATTGACACTCTAAATCATAACTATAGTTATTATAATTTTAGAAATTGTTAAAATTAATACTTACTGATGATGTTATTGTTTATCATTAAATATGTTAATCAGTTTTCCATGGATTTAAATACTAAACAAAACTTGCGATGCAAATTAATTTGATTTTAACAAGACTGGAGTAATGATTTCTCTTTCATATACATGTACGTATTTACATACCTTTAACAACAGATTTGTGTTATCTAAATTATAAAAAAATGTTTGACGGAACGAAAAGTTTAGAAATACAATTCATTGTTATCCTATGAACAGAAATGGAAAGCCAGCATATATTATTATCATTGTAATATACTGTGTGCAAATTGACCTTAGACTGATTATAACAGAATAGAACAGAACGTTCATTCATAAACCATCTAACTATATTGTTAAAAATACAAAAAAAACCCATATTGGTATTAAAACATACAGTACCTACATGTACCAAAAGTTAGGAGACACTATTACTTTGTTAGCCTACTGAATAGCTTTTATCTTGGTTTTTAGTTTTGCTTTATTTTCTTGGTTTTTATTATAATAGTAATTGAGACTGCCAAAATAGCAGAAAACTATGTTCTGAAAAATAATTACAATAAACATGGTTTTGGAGGCTTAAGGATATCAGATGCTGATTCTTTTAAATGTGTTGCATTCCTGAAATTTGCTTTCATTATATCACACACCATAATTAAACATATAAAAAATAATTTTTTTTTTTTTAAATAATCATCAAAATTCAAGAATTGTAGTAAATTTTGTTTGTCTCCAAACTTGTGGTGAGTACTGTAGCTTGTTATTGTACTGTTAAAATTGGATTCATCCGTTTATGGGGGAAACACCTGAGTCCGCGATATGGTGTAACAGTTTTAAGGTTTGTATTCTAATAAATTATTATGTACGTGTGGCTCAGAGAATAAAATTGCAGATACTCTCATTTGTTTTTTATAGAAATAATAGAAGAATATTTCCGAATATTTATCAACCCCTATTTTTGAAGTTAGAATACTCTTTTGTTAAATCGACACACCAAGTTAAAATGCACTTACATGGGTCCACACTAGTTTAACTGATTCAATGTACACAAATTGTATTATATTTCTGTCTCAAGTCAAATGCAACAAGCTATACATCTACTTTGATATAAAGAATGGCAAAAATATTTGCCCTGTAACTACTGTTAGCTAACGTTACTTAACTCGAAGACAACTCAACCCGCGCAATACTGAACTTAAAGTTGGGACAACTCAATCCGTTAGTAGGGATTTGAATTGTCTCGGGTTGAGTTGTCTATGGGTTGAGTTGTTCCGACACTTCCGTTACGGAACGTTTTGGAACGTTCAGGGTAACTGAACACGCTGCTGATATATTCTATTGAGTCATAGAACTTACATAATTTTATATTACAGCTGTAAGAACTCAACATTTCTGAAAATATGAGGAAAAATACACTAAATTAAATTTAGAATGATTAATATCATTCATTCTTGTATACCATTTTTTTGTATTCTAATCATCTGTATCCAAAATGTGCTCATTTCTACATTAAAGTTAGCTGTTCTAGATTTTTCATCACATTAATACTTGTCTTCAGATTAAAGTTTCAGCTTTTATACTATAAACGGTGTAAGATCAGAAATAACTTCACATTTTTGTAGAGGCAGAGGCGTCTTTTATATGATTGTATAATAATATTACTGTTTTTCCTTTCCTAACTGAGAAGCGAAATATGTTACAATAATATATATGTATATATATATAATACGTAACAATTAGATACGAAGCAAAAATACAAATAGAATATGATAGTTATATAAATTACAGCAAAACCGAACCGAACAGTCATCTTCTATTAACTATGAGAAATAATGTTTCCAAAGCATTCCTTTACAAAAATTTGATATTGATAAAACATGTATATAGAAAACGTACAAAGACATATATCATAATTCAATAGAAACGAACAGAAAGATACTCTCATTTCTGAACTCATGAATAATAATCACAGTAATACATAATAATTCATATAAAAGAAAGAAAAAATAATGATATAAACAAATAAATACAAAATAATTATAATGATATCTAGCATAATAATATATACAAAAACCTATTCACTTAGATATATCAGTAAACTGACCCGCCAGAGTTTATATATTAATACTGCACTTTTTTTTATTCGTGAAAGACATGCCATCCGAAGAATAAAACTATTTCGAGAGATTATTCATTTTCAATAATTAAATGATACGATACTGTTTATGTTTTTCCGCGCTGGTAATACATTGTATGTACATTCCTAAATATTTGAACAAGCTTATTGTACTCAGTTTTGTGTTTAGTTTTAGAAATTTGTGACTATATATATACTTTTATTACCTCCAATTACTGAAGAGCATAAAATCAGGCAAATATTAATTTTGATTCGGATTAAAATTCAAAAACCAAATGCTATCCTTAATACTACTATATTCCTAAATTACAAAAAACAATTACTTCGATTACATAATAACTTTCATGCACCTCAGCAGAATTCAAACATCGTCAACTCAAATTTCTCCGCAAAAAAATGAATCTAACAGTCTTTTAGAGCATATGCAAAATAGTTTGTGCAGAGGATTCAGAGCAAACTATTACAACACACAAGACAATGTTGGTATTTCTCTCAAAAACAACAAGTTTGTTTTCATCTTGTAGATCACGTGACTAAGGACCTTGGTATTGAGAAAAAATACAATTTCAGCTTGAATGTAGAAAGTACACACGGCACCATTAATCTGGTTTCTACCAGAAAGTGCATTGTATCAAGAACTCGGTGAAAGTTGTTTTTGTAGATCTCGTAACAGTTTAATTCTAGACCGGAACTGATTGCGTTCAAGGAAATTGTTGTTTATAAACACAGGAATAAACAGAGATGTAAAAGAACCTCGAACTCTGAAAACTTGATTACTATTAGAAAATTAAGTGGGTTAAAATTACATTAGATGATAGCTTGCATATGTATGTTCTGTCTAAAATTGTTTATTATTATCTTGAGTATATAGTGAGCAGAACAGAACCTAATCGTCATTTAACCAAGGTTGCATACAGGTTTATTTACAAAATATATAACAATAATAGTACTAAACAGAGTTTGGAATGAACAAATGCCAAAATCATGTCTTTTTTCGAACAACAAGTATAAGTGTTTGTGTGGGGATGAACGGGGATTAGTGCGTGTTATAAACATATTTGAGACGAAACATTCAAGAAAATATATTGAAATTCTTCTGATTCTGTTTTAAATTTGATCGATGAAAGTAAATAAGACTTTTCTATTAAAGTGATCATCGTTACGTGACTGCGTATTTAGTAAATCCTTATTCAAAGAGATATATTTAAGACAATTTCATATACACTACACTCCATAGATGAACTACTTGTTTTTGTCAAATTTTGCGCAAATACATTACATTTTTGCAAGACAGTCTATCGGACTGTCGAGCATAGTAACCGAGTTCCGTCCATTTCTCTATTCATCATTAAATAATACTCGCCAACAAAAAGTTTCATTCAACATTCATAACACTATACTCTACTCAATATATCTTTTCTCAAAACAATCAGTCATAATACAACCATTTGATTATTAATTTGTGTTCATTCTGTAAGGGAAATAATTCAGATTAAACACTTATATTTAAAAGTGACTATATTTACATACGGCCGAGAGCTTTTGTACCCATATTACTTTGGTTTTCATATATACTAAGTATTGTATCATAGTCGTGTAACATAAATGCAAAAAGTCACGTACTTTCGTACTTACTTACTAATATATATATATACGAGTCATTGGCCGAGTAATTAGCATAGGTTTATTGTTATTAACATAATTAACTAACTGTGAGACAAGTCGTACCTAACAGAACTTACGATACAATTCAACGTAGGTTCAATTCTCAATTTGACTTTGTAACAATTGTCACTGAAGTTGAAACAAAACATTTATAGTTAGTAAATCAGTAGACTACGCGTGGATTTCCAATCTAATGTCCGGGTGGGGTGGTTGGTTCGAGATTTACCAAAGGTGGCTATACCCTTCATTAAAAATAAAAAAAAATATTGTCGGTTTCCTCCATTAATAATGTACATATGAAGAATCTTCTTTAAGGGTAGACAAGCGGACCTCCGTAAAGTGACCATTATTTGTGATACCAGGGCGTTAAACACAATAATGCAAAGAGACCATATTGAAAATAAACTTATACTTTTATGTCGCAACGTCGTCTTTCATTGCAATACTTAACTGCTATGGTTGCAAGTTACAATATATACGGAAAACGACCACATATAAATATGCAGTTGACCGATAAAATAAAGAATCGCATATTCGGAATATACGGCTTTTATCCATATTTTAGTTAATCACGATGACCGACTCACTGCACCGACCTTCCTAGAATTATTTTTTCAGTCGTACTGACCAACCCTCTAACAAGGATGAGTTAACAACCATTCCCATACATAAAGAATGGAAACTTTTTAAATTAAAATTTCAATGCTAATTACATTTAAGTATGACCTTTCGCGGTATAGGATCGTACTGGTCTGTGACCTATGTGAACTGAAAGTACCTGCCCGTATACTGGGTTATATAAAAAGGTTCGTTAAACTTTTCTTAGGCAGGTATTTAGTATTCAATGTAAACGCTGATTCTCACCTGGAAAACACCTGTTATTAACAAATCAGATTTTTTATCCAATTATTGGGCCAAATGTATAAAAGATATTACAGGTATTTGTTTTGATTCGGTTAAAAATGTAGTACATAAACATACTGGATCATTGACGCATTTGTACTTTTAGAATAAAGTGGATTCTCAGGGTCTGACTTGGTAAACTCAGCAATGTGAATAGACTGGGTTCGAGCTTCAATTCCAAACAGCTTGCAGCATAGTGGTTTGTTACTCTCCAAATAGTTTGACGCCTTCACGAATTTGGTGGAAAATAATACATTAATGTGAATTATTGATTATTCCATATACTATGATCTTAAGAGTTTGAGTATTTTAGCGTACAGACAAAATTCAAACAAATTTAACCAGATTATATTATATGGTAAAAGCGTACATAACTATTCACCCCAATGGTATCTTCTTACAGAAATGGTTGGACTGCCTTCTTAAAATTTCTATCTGTTTAGAAAACTTTGGCCAAAGTCTTTGAAATTTTAGCTTGACGATCGACTGGACAGTGTCAATATAGCTTTCAATCTTCTTTATTTGATAATATTTATTTGATTATATACTTGCATTATCTTTATGAAAACAAGTGAGTAATATCTATAATCTTATTCACTGAGCCACACATACTGAATGATAAGTTTTGTTTTCATTAGAATTAATACATGGACACTTCAACAAAATGGTGTGGACTCATGTGTTTTCCCCCCTAAACGGATGAATCCAAAATTAAAAGAACAATAACATGCCATGTTTTGAAAATTGATTTATAAAATGGAAAATTTGTGATAAGTATTGATCTTACACTCAACGCATGTCCGGAAGTTTACGTATAAATTTAGAATTTTTTAAAATATACTTGCTGAACTACTTGTGGATTCCGTACGCAAAGATTGATAGCGCCTGAATGTCACGATAGTTACCTTCAAATAAATATAAAAAAGTTCACTTGGTGAATCAAGTTAAAATTTTTTGACCATGTTTAAAATCTTGATCATTGTATCTAAACGATGGATATAAACAATCTAGTTACGAAATCAAACGCACAATAACTTATAGTGCTAGTTCAAGATTTATCAACAATATCTAAAATTTCTTCGAATTTAAAGGTACTAGTTCACAGATATGGTTATATTTTTCTATATTTTCAAAATACCATTTAATGTCTGCAATTGTGTCAAAAAATTTAATTCTTGATATTTTTAGACAAACTGACCTATACGTTGCAGGAAATATACAATAAAAGTCACAAAAATGCACTAAGATTGTCTATACCGTTACATACAGGGTAGATTTTTTCTTCATGAAACACCACCATTTGTATTTGTGTGTAAATTTGCACTAAACTTGTTATTATCAGAACACTACTTTCCTGCTTCAAAAAAATGTTTCCATACACATTTTGATTCTTTCAGAAAAAGTTGATATTCATATTGAAATCTGTGAATGAGTACCTTTAACATTATAATGAAAATAGTCTATTTTTGATGAGTTTTATCTAAGATTCCATAAACTTTGATAACTTGTTACGATTTTGTACCTCGCAGCTGATAGAGTCTATTATTATAAGTATTTATAGAATAAGATATTAAGTGGCAAATTGCCTAACTGATTTATGAAAGTAGGTGACTAGGCCAGGAATGAATAATATTCAATATTTACTATAGCTTATCTAGAACGGTAATATGTTATAATAATTATAGATAATATATTATCATCTGTGTGATACAATTTCCCGCCATTATAAACACTTAATTTTTGTAGCATTTAGTAGCTGAATTGTGAAGCTATGCCAATGGTTGTTCATTTTTCTTTTCATTTAGTTTATTCATTTCATTAATTTAATGATGATGTCATTATAAATAGTTATCAAATCCTCCATTATGGAGATAATAACATGTTTATAAGGTTATGTATATGTATAATAGATGTACATTATATAATGCAATTATATTAAATAGAATCAATGTAGATGTATGAATAAACACGTATGACAATATACTATAAAAAGCATACTATAACATAATAGATGAAACCTATATATAACAACATTACTTATACACAATTTAGTATCCTATGGTTTATGATAGATAGATAGATCTTTTATTGACGTATACAAATATGTACATAGTCATTTACATGAAAAATATATACAATATATGAGAATACAATGACGTGAATAACAATAATAGCATAATGAAAAAAGACAAATAAATAAAAACATAGTGTAGGGGAAAAATAGTAGATAAATATGGAGGATGATTTTGTTTAAGGAATATGATATGTTTACAAAGGTTTTACTGGATTCCATGTTAATAATTATTTATTACCTTTATAATTCAGGTGTTAATTAGAATTAATATCTAAACAACAAAATAGCGAAAATAGTGACAATAGATAAAATAAAGATCAAAATAACCAAATAGAAAAAAAATAGTAGTACTTTGAATTAAGTTTATAATTATATAGTATGTTTATAATTATGTATTACCTTTATAATTTAAGTGTTAATTAGTATTAATATCTAACAAAAAAATAGTGAAAATAGTTACAATAAATAGAATTAAGATCAAAATGACCAAATAGAGAAAAAAAATAGTAGTATTTTGAGCTGAGCATGTTATATAGTAACATATTATTAACATGACATAAAAAGACACACATACACGCAAACACATATATACACGCATACATAAATATTTACATATACAAGCCAAATATAGACTGTGTGATTTACTGCGGTTGAAAGTAGTTATTGTAAATCATTTTGTTTATTTTTTCTCTGTTCGAAAGCAAAATGTATAAATTTACTTAAGTTAAGAATATTTTCACTCTCCTCAGAGTTTAAAAGACAAATGAATTTATGGACACTTGGACGTAAATAAAATTTTGGTTTGATGAATTTTTCTCTAAGATTTTTATAAAATGGACAAATAATAATAAAGTGGTTATCATCTTCTATGTCTCTTTGGCATATTTTACATTTTCTTTCTTGTCGTGGAACCCTATTTCTACCATGCCTGCCTGCTTCAATTTCTAAAGGGTGTGACATTAAACGTAATTTTGATAATCCCTTTCGGTATTTTAAACTAATGTTATCAAGATAGTTTTCGAATTTAAAATTTAACTTAAAATGTTTATAATAAAATAAGTAATCACTTTCGCTGATATTTGTATACCAAGATTGTTTAAAAATATCCAATAATCTTTCTTTAAAAATGATATGGAATGTATTAAGATTAACCGAATACGGGTTTATCCAAACGTAAGAAAATCCATTTTTTAACATTATTTGCCCAATTATTTTTTGTGCTTAAATTATTTACTTGATGCATGTAAAATTGATTTATTAATATGTTCTCTGAATTAATGATTTTGCACCAGTACTTGATTATTTGGGTATGTCTATTTATATACAGAGGGAACCTACCAAGTTCACCGTATACAGCTAAATTGCTAGTGGACTGTTTTACTTGTAATAAACGCTTGCAAAATTTTAGGTGGACCCGCTCAATTTCCTTCGATTTGCCAAAACCAGAAATTTCGCCGCCATAATTTAGTATAGCACCTACGAAAGCATCAAATAATTGGCACATGACACTTGGTTTTATGTAAAGATCTTTTGAGTTTTGTAATAAAACATTTAAAGCCTTTAGTCCTTTCCCAGTTAAAGAAGTTTGATGTAAAACAAATGTACCAGTATAATTAAAGACCATTCCAAGGTAACAGAAATCGTTTACTACATCTAATAATTGTCCATTATAGTACCATTTTTCGTCTTGTTTTAAGGGACCGCGATTTCGAAAAACAATAACCTTAGTCTTATCAATGTTTACTTCTAACCCCCATGTTAAACAATACGTATGTAATAAATTGAGGCTATTTTGTAAATCGCTAACTGAATTGGCGAATAAAACCATGTCGTCTGCAAATAACATTAGAATAAAAGTTATATCGTTTAATTTCAGTCCATTATGTATTATGTATGACCATACTTCACCACATATTACTCTAATTAACGAGAAATCTAATTTGGAACAAAATATTCAAGTTGTGAAAGCTTTAATGATCACTGACAGTAGCTATTTGTAATATTTCCCAGCACTGTTCATTGCAATTCAGCTGAATATCATATGTAAAATAGAATATCTATCTTATTAAAACCAAGTAGTGCTAACGCATAGTGGCATTATGCATTCTAGAGTATGTATAAATGTTATTCATTTCCCAGTAGGGCGTGCAATAAGCCCGCTGATTTAAATACTCGATATATGTTTGATAGTTCCAGTACTTTGATATAGGTATCCATTACTATCTATAGTGAGTACAGCAGTTGCTTTGTGGAAGGGTAAGCTAGTCTATAGGATAAGAATGAGGATTTTGACTATCAAGACTATAATACCGTGAATGAATAAATAAAAAACGCAAGCTCATATCGCGGGTTTAGCGCAAAACGGTCGTAACTCACTCTTTTCTTATATTGAGTTACGACCGTTTTGCGCTAAATCCGTGATGTATATTGTACATTTTCAATTTGAGAGCATTCCCAAACCACGTTTAACTGAATCATAAGTGTAAACTGTTGTTAATCGCGCATACACTAACACTGCTTATTTATATACCTATCATAGTTCTTCCGTACTCTAGATCGATACAATAGATATCCGTGTTTATGTACGGGAAGTTACTAACAAATGTCGAGTATTTAAATCAGTGGGGTTAATGTTTGCGCCACGAGAGAATAAAATTTAATAATATTAAGAATCAAATCATGGCTACAAGCACGTACATTAATTACTATTTGTACATTTCATAATAATCTATTCTAAAAATAACAATTTCGAAATCTGTTTTTTGTTCATGCACACATAAACACTTATGCGGTTCAAGCTATAATTTTACAAATAAGCAGAATGACGAAAGCAGACGATAAAATATATTAAATCTTAATGAAATACGTGCTACCAGAAACGTCAAAGAAATTAATAGTGTACTTGTTAATATAGATCTACAACACGCATACAGATCCTCCTCATTTATATTAAATGATGAAAAATGCCAGAACATTTCAACGAATCATAAAACAATTGTACTGAGCATATTTACTCATTGTTGTTCTGACGTTTGTGATCTTTTTATTGCTTAAGTCTTATGATCCAGGGATGGATCATTTAGTTTTAAATGCCATTAGTACGAAATATTCGTTTTTGTGCAAATTATAAAAAACAGCCATGATGCCTTTAATTCTGTTAAATGTAACCCTCAGTAATAACTAAATTACCTATTTAAAATTGTTTTGCTGTTCAAAATAAAGTTCATCAAATCATAATTTTAATTTTGTTCTTCAAATATTGGAGGGAATAAACGTTCATTCTTATTTTCAAATACACTGCTCTGTTTATATTAGATACACGTGGTTAAACGTAATTGTTTTAAGCTATGCCTTTAAAACTTAAACTTAAACTTATTCATTTGATTAAACGCCTATTTCTATGTTACATATTCAATGGCGTTGTACAAAAATGTTATAAAAAATAATAATACATGTAAGTAAAAACCCTCCACCATAAAAACATATGTATATACAATAACACAAATAAATAAAAAGCCTTTATAATTCATATTTTTGGACATACATCCTTCACAGTTCATGATTCCACCTAAGTTTACATTTTTATCACTAATTTCTTATTTATTTCTATTTATTTTACATTGAAAATTGGTGTCCTGAACAGTATAACATGATGCTACTGTTAACCGGACATGTCCTGAACAGTGTAACATAATGCCACTGTTAACCAGACAAATTCCCCAAAGGTGTCGAAACATCACCTTTAAAGGGCCCTTAATACATCCCCAAAGGTGTCGAAACATCACCTTTAAAGGGACAATTTATTTAGGTTGTCATTGCAGTCATATGAAACAAGGTATTAAATGACTGAGAGCGAGGCAATCCTCATTCCCATGACACAATGCACTCACTCAATCACTTAGTATGTTTACCGTAATTGTAAGGTGAGGCATTAGCAAGCCATGTCAGTTTTAGAATAGATCATAGAAGGTAGAGAAATAATGAGTTTTCAATCGTTTTTTGAATACATCCAAAGTAGGTGATAATTTGATATCATCCGGTAGCTTATTCCATAGCATGGGACCAACTGTACTAAAGCTTCTGTCGCTGAATGTTTTTTTCTTATTTATTGGTATCAAATAATTGAGGTCTTTGGATTTTGCAGATCTAAGACCAGATCTGCTTTGTATAGGCTTTTGAAGAATTTCAGTCAGGTATGCAGGTGCAGATCCAGAAAAACAGTTGTACATGAAAGTACATATTTTAAAGTTGATTCTTGCTTTGACTGGTAACCAGTGCAGTGAGTACAAAGCATCCTTTGAACTGTCTGATTGTTTTAGTTTTAATACTAGTTTGGCACACATGTTTTGAATTCGCTGAAATTTGTTAAGATCACATTTTGAGATTCCATACAAGATTAGATTACAGTAATCTATGTGGGACATGACCAAAGATAGGACTAGTGTTTCTGTTGCTTCTTTGTCCAAATATTTTCTAATACTTTTGATACGTAAATAGTTGAACATAGCAGTTCTACTTTTTGTTTTGATGTGATCTTTAAAGCTTAAGTTTTCATCAAGAAAGGCCCCTAAATAGCGAATTGTCTTCACAGATTTTACAGTTTCACCAGCAATATTGATTGACTGGGTTAAGCATTTTTTCAACTGTGCTCTGCTTCCAAACATGATAAACTCCGTCTTTGAGTTGTTCATTTTTAATTTATTTTCATTCATCCACGAATTTATTGTTAGAGCACAATCTTCAAGATCAGAAATGGCATTTGCTTCTTCATTCTGATTATTAGGACAGAATCTTTTATTAGCAGTGTGGTCATCAGCAAAACCATGCACTGATATATCAGATGGTATGACATCAAATAAGGTTCCTGCATAAGTTAGATATAGCCACGGACCTAAACAACTACCTTGTGGAACACTGCACTCTAATGGACGTACAGATGAAGAACTAGTATTGACGTTGACTCGACATGCCCGTGGGCGAAGATATGAATCAATCCAGCGGAGTGTACTATTCTGTAGTCCATATTGTTTATTAAGTACTTCTAATAAAATGTCATGATCAACAGTGTCAAATGCAGCACTCAAATCAATAGCTATTAATGCAGTTACCTCTAATTTCTCCATACCACACAGTAAATCATTAACCAATCTAAGGAGGGCTGACTCACATGAGTGAAAACGTCTATATGCAGACTGATTCTTTGGAAGAAGATTATTCTTATCAACATGAGTATTTAATCTATTTAAGGCAGCCTTTTCTATTACCTTAGATAAGAAAGACAAATTGCTAACTGGTCTATAATTAGCATATTCCAGATCCAGACCCACCTTCTTAAGAAGAGGCTTAACAATTGCATTTATTTACTAACGTGACTTGAGCATATAAAGTTTATAATGAATAGTCATTTGTATGAAATGCCTGCATATATCCTTCAAATTTATTCTCACAGTTTCCATCTACATTTTCAGAGTGCAAGAAATATCATATAAATATATTTATCAGTTAAAGCCCCGTTATCAAACGTAACACTGTTTATGAACTGAAAGAAAATAGTCATTTATTATTTCAAACACCTCTAATGAACAACAACCTTTATTGCTCTAAACATATACAGCACGTTTATGGCAAACGGAATGCATAACGGCATTGTATAAAGATATTATATACAGTCAGACCTTTTAAATAAGCGCAAATGTTGCTTAAATATGTGTATGTTATTTATTGCATTTCAATCTGAAAGTAGAATTGTGTTGTCAATACAAAACAAATATTTTTGATCACGTTATGTTTAAGATGAAGTCTTATTATCGAAAAATCTTTCTACGGATTCATAATTAGGCTCTAAAACTGCTTTGGATAAGGTATATTGAACATTAGCGTATAAATGAATATAGTGTGCTCTTATAAAATATGACCAAATGCATTGTTTCGTGGTAAAGTCTTTAAATTAAGTGTTATAAAAGTATCCCACTTTTTTAAGAAATGGACACTTGGTCAAACTGAAATTATTAAACAGAATGGTTTTAACTATTTATTCTGTCTCAAATGCATGTTATATTTTGATAACATCATGTTTGTAAGACAGTTTTCAAGTCTACTGTTAATGGATATATCTCCATATAGTGGCTTTAAGATGACTTAAATTTCTGTCGTTTTGTTATACCATTTTATTCAGTGGCATTGTACGTAATGATAGTATATAACCATATTGATAAGATTATTTCATTTAAAATTTGTACAACAATTGTTTATTTGTTTATAAATAAGATGACAAGTGTAAATATTTTATTTTTGTGTTTCAAGGTCAGGATGTTTTTAGAGGCTTCGAAGCAAAACTAGCATTTTTTAAAAAAAAAATTTAAAGATTTATTTCACATTTAACATGCAACATAGTGTTGGTTTTTATCTATTACGAAAGATGTTACATCGACCAAACGTTACACCTGTATAAATTATAAACAATTTTGATTTAAAACGTAAGGCTGGAACTAATTAAGTGGCATGTGAATTAGGGCTGCAACGGTTCACCGAACTACCGTGAAACCCGAACCGAAGGTGGCCGGTACGAGTGTACCGTACCGTGACTTAAAAATCCGAGTGAACCGCGGTCTTTTTAAATATTGTCTAACATATATTCCTACTGGTCATTGAGAACGAATTTTAAATCAAAATCTCATGTCAAGACGACGACAAACTCAAGTTAATCAAATTAACACAAATTAAATAATTTATTCGAGAGAATCAGTTACTTTAAGCCATTCGTATATGTGTATAAATCATATTAATTTTCTGTACTAATCCTAAATTATTAACAAACAAACTGCCATGTACACCGGGTACATTAACCTTTTGTTTGATGACGAACATGTGTTTGTAATTTTGAATTGAAACTGATAAAAACAATTTTATATATGTGTTGGCATTTTTCACAGTTTGTCGATATTTGATAGCCTTATAATACAATGTCATAATTGCTATGTCTCATCGTGTAATCATAGACGCTTCTATAAACTAATTGTTACTTTAAATAATTTTTAAAACAAGTGTGACCTAGTTTTTTAATCGTTGACTCTATACGCTTAATTATAGGCAGGTTTTGAAAAGATACACAATCGACGATCGCAGGAAATAGATTTTTTTAGACTAACGTAAAATTAATTATGACTCCCGTTATTTTATCATTTTGTTTTAGAAAATTCAAACATTACTTTTTTCCGTTTGTATTTTTCTGGAAAAAAAACAAACAAACTATTTTTCAACGAATTTTCGTATTTTACCGATGCAAGTGTAATCAAAATGCTGTTTGCTTATCGTGAAAGAAATAAAAGGGTTATGTTGTGTATTGATATTGATTGATTAAAATGCGTTGGTGTTTTGAAGACGTGCAATTGTATGATTAACGCTTTTAATTTAAAATCGCGCTAATTTTCGGCACATACGCCCTAAACTCCCAACAAGTGAATCTTATTAAATCATAAACAGAACATTAAAACTCAACAAAAGTAATTGTCTAAACAAACTTCATTGTCGTCATTTAACAACCTAATTATGTCTTAATTAGTAATATTTTTCGTAAAAACGAATCCCTATGGTCAAATGGATATAGTCTAAATGTAATATATTTTCGCGACCCACGCTATTGCATATTAAACTGAAACATTTTTAAATTTACATAAGTAATGTAAACAGCTTATTAATTGTTCTTCCTAATATAACAAAAATGCTTCAGGAACCAACAAAATCAAACAAAAGTCACTGTTTTCGGGCACACGAAGTTGAATCAAATCTTCTAACAACTGACGTTTTTTGTCGATATTGACAATTGTAATGGTAAAATTATATGCATATTATAGCATATTCATGTAATTAATGAATTCAATTAAATATTCTTATGATGCTATCATAGCTACACTGAATTTATCAAAACTATTGTATTATTGTGGTAATCATTGACAAACAGTTAAGATAACTACACCTGCTTGTATGCATTACTTTATGAAAATGTTCAGTTTGTTGTTTAATGAGTATTTCAAATAGGCAAAGAACAGACATGATGTTTGTATAAACTTGTTAGCAAATTAAAATACTGTTTTGGTTACTAGTTGATTTATTAAACGCAATTATACAAAAGAATCTTTATTATAAATAATATTACCATATTGAACCTAGGTACGTATTGTGAACCTTAACTGCTGTACCTAGGTACGTACCGTACCGCGACTTGGCTCAAGGTACGCAGCCCTAATGTGAATATTGTAATATTTACAGTATATTACCTAATCAAATAAAGATGCTAACGCTATAGGCACGTTCTATGATACACATGTAGTACATGCACAGTTTATTCATTTCTCATAGCGCAACAATTTGATATAAGATATATAACAAACAAATTCAATTTTGGACAATTACGCTCTTCTTTTGTTAGATAGACGCGCCATGTAAAAAATTGCCTATAGTATATTACTCTCAATTTTATTAGTTTAATAACTTAAGCATAATTTATTGACAGAACCGTCACCATTAACAATGTTCACATTTATATACAATATTTTTGATAAATTTTGAAAGTCAAAGGGCTTTATTTAAGTTAATACAATTACGTGCATCAAGTCAATCACATAATGAATAGGTAAGTCCAATATTTGGAATACGCACGCCCTGGTACATTATTTTGAATTTTAATACTTTCACTTAGAACCAGTCATGCTTATATAAATTAGTAGTAATTTTTGTTTTAGTTGGAGTGAAGAAATGGTCGCGGCGTGTCATACTCATTAAAGAGTACATATACATGAGTACTGTTATCATACAATAAATACATGCATGTTGTATAAGATAAAGTTTAACAAATTAGAATAGACGATATTCTATAAGTGTGTAAAATATATTTCTTATTATGCTAAACAATATGTGTATCTTCTTGTTGAAACTAAAGTCTATATTTCTATATCAATAAATTTCATTCAACTGTCTGTGGCGCAATCATCAAGAATGCTGATTTAAATACTCAATACAGTACTTCCGTACCCACGATCGATAACCTACATAGTTTGTTCTCTTCTCAATTAGTAAATACTGTTCTTATATGTTTTATTCAATTCAATTTAATTCTGTTCTATTTAATTCTGTTCTATTTAATTCTGTTCTATTTCGTTATGTTCTATTTAATTCTGTTCTATTTCATTATGTTCTATTTAATTATGTTCTATTTCATTATGTTCTTTTTAATTCTGTTCTATTTCATTCTGTTCTATTTCATTCTGTTCTATTTCATTATGTTCTATTTCATTATGTTCTATTTAATTATGTTCTATTTCATTGTGTTCTATTTAATTATGTTCTATTTCATTATGTTCTATTTAATTATGTTCTATTTAATTATGTTCTATTACATTATGTTCTATTTAATTCTGTTCTATTTCATTATGTTCTATTCATTTCTGTTCTATTTCATTATGTTCTATTTAATTCTGTTCTATTTTATTCTGTTCTAGTTTATTCTGTTCTATTTCATTATGTTCTATTTTATTATGTTCTATCTTGATTCATTCTATTCTATTCACTTTTCTATTATTTTTTTCTGTTCAGTTCTATTCTATTGTATTCATTATAATCACAGTTTTATATGAAAACGGTAAGGGAGAAGCCAATATTAAATTCGCTTTTATAAAAAAGTCGACACTTATATTAATTTTCCTCAGTGTTTGGGATAAGCAGTTAACAATTAGCGATAGGAATGGGAGTGATTATTAGCAAGGATGATTCTAAGTTTAATTAGCACGTCAACTAAAAGTAAAAGGTTCAATATTGATGAAGTGCGTTTAAAAACTAACTTCATATACATGTTCAGCACACGCAACAAGTGTTTACAATTACCCCTGATCTTTTAATTAACCTTCAAGCAAGTCGCCCCCACATTATGGGATTTGAAATGGGGACCGCTTGATCTATAAGCGTGAGCAAGCAAGTGGCCCCAAAATTACCCATTTACAACTGAGTGGAGTTATACAGCTGCATTTAAATTTCTTGCTCATAAAACTTAGCAATGTCTTCCTAATGGGATTCGAAATGGGGACAACTCGATCTATAAGCGTGAGTCCTGCCATTAAACCGCTGCACCTTTTAGCAGATCATCGTAAATAACAGAAACATACAAGGTAAACAAATAAATGGGTATATTTATTAATTTTACATTTGAATACGACTGTAAGATTATATAATTATTTGGTATAAATCTGTATGATTACATAAGAATTTAATGGAATTGAACTATCCTAAATTAAGTGAACATATTTCTTACTTTAAAGTCTATTTTCATCTCATGAAAATCTACATCACATTTTTATGTTGTTAAGATTTTTCACGATGTAGTTAATCACACGAGACACCGTCACTTCTGACAGATACCCAGCATTCCATAGGGAATCTCTGAAACTATGCACCGACGAGCTAAATGACTTATTAAGAAGGTAAAAGTCACAAGGTAGTCGAGAATAAATAAGACACCGGTTGACCTTAGTTGTAAAAGTAACTTTTGATAGCTAAATCAGATTAAAAATTAAGCCTTAACATAGTGCAAAATAAATTGAAAGTTGACATACGTCACTTTCGTACAGAAAACCATGACTGTGTATCATTAATACCAAGTTTTTTCAATGTTTTATTTTCTACCTTCCGATGTGTGGTACTTTGTTTGGATATGTTGACTACATAATGTCTACTTATTTTCCCATTTACACCTAACTACAAGATATCTAAGTCTCAGCACTCTTATAAAACAGATGATGGTTGACATCTAGTTTGATTTATTTTTTATTTACTTCAAAGTATAACAACGTAATTATACAACAAAGATACAACGTATGCGACAGTCACTATACTATCTTAAATGTGTGTTTTTGTACCCTTGTGGTGTTGGAAGTGTCCGTATTAACCATTTGCTGGACGATGTGTTTGTATTAAACATTTGCTGGACGATGTGTTCATATTAAACATTTGCTGGACGATGTGTTCATAATGACCATTTGCTGGACGATGTGTTCGAATTAACAATTTGCTGGACGATGTGTTCGAATTAATCATTTGCTGGACGATGTGTTCGAATTAACCATTTGCTGGACGATGTGTTCATAACGACCATTTGCTGGACGATGTGTTCATAATGACCATTTGCTGGACGATGTGTTCATAATGACCATTTGCTGGACGATGTGTTCGTATTTACCATTTGCTGGACGATGTGTTCATAACGACCATTTGCTGGACGATGTGTTCATAATGACCATTTGCTGGACGATGTGTTCATAACGACCATTTGCTGGACGATGTGTTCATAATGACCATTTGCTGGACGATGTAATTTCTTGCATTTTCATCACTAATCTTCTACAAAATGTATGACTTTGAGCTTGATACTACCGCTTAGTCAGTATTTGGTAAATTTCAATTTAGGAGTTTTGCTTACTTACTTATATTACTAGCGAAATATGTATATCATAAACATTTGGCTATAGAAACATAAACAATAGGATTGGATCAGGGTAAACATAGACGCATTACAACAACTTTTAATATTGACATTATGCTCCTTCGCGTGTTCCTTTATAAATACACTTCTTATTCTTTGAGGGCAGACAACAGACATTCAAATTCTAGCAAATCTTTTTGCTCAAATAATAAAGCCATGAAATTCAGACATAAACTATGAACAACATACATGAAATATGTAATCTGAAAAATGAATGACATCAGGGTATGATGTCATGTGATTCACTTTGTGTCATGTAATTTATTCATTGTCATGTAATTCATTCATTGCGGTGAAACTTATTCATTGTCATGTAATTCATTCATTGTCATGTATTTTTTCATTGTCGCGTTATTTATTCTATGTCATGAAATTCATTTAGTGTCATGTAATTCATTCATAGTCATGTTATTCGTTCACTGTCCTTAAATTTATTCATTACCATGTAATTTATTCATCGTCATGTTAATTGTTCACTGTCATGTTATTCATAAAATCTACATCTTGTGTTTTCTAAACTGTTCTAGTGACATGTAATTAATATGTATATCCTTGCTCATAAAAGAGAAATAAAATGTATAAAATAACTTTATTTTTGAAAATCAATGTGTATTAAACAAGATTTTGTTATACATGTACTTATAAACGAATGTAGAATTACAATTATATGTATTTACATTGTACGTTCTTTCATTGGTATGTGTACCGTCACGAATATAGGATTTGTATGTGTCAAGAGTGTGGACCGTATCTGACTCCCAAAAACACTATAAACTTTTATCTTCTTTAAATCATAGCCTATTGTAGTAAGTAAAAATGTCTAGCAACAGTTCAGATTTCACAAAAAACAACAGGTAATTTGCTGAGAAATACGTATGTAAAACCAGCCTGTTGTAGTTGTTAAGGTTTGTCAAACCAGTCATAACCAGTCTCAACTCGAAACCATTCCTTTTATAGAATACCATTGACGTATTCAAATTAAAACCCAACCCTATGTCCATATACGAAGACACTCTCAACGATACCATTGGTGTGACCAAGACATATCGAAGTTAGCGCTAACAGCATTGTTGTAATGAACAAAATAAAATAACAAATGTATAATGGTGTTTAATCATACCTTGTTGTTAAAATGTCGTTAATAACAGTTTCGTACATATTTACAGGTCGAGCAGGGGCGGATCCAGGATTTTTTCCAAGGGGGGGGGGGGGTCCGAACTTTTCTAGGGGGTCCGAACTTTTCTAGGGGAGTCCGAACCTCAAACCACAACCACATTATACACATTTTGCAGAAAAAATGCAACATGTTGATAATAAAAATTACATAACCATCAAATCTATGTTAAGCACCGAAAAAAATGCTTCATGCTACTTAAAAATTACTTACAGGCAAGAAATACACTAATGGACAGGTACATTTTCCAAATTCTAGGGGGTCCGGACCCCCTGTCCCCCCCCGCTGGATCCGCCTATGTCGAGGGTTGTCTGCAAGACTGTCAGGTAAAATGTTCTATCCCTCTTGTTCGTGGACATTAAACATCATAAAGATGTACATGAATAGGGATGATGATATTCATATCAGTTGCACCAATATATGGCCTACACAGAGTGGAGTAAAATACTCCCTAGGGATGAAAATCTATTTGTTGTCCTGAGGCTCACTGGGAAGACTGGGCTTACCTAACTGTGTCACCTTATTAATAAACGCATTTTTTACATACTTCATAAAAGCATAATTTGGACTTGATAATAATGAACAGAAGTTACAACAAGTTACAACAGGTAGTTTTAAAACATAAAAAACCTACTCTGGGAGCCAATAGTTTTAATTGTTGTTTTTTTACTTTTACTTTTAAATATCATTAAAAACTTGTAACACTACATTATTTGAATATTGAATTTACCATACCACATGGATGTTTGATACTCGTTGATAAGCAAACTCTTTTGTTCAATACAATAGCATACTGATAGCTCATTAATTTTATTACCTCGACTATATTCTATATTGAACATCTAATTTATCATCGCAGAATTCACTTAAGTCTCTATTGGCAAATATAACTGGTTAAATGAACTATTATTGTGAATTTTGTACATTCCCCACTTGGACATAATTTAAAATCTGAGACTTCCCATCGGAATGAGCTATCGATATGGTATTGTATTGCACAGATGAGATTGCATATCGATGAAGTAAATTTCTTGTTATATAATACATTCCAAATTCAAATAAAGCAATGTTGTGTCCTTTTGTTGTTGAGTCTGATTACAAAGAGGTATTATTATGTATTTCTCGTGTTAACAATCAGTTGTGACATTTGTCTGCGGGCAAGCTGATTTAAAGCAATCAAATTTTAGAATTATCCTTACCAACAAACGCTCTAAAAAGCGGAGAAGACTCCTTCAAGTTTGTAATGTAACTAGTAAGCAGAACTACAAACAGCAATCTTTTTTGCTAATATTGAAAAGCTTGTCCGTTTTAAGCACTACAAAGCACTATAAAACATTTCTATAAGCAAGGCATGTTATAATACTTTTAATATTAGACTCATTCGTTTATGGGGGAAACACATAAGTTCACGAGTTTGTGGCATAGTTTCGAAGTATTAGTTCTCATAAAATCAAAATTAATTGTTCAGTTCGTTTGACTCAGTTTATAATAGTGTAGATACGAGTATAACTGGCTTGTTTTAATATAGATAGTAATAGAATATATGTATATATTTATTCCTCTCTGCTTTTGAAAGTTAGACGCGTTTTTGTTAGTTTTAGACGCTTTTTTGAAACTACCGGTGTTGAAGTAAACAAATATACGATCGTTCAGGCAATGAGTAATGTTTCATTTTTAGTCCGTTAATTTTTAAACATCACTCATCGCCTTAACGATCGTATATTTGTTTATTAGATTAGATCATTCGCAGCGAATCAGTGTAGTGCTTCTTCAATGGAAACCAATCGCAATATTAAGTCCTACTTACCTTTCGTCGTTTTCATAAAATGATAGCATTCATCGTAGACATTGCTTCTTTAAAAACAGACATATCTAAAAAAATAATCAAGTTTCATCATCGATCATTTGAAATTAGCCAGGTCGATCATTATTTGGCAACATCGATTAACTTGCGATATAAGCTGTATTTTGAGTTCCCTATCAGGGCATAGGACAGAGTTAACAATCAAAAGTCTCGGGAATTTGCATCGGATATTAAAAATCGAAACCGAACCAGATTTAAAACACTGCAGAATCTCATGCAGAATAGTTGGAATATTCTTGCAGAAAACGCACTATGGTAAGAGCTACACATCCCTTTAAAAACCGCACTTTTTTACAGGTGAGTCGAGTCGTGAAAGATCGCATTTAACAATTTCAGTGGCACCGTTTTATCAGTACTAGTATTATAACTTTGAATGTATCTATTTCAGGATCAAATATGAAGATTAGAGCGGCATTGTTGCCATTGGTGATAAATCTACTGCTTATATTACTGCCACATTTCATCCAATCACAAAGTAAGTTATTACACAACTAGCCAATTAAATATAAGCTTAGAAAACAAGATTTGGGTTTTAAAATATGTACAGCAAAACTGGCATTAAGCAGTAAGTGTATGGACGTGACTAAATTGGCTGTTTACAGCAGGTGACCACTTAAAGCAGATAAACAGTCTTCGATTAGTCCATTGTTAAGTGTTAGTTATCAATTCAGCTTTTATTAAATGATCTTCAAAGAAAGGGCACAAGTGACAATGTCAGTTACAAATTGGAAGTCTAACTTTACATGATGACACATTTTGATAAATTTTGACTGTTTAAATACCCAACTGGGTGGGTTTTCACACGTCTGGATACAATGATAGTGACACTTAGTTAATTCTAAAATTTGATTGGCTATGACCACTTTATACAGGTAAATTGGTGAATTTGTATGAAAATAGGTGACCAGTGGCTACAGACAGCAGGTGGCTGTTTCTTACAGGTTCCGAATACAGTAGTTTTCATTGCAAGAAAGCCAGATTGGCCACCTACAGCAGGTGCTTGCATATAATAGTTGACTGATTAGGTTATATGTGTACCAATAAGGCATCCAATATGATATTATAATGCACATGGATAACAAACTTGTTAGTATAACATAAATCAAAGCGCTGACGGCACTGAATTTGTTTTTAGGTTTGAAAGTTTTTCTTGTGAATTTCTGTTTTGTAGAGGGTGGCAAATAAATTATTTTTTACGGCGCTTATATTGCTCCCAACCATAGCTAATAAATAGACGATAATAAGAGCAACAAGATATGGAAATTGTTTTAATGATGTTTATTTTAACCGTACTACTTTTGTTTGTATCCAAACAAGAACTAGCAAAATGAGTTTTTGCAATTAACCTTATAATGTTTCGCGGCGTTTAAAGAAAACATGAGTAAGTACTTTAATAATTGTGTGAAGAGCCCGTGACGTATGATGTAGCCATGAGCTGATTATAAAATGTCATTTTAAATGTTTCCGACAACAGTAAGTGTAAAGCTGTCGCTATTCTCGTTTATTTCTCACATATTGTGAGTAAACTTCACATATATCGGTATGATTAATAAACGCATTTGCTAGAATGCTGCCACATCTTGTAAAACTGTGACACACTCTAAACAATGATATAACAACCCAGATATCAATCACAGTGGCAATACCAAGTGACTATGACATCACAAATGCTGCGGTTTTAAGAAATAAAATCAGAAATATCCGCATCGACTCAGAGTTTTAAAGAGTTTTTCATGATCAAGTGGCATTGGCACTGTGATCTATGGTCTAGTGGAATAATTGAAGCTTAAAATATTCAGCAACTTTTCGCTGATAATGTGACTGTGACTGGGGCAGATTGATATTCAATTACTGTACTTTTAATTAAACTATCATTGGCTTAAAGCTATTCATATACAATGATATCATACAAACCGATTACAAAAATGTATGCAATCGAGTGTTTCGGCTTCGGCTTCGACTTTAAGTTTAAAACAACTGTCCAACACAACCATCGCTTCAAATGCTCTGGTCTAATATCATCAAATTTTACATTAATGATTTCACCATATATTACATGACATTTCGTTAACTCTACGATATGAGATATATAGTGTTTTGATACTTTAAACTCAACCGTCGGTGTCTGTAATTGTGTTAAGAAATGAATCATAAATACGTGTATCTAAGGCAAACTGACCAATATATTATGAGCAATATAAAATAAAAAAGTCACAATACGCACTGCAATTGCCTACACCAATTCTAACGGGGCAGGGTTGTATCACTATCTTTTGCAGTAGCATGTTAATTTGCAAAAGAAAATGCAATTAAATCAGAACACTGATTACCCGCTTTCAAAACATTTCTTAACAATTATAAAATCTTTAAAAGGGTTAATATATAAGTTGGAATCTGCGAAAAAGCACCTTATTTAATTACTTTAGATCAACGATTTTGTTTTATATTGTTCTTTAACATAGATTTGATAAATAGTTGTTTTAAATATGATTGACAATACACTAAAAATTATTTACGTAAACTGTCGAACAGTTGTAACTTGCAGTTTATATATGAGCTCTTAAACTTTTGACATAAATAATTTGCATTAAAACATAATATGCATAGTGTTAAACCTGGTATAATGACCCAAGTATTTGAAATGCAAAATAACATGGCACCAAGCCATTCGAAAATCGTAGCAAACTTTCAACATATTACTACAATTATAGTGTACTGTTATCTTTCTCAGTTGATGATAATGGACGTGACAAAGGTCAGTGTGCCGCAACTGAAGATCTTCAACCATGGAATGGAACAATAGCAATCAGAGAAAGATGTACCTATGATAACAGAACAAGAAATTGGACAATCCCATTTCCAACAAACATAACAAATATAGAAGGGAACGTCAGCATTCTATTAACTTTCGTGAATTTTACCCAGTCTCTTGAAGCACAAAGTGATAATAGTCTATCAAATTGTGATAGCTCGGATCGTATAAAGGTGAGATTTACAAAACTACTTAGGAGGTGTGAATGTTATACAGGTCTTCATTCTATGGTGGCTTACAAAACAAAACGTAATGAACCGATGTCTACCGTGTTTTCGATTGTGACCATTGTCGAACGGATTTTAGACGTAATGAGGGAGTACGTTCGATCTTGCAAAAGGGAGAACTACAGACTAAACCCGAAATACTTTATACCCAAAACGTTTGTACACGTAGTAGTTATCATATGGTATCATAAGGTTTCATTGAAATGGAACATTATATTGTTTAACTAACAAAGATGCAGAAGGAAGACCAACATTATAAAATTATACACAATATTTAAACTCGTTTCGTACCTTGAGTATGGTTCAGTGATAACTGATAAGAAAGATCTCAAAAGAACGTTGTGAAGAGGCAATGTAGATGTGAATCTAGAACGCATTAACACAATACAAGCCACACCATTGTTGATATATTGATATTTGATTTGAAAACGGGTATATTTCCCATCCGTAAACACAAATACATTCCTTTCAACCATTTGATATGAAATCGTCTAAATATGTTTTTGTTATATTTGTGAATAAATGTAACTTATTTGTGAACCAAGTGACTTCTTATCGGTTCATAACTCTAAACGTTTGCCTTTATTTGTAGATAAATGGTATTCTAGGGGCCCCACCAACAATATGTAGAGGGACGGAAACTACCATGAAACAAAGTTACTTTATACACAAGAACGCAATCAACAGCTCTCTACATATAGAATATACTCATGAAAATGATTTTAATGAGCAAACATTCACCATCGAGTACAGATGTACGTACAAATATATTCATTTAAAACTTGACAAATTAATTACTCTCTTTATGACATGAATCATTTCTAGAGGACTACATCAAGACGAACTTACTGTTATTCACAACGTTTTGTCCAATTTAATAGCACTGTAAAAGGTTCACACAGTTACAAATATATTGAATTACATTATAAGAATTTTAATTGACATCACAATGGTAAGATAAAAACTTTTATCTGTGAAAGGTTGACATACACACAAAAACTTACGAACAATGTCTTTCAAACTTTAACTGAAATGCATTTTGTTATGTATAACTCTTTTCAGACCCAGATTATCCATGTTTTAAATGCTCAGAGAAACAAAACTGCATACCAGCTGAGTGTATGTCCACTGATAAACATTGCCAGTCACTTAATGAAGCATACACCTGCGAAGATTCTGATCCATGTTTAGACAACCCCTGTGAAAACAGTGGTACATGTATCGCTGGAGACCCTTATATATGTCATTGTCCAGGAGGATTTACTGGACCGACATGTAGATTTAAAATTTGGTGTTATGGTGTAACTTGTGATAATGGTGGGGTTTGTGATGAAAGCAAATTTGGAAAGTGTACTTGTCCTGAAAACGTATGGGGAGAACGATGCCAATATCAAAACGGTAAGACTTTAAAAGTTTCATTGATAAAATACGCGACATTGTTTCTCAATGTTACCAGATTCTTTGCCACATGTTTGTATTTTTCTTTCATGTGCCACAATCTTAAAACAGAATGTACATGTATTTGGCCTTTGGAAGTTATTTTGTCGTTGTTTCTGTCAGGGGATGGGTATATTTCTATGTCTGAAAACTGGATAAGTTTGTGGGTAGCTCAACTGTTAATAGGACTTCAATCCACTCCAAGATAAATATATAATGTTTGATACTTGTTTGCCAACGCTCCTTAAGCAATTTTGTATTTACCTGCGATAATTATTTATAATACTAGGTAATACAATCCCGCCATTGTTTGGTAATATTTAATGATGAACTTGCTAATGGTTCATTTGTTGTATTTACACTCTTTTATAACAGTCTCCTTTCTGTTTTAGAGGCGAAGCATTAAACATCAGGCCATAATTCATAAGAAGTTGCCAAGTCATGTTTGTTGTCTACATTGTACATTCAACAAAATGCAATCTCTGCAAGTGCAGACCTCTTGCCTCTAAACTTATCATTTTCTGCCCGTTCAACTTGACATAATTTAAATTTGTATTATATCTAATGATCGTTCATTTCGTTTATGGTTAATGAGTCAATTGTTTTTAATTAGCAATCTGGGAAATCAATATCGCCCTTCTTGTAAGGTTAGTTTTGGATGCGTTTGAGTAAATATTAGTTCAGAAATTAAATCGGGTGTTGTTATAATATCGACAACTAATCTTATTTCAGATGGTACTTTCTGTTCACATGGTATAGATGAATATCCACAAAGTAGAATAGCATGGAATGAAACTAAGATGGGTGACTCCGATATACAACTTTGTCCATATGCAAATGGTAAAACATGTTTGTTACATCGTCTATTGGTAAATTTTGTGCAAATACATACGTATGTTTCATTCCGGATCATTTTGATACAACTACAACTAATTTTAAGAACGCGTATACTTAAAGTTTGTATTGACGTTCGCTAATTTATAAAAAAAACGACTATAATTTATTGTGTGTAATCTTAATTCAGGTACAGCAACAAGAAGATGCATTGAAGTAAATGGTAAAGCACAATGGTCACAGCCTGATTTAAGTCTATGTATAAGTCCACAGTTTCAAGCGTTCTCAATTGACGCTGATAATCTTTCTGATGCTAAAAAAGTCACAACCAGTGCTCTAGTTAACATCACCTCTGGAATAGGAAAGGCTGTAAACAATAAGAACAGAAAACGACTTTACGCTGGTGATTTATCAAGTGCTAGTAATACAGTGAAGAAACTGGCACCTTTAGTGAAAAAAGTCGATGCTGACATTAATCATCTGGGAAGTATAACTGAGGTAATAACACTTAATATAACTATATTGCATAAGCATTTTATATGATTCAGAATGCGGCCTTCCTGCACAACAATTGCCATATATGCCAAAGTACAAGAGTACTAGCCCAGCTCAATTACATAGTTGTCAATATTTCATTATGAAAATATAACATGCGTTGATACTGCGAACACGGGACCTAATACATGTACGTAACAATTCGTCCATGGTTTTGAGTCCTCGCCATTTCTATTAAAATGTCTCTGCTATTTCAATGTTATTTATGATAGAGTTGGTTCACTCAACAAGCAATCGAATCAGGAGTAAAGTAAAGGTATTCCACGCTCTACATCATGAATATCAACGATTGTTTGTTAAATATATTAATTATACACTAATTTGTCTACTCATTTCGAATGACGCTATCTGTTGTAAATACTTAAGTAGCTATTTTTGTTATAAATCCCAACATATTTTGGAGAACATTAGTTAATAGCAATTCAGTTTTGTTTTATAAAACGTACCATTCCACTTGGTCATACGAGCGAACATACCGCAAGAAATGTCATGCTAAAATGTTAAGCAGGATGTATTCGAATTCACCCTTTAAGCTATCGCTGTGTTATTTTAACAGGAACTTGTGATTTCCTAATTAGAATTCTCACTTTTCTGCAGACACGCTGTACTAATACAGTTAGAGTTATTGCTATGATTAGTTAACAGTAATTAGTCAAAGCGTGGGTGCCAAAAAATACAATTTACTAATTTGAGAACCTAAAACTGGAACAGACATGCTTAATTGTTAAACATCCTAATTCTTTTAAAGAGTCACGTACAAACTTCTATGGAAGTCAAAACTAGTGTATTGGTTTCCGTATCATTTGACCCGATAAAGAAAAATAATGCACGCGGTGATATTGCATATAAAAGATAAGTTACATAATGTATATAATGTTCAGAAGACTTGAATACTACTCGAGAATTCCAAAGGTCAAAAGCACATTAAGAATAAGGATGCAAGAGAACTCCCTAATCTGTGGATCTTTTGAAACAAATTTTACGACTTCAATCATGCCAAAGGGATCACTTTAAAAGAAGTGTTATAATATCTAAGAATTAAAATAGGAGTTAATGACAAAGACAAATTGATGCTTTTGAACATCTTTTCACAACAATCGAAAAATACATTATTTGACTAATTAATCGGGCGAATCTACAACGATTTCAGTGGTAAGCTTTTATGTAAAATGACGCACTGGACCATTTTTGGTGTCAATATTAGGTGTTTCTTCTAACTCAGAATAAGTTAACATAATGTCTTTCCTACTAGTACTACTATTCTTAACTTGTACCAGCAAACTCAAACACAAGCCTAAATCGTTGAAATTGTGATGTCAATTATCATATTGATTTATTACTTGCCTCATTATCGGTCAGGATTTTATGAAATGAACTACATGTTTATAAGAACATATCAGTTAGCGGTCACCATTACCATGTTAGTAACCGTTCCTATGGAAAGAACTAAAAATTCCAACAACAAGTTAGCGGACATAAGAACTATTTTTATTGCCAGATTCGTTCACTATAAAATTAGTGTAGGTAGAATTATTATCAACAGAATTGAATTCACTACACCATGTTACATGTTTAAGATGCATATCGATGATTGTAGTAATCTGATGCAGGCACATGTGCTTGCTTAATATAATAACAAACATGTGATCCAATATCCAATACGAAGTAAATTACTATAGATTATTTCATTAGAAGGGAAATGAGTACATCATTTTTATCATGATTGACATTTTCTTTCTATTTCCTGTACTTTGTTATTTGTCCTCATATCAATGAATTGTAATACAAAGCTTGAGTCCTTGCCAAAAATCGTGAATGAATTCTCAACAAAAGTACACCTACACGATTTTCCTAGCGGCATTGAAAACTGACATAATTTTTTTCATCTACAAATCATTACATGGCATTCCCTGATTGAATGGATATGTTATTGGTACAAGAAGTTTGGAGATCTAATCAACGGAATTGAATGAATTCCCTATACAAGTGTAGGAATGTCTACATCTGTTTTCAAAAACACACATGCTTAACTGCATGTCGTTGGCAAATGCTGTTTCAAAACATTTATTCTACGTGATTAGTGTTCTAAATGCTAGTGCTAATTGCACTCGTATTTGAATTTACATTATATGATTATTTTTATGTAATGCAGGTGTTAGAAACATCACAGATAAATTTAATACATGTAACAATGAATTAACTGAATATGTTTATAACCAATATCAGAAACTATTACCCACGAAATCGCAAAAGGATATGAACTAAGTTGGCGTTGATGATAAAATACTACTGAAAAAACTTCTTTGGTAATTTCACACAATAATGTGATTCAATATCCTTACATTTTTTCGATGAAAAATAAGTATATTATATCATCACATTTTATACATTTGTATTTTCTTTTCATTTCCAGTACTTGATTATTAGTCCTCAATAAATTGTAATACAAAGCTAGTATTCTTGCCAAAAATAGTGAATGAATTTCTAAACAAAATACCACCTTCACGATTACCCTATCGTAATTGTTCATTTGTCTACTAATCATTACATGGCATTCCCTTATTGAGTGAATATGTTATTGGTACGAGATAGTTTGAGATCTAATCAGCAAATTGGAATGAATTCCCAACAGAAATGTAGGAGGGACAGTGATTACTTCCGAAATTAACGTTTTACAAGTCAGAGGCAAAAGTTCAATCTCGACATTTATTCTCAACGTTGTTTTTTGTTTAATTTGTAACACCGATGACACCCAATATTTCTGGCTAGGGTTAGATAAAGACATTGTACTTAGTGTAGACTTTGGAAGGGAGTCTCACGCACTCCAGATTCTTCATTTATGTTGATCATTCAATTAGCCAAGTCTAACAATTAGATTTAAATGAATTTTAATCTTGTTATAAATCTATACCATATAATATATACATGTGAAAGCATGATTACAATTTGCCATCGTGAAATGGTTTATAGAAGTAGTCCAACATAGAAAAAAGCCACCCTATAATATTTATGACCTACTTCTTAATCTTCTAATGCTGTGCATGCACCATGAATGGTTTGTTTATGTCTTATTTAATACCATATACTGTTAATGTTACATACTGAAAGACTCGAGACATTTCTAATATGAATGTCTGTTTAGATATCAAAATAGACCTTCGCTAAAAAGAACGTTCAGACGTAACTCATAACGTATAGGACAAATTAAAAAATGAATAGTATGGTTAGACATATATCTCAAATTAGGCATGTTTAATTGCCATTGCAAAATGCAAGAACCACAATGGAAATGTTTTAAAGCATGATATGACATGTATAAAATGTATTATTGATCTCCTACGATGATTTAAAACCTCATCGAGTGACACAATTTCCTGATAAAGATAATTATAAGACATTTTTCTTTCTTAATGCGGTGTATGCCTTATTGTTCAAACATCTTAATAATTTATTTTTAAACATCTGCCTCGCATGAATCTGACATCACATTCTAAATTAAGAAAACCTTCGATGTACATGAAAAAACTGATCATGTATTCACATAAACCAATTCTTTCTTTTCTTTTAGAGTGAAGTAATTTGAGAATTGGCGATTTATTTTCATACGTTTCCATGTTTACATATCAATAACAAAAAGTCATTTGTTTCAGTCAATTTAAGAATTTATGAATGAGCGCTGCCAGTCTAACAATGTTTAAAATAATGAATTGAGATTGCATGTTATTCAAACATAGAATATATGACCCCTTTTAACGTAATGAAAATGTTAATTTATCCAATGAAAATGAGTATTAAAATACTGTTTTAATCAGCATGGTAGAAAGTATAAAATGAATTAAACCGACGCAAGAAATTCACACCAACGACTTTGCAGCAATTTGTTATACTGTCCAAATCATTAAATTAAATGGAAAGAAAAAAATGTTTTAATTGTGTTTTATAAGTTATTAGTCTGATTTTCTCATAACGCAAGTAAGTAGTTTATATACATTAACACGCAAACATATTATCATGGGAATCATTAATTGCAAGTTACATAACAATCTTAATGATGTTAAGCCTGTGTTAGCGCAATTGCTTGCTAATTGACTCTCAGAATACCATATAAAATCAAATAACTGTTGGCCTGTCGTATACTTTATTCAAGCAGAAATGGATATACCATACAATCATTTATCATATTTCCTATAATTTCCTGTTCTGTCTTATTCATTCTCATATGAACGTAATGTAAATACAAATCCTGTGTTCTCGCCAAAAATCGTGAATGAATTCTTAACAAAAGTACACCTACACGATTTCCCTAGCGGCATTGAAAACAGTCGTAAGTATTCATTCATCAACAAATCATTATTGAGTGATTGAGTGGTAATGTTATTGGTACAAGACGTTTTGGGATTTAATGAATTCCCTATACAAGTGTAGGCGTAGTTGTGATCAATTTCCAAAACATACGATGTAACATGATAGAGTCTTAAACGAATGTCAGAAACACCTGTGTATAACCTGTGTTTAATTTGCATAAAACTCAAGACATTAACAATAACGATGTGTTTGAAATACCACAGAATTCCACCGATAAATATTGTGTGACCAATTAATAGCTAATAAGGTAATGGCTTGTAGTGTAAACGCTTTGGCACCAATTTCACAATCCATGGTACATGTATATGCACAATTATTATCGCTGATATACATGCATTATCACTGTAAAGTAACTGGTTGAAACAAAGTGAGACATTTGTAATGTCCATTACAGATCTTTACTTCTTATATTAAATAATTAATTAGTTTTACTCCTCACGCTGAAGATGATAATAAAACGTTTTAGTTTTCTTGATTCTAAGTATGACTTCTTATATCAATAATTTATGAGATAATGTTATTTCCTTTTCTCTTATAACACGATCTGACAAAAACATTCCAATTTTAGTAACTACAATTAGAATAACCTTCGATAAACATGGAAATAATGTCATTTTACGTGCACAAATGTAATAACACCATCTATTCTATTGAGCAGCAATTTTAAAACTTTTAACTATTTCCGTGTTTTAATCTAAAGCAGATGAAAAATATGCTCCAATCTTTCTTGCTGAGAATTTATGTCGGGAAATTGACAGTATTACATTGTTTAAGATAATGAATTCAGTTGTATGTAATTTAAAACTTATATTTATGATCATTTTTAAAGTAATGAAAATGTTGAGTTCTTCTCTGAGGATGAGAATTACAGAAATTTACCATAAATAAACGGAGAATGTATTTAACTAATGCAAAACAATTCACACCCACAAATTGGTGGAAGTTAATCAAATTCTGTCTTTCATCATTGAATTAAGTGGGACAGAAAAGTTTCTTTGGCGCTTTTAATTAATTGCTTCGTTGTTAATAGTTTAAATTAACCACCACGGAATAATGTTGACTCAAAGTGTGATAATAATGAATATAATAAGACAATAATTTGAACAATCTGATAATCTAATAATGAATAACAGTTCACAAAATATACAAAAAACTGATATTTTACAGTTAAATTAATTACATATATTTCATATTTTAATTGTATATAGAATTTCTCGAACATTTAACTATCTGTATTTCTGATATTTCAGATATACCAGTATCTAGATATGTATTAACCATGATTTCCATCTATCTAAAATGTATGGTTTTGAGGTTCCTTCAGAAATGATAAATCAATTTTGATAGGGTAATTAAGTTTCAATTAGATCTATGTCTGAATGACTTCGCTGATTTGACATTTCAATGATAACTTTGAAACTGATAGTAATAAGTAAGCTAGTTTACATTGCTGTTTACATTGTAATCCAATGAAACAGGAGGAAATAAATACATAAAATTACAATGGACTATATTTCAATAATATAATACTATTACTTAATTAGAATATATACACTTACTTATAGAAATATAGACATATATCTATAATTTCGTTTACATTGATTTCAAGAGATAACTAAAACTGTTCATCTGATGCAGCATTTCAAGTTAGAAGGACAACACCTAATCGCAAAAAATCAAACTATGTTTAAAGACAAGATCAAAGCTGAAGGTATTAGTATTTATATGGGCAAACAAATAAAAACAGTGTTGGATGATTTTCATTTCATTAAGTATACATGTAGTTCACTATAGGAGATTTACGCTTTGGTCATGATGCACCCAGTACGTTGAATCGAAGATGTTGAGATATGCGATGATATACCATCGACGTTTTTCTGTAGTTATGCACATCTTGTGCATCTATAAAACGGATAGATGGTGTCTTTGATGCGTTTCCGTAGATATTTATAGGTATACTAGTACAATACGTGATACCATTCAGGTTATATCGTGATGTTGGATGTTTTCAAATCATGATTATTGCGTCATAATGAACATGCTTAGTCAATGTGTACTGAGTTTTAGAGGTTCTCTGTGGTTTGGGGGAATCTAATTGTGGTTTAATCTTGATAAACATGTTTAAATTGATTAAGTTTTATAGCGAAATGTAGGGCGTTACGTTTGGTACATGTGTTTTCAATGTAATTGTTGAGATCTGCTTGCAGTACATAAGGCTATGTACATTTTTCAATTTAACATTTCACAATAATTTTCATCTCAGTCATCAAAGTACAAATTGTTTATATGTATTGGTACTGTTATCGTCATACAAGTATAAACATTAAAGTTATAGGTGTGAATATCGGTGATTTGGCAAATCGTTTTTCTTTACGATTTTGCCATTTCGTCGGCATTTCGCTGAGTTCTGTTTAAAAAAATTATAATCCGTGGTTCAACCTACCAGTCCATAAATCTGTATCAACCCCAAAGTCATGTTTTTGCTGTTTTTTTTTTTGTAAGCGACAGGGCGTTTCTAAATTTTTGCTAGAAACATTAGTATGTACAATTCGCGTTTAGGTTATTCTGGGTTACCTCCAACAATCTATCATGGCAAATCTGATACATCAAGAAATTATGTTAATAAAAGATAGTTTTGTAACTCGCTGACAACGAGCAAGTTCAAACATATTCAATACTTTGAATTACTTCTGTAATATATATGTTCTAATAAGCACTATTCGTTACAATGAGTTTGTTTTAAATCACTCACTTCTGTGACTTGAGTATAATCATGTATTGTTTGTGAGTTGGCATTAAACATTAAAAGTATGACTGATTCTGTGATATGATGAAAAAGTCAATATTTGAGTATTTTGTCTTCTTTTGTATAAAAACAAACTTTATACATTTTGCAAGTTTCATACCATGCATGTATTTTTGCTTAAAGCCATTTTATTATTGTTTATAATAAACTTTTTTTTTACTGAAAAGTTAAGAATTTTAAAACTGCATATAATTATTCAATCAAGCTTTGTCTTGACAAATTAGATCTGCTCTATGTGAATCAGATGAAAATATATTACTGCCACGTTCCGTCGATCATATGTGTAGTGTTCATTTCAGTGTGGACATTACAAAAGTACTCAATCTGTTGTCCCGCATTTCTTAAAACGAAGAACATTGTTTCCGTAGAGTTGAACCATCTAAATGTGTTAGGTCGAAACCAATCTTTTCGCTCATTTACCGTGGAATGATACTGCAATTATATATGCTTCATCTAAACAATTGCAAATTCATTAAGATGTGTACCGATTCTTGTATTGCTAACAAGTATAATTACCTAACTACGTAAGTACAAAATATTACCATCGTTACATGCACGATTTTTTAAACTTGCAAATCGACATTTAAAAAAAAAACATAGTGATAATTATAACAACGTTTGAATGTCAACATTCCATGTTCAACTTTTTGCTATTAAAGTATCGATCGCCCAGGCATGTACTCAGTGACTCGTCATTATAAATGTTATTCAACATTCTTAGTAAATAGTTTCACAATTAGTTGTTCTGGAATTTGGACTTAATCTACATTATGCTCCATTACTTGCATAAAAACCAATCTAACACAAATATTAAAATGTTGTATTCTCTTGTTTATGTAATTAACACCATTCTAGTGAAATATTCAAAAAAAGTTTAAAACCTTAATTTTCGGGTAAAACTTTAAACTTAATATTTTTTCCATAAGACCTTGAAATTGAATAAAATAAGTATTTCAACTTGAATTTTTTTATTTTCAAAAATAGATGTCCAATAGATTTTAACCATAATAATCAAAAATGTTATTTGTATTTCTGTATTTAAACCAATGTCAAAGTGTTCCGAATTGTAGAAAAGAATTTAATCCGGAGTATTTCATAGTGTTTCACTATCAAACATTCCATATAATTTGCTCCGACGACGAACTGTTCATAATACTGTTTCACAATCTCTGTAAACAAATATCCTGTAGAGCGTTGTCGTACAGGATCTCTAAGATCTCAATGGAGGGTCATGTCGAGATGACCTTTATGTCGACCAATCAATGCGTAGCTTACATCTAGACGAAACACTATTAATAACATTTTGATTCCGTAATTTCTATTTTTAGACCAAGGTTTGCGAGCTATTTAACAGCGGTATTATTCACAGTCTGCGATTGGACGGCTCATTTCAAATTGCGTGACGTAGACGATGTAAACAAGTTACTAATCATAACAATTTCGTCATGAATATAATGATGAGAAAAGGTCACCTGAAAGTGACATTCGTTTGAAAACGGCCAGATCTAAATTAGCATTAGGCGAGCGGAAAATTTTAGATCGGGTTTTAATCAGATTGAATGTTTTACAACAACGTATTCTCTTTTTACGTTTGTAATTCACTCTTAATAACCTTGTCTTCGAAAATATTTTTTGCTAAACCGTTGTTTCTATATAAAACGGCTAGAAAGCCTGACGACATTCAGCAATAGTTAAGTTACAGTGACCGGTTAACTCAACGTTTCCCTTTGATTCTAACCAGTTACAATCGTATCTGTACAATGACTGGTCAGACTGGTCAATAACAGTCTGTTGAGCTTCGAAAATTACTAGTGGTTTTGGTTACCTAAGTCACAAAGGACAAACAAACCTTACAGCTGTTTAACGGTATATGTCTTGCTCTTTCACGTTCACCAACGTATGGAATTGTGTCAATTATTAGTGATGGCTGATAACAAGATCCGTTGAGCGTATAGTTCAAAATGCAACACATGATACTATACGGTGCATTTCGACCATCTTTCACGAGCCTGTAGTTCGTTCCTTTTCTGCGTTTGTGTAACTGTTATAACAATCTTTGGCAATAATACAAATAAAATATCTAACAGGTTGTCAGTAACTGGTTCATTAGTTCTTGCCACTGTTTCATTAACACATGTGTTCATGCACCTTTAATGGCTTTACCATAACAACACACGAATGCATTCCTAGTGCATGTGTCTCGAAATCAGTACAAAACACGTGTCTACTCATTTGAACCTTAAGTCGTGGGCAAGTTTATCTGAAGCAATACTTGTAAGCACAGGTTTCGCAAAATTTCGTTTGAACTGACTTACTCCAACACAAACTTCAAAACTTGATTTTTATGATGTCTCTTTCTCTTCAGGGGTTCGGGAATGCAATAACAAGTCTGATTGACCCAGTGACTTCAGAAGTTTGGAGTTTCACACAACAGGTAGGTCAAAACACAGTAAGGATTGGCTCTGATGTCTATCATCAAAGACGGTGTATATCCTTTAAATAGAATTACAGCCGCTAAGGCGGCTCGTTAAATGTGAATAGTATATCATATATTTTTATACAATGATTTGTATAAAAGATAAAATAGTTTGAATAAGTTCCTTTTAACTACCATTGGCACTAAAACAGCAGCAGAACAATTATCTAGTTATTTATAGTCTGTGGTGTTCATGTTGCTTCTTTCCATTTTTTGAGACTATAAAAGTTTATTTATCCAACCGGCGTTCCAGAAGTAGCCAGCACTATCTGATGTCTGAGACTGCATTCAATACGAACAACAGTTTTATTCGAATTTATTCAGCTGTTAATTATTCATACGATATTGGAGCTTACTTTACTTACTGATCTTCGATGTAAACTTCGCCCAAAATGCTTGTAAAGAAGCATTTGCGGTTTATTGCCAATTCATAGACTTCATAAAAGTCATCCTATGTTATTGGTTGCTGTTTTTTTGAGATTTGTATAGCAATTTGTTGATCAATCGTTGCGACTGAAATAAGCAGATTTCCTGATGCAAATCAATAATGCTTGGTTACTATAGCAGTGGTTCAGTAGTACGACGCGCTTTTAGGGGTCGAAAGGTCCCGGGTTCGTTACCCACTATTGCGCACTGAATATTACATTGAACAAGAAATTACCCTATGGTTGTTTCACTCAAATAAGATGTAAATGGTAACTGTGAGGTGTGAGGGATCGCCTTACTGAAGATGATTTCAATGATGAGGGGTAATGGAAGTAGACTTGAAACCACAGAGCTCAACAATGGACCTCCGGAAGGCCTCCCTAAGCATACAAAAAAGGTCTTCATTAACAATTATGACGCTTATCAGCTTTGATAATTAAATGCTGCATTTGCATTCAATATCGATACTGTGTACCATGCAAAGGGTGGAAAACCGAGCGAAAGAGGTGTTGTTAATGACGACATTCTAACTACAAATCGTGAGAAACATTGCAAAAGAAGGTGTTCAAGTAATTAGTCAACTTGCATTTACAAGTATTGTTAAGTGAATGCACCATTGTCTCGAAACTTTATGTAAAATTCATTTTTGATTGATATGGGTTAAGTGTATGACGTAAGCGTCTAAATGATTAAAAAACTGAAATATATTGATACAACACTAAACTGGCTATTAAAATACTTTTGGATACTTGTAAATATTTACAGTTAGTAAGTATATGTAGCCCTATAAAACCGTGGCTGATTGCGGACCCGTACTTGCAGACAGCCGTAGGCCGTGGGAAGCCTTGGGTGTTAAGGTGACGATACGCACATGGCACAAAAACACACCCGTATGGAGCCGTAGCTGGAAGATATGCAAGCTTAATTCATACTCGGTCGTGATTTTGTTCACGATTTGACTTTGAAACTGATACGTGTATCCTGGGCTCATCTCACGGACCCTGGTAAAAACGTAACAGTCCGTACTGGTACGCAAGAGTTCGTAAGGGTCTCTGCGGAGCTTGATCGCACGGCGCCCGTACAGTACCCTCACGGCTATTTCTATGTTTATGGGACTGTAGCATAAACGGCAATGTATCACCTGACCATTGACCATACATCTAGCCGAATGCAAATTTATGTACGCCAGGTTAATGATTTTGTTGATTTTAGATGTGGCTAAAATAATGCTTTGTTCTTTTTTGTAGTGTATCAATGTGAATATGTTTACCTCTAAACAAGATTTTGACCGAGAATTTTGTGGGGGCAATGTATAATATGAATTGCTAAGTTAATGATAATACTTTATATCTTTGTATTCCAGGGTTATTTAGAAAATCAAGTTACTTCAATACTTGCATCATTAGAAGAACTATCTACACATGTAGCTGATAAAACATCTAATATTCAAATCGGTGACTTTGCCAGAAAATCTGCTGAAAATAGTCTTGGACTTCGTACAAAAAATCTAGGTATAGCAATAATACTCTCATTCGGAAGTTCTCGGCCATTCAAAACCAATATCCTCGGATAGATTTAGACGAAATGTTGGAGCCGCAATTGGCGTCTCATGACCAAACAAAAGGCTTTATCCGGTGTTAGAGTAAACAAATGACGGATTATTTAGGAGATGATTAATGTTTTGTTTTATTCCTTTTAAATGAAAACCACGATTCACTGAACAATATTTAGTCAAATAATTATGTAACATACAAAATTGTGTCTACAAAGCCCTGTGTGTATATGTAAAAATATTCACATAAACTGTTGCGGGCTCGGGATTACTTTTTGTGTGCTGTCTTTCGAACGTAGCTAAATCTTTGATGACCCCCACGATTTCTTCCGAAATTAATCATTCAATGAATGTTCGAAATGCAATACCTCCACACGAGTGTCAGCAGTCTTGAGTCATAATGCACGAGTTGGTATCTTAGTACATTTGAGTTAATTTTCAATGTACAATGGTCAGTGTCTTTGTTCGTGTACAACACATTAAAAATATGACATAACTCATACATTAGTAGCGTCATTCATTATAGATTGTTTGTCACAAGGATCTAGGTTCAACCAAGGGCATTAATACCACATAAGCTTCTTAAAGTACAACTCTACAGGGAGTTCTTAAATATGTGGTTCTTTTACTCTTTTACTTATTTGAAAGACAAATAATAAACAAGATTGTAGACCTTTAAATTTGACACTTTCAATGAGAGTTTGATATTTAATTTCTTTGATAAAACCCCGATTTTCGAGGGTTCGACATGACTTATCTTCCCTTCATACGGCGTCCGTTGCTAATGAAGTAAGGGAGATCACTCTTGAAGACTTATTTGTGAGTAAACATGGCGGCGACGTTTGATTTGTAGCCGTCTCGTCTCAGTTTGAATTTTTTAATTGGGACCCTGTAAATGGTTTATTAACAAGTTGAGTTGACTCTGGGTTTTTGGTGCATTTGGCCTGCTCCGTAAACTCATCATTCTTAATATGTAATTAATTTGTCCTTAATGTCGAGTATGGCAATGGGGGACGTTTTGACTTTTAGACTATGAATTATAACTGAACTGGCATATCTACTTTAAAGTCCTTTAATTTCATGTCGAATGAGAGATTTTACAGTCTTAACTTTTCACTCCCATTCAAGAAAAGTAATTGACTTTTAACTGTTGCTCTAACATCACATAGAAAAAACTCTGTCTTGATAATACAATTATGACACAAACCACACATTACATTGGCTCTTTTCTTATAAACTTATGTCACTTATACTAACTTATGTCATACCACAAAAATGACTTGTACGCATATCTAATGTAATTATACTAGATTAAACAGGAGAAGTGGTCCAGTGGTAGGACGCGCTTTAAGGATTAAGAGGTCCCGGAATCGGTCCCAACTAGGGACATTGCTTATTTCCTTTTGCAAGAAATACCTACAGTTGTTTCATTCCAGTAAGGTGTAACTCGGTTATGTGTGTGATCATCTGAATAAAGGTGACTTCAATAATCGGAGGCTTATCGTTCTAAATTGTAACCTCAGCTGAACATAGAATACACGGAAGCAGAGTTTAAACCGCACTTAAAATCCAAACGTAATATATCTTTATCAACATACATAGGTTCACAGTATGAGAACACATATACAATTTACTTTAAATTTGAAGATAGAAATGAGTCATTCTGTACATTTCCTGATTCAAACAATGACAAATAGAACGTACTCAGATTTGTGGTTCAAACACATTATTTTAATCAATTTTAAGTTGTTTATGTTTAGAATTCCTAAAACAAATGTTGCGATGAGTAAATGTCGCAAACTTCAACATTTCTGTATTTATATTGTTATCATTTTGTGGTTTACAACGAACTAGAAAACGTACCATCCCTATAGATAATCTAAAGAATAAGATTTCTGAATTGACATGGATTGGGACATTTTATCTCTTTTCATAAATAAAAAAGTATGTTTGCAAACTGCATCTTTCCCAAAGTGGTTTAAATATGGTTGATTTTAACAGGACTATTGAACAAAATGGGAGCCAGGATCTTTGGCTCAGGAGACTACGCACAGAATTGCACGTCTATATCCTGTAGGGTTGTTTTGTTCTGCTTCAATTTTCATGTAATGGTTCTGTTCAAAGTTGTAATATCAACGGAGCCTTTAACATTTGTATTGGAAAATGTTATAAACACGGTTATGGAGTATTTGGAATGTCAGATGCTGAATTATAAATTTGATGCATACCATTAATTTGTGTTCTTTTATCAACACCACTGATAACCATACTAAATACATTAACAAAAGTGGTTCTACAAAAAACACCATAATCATTGGGGTCTTTTTTTGTAGAAACATTATTGTTAATAAATTAAGTATGGTTATTTGTGTTGTCTCCAAAGTTTTTGAGAGCATTGTTCTCATGTCTGATTGCTTTGTCGTGAGTAATATTGCCAGTTTGATATCCATAAATTGACAGCTCTGTCATTAGAACGTCTAGTATCCATGGTAATAAACTTTGAATATTTAATAAGCGTACCTGTAATAGAAACTAATCATACAGATACCTAATGAAAAGTCAATTCTTCGTGATATTATATAAGTGGTAAGATGGTGATAGGTTATCAACCACTTACTCATCACCTAAACGAGGACATTCACATAACTATTATAATTAGTAACACATCTTATTATTTTTATTTCAGAATTTACTCTTCACGTACTTGATCGTGCTACTAATTTTTCAACATTTCTTGAATCATTAAATGGTGGTGCTACGTCAATAAGTTTGCCTTTAGATGTTATAACAACGGCAGTGATGAAAACAAGTGGTATGTTAATATATACTGTATTAGATATCTTTAGAAATAATATTTGAAATTTACCCCCAATATTATATGTTTTTTACTGCTATGATCGAAACTTTCTTTCTAATTGTTTGATACCCAGAATCTTGTAAGTAAGGTACACCTGTATTTTCTCGTGCTGCCAGTCAATTTGATTTAAGTCCGATCATAAATTTTACGCTCGCATTTTTTATAATTGATATAAATTCTGTCACGCTCACAATACGAGTCACGTTTAGCTGCTGAACTGGCAACCAATTGTCCAATCACAAAACCCACTACATTCCCGCTACAATGGTAATGACTAGCAGTTGATATTTATGAAATCGGCAAAATATTTCAAATCACTGAATAACTTAAACTTATTCTTCTTTCAGATCCTTACATTCATTTATACAATGCTAAGTTCACATCTTTATCTCAACTATTAGCAGAGACAAATTCTATAATACAAGAGTTACCTAAGTAAGTTTTCTTTCTAGATATACATGTATATGTAGCTTTGCTTACTGTGCCACGGGTTCATTGTTTGACCTGATAACTATGCGTATCTTTTTTGTTGTTTTATACTATTTATCCCAAGTTTTTGAATATGAGGTCTAAAATTACTTATATGGATTCAGACATTACTTAACTAATTAGGGACTTAAGTCAGTTATCTTTCCCTAATAAAATCTGAAGCAATCCAATTGGTAAGTAGGTAAGTAAGTTGGAATCCTCGGATTTTATCATTGAATTCCTGGGTACGGCTAACAAAATATTTCATCTATTATCTTTCTTGTTAATGAAGATGTTTACAGAATGGATGATTTTTGATAGTTTTTACGCTAAAATATTTAGCTTGAATTTCAAACAAACTAAATGATTTACAGAAATGTTATGAAGATTAATTTTGGCAAATTGACATTGAAAAGTAAGGGAAAAAATCCGAGTAATCCAACTAATTGGACCTTCCTATTTGAAAAATATATGAGGGGAAATAACTGACTGAGGTCACTTATTCCATTGAATGAACATTAGTTTATTTCATTGTGTCGACAATATCTAACTTTTCAGTATTTTGATAATCTAACTCTAGATTCATGAAGATATTGACTCTTAATAAACTTTGATGTATTTAACATGACACACTGATTCTTTTACGTATACAATCACTGTTTTAGTAACTTGATATTCAAAATAAACCTCAATAAATTGGTGCCTGGTGCTACGTACCTAAAGTGACAATTTCGTACGTGACACTGAACATCAAAGTTAGCTTCTTGTTAATGTATGTAAAATGTTAGTGTCTCTTAAAACAGTAAAGTCAGTGTAAAATTGTAATTTATTATGTAATTTACTATGTTATTTTACTGGTATTTTATTTTAGAATGTTTTACTGACATATAGACCTATATTCCTTCAGAACTTTCGTGAATAATTTCATTGTTTTTTCCTATTTTAAGACATTCTCTGTTAGCCTGCTTGTCAGAATTTTTTACCCAAGTTATTTTAGAAATTCTTGCCTTTTTACTAATTAAAGAAACATTTTCTTAGTTTAAAGCTACTCGTACACAGATTTGTTTATTCTTTTTGTACTTTCAAATTAACTGTCAGTGTTTTAGTTTTGTATATGATATGACTGTTTAGATGGCAAATAGATGATGAGAAATATACTCTGAAAGTTTCAAAAAAATGAACTAAAATCAACTATAACGTACTAGCGGCGTATGTTATTTTTTGCTTGAGGTCATCAGCTCAAACAAACAATATTTGCTGTAATTTCACAATCTATAAATTCTAATTTCGATGTTTATCGTAAATAATATTTATTATATATTTCAGGGAAAATTTAACTGGTGTTGTCAACTCAGATATTGTGTCAAGCAAAGTTCTGAACGTGAAAGAAAAAGAGTTTTCCAAACTTTCAGAGCCTGTGAAAATAACATTTGAACTAAAAGTAAGTCACTTTATCTTCATCTCCTGATAAGGATTAGAATCCAAATCTCGAATTCACCACGTCTCGCGTGAGTTTGAGCGAGAAAAGTCACCGCTCAAAATATGTATATACGGGTAAGTGCTCTGGTAATTACAGGTTAAATTATCTCTACCTGTGAGCTGTCTAATGCCCGTGTCACACAGGCAAAAAATTTGACCGCGAGTTGCGGCGAGTTGAAACTCGCAACAACTCGGCTGGTATCGTGTAGATCTCGTACTGATGTCGATGCATCTCTCCACTTGTCGCAGCGTCTTGGCTAGTCGCGGCGACAATTTTAAACCGTTTAAAATTCTCGCGGTGGATCGCCGAACTTTTTATCTCGTGTAGATGTCGAGAGGATGTCGTGCGCATGTCGTGAAAACTCGTACTCGTGTCGTAGTAATGTCGTCACATGTCGCTGTGAAATCTACCTCCGCGAGATGTGCGCGAGTCTTTGCGAGTTTTTTGCAACATCTTCACGAGTTTGCGCGACCTTCTTGCGACAATCACACGACATTATCGCGAGTTAAATATACTTCGGAAGAAATCTGTCATCAGTTTTTATCCAGACGTCATCGAGTAAACATGCCAAAGAAGGGAAAGTCACAAAAGCAAAAAAAAAAATCGTCGAAACATCGTTCGAAGTCAACCCATGGTCTAACCCAACACTGTCGGCGCGCTCTGCCAATACTATTTCTTGTTAAACGATTTTGAATCAATCTTGCTATTTCAAGTTCATCATCGGCATCTTCTTCATCAACATGCGCCATCAATGCCACCAGTCTGATCATCCTGTATGTCTTTCACATTTTGGTGCTTATGCGCTTTGCACGCTATTTATTCAGCCTTTGCAAGATGTCGTGTCATCTAAAATGTGTGTCGCACTACTCTCTCCACAGATCGTAATGAACTCGTAAACTTGTCGCGTTTAAATCGGGATAAATCGTCAAAACTCGTAGTAGCTCGTATGAATGTCGTAAGATGTCGAGAGAATATCGTGTACATGTCGCTCGTATGTCGCTATAAATCGTCAATGATCGTGGACGTCTCGTGTTAGTGTCGAACAACACTCGAGCAGAAGTCGTGCAAGACTCTTTATAACCAAATGTCGTGACAACTCTTCCATTTTGGCCACGAGATTAAACACGCCCATTGTCGCGGAAACTCGCAGTACCAATTCGCGAATATGTGACACGGGCTTAAGCGAGAGATGGAGGCGGGGATACGATCCTGTGCACCTCTTCACGAAAAATCTAACCACAAAATTATCGTTAGTCTATTTCATGAAGTTTGCAGTTTATAGTCAGACGGATTATAAACATAAGTGCAAGTTTAAAGATCTCTAGCCATTGGATATCCGTGTTGGATTTCGAAAGTTGATTTACACGTATTTATAAGTGTTCTAGGTTTTGTCAAAAACATACCTATATGTAACGATATGCATCGAAACTTTGCTAAAACAGTGAGAGTTGGTGCACTATACTTTGCACTTACATTGCACTTTATTTATCAACATTGTTATGAAAAATCTTTTATGAACAAGCTATAATTTTAGAACAATACTGCATGATCATTTTATTTCTCAAACCACACACAACTAGTAACGAATAATAATATGGGACAAATTTACTGTCGCCGTGCATACATTTTGAAAACTTTATCTATCTTTGTGTTTTTATTTCAGAATACTAAGTTCTCTCACCGGCTACAGCAGAAATGTGTATATCTCAACATGTCATCAACGTAAGTTTTACTTTAATCATATTAGATATTATACTTGTTTGCAAACCTACTTTTACTCCACCATACAGGTACTGCAATTTCCTCATACACATTATATTGCTCTCAGATAGACAGAGTGTGGTATTTTATTGGCTAGTTGCTATATGAACGGTTTTATATGTAAGTATTTGTTCGTGAAAATTATCCCACTTTAGTTTAATATGTCCTATTTAAGTATTTTAATAGTAACTGTTTAAATTGAAAGAGATTCAGCCTACCAAATAAAACTGAGATGCTTTGGCTTGGCTATATATATTGAAGGGGGGGGGGGGTCCACAATCTACAGGTTCTAAAAAACAGGTAGATTGGATATTGGTTTTGGAGTGTTGTAAGTATCGATTGCGACAAGATCAGCTTTGATTGGGTTGGTTGTCGAGTTGATATCGACACATACACTAATCATTATCAAAACGCAAGTCAGTACAACGCAACTCTTTCACGTCTATAAAATAAAATAAATGTACACAAGCTAGCACTAACTTTAAGTGAATACCAGTTCACTCTGCTGATTTTAATATTCGCATAAGTATTTCTGTACTCACGATCCTTAAAAATATATTTAAATTAGAGTTAATGTATGAGCCACAATTTTCCATAAGATAGGAGGCGCGCTTTATAAAACTGTTTCAAAATAAACCCGCTAATTGATACTTGACTCTTTAGCCGTACATGTATATAAAATTCCAGCTATACAGCACGTACACCGGGGATAATAAATGACTTAGTTCATTTGACCATTCCTTGGCTTAGGTGGTAATAACCAGCTAAAAAACGCCAGAAAAGTCTACCACTTTAGTGAAATAAATTTACAAAAAGTATATTTTCTCAACATTACTTATTCACACATATATATACATAAATTAGCAAATCTTTTGAACATTACTTATATTAACGAACCTAAGTGAACTTTAACCGCCGGTTTTTTGTTGAGTGTCTTCTACGCCCTTTACAAAGACTATAAAAACCGTCAGTTGATCCTTCAACATTTGTTTACCTACAAGCGCTGAATTATTTGACTCTCGTAACTTCTTTATGCATAAGTAAATATGGAATCTTACTTTTTGTCTATATAACAGAGATAAGTATTTACTCAGCTGGCTGAAAAAAAGATTGAATAGTTATAATGTAGTATATTTATCAAAACCCCAAATCTCAGCAACATAGGAATCTTAATTCTGTTTAAGCATTATACTTCACACCATGTGAGACAAACTTGTTCTATATCTGTTTTTAAGTTTTCTTTAATCATCCATTTACTACCGGTGACATTCATCACCGTGTTATTGTGTTCGTTTCGACAGTTTGAGGAAAATTTCACAAAATTCAAAAGAACCCAAACGGAAGAAAAACGTTCTAAAACGAACACCAAGGAAATTATTGTACCACAATTTGTCCAACATATTTTTGAAACTAATTTATACAATCATCTGTGGCATTAAATGTGTATTTAACGTATCTCTCTTTTCTCATGAGAATTATATCATTAAAATGTGGAATTCAAAAGGGTTATAAAATTTACGTAATAATCATTGGCAATCAAATTCAAAACTTTTCCTCTCTTTTTTTACCCTTGTATCTTATCAGCTAAGCCTTATGGAGACTGAATCTCCCTTTAATGTGTATGCGTCTATACATTTTGACTGAGTGATTGACAAAATTACAATCAATACTTACGTGTATCGTGCTGAGAATAATCATGCAGGCTATAGTCGTTGCAATTAATTACAAGAAATAGTATAAATTCTCTGAAATAAAAATATTCTATTCGTAAGCAACTTAGAAAACGGAAATTGTTGAAAGATTACTCAAGATATCGTCAAATCCACTTCGGACATCAGCAATAGTTTGGTTGTCCAGCCAATTGTAAGAAAAGCATAATGATTAACCACATTAAACATATATTTGTATTAACTCACACCATGTTATTGTACAGATTTAACTCACAGCATGTTATTGTACAGATTTACATGGGCTGTGGTCATTTGGCTGCACGACTAATTAATAGTTTCGCTTTTTGAGCATGTTTCCTTAATCTGTGATCTGACTTACTGTACAGAATGTGCTTATCGGAAATTCAAAGTAAGACTGTAAGATTTCCTAATTCGCTAACATATCATATTCTGGACTTTGTTACATGTATTAATGATAATGGAATATCAACTTGTCTATTTTCTCTTACAGAGATATAACTACTAGATGGTTAAGAGATGGTTGTACATTGTCAGAATCAGAGAGTAACTCAACACATGCTACATGTTTTTGTACCCATCTTACTAATTTCGCTGTTCTGATGGACATATATGACGTTTCGGTAAGTTAATGTCATATCATACCTCATAGATATACATGTATTCTACTTTCATCATTTAATGTGTCTAGTGATTGATAATGGTCACTTAATATAATGAATCAACTCTTTATTGTTTGTCATCATCAATTATTTAAATGATGTGGACGTTTAACCGCCCACTCCACCTTCGACTTGCATCAACTACTCGTGTATTGTGGTTTTACGATACCCCAGAGCTTGAAGGTTTTCACTTCGACTATATGTTTGTGTTTGTTCTTTAAATTATCATGATAGGGCATGTGTGGGGTTGGTGTACTCTTAGATCTGGTTTAACCCCCTAGGTGTAATTGTTTTTCTATTTTCAGTTCCAAGGCGGAAACCCATTAGGTCCATGTTTTCGTTATTTTATGTGATGTCCTTTCCATTAGAAAAAATTAAAAACAAATATATTCCACTTTGCTTTTACATGTAGCTATGTGGAATAACTATGTTCCTAAAATTGCTTTTTATACTCATTTTCTGGTACACTTTTATATTGTAATAAAATTGTACCTCAGTATACTCTTGTCTGTTAATCGTCTTATCTATATGATAGTTTTGAATTGTTTTTTAACTCTTTTATGAAACAAATTCTTACCGCTAAGTTTAGTCACTATTGAGTCCGTCTCTTGGTCTCTTGTTAATGAACTGGTAAGATAAAGTGTCTTGCTTAAAAAAGAACGAGAGAGGGTTTGTGGATGTTGTTTTAAACAAACGCATATCTGATTGTTCAGTGATTGCCAATCAATCTGATTAAAACCCGACCTGAAATCGTCCGCTCGCCAACATCACATACTCTTGGTCAACACTCTGCTCCTTCTTCATTTAGACGATATATGTTCTCACGTAGGTTACATTTTTTTGTCTGAGAAAATGACTAATGTCTCCTATACATAACTGTAACATGATTGGTATATTATGTTGTGACATTTATATATTTTTCCATACCCCCAACTGTGAATTGAACTTTATGTAACTTCGCGTGCTCTGCTTATGTTGATTATTACATTAACACAAACTTTCGACTGAGACATCATTGGTGTTACTAAATATAGAATGCTACTAATACACTAGGTCAGGTTGAAATAGCACTGATGTACCCCACATATACACGAATGTGTTTTATAATGAGTCAATGAGTAATCCCTTAAAAGTCAGTATGCAACATTAGCTTTTAGCTATGGACAAATATTGACCAGTAGCACATTGACCACTTGCACTGTTATAGCCATACGTTAGCACTTGTCATCGAAATAATAAATGGGTTGAACGGGCAGTCTGTAGCGTTAAAGTCTACTGATTAAGGGTCGGATTCCATGGCGAGGCATGCTTTTCAGAAACGGGAAGAAGGTTGACTGGCGTTTTAATACCTCTATACAACGAATTTTGCAATGGCAGTAAACCCAGCCAAGATGAGAATAGTTGTGTTGAAAGGACGACTTGCAGCTAGTACGAAGTTTGCAATATCCCCCCGAACTTATTCTGGATTGTGTTACATATGAAACTTATGTGTCATGACCCATCAGTTATATATAAATACAATTTTTACATTGCAAATTTACAAATATCCATACTGTTACATTTTTCAGGAAACCATTGACGAATTTAATTCTGATATATTGACATATATGTCATACGGTGGTGGAGCATTGTCTGTGCTTGGTTGTTTGATATCCATTGTCGTGTTTGAAGTGTTCAGGTAATTGTATAACCGATCACTAAGTTCATTACAAATTTTCGAATTGCATTTATGTTATATGATCCAATTTTATGGCATGGTGCAGAAGTAAGTGCGCTTAATTTCGAATACAGCAAACATTTATCAGTTGTTATGCTGTAGAATAACGATTTCACAATCTTATCTATTGTCGCTGTTCCTTTTGTTCTACGAAAGCTGGGTAGGTGAGACTTTTGCCGGGAATAACCAATTAAGCAAGTGTTAATAAACTTAGTCAATCCAAATAAAATAATGCAATTTAAATTTTACAAAATGTTGTAAGATAGCGTTTCAGAACGTCTTAAAGAACATAGTTCTCATAATTTTCCAAATTGATGAAATTATTTGTATTATTATCACTATCGTATCCATGATACAAGCAATTATGTTTCTTACACCGCTATATGACCTTTGATAGTATGAAGTTTTGGAATAGCAAATTCTATGCAATTTGCTAGTTAATTGACTACAAATTACCATAATTATTGCCGATTGTGAATTTGAACTGTGTATTACAAATCATTACTCAAATCAAAACCATGAAACGTTGTTATATTAACTTTAAAGGTAAAACTTAAATTACGTTTAATTTCAGATTAAAGACAGAAAGAGTTCGCATTCATGAACAATTTGCATTATCCATTATTTTTGTGCAATTATTTTTCCTTGTTGGGATTGACAGAACTGAAAATAAGGTAAAGGCGACTAAATTCATTATTTGCAATATTATTGCATCTTCATTTAACCTATTGCACATCTGCTATTATACGGCCAAAGAGTTAAGTCGTGCTGTTGCAAAGGGCACTTTCTTGCATTCAAGCTAGCTTTTGAGGTGATGCAATAGGATGTCCGCTTACAACTTAGGTTTAGTCCTTCTTTGACAAATAATTTTATTAGGTTACAAATAACACTCTTGATAAATGATTCCTTGTCAATTGTGTGATTTCATCCCACAGACATTCTAACTCCAGAATGGGAGGACAATTACTTGTAGAAAGGATGTATGTAGCGAAGACGCACTTGTACTCATGTTCCTGCAAGTAAGATTTCATTACGAGGTGGAAGATTGCTATAGCAACATAAAACTGTGAAGATCGTAGGTTCTATCACAGTTTAAACCAAAGATTTATTCTACCATAGTAATGTATATGAATGCAAACTATTTGAAAATCGGGCACTGTTGAGAACTTGTTCCTTATATTTGATACATGTTAAATAGTACGACACGTTTCATATTGAAATAATGTACAACGTGTTTTCTATATTATCACAAAACATTTGGTTTAAAAATGTTTTTAAATGTCGATCACACTTTATAAAGTGTTCTCTGTGATCAATATGATCACAAATATTTTTGAAGTTATTTGCTTCTAAAGTTCCTAAAACGTTTTTTAAAGAACTTAATATATATTTACGTTTTACGTATTCATTTTCAAGTATTCAATAAATTGTTATCTGATTTATACGCACGATCTTAAATGAAGTTCGTTTCGGATTAGTCAATTTCGGATGATATTCAAATATTTATGCAAATATAAACCATATTTCGTGTCTACATAAACTCTATTATTCATTTCGATATTTCTAGGATCTTTATCGTTTTTTGACCAGCTAATCATATTGCTAATCTTACAATAATTTTGTTTTAATATCATCGATACATTCTCTGCCAATAACGGTTATTTACCTGCATAGAAATGTTACCTATCAGCTATAAGCATTATTGCGATTATATTTGTTTTCGAAATTATAAAATTAATGACACTAACAGTTTGCAAACTGAATTTGCCTTGGGGTAGAATTGATTGATGACTTATATCACTGTTTCATCATTTGATTTTACAAAGCCGCTTATTCTATTTGATTTACATTCCATTCGTGGTTGCACCAATTTTAAAAATGTGCTTTAAGGTCTATCTTCCGAATCTGTCAAATAAATATGTTTTGCATAATTTATGTAGTTGTGGACTTATCTTGTCTATATAACTATTTCAGTATGTATGTATGACAATGGCAATATGTTTACATTATTTCCTGGTAGCCATGTTTAGTTGGATGTTTGTTGAAGGAGCACATCTATACCTAGTGCTTGTGAAAGTATTTAAATCAAAGTCCAACTTCAAAAAATATCTAGCAGTTGGTTGGGGTAAGACGTTGTTTTTAATAGACTTCATTCGGGTTTCAATTTTATGTTTTTTACCTGCGATACAAACGCTTTGACAAGTATCAGTATAAGGACAATAGTAACTGTTGTACCCAATATTTGAGCCCCGGATAGGACCATTATTAGGAGCAGTAGTCCAGTGCTAGAACGCGCGCCTAAGGATCGAGAGGTCCCAGGTTCGAACCCCGACAGGGAGCCAGTAATTTTCTGCGAATGCTGTATTTCACCAAGGTGTAAATTGGTACCTGCGAGCGTGGTATAATTCCGTTACGCGAATCTGTCGACTGTAAAAAGCTGAGTATAACACTACCAAGGGAGATTGATAGATAAACACCAGTAGCCTGATGACCAGGGGTGATAATCTAATAGCTTTAAAGTCGATGAAGTTACATTAGCATGAAACTTAGATTATAAAATGTTATTACTTGAGTGTTGCCTGCAGGGAACATTTCGATTATCGAACTAATTTCTATGTATTTGTCTGCTATATTGACATAGGACATAGTGCTTGCAATATGCATATCCAGTACTCAAAACTTGTTTTGTTCAAGAACTTAAGGGAGGTCACCGTGTAAATATAAATGATAAATTAATCATATTTATTTGGCATAGTGTACACAAAGCATAATTACAAAAACATACATGCATATCACAGCATGTAGTAATTTACTACGACAAGCACACCAACACCAGGGATAGCACAAAAGAGGGCACGCTCTTATTTCCATTGTGGTCCCTTCAATTTATATATTATGCTTACTCTTTAAATACATGACATCAATTATGACGCATTGAACAGATCAACAATTCTTGACCACAAACCAAGACCGGTAATTGATTAGCTACATAACAACATTACATCATCTTATATACATTTTCAGGAGTACCATTTATAGTAGTAGGAATATCAGCTGCTATATTTCATGATGAATATGGTTCAGAGAATACGTAAGTTAAGTTATCGTTGTTAGGGGTTACCATAAAAATACTTGTTTTAGAACCTATCAAAAGTTTGAACCTATAATTAAAAATTAATTGGATAATCAACCAATTTCAAACCGGGTCTCATACTTAGCTTTGATTTATACCTACTTTTTTGAATATGATAACCATCCATTTAACGAATTCGCATTTTGACATCAAATTTGCATTTTGTATACATGGAAAGTATGCTCTATTGAAAAAATCTTCTGATTTTTGTATTTCGGAAAAAAATGCTTCGTTTGATCACAAAGATTTAGTTAATTCCATTTGGTAGTTATTGAGACAGTTCATGTTTGAGATGTCCGTGTTCATATCAAATTACCTATACATTGCAAGCATTCAATAATGCGAGGGAAGCTTGATGGTAAATTCTAAGTATTCCTCCCGATATTCCGAACACAGCCCCGGATATAATGGTGCTTGATACAGATGGCAGTGCATATAGGTCACAAAAGCTGTGAATAGGCGACGTTTAACGTCAGCAATTACCCGATATATCAATTTTATATGATTATATAACATCACATTAGTGTGTCACATAGTGTTCTAAATATAGTTAGAATTAGTATACTGATGGTCATGTGATGCCTGTTGTATTGTATCATATGTGAAAAAATAAATCGTCATGTAATACAAGTACACTTATGTAAAATAAGGCGTGAATCAATTATAAAAGTATTTCTGTTACTTGTATAACCTAAATATCTTGCGCTCGAAACTTTGACGAATTTTCTCGCCCGAACGTGTTTGCTTTATCTTGTATTTTGCACATAGATGGTATCGTTCCATTTCGATGTCGGCATTGACACTTCGAAAGTCAACCAGTGTCGGAGTTAATACTAATTAACTTTGCAATACAACAAGATGAGTGTCATCTTTAGCATTACCATGCTATTGTCTTTATACTGTCACTGTTTTTAAATGTGTCAAACGTACGTTCCCTACGTCATTTAGTGGTTTATGATAAATAATTTGACTCTGTTATTTTTGTTATTTGTTGCTAACACACTGGAAAACTATTCCTTTTCATCGTGCTACAATGACAAGTCGGTGCCCTTTTTGGAATAGGCAAAATTTTGGTAGGTTTTCTATAGCATTTGTGTTGTCATAGTCACGTGGCATTTCCATCGTGTACATGCAAGCGACGTTAAAACAAAACCTCAGTGTCAAACACGTCATAATGATACCTACCTAGATTTAATTAAAGGTCAACTGAGACTATGCGTTGATAGAAAATTGACGATGTGGATGCACGCCAACTGTAAATGGCGCATACATTAAATCTTAACACTCGATATTTCTTTGATAATCCCCGAACATACATACGTATACATATGTATGTTTTGATAATCAGTTTGATAAAAGCGTGATTACATTTTAAATTTGCCTACACCCATCTAATAGAACATACTGTTATTTTTCAGATGTTGGTTAAGTACAAAAGTTCTCCTCATTGCGTTTGTACCTCCAGTTGGCCTCGTGATATTGGTGAGTAGAGCAATATTATTCGATAATAATTATACTAAATATGGCTAGTATTAATTATATAATAATGTAGAGATTTTTTGTATCATAACTTAGACAAATATACAGTTTATACTCCCTAAGCAAGTTTCGTTTTGTTTCAATAGCATCCACCAACATTTTATTTATATCATCCAGTTTAAAAAAATGACCACTAACAATACTTCTTTACCATTTTAACAAAATATAGGTAAGTCCCACAGTTGTTTACTGGCTTTCTTTATTTTTATTTGCGAAATTTACCGCAACAGATGCACAAAATTTTCGAGATGTCATGCCATGCAAACATTTAACTTTTCTTATCAAAAAATGATCTAAATGGCTGCATTAGAGAGGTCAAACTGTACAATGTAAGTAATTTATGATTTCTCAGAATCGTATAAGAATAGCTGCACCCAGTTGTTTCCGAAATGACAATCACCGTGCACACATGATGATTTCGGAAGACAATGTGGTTATGCCACAAAGCAAAACTAGGGAGCGAACCTATCCCTTTACAGATATTGGTTAATCTATTTCTGTTCATTTATCCGGAAATCACACTGTCTTGAATGCCATTGGGAGCTACACGTGTTTCCGGTGACGACCATTTGTCTGCTCTTCCTTCCAATCAAATATTATGATCAAATCATTGCTAAACAAATAAGTGTCTTTGATATTAACCAATCAATTATTTCTAGATAATTACAGCCCCAGGAATCATATTATTGGCATAACAACTAAATAGTTAAGGAGATTTATATCATAAATGAATACAGCAAACAAACAAGAGTTATTAGATATAGTTATTGCATTTTTCTGTCTCTCAGTCAAACCATGTGTTCTATTAATGTCATTTTATATCTTCTAATAAAGAAAAACGCCGTAGGGTCTGCAAGAGCAATATCAATTAATGATTGCTGTGAATGATTTAATTTTTTCCATTTGTTCATTGTTATCTAGTCATAAGATTGGTTTTGATTATTGTCGATGAATTTCTGTATAAATTGCCAATTTGTTGCAATAATTCTTAATCGAGTAATATAGGGCTTGATTTAAGAAATGCTTCTTCTGCCATGTTCGTCCTTCCAATTATTGAATGCAATTCGTTGTTACTTAATTGACGGGGCAGTTTTATACAATAAAAAATGTTCATTTTGCACTTGCTCTTGTATGATTTGCTGTTGACACACACACAAACAAATGCACCAAACAAAGACGTTATACATATTGCCAGTACTATCAAGAGTAAAATATTTACATAACACTCGAAATACCGGAATCTATATAATGAATATAATTTTAGGCTGAATGGAAAACGATTAAAAAGTTTATTTGGGCATTTTTAAAGGCTGCTAAATGCTAAACATGATAAGCTATGTCTGTACATAGACATTTTCAATATTGTTTAAATTTCGAATGTTTAAATTGCAATTGCATTTAAGTGACTCTCTGTTAGTATATAGCCACTATGTCTTACATATTCTAACATATAATCATGTGTTAATGTACTCAAAATGGTGTTAGAGCCAAGACAGAAAAAACAAATTTAATATAAATCATGCAATTGCATGCAAACTAAGTTTGAATGTTCAATAATCAAAATAATTCTTAGCATAGGATAGGCAAATAAATGGCTTATGTGGAGAGATTTCCCTGTATAATAAACTTCGGTCATGCTTTCTCGGAATCGTATAATAATAACTGCACCCGTTCATTTCCAGAATGGCAATCACTGTGAACTAATCATAATTTCGAGATACAATGTGGTTATTCCACAGAGCAAAACTAGGGAGCGAACATATCCCTTTAAATATATTTGGTATTCTATTTTTGTTTATTTATCCTGATATCACGCTGTCTTACATGGCTCTAAACACTACACGCGTTTCCGGTGACATCCATTCGTCTGCTCTTCCTTCCAATCAAGTATCATGTTCAAAAGATTGTTAAACAAGTATTTGTCTTTGATATTAACCAATCAATCATTTCTAGAATATTACATCCCAAGGAATCATATTATTGTCATAACAACTAAATAGTTATGGAGATGAATATCATAAATGAATATAGTAGACAAACAATAGTTATTAGATATAGTTATTGCATTTTCCTGTCTCCCCTCAGTCAAACCATGTGTTTTATCAATGTCGCTTTTATCATTTAATAGTGAAAAACGCCTAGGGGTCTGCAAGAGCAATATCAATCATTGATTTCTATCATCTTTGAATGATTTAATATTCTCCATTTGTTCATTGTTATATAGTCATAAGATTGGTTTTGGTTATTGTCGATAGATATCTATATAAATTGCCAATTTGTTTTAATACATTCTTCTTCGAATAAAAAAGGGTTGGTAAAGGAAATGCTTCCTCCGCTAGTTTCGTTCTTTCAATTACTGAATGCAATCTGTTGTTTCTTTATATCTTACATAGTTGTATACAATGTAATAAATGTTTATGTATCAGAACCGATGTCGTTGCACTTCCACCTTGCTCTTGTATGATTTGTTGTTGACATGCTCAAACAAATGCATCTAACAAAGACGTTATACCGATTGCGAGTACTATCAGGGTTACAAAATTGTCTAAATATTTATTTAATGCAAAGTTAATTCAAAGGCACTGCCCCTTCCTTTATTTGTGTGATGTTATAACATGTTTAGAATCATAAAATAAAGCAGCTTGAAGCAAACTCAATCTAGTGTCTGTTCTTCATGTATTTTCTCAGATAAAGTTTGATGGTGTTCATTATATGATCTGATAACTCTCCCGTAGGTCGTCATATATCAAATTAATCAATACAAAGACCTCCGATATTGTTGCTGATTATCAAAAATGATGAGAAACTATAGGATGGGCTTTTGATATTAGTAAAATTAGGAAAGGATAATTACCCAAGAGGAATGATCGGCGTCAGATTTGTATAGATATATGCTAGGAAATTTAAATTGTAAGCTACAGTGTGGGTGTATTACATGGAGTTATAAATACTGAATAATGTAATAAAGATATCATTATATTCATCATCAGTAATGGCGCTACTAGTATTAAGAAATTGGTGCATGATTGAAAATGCATTTAGCCCTGTAACAAATTAATAAAAATCAAGCATATATCTACTGCAATTACGCAGATGAATGCAGGTATAACATTTTCAATTGTTCTAAAAAGAACATGTTAAGCTGGAAACATTTAAGTATTAAACAGAATGATAAAATATACTTTTTTGATTGTTTAAGATTATGATGCAATATCAATAAGATTGATAATGTAGTCATTTTGATCTGCTTGAAATTGTTCAATAAATATCGTTCAATAGATGCGTGTATTACCAATTATACGAACAATTGTAAGGGATTTACAAAAGATTGTGATTATCATTGTTATACATAAACACGTGTTGTACTTTTTAAATTTATTTATTTGAATTATTATAACGTACAATACCCATAGATATTTGATGAATATTAAGAATTTATGCCTGATTAGTATTCTAGTTATTTGTCTGTTAAAATATTCATGCGCAACCGAGGTTATCAAAATATAGTTTTTGTTTTTTCTGCAGATATGGTGTTACTCAATTAGATATAATATATAATATATATATACACAATAGAGTAACACGTGTCCAAAAACGAAACAAACATCCCAGATTTTCGGTTCGTCCAAACCCATATTTTCTATAGATATATATATAGCCTAACTGTCGACGCATTTTATATATTTTATTTGTATTTCATGTAGAATATTCTATAAACACTTCTTAAGATCGTTGTGTGTGAACAACACTAAATCGACGGTTAAAAACTAAAAGACATTGACAATTTACTCATGAAAAAGGAAACCAAGAAACAAGATAAAGGTGTAAAATTCAATCCAAAACAAACTGCAAAATGATAGGGTACATGCATGGAACGAGAATCAAGAAAATACAAGGCCTGAATAAGACGAGCAAAAGGCACAATTATGATTTATTTGGCCACGTGAAACGCCACTTTTATAGATTTCGAGTTCAAATATGGAGTAAAAGTTTTTTAAAAGAATATCACGTAAATATTGCATTCTATGTTTGAAATGAGAACTTAGTCAACATTATCTAAATAGACTGCAATAATCACATCAATATTACGATTTCTAACTTTAGTAGTGCTTCCTGTATCATTTTATTATTAAAACTTTAAGTTCAGTGTTATTATGAAAACACATTTAACCATTTGATAACATCGAAATTACTGATGTGCAAATGATTTTAAAATATCTGATAGATAATATCGTGCAATTAATTCTTGACAGTATCCATTTCCTTATCGCATTTAATGCAAATTCCATCATTATAAAATGATAACATTATAAAATCATCATTATTAAACTCAAACTTGTTATTCCTGTGACAAGTATTAAGGTAAAGCAATTATTTAAGATAATAAAGATAGTAGCTATAGAGATCCATGATAATTTATCTAAGGTCAAACATTGCGCTACATAATAATTTATCTCTATTGTTATTACAACACATGTCATGTAACTGAATTCTTTTGTAATTTTCTAGTATTAGTTGATTCGCGGGCGTATTATGTTCAATTGTGTCATAAAATACTTGACAATGCACATTCTAAATGGCATTGAACGCATTAATTGATATTTCCAGAAATGCTTTATCCTCTGATGTTCCAAAGACAATGTATAATGTAAAGGACATTGTACATGGTAAAATCAATGTAAAAGTGATGGCATGAATGTAAGTGTGCAATGTAGTCATTGGCATGATATCTAACAAATACTTATCAAACTATTCCTCAGTAGCTGATATCTGACCTACTAATTACAGAGTCAGTGAAATGTCTGAACAAAATATTTAAACCCGGCCTTCAAGAATGTATGAAGATCTCGCCTCGGAATCGAGTCGACGTTATTTGAAGTTACAGTCAAAAGCACGCACTATCAAATGGTTGTGCGGATACAAGTTGAAGTAGATACTGAATACAGTTTACATGGTGAATCAAGCGAGTAACATTTGTATCGTTTACATTCTATTAAAGTCTTAGTAATAATCACCTAAGTGTATTAGAAGAATCGTCATTTGTTTTTTCCATTTTTACAAATGATTTATCCAACCTTATTTTACAGAAACACGTGATGTCCTGTCCACGTCTAATGTCAGCAATTAAAACAAATAATACAGTTCAGCAACATAAAAGAAAAATGTAAAATATTTGTTATCAGTACACATTTCCTTTCTCTACGATTCAAATCAGTTCGATAGTGTACACCAATTCTCATACTTAACTGAAATGTATTGATATGAAATAAGCTTTGATTACTCTCATAGGTCGACATTTATCAAACAAATCTTGATCTGCCAAGTTGAATATCCAGATATTAAGATAGGATTGGTTTTTTGGTATAGTTAATCTAAAGATTTTTATAAGGATGCTATAAATTACAATCAAGTCTAAACAAACAGACAAGCAAACCATAAATATCCAAGAGTTATGAATGGCGTCATTTGTATTAATAGTAAACAATTCTCAAGAATCTTTACGAGTATCTCTTGCTGCACACACTGCTTCTAGCACGTACCATATAAATGACAACGTCTACCATTTTCGATTTTCAAATCACAGATTGCAAACGTCTCTTTAGAGATAACTGTAATGTCACGATATGAAATAAAGTTAAACATCTAAATACTTCATTAAACATGTAGTATCTTGTTGCTGATTGAATTTGTTCAAAGAGCAATGCGCAGTTTTCCACTATATAGATCCATAGAACAAAACTGAGTATCTAATCTTACATCCAGTTTTGCAAACTTGCGTGCAGCCAAAACATCAGCTGTATTGTGTATTAAAACTTCATGAGATCTTAGACGTACTTTGAACACAAGTTAATGCAAAATGAATGAAATCACGGCATTTTGATCGAGAAATGTGAATTTATCATTTACAGAGGTTTCTTTGTTGTGTAACATTTTGTCAGAATTAACCAATCTCGTGCCATTTACTTGCGTCTTTCGGAATTCTCATTAGTTTGTGCAAATTGATATTATCCGATGTTGCCCCATAGGAAAATTTGTATATTGTGTTATTCCTCCTAATTCCAGATGAAACATTAACTTCATCGAAATAAACTACATGCGTTACCAAAACTTAAGTTTGGGTCAATTAAATACCAAGACATATCACGTTTCGTTTTAATTGTCACATATCGTTCACTTGTATGAAGTAGCCTAATAATAATAGTAGTAATAACGATTTTATTTCGGTAACAATGACATGACACATGGCATACAAATGGTGAATATCACAGAGCTTGAAGTGCCATAAATTGTGCACATCAATACCGGGGATGACAGAAAAAAGAGATCACTAATTTATTTTCATTGTGATTCCAATATATTGGTCTAACAAGTGTCAATGTGCATAACATACTGTAACTTCCAAAGCTGCAATGCATCTTCTATTTATATAAAGTAAACTGCAAAATCAGTTAGAGTATTATCATTGATATTTAACCTTTGGTAATGTCTCCCTTAAGTGGTCAGACACTGAATTAATGTGTTAAATTGCAAGCGTTTAACAGAGACGATGTGATTGCGTTAATTAACGATGCATCCATTTGCATTTTCTAATTGCCTTATTGTGTTTTTATTAAATCAGAGACAACAATTACAATATGAAACTCGATTTGAGATTATTTGGGAACCAAATAATGAGATAATGTTATTTCAGCATTCCCCCCACTCTTTGAGTTCTGATGTTGGACTATTATTCATCTTATTACTGACGAAAGTGATCTCAAAGTACAAATGAGTGGAGGCGAAAATTCATTATGAAATCTATTACATCATTTTCTAGCTTCATTAGATATTCTACCAGGACTCTTTTGTAACTTGTTATTAACATTGAATCTGACGTACATTAAATTATTGTAATTGTTGCCTGTCTGTCTTCATGATTTATTAATCGTTACATCATTTCACATAACTCAATTTATCTGAGTAAATGACATTTTGGACTACATATATATTTCAGATTTGTTTGCCAATATCACTCTATTACAAAACTAACTGATAAAAATCTTAATAATCCATGAGATTTTCTGTAAGTTTTATGTTTAGTATTAAAGGCCTTAGAACAAGTCACAATTACAGAAATAAAACCAATAAATAAAGCTTGCAATGCTTGATTCGTACAAATACTAACTTATGAGATTTTTCATATATTGATATCATTGGCGTCTCATTATTGAATGATTTATTATTCTATTATTTCACATATATCTGGTTAATTTAATTTATAAATATCCTGTTAATTTATTATTTAGATTTTCTGTATGTAATGTATAACATTTGAATTTCGTCTATGCAATAAAATATCTCGATGGAAATGGCCAAAAGCTAAACTTAGCCAATAGCTAAAAAACTTATATATATTATTCCAATTTATGTCATAATCTATTATATTTGTGGTGTGAAAACAAATTGAAAACAAGAAAATTACTTCTGTGGTAAGAAATCCGAGATCATCATATTTCTTATATCTTTTTGATGTTGTTTGACTTTTAATAATAATTTAATGAATACATATTCGTCTCCATAATTACCTTTTCTATATTGCTTCTAAATAGAAAATTATATTCACATACGTAATGACACGATTAGCAGTTATAGTAATATGAATTGCTTTATGACCATCGTATGAGACTTTTCAATCTTGTACAATAAATAAAACACAACTTGAAGAAAAACTAAATTATGTTGAGAAATTTAGTACCTGAAAATCTCGGAATGATACGTTTGTGCAGATAATTAGGTATATCATACGTTGCTCTCCGAATTCGGAGGTAATAAAAGTATATACGTGAAATGTAATTCTATCATTTGATAAGGATCTGAATCAAGCTATGTTGATATAAGAAGAACGGTTATACATTTTTTATCTAATACCCAACCTTTTTGTCATTGTATGATAGAACGTGAAAAAATCCCCACAGAAATCCAGAAAATAAAATCCAATTACACAAGAAAAAGTGCACATTACGAATGATAATTTATCAATTATCATTAAAAGTCGTTCCTAAGAAACGATAGTGACTTTAAAAGGATTCTTTATCATCTGATTTATTTTCACACAATAATATAAAATAGTTTGTTCCTATAATCGGACGAAAATGAGAAATATTTTGTGATCAAAATACTTATTATATTAACTAGCAAAAGTTCTTGCAAATTGATTTATATCCTGAGACGTGGTACTTGTTTTCAAACATTTTGTTTATGTAATTGTAGACAGCATTGCAGAGTTGTATCTATAAGGTGGGAGAAACTATTTATATTAAATCATTGTTTATTACCATTCTGAAGGTTACGAGGGCAAAGAATAATTCAAAGGTTTTATTATTAAAACATAAATATGTCATTGTCTTCTATTAATGATCCTTAAGTAAGATTTATTAATATCTACCTAAAAGAATTGTTGACGTACTTTTTGGAACGATGTCCTAAGACATCGTTCCAATGGTAACAAGAAAGTATAAGATTACTCTTTTCACGCTTCAACAATTTTCAACATAGACAAAGAGGCGTAGTTCAAGCGTGAAACTCATTAACATCTCATTTAAATGTAATACAACGCTGGGTTGTGTTGTCGTTCTTGAAACTCTTCAGGAAAAGGGAGGTAACTCTCAGGACATACAAATCTTGCAATGGAGACGGGACAACTCAACCCGTAGACAACTCAACCCGTGACAACTGCAATGATTACTTGTTGGAGTAAAAAGGGTCTACGATGATTTTGACAATGCATATTATATGCGTAGCATAATTACATCATTCGATAGTAATAAACAGTATAGACCAGTTCATTGTTATTGTTATGAAGTCTATAAATAGTAACAAGTAGCTGATAAAAAATACACTTAACCGTTCGCTGGTTGGCAAGAAATGATAGCGAGTAGGTACGATGAAAACACAGTAATTTTAATATTGCAATTACTGAGTCATTTTTTAATCAGACAATTTAGTATCTTATATCACTAGAAAGGCCTTGAAATTAATATTTTGAATATCTAAAAAATATTTGTCATAACAGAATCGTTTTTTATAGGCGAGTGTTTAAACCTAGTGCTTCAAACCGGCAAGAAGATTGTTCAAAAGACAGATTTAAATCTCCTTATATTTCATTTTCAAATCAAAATTTTGGCTATCTCCATATAATAATAAATTATTTTAAAAATATGAATTTCAAAAGCTTTCTATCAATATAAATATCAAAATAATCGGCCGACAAATAAAAAAATTATCATTATTTAAAAATTCTGCTGCTATCAAATGTATGTAAACATTGGTTTCTTTCTGCCAACCAGTAAATCAGCTAAAATATTGGTAGCAGGTGCTTGTGACGTCATCCGTGAACTGGTCTATTAAACGATCGTATTATATTGTGTTACTTATGTCAATACATTAAGGACGATTTTGGTAGTTTTTGTGCGCACCGTTCTGTGCATATCTAAAACACGACGTCAACGTTGAAATAATATTTATATTTTGACATAATTATATTTTGTTCTGCTATAACAACCTTAGTGGGAATACATGACAAAGATACAAACCAATCGTTGGACTACAAAGCTGGAACACCTGAAATAATAGTTCCTTACTGCACCTAAAATTGTCCGGGGTTTATTTGAGCATTTCATATATATAATCATTTTATTACGCTGCATCTTTTAACAATTAGATAAATATATTTACTATCAAATGTAATGCAATACTGATGATGCAACCATAAACAGAAAATACTCTTTCTCCGGATTATAACTATTATTAACATCTCTTCCGCACATAGAAGTGTTCTGTACATATTGCAGGTCTAAGGTTTAAATAATTGCCTTAACATATATGACCATCCTCGTCGCGTCGTATTCTCGAAACGTTGAAAGTATATATAAATATATCCGTAATCTTTGTCACGACTTGTTAAATCCTATTACAAGCCTTATTTGATAACAGGACAAAGTCATTAATCTGTTATAATTCACATCATAGCAAAAACAAGATTTCATATATTCTTTTAAAAACCCTTAGCCAAGTTCCATTATTCTAAGATTTTGTTAAGATTAGTTACAAATATTTAATTATCCTAACTTTAATATGGGGTATAGCGAGGACAAATGAAAATTTATTACTTTCGTGATTCAAGGAAATATCAACAAGTTCCGCTTCTTATGAATGGTATAATCCTATTACACCATTCATAAAATTTGATAAGATGTTTATCATTTTAGATAAGAAATCCTTTCTCAAATAATTAAAAAGACTGAAGAAAGTAGCGTTTTCAATCATATTGTGGTAATAATTCATTCTTCTTCTACTCCTTGTTCCTAAATCATTAACTCTAGTTTAAAAGTACATATAATTTACTCGTATTGACAGTTGTCTTACTTGATACACAGATAAGTGCGAAAATTGCCGTATAAAATATACCTTGAGCATTCTGAAAGAATGTATGTATATGTCGTCCCAACAGAAACTATGAACCCCGGGATTTGAACCCAGACTCGCTAGGCTGAGCTAACTGAGAAAGTAAATAAGGCTTGGTAATGGTGTACAAATTGTATTTTAGTTTAAAACAATACATGACGAATGTGCGAATATATACATGAACGTACAGTAAATTAGTATAAATGTCACAATAAGCTTAAAGGAAATCATGTAAGATGCTTCATACTTCAAATTATCCCGGTCATTGTTGGTGAATGATATTTAGTACCAAATGTTTGGGACTGTTTTAAGTATATCGGCTGGATGTGTAGACAGTGTACTTCGTATTTGAAACTTTACGCATAAGTTGAGAAATCGTTGCGGCACTTTTTATCAACGCTTATCATTAATATTGGCATTATCATTTCAAAACCTGACGGCATTGGCTTTATCATTTTGTTCAACATGTGATTCCTAAGTAGTAGTCGAAATCACAGTATTTTGATAAAACAACAGTTGTATGCATTTCTTTAAACTTTCACCATACATGACACGAATTTAAATGCTTCCCTTCATATAAAGATGTCATTAAACGTGATTACTACACCTTTTTGTACTAACCATGTCATATGCATCATACCAAACCTATATAAATATTTATTCATAACACACCAATGACGATAATCAATAAGATAGTAAGATACTATAAGGGTATTTATTGCTTCTAAAGAAACAGCATGAAGTCTTTTGGGAACAATCAAGGCATTTTTTGCGTGGTAAAAATAGCATTTTCTTTCCTCAACCTTAGGTTACTAATGGATTAAAGTTCTGACTGAAAAAGTTGTCTATAAGTGGAACATTCATCAGATGATGTTATTTTAAGCTTACTATTTTGTAAGCAAAATACCATTTATTTCCTTCAGGAGTCAGCTTCATTCATGAGATAAGATAATGGAATACGATACGAACTTGTTTGTAATTTTGTATTCCAGGCAATGTTATTTCTGATTATATGTGTGGAACATCACTTGTTTTCTCCGCCATATGATATAGTCGATCATGATTCAGCACTTTCGAAATATCTTAAGTATCTGAGCTGTTTTTCCTATTTATGCAATTCTTGTTTTATGCATTTGCTTTAGTCGATCATGTAGTTACGTCTAATTATACATCGTATAACTCTCAAATAGTCTGTTACTTTTGAATTCATTTATCATCCATAAACATTTGACACTATAAAATGACCATACATTACTGTCAACAAATCGATTTTATTAATGTGTTTATTTTTACCAGTAATATCTTATCATTCAGTTGTACAAGCTTCTCTTGAGGACAGTAGATTCAAAAGTTTTGCGTACGGTTTTAAATGAATTCTAAATGAATTATGAAATAACTATTACCTTAATATTAGTATTAAACAAACGGACAATACTAAAACATAATTTGTTCCTATGTACGAGTAGATATCATTTATAAGGTTGTTTATGGCATTAAAAAACAATTAATTGAAACTATTTATTTATATCAATCCTATAAATAGTAATAGCTTTTTGTCTTATTATAACCTTTATTCCAATACGTTGGTTATTGACGCTGATGTAGGAGGTAAAAATCTAATAAATGATTTTTACGTAATATCTCTAGTTAATATAGGCGGGAGACCTTATTATCATTTAGTTGCACGAGCTTATCGTGAGGACAGTAGATTCAAAATTCTTGCGCATGGTCTTAAGTACCGTTGTCCTAGTTACTTATGAAATAAGTGTGATTGATTTTGTATCCATATGCAATAATACTCGTAACAAACTACTTGTTGGTTACATTCTAAATGAATGATAAAATAACTATTACCTTAATATTAGTTTTAAACAAACGGGCAATATTAAAACATAATTTGTTTCTATGTAGATATCATTTATAAGGTTGTTTATGGCATGAAAAAGACAATTTATTGGATCTATTTATTATTATCAATTCCAATAAATTGTAATAGTATTTTTTTTATTATTTTCATAATCTGTATTACAAAACGTTGGTTATTGACGCTGATGTGGGAGGTAAAAATCTAATTAATTACTTTTTACGTAATATTTCTAGTTAATATAGAAGAGAGACTTTATTTACTGCATAATTTTTCAGCTTTATTCGTCTGAACTGCATTGTTAGCTTTTATTCCAAACTTGACTTATATATTTTCTATTGTGCCCATACATTCGGCTTGTTTGTTGCCACTGCAATGCAGTTAATTGGTTTTGTGTGTTACTTACAACGAATTTCCCTTTTATACAAACACGGTACTTGTATTTTAACTGTTGTTTTAGGTACCGAGTACGCGTGCTCAAGTGTAAGAATAAATATCATTACACTACCGCTCTAAATTACAAGTTCAAGTAAAATGCAGAACATCCATTCTCTATATCAGACAAAAGAAGTATATTACAGTCTTTAAAAGTTATCCCTCATCCCAACCACGTTATTGTTGTCAAGGTCTGCACTATTAGTATGAGACATTGACTTGCAAAAATAATCTTTAATTCGTATATTTTCATCTTTGTTATCATTAATACCTAATGATATCAAAGAAATTCCAAAGAACAATCTTTGACCTCTGCGAAATACAAACGTACAATTGGAAAAATAATATTTGTGATTGAAAACATCTAAGCAAAGCCTCGATTGTTACATACTGTATAATCTTATAAGAACATTGATAAAGTAATTATTATTTTGATTAAGAAAATCTTCTCCAATGATACAAATAATTGAAACTGGCTTAAGTCATTATGTATAACATTTACTTCAAGAAATATAAGAAATCCATTACATTGCAAAACATCAACCTTTGTAACGTATTTGTTCATTAATAATTAAATAGAGTTCTTTAAATAATATTTTAAATAGAAATACCAGTGATCGAATAAGTGCTACGAATGCATCTATGAATTAATAATTTAAGGAAAAAACTATGTAAATTTATACTGAGGGGAAAAATATGACAAAATCATGTCATCGCCGTCAAAAGCATGAATGAAATGAACAAAATACAGATCGCTGATATCTTTAAATATTGAACGATTTAACGCAATGCTAGCTCGATTTATTTTTAACTTTAATTTATACTCATTACATCAGTTAGGTACTCACTATCGATAAAGTAGTACCCCCTATTTATATACGGGAACTATTTGACAAATATCGAGATTTTAAATCAGCAGGATCAATTAATATACTTATCACTGATAGTTGAATGAAATGTTACAATAGACGCAGTCGATAGCTCGTAAGACATCGGAACCAGAAGTTACATTTTCTATTCTTGAGGACTTTCATAATTTGGTAGAGTTTGATCATGGAAAAGTTTCTATTATCAATTTCTGCTTAGCTCTTTATTAAGTGGGGCAGTTGTCAGCTACTAACGAGAATATAATGCTTACTAAGTGATTTAAAGAACGGGGTTCAAAGATAAAAAATGTATAAGCGTGTTCAGAGCATAGGCAGAAAGGCATCTGCCTATTGTAATATGACTAATTATTTGTTAAATTTGACACTAATGCACATTGTATATGTTTTGAATTTATACATACCAAAACAATATTTTATTGATACTTTATCTGGCTGAATAGTAAACTTTTACCAAACTTATGAAAACGAATGTGGACATTTAATCGGACTCATAACAATATATACTAATCATAAATCAATTGTACTTTTATAACCACTGTTTCCAAATTTATGCAATTGATTTTCCTCATCTGTTATATTTATTTATGAGTTTTACTTAGTTATGTGCTATGGCATCGATTCTTCAACAGTTTGATTCACAGTGTTCTTCAACGTTTTTTGGACAACAACGTGTTCTTGTTTAATCTGATTCACAATTACCAATTAAACAAAGAAATGAAGAGCTACATTGGAACAAAAATCCATAAAGCAGCTCAATTAGTTTAACAACGTATGATTCAAACTATGTTTCATGAGTAAGTTTAAATCACCATATAATTACTATCGAAATGAATGGTCAGTGTTTCTCAAAATTCCATTAGTCCAAACAGTTTAAGAGGACACTTATTATTTCAATAATTCCATAAGGACCGCATTACATTGATCGACACGTAATTCCAGTTTATAAACAATAACACAGTTCTAAACAATAACAATGTACAATAACAACATACACTCGTAGTACGTAAAAGTGGAATGTGTCATACAAATTAACCGTGACTTCAAATGGTCCCTTTAGGATTACGATAGAAATTAATGACGTGAATGGTACAACTAATTGATTCGAGTCATGACATTTTCATCTATCTACTTATTACAAATGATACAGGAAACAACAATGGCGATGTATTAATAAAGCCGGATGATACCACGAGGACATTTTATTACGTGTTAATCGACAATATAAAGTCCATTGGGAACAATTTACGTGGTAATTAAACAGAATCACGCCTTAAACTTTTTCTTGTTTACGTTATCAGCGTCATTGATTGGCTTTGGGATTTCATAAGAACTGATATAGAAAGAGATGTTTCTATAAATGGAAAGTCTTTCTAATTAGGCTATTTTTGGTATGCGTGTTTTTGTTAGTAAATAACTATCATCCCATTTAGAAATCAGATTCATTCATACTAAAGAAAAACTAATATGATGGAATGGTTGTAATTCTTTAAACCAATCAGTTCTCACCATGTTATTTGGTGATATGTTTTGGACATTATGTTTGATTTTTGTTTAGTTATTTGATACAGACTTAAATCACTATATTCCTTTGTATTCATGATCATATATTTTAGATTACTATTGCGTTACACATTGTTTTCAAGTCTCTCATTATTCTAGTTTCCTAAATAAGAATCTCTAAACGAAATACTCCTTTTTTATTGTATTGAAGTTCGGGTTTTCGTTATGTCTTCAATAATTATCCTTTCAAAGTAATTTGACCATTACTATTCTGGTATTTGTTTTCAAATAAGAATATAGAATGTGTCAAGTTATTGATATGAATACATTTCATTATATGTATTATCTGTCATCTTCATCATTTTGTCACCTGTGTATGTATTTTGACCACATTGGTATATGGCCTTTTGATGCAATTTGTGTATTTCTTTTGTGTTTGTTTATTTGATCGTTCATTTTGGTTTGGTTGTAACGGGACATTAACATAGAAGGTTTAATATCGTTGGGTTCGATTTACTTGCTGAATCTACATACCTTCGTGAAGTTTGGTCATAAAATACTTTCTAGAGCTTTTCTCTCGCCTATCTACGTATGTAGTGGGCCAGTTGTGAACCACCAACCGTGGTATATGCATAGTACCGACCTAATAATTTTGGCCGCAAGATCTTTGCCTATTCTGTGACCGTGACCGTCATAATATGTCCGATTAAAATGTTGAAGCGCAAAGAAGAGTTGAATCACATTACATTGCATGAGTCTACGTTATTTTTACGCTGAATCCCGTTAGCATTACCTTAAAGTACAGCATTTTATAATTTGATATTGGAGTCATAAATGAACTTTTATATTAAAAGTTCTAAACATTCATAAATCTAATAGAAATTGTAATATTTATGTACTATGACATACCTTAACTGTGTCTTGAAGCGCATTGAATATCGCACATGACTGATACTAATGTTAAATGTGTAGTTATATCATTTAAATAGGACTCAGTCGTTAAAGTTAGATGTAATTGATCTCACGAAAATACACAGAAGTTGTCATAAAAAAAGATATTGCCATATTAAGTTTGTCTATATTTAGAAGATGCCACATATGAATCCATTAAAAAATAACTGTTCGCAGCTTTAAACACTTTAACTTATGTGTTGGCAGATAAGTGTTCTTTGCTTTCTATCACTTCTTCATTAACAAACGATACTCTGATGCGTAAACTACCATTTCATTTGAATGTATCATATTTCATATAAAATATATGTTGAAATGATACGGTGTTGTAACACAACTACCTAGTTCGCATCATTATTTACATGGTATATAGTTAGTCTCAAATTTTAAAAGACACCAACAATAGGATCAATGACAACTGCAGTGGTTACCAGCGCTTAGTATGTCCAATATATTATTTGTCGTTTCTCAACCTGCCGGACAAGCTCATTGCTCAGACGTGCCATTAAAAACCAGAGAAGTGATATATATGTACATGTAAATGTCGAGCTTACAACACCTTATACAAGATTAAAATGAAAGTTTTTACTGCACTTCAAATTGTTTGGTGTTTATTTAAGATATTTAAATCAATATATTATGATGCATCTTTTAACAATTAGATGAATATATTTACAATTATGTGTCATACATACATGATGATGCTGCCATACGCACTCCAGTTTATCAGGATGTTAATAATTATTAACATCTCTTCGGCACATAGTATTGAATTTGTACATAGGCCTTATGGCATTTTGAGATTCCTTCTTTTTTAGGTTATTAAGTTTTGCACCTACTTTTATCGCCCTATTAGTATGGTGGGTTAGGTAACTGAAGGGTCTGGTCGCTTACTTATACTAGCACCTCGCATATTAGCCAGTAATGACTGATAGCGATTGCCATAGAATAAGAAGTAATCAGCTCTGTCGGTTTGTCATCAGTCTATCAAACATAATGTGTGATAATTTTCATTTTTTAAACAAAATGCAAGAACTATGTGTTTTGCTTCGAAATGATCGATACAACATATTCCATTTTCTTAATCACACACATTTTTAAAACGTAATCTATGTTACAATCAGTGTCTGGGTTATGAAAGCTTAAGTTAGTATTTCCGTCTATTATAAGTCGAGCCTTAAATACTTGCCTTAAAAGATTTGACCATCCTCGTCGCGTCGAATTCTTAATACGTTGGACATATATAGAGGTACGTCTGTTTTCTTTTTAACAAACTATTAAAATCTTTAAAAATCTATACATGTAATATTAATAACAAGATAAATTTATTGAGCTTTTGCAATTTACACCATGGCATGAACAAGATTAGATTTAATATGTTCTTTCAAAATCCCTTGCCAGAATCCCGAAGTCTAAGAGTTTTTGTTAACATTAATGCCAAATGTTAAATTATCCGACCTGCAATACTTAAATATTTAATCTCTTCAGAATAATAACGACAAATGATAAACCAATTACATTCGTGATTCATAGATACCTTACAAAGTTCCGTTTCTTATTAATGGTATAATCCTATGAGAATATTCATTGAAAAACTTGATAAACTATATATAATTTTACATAAGAAAGCCTTTCTCTCTTAAATGGAAAGACTGAAACAGTAACGTTTTAATCATATTATAGATATAAATCGTTCTACTTTCTGATCCTTATTCTTCAACTCTTGTTTAAAGTACATACATGTACATGTTATCCGTATTGAATGTTGTACTACTTGATACCAAAGGTGCCAGACACATATTTTCCTTACTATAATAATATAATAAGTGTACGTGTGAGACTGACTGTGTAAAAATATTTCTAGGCTATTATAAACTAACGTATGTTTTTTCACCCCAATAGTTTCCACGATCCCCAAATTTGTACCCAGATGCGCCAGGCTAAACTTACTGGGAAAGTAAAGGTGGCTTAATCATTGTATACAAATTGTATGCTAGTTTAAAGAAATACGTGACAAATGCAAATACGTGTATTGTGAATAAGTAATAATGGCACAATAAGCTTAAAGGAAATCATGTAAGATACTTTATACTTCAAAATATCCCAGTGATTGTTGGTGAATGATATTTGGTACCACATTTTGAGAATGTTTTAACTATATATCAGCTAGATATGTAGACAGTGTATTTTGTACTTGAAACTTTTACCTATGAGTTGAGAAATTGTTGCGGCACCGTTTATCACCGTTTATCATTAATTTTGGAATTATCATTGCAAAACTTGACGGCATTGGCTTTATCATTTCGTTCAAAATGTAATTCATAAGTAGTAGTAGAGATCACAGTATTTTGATAAAACAACAGTTGTTTTCATTCTATAAAGTTTTACCATACATGGCACGAATATCAATGTTCCCTTTACTATAAAGATGTCATTAAACGTGATTACTACACCTTTTTGTACTAACCATGTCATATGCACCATACCAAAAACTATATAAATAGTTCATAAGACACCAATGACGAGTTAACAATAAAACAGTAAGATACAATAGGGGCATTTATTGCGTCTAAATAAACAGCATGAAGTCCTTGAAGAGCAATTAGGACATTTTTGCGAGGTAAAAACAGCATTTTTACCTCAACTTTAGGTTATAATGAATACAACGTAATTAATTTTGGTTCTGATTGAAAAAGTTGTCTATAAATGGAACATCCGTCAGATGATGTTATTTTAAGCTTACTATTTTGTAAGCAAAATACCATTTATTTCCTTCAGGAGTCAGCTTCATTCATGAGATAAGATAATGGAATACGATACAAACTTGTTTGTAATTTTGTATTCCACGCAATGTTATTTCTGATTATCTGTGTGGAACATCACTTGTTTTTTCCGCCATCTGATATAGTCGATCATGATTCAACACTTTAGAAATGTCTTATGTATTGGAGCTGTTTTCTTGTTTATATATTTTTTGTTTATGCATTTGCTTTGATATAAGTCGATCGAGCAGTAACGTCTAATTTATACATGTATAGCTTTCGAGTAGTCTATTACTTTTTAATTCCTTTAACATGCATAAACATTTGATATTGTATAATGCCCATACATTATAGTTCGTTTTTTTTTCAACTGTCAAAACATGAATAATTTCACGGTGAATGCGTTTGTTGAAATTATTGTCCTAAAACATTCATGAGTTTTCTAAAGTGTGTATTATGATCGAGTAAAGCTGCTTGTGCCGTATGATATGTTTTAGTCAAAATATGTTTATAACAATTCGGCCACCAGTACAAAAACAATGCATTCAGTCACCGTGAAATTTTTCAAGCTTTGACAGTTGAGAAAAAAACGGACTATTCTGTCAACGAATTCGATTTTATTAATAAGTTTATGTATTTACCTGTGATATCTTAACATTTAGTTGTATGAGCTTATCATGAGGACAGTGGATTCAAAATTCTTGCGCATGGACTTAAGTGCCGCTGTCCTGGTTACATATCAAATAAGTGTGGTGGATTTTGTCTCCATATGCAACAATACTCGTAACAAACAACTTGGCGATAACATTCTAAATGAATAATGAAATAACTATTACTTTATATTAGTATTAAACAAACGGACAATATTAAAACATAATTTGGTCCTATGTACGAGTAGATATCATTTATAAGGTTGTTTATGGCATTAAAAAACAATTAATTGAAACTATTTATTTATATCAATCCTATAAATAGTTATAGTAATTGGGTTTTTTTCTAATTATAATCTTTATTCCAATACGTTGGTTATTGACGCTGATGTGGGAGGTAAAAATCTAATTAATTACTTTTTACGTAATATCTCTAGTTAATATAGCCGGGAGACTTTATTATCATTTTGTTGCACGAGCTTATTGTGAGGACAGTAGATTCAAAATTCTTGCGCGTGGTCTTAAGTACCGTTGTTCTGGTTACTTATGAAATAAGTGTGATTGATGTTTTATCCATACGCAACAATACTCGTAACAAACTACTTGCTGGTTACATTCTAAATGAATGATAAAATAACTATTACCTTAATATTAGTATTAAACAAACGGACAATATTAAAACATAATTTGTTCCTATGTAGATATCATTTATAAGGTTGTTTATTGCAATGAATTGGACTTCTTAATTTAGTTATTGACGCTGATGTGGGTGGAAATAATCTAATTTATTACTTTTTACGTAATATCTCTCTAGTTAATATAGGCAAGAGACTTTATTTACTGCATATTTTTTTCTGCTTTATTCGTCTGCACTGCATTGTTAGCTTTTATTCAAAACTTGACTTATATATCTTCTTATGTGCACTTATATTCGGCTTATTTGTTGCCACTGCAATGCAGTTGATTGTTTTTGTTTGTTACTCACAATGACTCTCTCTTATACAAACACGGTACATGTGATTTAACTGTATTTTTAGGTACTGAGTACGCGTGTTCAAGTGTAAGAGTAAATATCATTACACTACCGCTCTAAAAATACAAGTTCAAGTAAAATGCAGAACATCCATTCTCTATATCAGACAAAAGTAGTATAATTATTACAGTCTTTAAAAGTTATCCCTCATCCCAACCACGTTATATTTGTTGTCAAGGTCTGAACTATTAGTATGAGACATTGACTTGCAAAACTAATCTTTAATTCGTATAGTCTCAACTTGTTATTATTATTACCTAATGATATCAGAGAAATTCCAAAGAACAATCTTTGATCTCTGCGAAAAACAAACGTACAATTGGAAAAATAATATTTGTGATTGAAAACATCTAAGCAAAGCCTCGATTGTTACATACTGTATAATCTTATAAGAACATTCATTGATGATATTTGATCAAGTAATTATTATTTTGATTAAGAAAATCTTCTCCAATAATACAAATTATTGAAACTGGCTTAAGTCATTATGTATAGCATTTACATCAGGAAATATAAGAAAACGGTTACATTGCAAGACATCAACCTTTGTTACGTATTTGTTCAATAATGATTAAATAGAGTTCTTTTCAAAAAAAAAGGATGAACCACTGATAGTTGAATGAAATTTACCAATAGACGCAGTCGATAGCTCGTAAGACGTTGGGACTAGAAGTTACAATTTCTATTCTTGGGCAGGACTTACATAATTTAGTGGAGTTTGATCATGTAATCGTTTCTATGATCAATTTACGCTTAGCTTTGTATTAAGTGGGGCAGCTGTCAGCTATTTACGAGGGTATAATTCTTGCTATGAGATTTAAACGAACGGAGTTCAAAAATATAAGCGTGTTCATCATAGGGAAAAAGGCATCTCCCCGTTGTAATATGACTAAATATGTGTTAAATTTGACATGAATGCACATTGTATGCGTTTTGTGTTTATGTATATCAAAACAACATTTATTTATTATTTATCTGGTTAAATAGTAAGCTTTAACCAAAATTATGAAAACGAATGTGGTCATTTAATCGGACTCATAGCAATATATACTAATTATACATAAAATTTACTTTTTTAACCACTGCAACTACATGCGTGTTTCCAAATGTATACAATTGGTTTCCCTCAACTGTGATATTTATCATTGAGTTTTAATTAGTAATGTCCTATAGCATCGTTGTTTCAACAGTTTGATACACAGCGTCCTTCAAAAGTCATTTGACAAGAACATGTTTTTTGTTTAAAACCGATTCACTATTAATAATTTAAGACCTTATAAAAATCTAAAAGCAGCTCATTTAGTTTATCAAAATTATAAAAATTATGAATCTTAAAAAGTTTGTTTTTTGCATATGGCCAATAAGCATAAAATTACTATCGGAATGAATGATCAGTGTTTCTCAAAATTCCATTAGTCCAAATATTTTAAGAGGACATGTAATATTTCAGTTATTCCATAAGGATCTCATTATATTGTGCGACACGTTATTCAAGTTCATAAACAATAACATAGTTCTATACAATAACAATGTACAATAACAATACACACTCAGAACATACGTAGTACGTAAAAGAGAAATGTGTCATACAAATTGAACGTGACTTCAAATTGTCCCTTTAGGATTATAAAAGAAATTTATGACGTGAATGATACAACTTATTGATTGGAGTCATGACATTTTCATCTACCTACTTATTATCAATGATACAGGAAACAACAATGGCGATGTATTAATAAAGCTGTATGATACCACGAGGACATTTTATTACGTGTTAATCGACAACATAAAGTCCATTGGGAACAATTTACGTGGTAATTAAGCAGAATCACGCCTTAAACTTTTTCTTGTTTATGTTATCAGCGTCATTGATTGGCTTTGGGATTTCATAAGAACTGATATAGAAAGAGATGTTTCTATAAATGGAAAGTCTTTCTAATTAGGCTATTTTTGGTATGCGTGTTTTTGTTAGTAAATAACGATCATCCCATTTAGAAATCAGATTCATTCATACTAAAGAAAAACCAGTATGATGGGATGGTTGTAATTCTTTAAACCAATTAGTTCTCACCATGTTATTTGGTGATATATATCTTTTTTGTCACCATTTTCTGGAGATTTACATAGTCATGACTAACATATATCAAATGAACAAATACAATATTAGAGAAATGTACATGTAAGTAAGTAGAAATACAGTAAAAGCTATGTACAATAAATAGAAAATGTATCAAAATTAATACAATAGTAAATAGAATAATCAAATGAGCAAATGGATAGCGCGAAACGAAAACAAATCCATTCGCAATAGGATATCAGTTTACATGATAGTTACAGATTTTTTTTAATATCATCATAAAGAACAGATCTGATTAGAACATGACAAAATGACAGGTAACATGGGGACAGATTATTGTCCTGACAATTACAAAAGTTACAGTCTGATTTTCCAAGCATATAAGCCAAGATATCTTCCTTGCTACTTCATTGGGCATTATGTTTGTTCTTTGTTTCGTTATTTGATGCAGACTATTACAATGTCTTAAAATCATCACATTTCTCTGCATTCACTGGAAATACGATCATTTATTTTTAGATTATTGTTGTGTTGGCATTGGTTTAAAGTATTTAAAGTATTTCATTATTTTAGTTGCCTAAATAAGAATCTCTAAAAAAGACTATACTGATTGTTTTGAAGTTCTGGGGTGGGCTATGCCTTCAAAGTATCTTTTAAAAGTAATTTGATCATTACTATTCTGGAAATTGTTTTCAAATTAGAATATAGAATTTTGGTCAAGTTATTGATATGAATACTTTTTATTATATATATTTCACTATCATTTACATCAATTTGTCATATGTATATACATTTTAAAAACATAGGTATATGACCTTTCGGTTTAATTAGAGCATTCCTGTTTTGGTTTAATTGCTTTGGGTGTTACGGAACACTAACACAGAAGTTTATTATTGTGTTTGATTTCCTCAGGAACCTACACATCGACGTTGACCTTGGTCATGTAATTCTTTCCACGGCCATTCTTCCTCGCCTTTGTAGTTTGTAGGTTTTTTTATTAACCACAGGCGAGTTAATGCCCGCCACAATATGTCAGATTAAATGTTGAAGTGCAGAGAAGGGCACAATTTACATTTCAATGCATGATTATACCTTATTATCATGCTGGATCTCGCCTCGCTCGTGTCACCTTTTGACTACATTGTTCTATGTTACGATATTGTAATCATGAAATGTACTATTTTAGTTTCAATTTAGGTTCAATACATTTATAAATTTAATAGATTTTACAATATTTATATAACTTGACATGCATGTTGTGAAGCACACTGAATATCTTTCATGACTGATACATATTCACGGTTTATATAAGTGTTGTATTCGTATTTATATCATTGAAACACGAGTTTCACGCTGAAGTGATGAATTTACATTTATTTTATGAAAATACACAGGAGTTGTCACAAAAATGAGATAGCCAGATTAAGTTGGTCTATATTCAGACGATGTCAGATATGATTCAATTTCAAAAATAACTGTTCGCAGCTTTAAACGCTTTAACTCATGTGTTGCCAGATGAGTGTTCATTGCTTTTCTATCATTTTCAACAACAAACGATACCCTGATGTGTAGACCACCTTTTCGTTTGAATATGGAATGTAGATCTATCATATGACACATATTCCATATCTAAATGATATGGTGTTGTAACACAGCTACCAAGAGCATCGCATCATCATTTATGTTGCAAGTTTTAAGTTTATATAACCGGGCATCAACGGTTGCATCAATGACAACGGCAGTTGTAAGCTACTCTTCATCTGTCTATAGTATGTATTGTCGTTTCTCTGCTCGCCTGGCTAGGTCATAGCTCAGACGTTTCTTTACAAACCAGAGCAGTTATATACATGTCAGTGTTATGCCTACAAGTCATTATCATTATATACCAAATTTGGATAGCGATCTTTTCATATTGCATGTACGTTCAATAGCGCTTCATAACCATATGCATAATTAGGAATAAATGAAAATGAAAATGGTTAAAAGAGATGATCAAATATGAAATGAATACTAATATAAAACTAAATATAAAGGATCAATAAAGGTCACAAAGTAGTTAAGAAACAAAAGTGGTTTTAGCGTAAAAGATACTAAAATGATTATACAATGGACTGCTGGTAGAAAGGCAGCTTAGATGCCCTGGAAAATCCATACTGCAAGGTGCAAAGTCGGATTATCCCGCCATTAAGAAACATCCATCAGCGTCAGTGCCCACGCATCCCACCAACCATTATTCATTATATAGTGGTCAGATAAGGTATAAAGAGTTAAGCTTTACTTTGAATAAATGGTTTCGCATTGATATTTAGATGGTTAGTTTTCTGTCTACTTATATATATATTTTATTTATTATAGTGACATGGTACATAACATAATACAACATAAATACAAAGAACAAACATTCCAAACATACCCAGCCTAATAAGGCTTATCTAGTCACTTAAGACCCAAAAATATGAAACATATATTAAGTTATTTTAGATTAAATATTACAGCGAGCACACATACACACACAAAGAAACAACAACAACAACAAAACACATAGAAAAAAAAAACACACACACACAAATAATCACACAATAATATGGAGTAATTCATACATGCATACATAGTATTTATAAAACAGTTACAGTTGATATCATGAAAAGAGAGGAGAGGCTGAAGTATTACTTAATATTCTGTGTTATATCTTATACCTTAGGTTGTGGTAATCTTCAATGACAAGTGTCATTTATACCTAGCTTAATTTAGTCTACTTGAAGAACATGTGTCACAGTGATATCAATTCTTAATCACTACTAATTTATCCTTAATCTCCTATATTATCGACACCCACTTATTGTAGCTTGATTTGATTCGAAAGACAGGGGATACATTTGTTGTTGAGTTTTATGCCATTTCATCACAAATAATGCTAATTCACGAAGGCTAGCTCGCCTAACCATATTTTCTTGTATCTTTGTCCATGACCAGCACTCATCTACTTTTCCACTCACAAACTGAATATTCTGTTATTTACATTATATCAATATTTATCTAAAATCTAAATCTCTGCATTTAAATGTTAACCAGTTACTGGACACATACCTCCGTCAGTGACTGACAACTACCCTAAAAGATGTAAAATCGGTGGTTGATTTGCCGTTGATATTATTTCTATCTATTAGGAATCAGTGCCCTCTTCACGTTCTAGGACAAATTTTTGTGTTAAGATGAACTGGTTTACATTTACCCAAGAAAGAAAACCTGAGCTAATTCAAAAGTCCATTTACATTGTGTACTTGGTTATCAACATATTATTCAAACTATATTTCATAAATAAACTTTTCATCATAAGGCATAAACTGTTTTTTTTTTTTTCAAAATTTGAATTCTCCAAAACTTTTTGAGGACATCGTACTTTTTTTAAGAAAACTTGTATATGGTCATCATGAAACAAACTAGTAGGAGCAGTGGTCCAGCGATAGTACTCGCGGTTATGTATCGAGAGGTCCCGTGCTAGAACTTTACTAGGGACACCGCTAATTTCTTCATGCAAGAAGTTTGCATGCTGTTATTCCACTCCACCCAAGTTTAGGTTGATACCATGAGGGTCATTTGAAGGTGATTTCATGGCCAATGAATATCCTACACAATTGTAAAGTCGGCTGAACATGTATATGGAATCAGACTGTAAACACTCTTTGTCTTTTAAACTAAAGCATTTCTTATGTACTTCATGTATTCCATTTCATATTTTTAATTGATTTTAACGTCGTGTTCAACACACATTTAGGTTATAAATGCAACGGTTATCTCTTCCTAATATAGGTTTCCTGGACATTTTTCTATCACCAGTACTAACTTACCCTACCCCGAGGCCGACAACTCATGTATAGGGTATGACCTACCGCGACCGGGCTCGAACCCGCGATGTCCGGACTCGAAGTCAGACATGTTAACCACTACGCCACACCCGCGCCTAACCCATTTTTTTATCTTTCAGATCAATACAGTTGTACTGATTGTCGTAATGAGAATCATGTTAAAATCTCTAACCAAAGGATCCAAGACAAGTAGTGAAGAGAGATCTTCTATCAAGTGAGTACTGATAGACTTGTTAACAAATTTGGAACGCTTTGGTCCATTTGAGATACAAATTACTTTGCTATAGATTACATCACGTCTGAGAAGAAATCTCTTAGAAAATAAAAGGATTTACCATAGAGATAATTCGTAGAGTACATGTCACAGCATGGCTATATAATGGGTTATCGTTTTATCTCATCTCCCTCTATACCAGTATCTTAAATTAGATCAACATTTTATTTAGATGTTTCAAGATGCACTTATAGATAAATGTGAACTCATTTTCTTAGACATGTGTCTTGTACTGGATTATTATATACTATTCATGGTCAGCCCACTTGGCTAACTCTGTTGATAGCTAACAAGTCTGTTGATCGAGGGGTCGTGGGGTCGATATCCGTATGGGGCGTACTGACGTGGCATTTGGGGATAAATATTTCTACGACCAATCTCCCTCCGTCCACAGATTCTAAATCATGTGGGACAGTTGAAAGTCACTGACAGAAGTATGCACATTGTTACTAGTTAACAGCGAAATCCCAGAACGGCGAGTAAGTTGACGAAAAGCCGCGATACAATTAGTTGCTACGGCGTTGAACCCATAAAATTGTGATTTATCAACTTTTGTCGAGCGATTTTATGAATATATGATTTATTGTTGCCCGAAAGTGTCCTTGTATACAACAGTGGTTGTATCAAAAAAGGGGTTATCTCGCTGCAGTACTATTGTCTATACTTAATCCTTTATGCTCTTTGTCCATTATCTACTACTTCTTTACAATCTTGTTCTTTCTCGGTCCCTGTGTCTTGCTTAACACCACCATAAATGTAGAGGAGAATTAGGTTAGCATATAGAGTCACAAGTGGTCACACCTTTTTGGATTCTATCTATAGGATAGGAGCAGTAATACAGGGGTAATACATGCGCTTATGAATTGAAAGGCCCCGGATTCGAACACCAATGCTAAATTTCTTGAGCAAGAATTTTAAACTTCTTCATTGACTAAACGCCTATTTCTATAGAACATTTTCAATGGCGTTGAGCAAAAATATATTTTGCATATAGTTGTTCAATTCCATTCCTTTAGGTATGTACTAGTATCCTATTGAAACAAAATCAGTTTCCGTGACATAAAATCCTCACAGCTGACTTGGCATTCCGGTTTACATATCTGTCGGTGTGACAGTTTTAAAATGACGTTTAAAAAGAAAAGTTAAATATTTCAATTTAGTGTTATTGTAGGAGAGAGTTTCAATGTTTCTTTTTTTAGATGAATTTTATAACTAGGTAATAAATCCGTAGCTCTATTACATCAAATTTCTTCTTTTTCTTTTTTTTCATGAATGATTTCAATTTTCTATTTATAAATTGTTTATGACTGTAATAAATTACACCCAATTATTAGACGGATATGCCTGGTCGTCTGTTTTAAGATACAGCTGTTCGGAGGGAGAAAAATAAGTTTTTTTCTAAGAAGGTGAAAAACCGACATCGGTGCATCCTTAAATATATTTATAGTTAATCCAGAATGTCGATAGCTGAATAATATTTGAAGAAGGTAAACGACTGACTGCAGTGCACTCTCCATAAGTTTTTAGACGAATAAAATTTAGAGAAAACACTATAATATTATAACGCATACCACAATTATAATCTAAGCTTCGCACTTGAATTATTGTTAATATGTTTTCATGCATTTATTTAAGTATTACGCCTGTTTATTTTCTACAATTGTTATGTGTGTATGTTTGTAATAACCACAAATTTATATACTCACAACACACGAACAAACTGTCCATGTTGGTTGTTTCCTCCAATTTCAAGAATAACGAGCGACCGACGTGACCACAATGATGAGACCGGACCGCAGTACAGAGTATTGCCAATTAGGGACTTTAGTCAGTTATCTTTCCCTGATAAAATCTGAAGCAATCCAATTGGTAAGTAGGTCCTTACAGTTGGAAGCCTCGGATTTTATCATTGAAGTCCTATGTAAGGGTAACAAAATAGTTCATCTAATATCTTTCTTGTTAATGAAGTTATTAACAGAAGTGGTGGAATTTAGATAGTTCTTTAACTTAAAAATAATTAGCTCAAATTTCTAACAAATTAAATGATATACAAAACAGTTATCTAAGATTAAATTTGGCAAATTGACATTAAAATCTAAGGGTAAATGCGAGTAAACTAACTAATTAGACCTACCTTTTTGAAGAGTATACAAGGGGAAATAACTGACTAAAGTCCCTATACGTGGAACTGTCTCGATTTCACTCGATTCGACAGAATGTGTCCGGTGGAAATAGAAACCTACATTTCGATATCTGTTGTTTCATTTAACTTGCCCAGCGATTTTCTTATTGCGCTATTGTCGATAATTATAGACATGTAGATAATAGTACAAGGAAGTTATACATAATGCAACTTTCTGTGTGTATACTTCTTATATAGTTGGTACGTGCACACAAAATACAGTGAATCAGACATCAGGTTGACCTGAGGTCTTTCTGACGGAAAGTGAAAAAAATGAAAAGCAATTATGTTGAAAACTGTCTGCTAGATATTTAAGATTGCGCTGTTTTCTTGGACAAAACAATACTGCTTTAAGCAAATAACTGTATAGTAATCAAAAACAACATAACCTAGCTTCAGACTGCAATCATTACAACACAATATCTCACTTGCTCGAACAAGACGGCAGGTGTAGTCCTACATCACGCTACATTGATTGTCAAGCGAGTGAAACAAAGTAACTAACATCGTTTGGTGTCAAGGTCATATATTATATTATCATTCATTAAAACTACAATAGACAATTCTAAGTCTGTATTGTAAAATTTTTATTCAAATTTCATGAGCGCATTCATTAACCCCGCTGATTTAAACAGGGACGACAGAATAACTGCTGTGAGTTTTGAAATCAGTAGGGTAAATGTATGCATTACTGACACTTAAGCTAAATGCAACAATACAATTTTACAATATGTCTTCAACTCTCTACGCTATCACTCTTTCTGTAACCTTAAAGGCTATCAAATGGGCACGTACTGATCAGACTCTCTCTCTGATTGATTTTTTACTTAGAAGAATATCACGACTTGTAATTCTTACATAGAGCTACTAGGATGTATAGGTTATACATTTGGGAGGCTGATCGTGCAATTCAAATATTACCACTTGTAATTCTTTAGAGTGCAATTGAGTTACACGAATGCTCTTGAAAACTTGACTAATTTAAAAACAAAAAAACATCATGTTTTTATACTTTCAGAACTGGATTGAAGGCTGCTTCTGTTCTTCTACCATTGCTTGGCCTTACATGGACATTTGGATTTATGTCAATAACAAATAAAGAAACTCTTGTATTTACTTACCTCTTTACGTTCCTTAATTCCCTTCAGGTACGTATAGTACAAGTATTCATTCGCATTATGTACTTGTTTAATATGCTCTTATACCATGAGTGGTGACCTAAATACTGACGAAATGCTTTAATTAACATGAGTATTTTATACGTTCCAGGAAAATGGAACTAAAATTACGATCACGTGGTGGTCGTGAATTCGATTCCCGGGTGGGGCATGTGTAGTTTGGTCATAAAATATCCATATGACCATGGCTTTGCCCTCTTGTGTAGCTGTGAAACCACACTCTTGAGGATATGTGATTAAAAGTTTATTAATTAAAACTTAGGCTCAGAGATATGGATACTAATTAGGAATAGTCAATGTTTGCCTCAAGGTCATAGTACTTGCGTCATTCAAGATTCTACCTGTCTCAGCTACTTTCTGTGTCAAATGCTCAGAGTGTCTATAAGAAAATTAGGTTGACGAACGTTTCATCAATATTCCTGTGATATTTGCTTTACGTCATTTGCCTATAAACGTGATATATCATGCAGTTAGGTAACTAAGGCGAAATATGATTAAAAATGTTAGAAACTTACACTAAGACTTGATACAAAATAATGAATCAACAATGGAGAACTGTCCTGTGACTTCATAGTCATGCTCGTTGACGTATAGGAACAGCATGAACTACGCCTCTTACAGATATCATGTTTTATGTTTCATAGAATTCATTAATTGAATTCACTGTTAATAACCAGTTAAAATAGGCTGTATTAAAGCTTCACGTTCGCAGACTTGGCTAATATTTTGATAGTTTAGAATTGTCAGATATAGTTTTGCATTTGTGTTAAGAAGACGAATTGTCAACGTTTTAGACAATATGACCTATGTCTTGTGAGCAACATAAAATAATAGTAACGAAAATACTCACTAATGTGTCACTAAAGTCATTGCAAAAGGTGTAGGTGTACATGTAAAAATCATCAGTAACCCGATAGAGATATATAGAATTACCAAATTACCAAATAATGATTTTGTCATGTTTCACACAACCGAAGATGCTTGTGCTTGGATCTTGTGCTCACGGATTGAGTTGCCCGGCTAGCTCAGCTGGTAGCACGCAAGTCTACTGATCGAAGGGGCAGGGCATACTTTCGTTGAGCTTGGTCATGAAACTATTTCTACGGCTATTCTCCTCCTACCAATGATGTTAAATTATGTAGGACAGTTGTCAGTCACTGACGAAAGTATGCGCTTAGTAGTTGGTAAACAGCTAAATCAGGAGACTTAGGCTTTCCAGGAGGAGTGAGTAGGTTGACTAACCGCCGTTATATGACCTATATAATGTGTTGCTACGGCGTTAAACCCAACAACAACTGCTCACGGATGATCACCATGAAGCAGTACGAATTCAATATGTCAGAGCTCGTTGCAATCCTGATAAATTTTTGGTCAGTCCCCAACTATCCACATCGTGATTTCTCTTCGTACCGTATTGAAAATTTTAAAACGATTACCGTAAAGTGCCTCATATTAAGCGTTATCAAAACAAACCCGAGCGCTGAATCATAAAAATGTGACCTAAGCATTATGATCATTATGACGTTATATGTTTGTTAAAGCACTTAGTACCTTCGACAACACATTGACCCTAAGTAACACTGGAACATTTCGGGACTTCAATAACTCATAAATATGTTTTTAAGAGCTGTAGTTCTATTCAAGAGCGTAGAAAACACGACTTCTCTTACCAGTATTGAATAAACGGCTGCGGTGGTTCATATTTATTATCGCACGCACTCCTAGTATCTTCCCAGCATGGGATTGGTGTTGTTGTAGCCCTATTTGTTGATAATTTATTTATGACCTTGTCTTTGTGAGCACACCTAAGCATAGAGCGGTCAATGAGAGCTATAGTGATATGGCTTTGTACGGCCGGCTTTGTTCGACAACATTTTGACTTAAGCAACACATTCTCCTAAACACTTGACACAATGTTATCACAAGACAATGCTATATTCTCAATCGAAGCTAAATCTCAGAGTTAGACCGATTAGTGTTGTTTGACATTCTTATGTTTATCATATACATGTATATTTACAGGGAGTGTTCTTCTTTGTCTTCCATTGTTTACTGAGTGCCGATGTAAGTATCATTTTGTATAAATTAGAAAAAGTGGCCACTCCACTTTATTCAATAAATATAAAAAATATAGTCAAATGAGAACATTAAATAACTAGTAAATGAAGGTGGCGTTTGCTATTGGCCGATCGTGCCACTTACATGTAGTAATTGTGGCATTGCTAGACAATATACGTCTGTAAAGGAATTTAAAGGGGAATAATATATAATAATATTATACCAATCTAGTTAAAGTAAATGAGGTGTCACGCTTGAACTATGCGTATTTGTCTTCGTTGAAAATTGTTGAATGTTGAAGCGTATTTATTGACCTACTTTCTATATTTCCACATACCATGTTACCCACATCGTGTTTAAATGCATGTAAAACTAACCCAATCCCATTGTCATTTTCACCAAAAGTACAATACAAATTGTTTTATCAAATACATATAATTTATTCAATTAGCATAACTCATGAAGCGCAAACACTTTCCAAGTTATGTATGTATTACATGTATGGTGGCTGATTTATGCCATGTCGTATTTTCGTTTCTTCGCCGCAAAGATTAGAAAAAAGAACGCACGACAAATTCACAGTTTGTCATATCTTCGCATTTTCGTTTTTTTCCTAATCTTTTCGGCGAAGAAACGAACACACGACAAAATAAATGCAACAATACGAAGATACGACACACTGTGAATTTTGGCGTGCGTCCTTTTTTTTCGTTTCTTTGTGGCGAAGGAACAAAAAAAACGAAGATACGACTGATGTAAGGCAAAAACACGACACATTTTATCTGTCGTATTGTTGCATTTATTTGGGGTGTTTGTTTCTTCGCCACAAAGATCAGAAAAAAAACGAAGATACGAAGATACGACACACTGTGGATTTTTCCTGCCATCGTTTTTCTGATCTTTGTGGCGAAGAAACGAAAACACGACATGGCGATAATCAGCCACCATAATGTATGGTTTTATTCGAACCACATTGTATCATATTTGTATTCATATTGATACAAAAAGGGAGGGCGTGTTTGAAGTCTGTGTAAGAGTGTTGTTTTTGTATGCGATGTGACTTTTAATGATGTTATTTCTTGTGCAACAGCATTTTAAAAGTGTTCAGCCAGAAATTTAATCGAGATATGTTTATTTTTGTTCAGGTACAAAATGCTTATGATCGTCGGTTACGAAGAAAGAGTCAGATGAGATTAACTGAATCCTCCTTCTCGAAGAAGAGTACATTGAAAAGGGATTCAGAATATGGTTCAAATATGCACCTTTCTTCATACAGCAATAGTCGAAACTCTGTAAGTATACTTTACATACTCTAGAAATTATGTTATAAATGCTATACGTCTGAGTGAGTGTCTTTTCTATATCATCCTTTATATAAAATGATAATAAGGAAATCAACGCGCTGAATGCACGGTATGAGCGATTTGTTGAATGTGGGAACAGAGCCGGGGACAACAGACGGCGAATAATGAAAAAGGATCAGACTTTTTAAAAACAAACTTTTTTTTAATCGCTCAAAAGGTAATTTTAAACGCCCCGTAAATTTATTTTATCTTCGTCAATGATAACAGTGGTGTTCCGAATGGCTCTTGGTCATCAAACTTGTATCATTCCAATATATTCTCGGCCTTCAGGTCTGTGGTAAATCAGACTCTATGCTCACTAATCGACAGGTATGATTGAATAAGAAGTATTATATCTGTTTCCATGATAATTAGAAATCGCAAGTTCCATATGTGATGAATGTAATATTGTTGTCATGACGCTTCAAGCATGCTCTTAGCATGGTATCATTTCAACGGATCATGATAACTGTATCAACTTTTTGTCGCATGGCAAGAATATTCTATATCAAACACTTTGATAAATTAGGTTTTCACGCCTGGGAAATTATTCATTGAGTTATATTTTATAATCTTTTGACCGGGTTGTACTTATTAGACATTAGACACAAATAGAGGAGACGTCAGCTGTGATACAGCTTAGGTAACCCATTATATCATACATTTTAATTTTAAAATCTGGAAATGTCAATTTTCAGTTTGTTTTAATTATTGGATTTATCGCTACATGTAAATATAATAATGGTCATTCTATAGCGGCCAGCTCATCGAACCTATCTTTCGTGGATCTTTGTCTTTACTACTCTGTACAAACTACCCTTTTACATGGTTGACAACTACTCCATACACCTTATTAATAAAGTAAAATCAACATTTTGTCTAAATTTCTTAAAGAGGTATAACCAGTCCTGCAAAGGCTTAAACTAGCAATCACTTCGAGACGCTAGATTCGAGATCCTACTGTTCAGGACACCAACTTTCAATATTAACTAAATAAAAACGAATGTAAATTAGTGATAAAAAATGTAAAACTAAGTCGAAGCATGAACTGTGTATGATGTAGGTCCAAAAACTATGAAATATAAAAGCTCAATAAAAACAATACCAAAAAAATTAAATACACCTACACACTATATTACATCATGTGTGATAAATTTTATTTTCTTTTGTGTTATTGTATATACATTATGTATTTATGGTGGAGGGTTTTTTACTTATTTATTTTTATGAAATATAGAATTGGCGTTTAATCAAATGAAAAAGTTTAAGTTTAAGGTAATAAGGATATAACGAATGTTTTATACGACATTTTTCAGTTCAAGACGATGTCAACAGATGTTTCCTCGTCTTTAGACCGTAAACGAACCAATCGTAATGACGACTTCAATCAAGCACAAAGACCACAGTCTGTAGCGTTTGATGACGATGTTTTCTATGCACAGAAACCAGCATCACCACACAGGAGTCTATCAAACTCAAGCCTCAGTCAGTATGACAGCGTCAATACAGTACCCACCTATCCAAACCACTTTGATCCAGCGGATGACAGATCAGACGTAAACGGTTACTATCGTGGTCGCGTGCTTAACAACGCCGTCAAGTGGCCTAAACATAATGAATCTGTTTCTTCCGGTGACTATGTGCTTTATTATGGAAAAACAAAATCAAACAGCGGCTCTGATGTAGGTGCTGTGAATGACATCGACAAAAATGAGTTGTACGCTAAAGTTAGAAAATGATTGCTGGGTGTACTAACTTTCAGCTGACGTAATTACAAAGACAATGAAATTCAGCATCTTTGAAAGTTGGCCTATCAACGGACCTTATTTCTCAACTGGTTTTGTTGTATATACAGTGCTTTCCAAAGTCCTTGGACAAAACTCTGTACAGTATAACCTCTGCAGAGCGGCCCTCTACAGAACAATCCCTCTGCACAACAGCAGCTTTTGATATTTTTCCTTAGGCGTAATTTTAATTGAATTTTACTTCTGGAGAGCAATGACCTCTAAACAGCAACATACTAAAATAGCCTCTCCAAGTGGGTGTTGTTCAAGAGAGGTTGTACTGTATTTTAAATAAACTAATTCACATGTATACATCAAAGAAGAAATACATGTAGTCACCTAAGCAAAATCCACAACTCAACATTTATTAGTATATCAATATATGATTCAATCAACTGCTTAATTAATTAAATGAGTTTGTTGCTGGCATTTATATTTGTTCATCGTATCATTTTCAAGTTTACAGACCCAGGAAAGTCGCGCGTTTCCTAGGCTGCAAATTAAATCATTGCAGATTGGTGTATTTAAGTACAAGAGCTTTATGTAATAGCATTTTAAACAAGATGACCATGATGGCCTTTTATCGCCCACCTGAGTACAGTTGATATATACATGAATCAGATAAAACTTTAAAAAGAAACCTTCAAACTAGTTTGAATCTTCATTGTTGACAAGGTTTTTTCCATAATTTGGCTGTGTGACCTAGTTTTTGACCTCAGTGACCAATATTCAAACCTAACCAAGAAATCATCAAAATAAACTTGAAAATCAATTTCTAGAATATTTCGATAAAAAATAGCCTCAACAGTGTTGATAAAAAATTTTCTGTTATTATAACAACTGTGACCTTGTTTTTCATTCAAGATGATCCATGGTTTGAACTCAATCGAGCAATAACCTAAACATGCATCCTATCCAAGGTTGATGACAAGTGAAAATAAAATATGTCCAATAGAGTGTTCACAAAGGATTTTCACATTTGAGCTATGTGACCTAGTTTTTTACCCCAGGTGACTCATGTTCGAACTCATCCAAACAAATAGCTAGATAAGCATCCTGACCAAGCTTGATGACAATTGAGTAAAAAAACGTAACCCAAGAGTGTATAAAAGGTTTGTCCATATTTGGGCTGTGTGATCTAGCTTTTAGTCCCAGGTGACCCATGTTCAAACTCAAACGAGTCATTACCTAGACACCCATCCTGACCAAGTTTAATGATAATTGAGTAAGATGAAATCCCTATAAGATTCACAGGGTTTACTTCATTTTTAGGCTGTGTAAGAAAGTTTTTGACCGCAGGTGATCCATGTTAGAACTTATCATAGTAATTATTTTGACAAGCATCCTGACCAAGTTTGATGAAAATGGAGTAAAAAATAATACCCCTTAAGCGTTCACATGGTTTTCTATATTTGGGCTGTGTCACCGACTTTTGGCCCCAGGTGAACCATGTTTGAACTCATTTGGGAATTATTTAAGTTACCATGACCAAGTTTGATGACAATTGAGTAAAAAAGTGACCCTTAAAGTGTTCACTAACGAATGTCGGCGGACGGACAGACGAACGACGGTCAAAAGACGATCACAAAAATTATCTTTGTCAGTACATGATAGGTGAGCTATAAGGGTTCAATTCGTGCAAACGCATTAACAAATTGTCCATTACTAAGGCGGTCACCAAACTTAATACAAAACAGTCATATGTGATCGGGGTGATATTTCATAATGTCCTTTACGCACATTAACAATTTATGTAACAATTCTACTACTCAAAATATATGTAAGGCAAGTTACTTTAATATGTTGATGTTTATATAAATGTACATATTCCATCTTACTTTCTTGTGCTTTTTTCATTGTATAAAGTTCATCGGATTGTGTTTACATTTGTACATCTGAAACATTAAGAATAAAATCAAAACAAATATTTACCAAATCGTATACAATATTCAACATTGAGTTAAGAAACACATATTTGTCATTGGTTTAAACAATATTTTCTGTAAAAATCTATTTTGTAAACATGACATTTTATTGTACTGATGATTTTGGACTCGTCCGTTATGAGGAAAACACGTTAATTCGTGCAGTTTTATTTTTGTATTTATTCTCATGAAAACAAAAGTAAATGCTCTGTACATGTGGCTCAGTAGACAAAATTGTTCATATTACTCACTTGTTTAATATATATAATAATTGAAAAATTCTGAATATATTATCCAGCCCCGTTTTTGATAATTAGAATCGTCCTTTGTTAAACTGACACACCAAGTCAAAAAAATCACATTTTTATACAACATTTACTAGTATTTGAAACGGTGCTCACAAAAAGACATGGACAAAATCCAACTTTTAGAAAAATACGACTTACTTTCACCCTTAAAAATGTACAAAAAGTCATCTTCCCGAATTCTTAAATCAACATTAATAAGTTTATCAATGTATGATTCCAATTTTGTTACACGAATAAGCTTTAATTATATTAAATTTTTATCATTAATAAAATTTCTAGCGATGCCCCTTATAAGTTCTTCAAGAAATTTCGTTTGTCTAACAAGTTTTAAAGGGCACTATAATTATGGTAATATTGGGATTAAGGAGTGGGCTAATAAGTTTATGTAAAACGTCTCTCCTTGTTCAATATTTAACTTTACAAACATCAAACTGCTGGGTTGATTACGTCATTTCTTTTATCATTGTTATAGATGTACTGTATTATTTCTCCACAAAAAAGTATTGTAAAAAATCTTATTATAAGATCTTTGTATTAGATTATGTAATATTGTAATAAAAATTGTAATTAAACATTTTTCATTTATCTTTATTTGATCATATTTCCGTCTAGATATATGGCATTTGATGCTTTTAGTTACTCACTGCCAACAACATAGTCAATATTATGAAACGTTAAGGAAAATAGTCCTTAATATAATGCCATTAAAGGTCCATACGGTTTCCCGTTGACTGAGGGTTGGTTTGATTCATTAAGTATATGTGACTAACTCATTCACTGAATATAAGTGTTTAAACACGACTTTTTAAAACATTTCACAACACAACACAGCACAAAACAACACAACACAACACAAAACAACACAACACAACGCAACACAACACAACACAACACAACACAACACAACACAACACAACACAACACAACACAAAACAACACAACACAACACAACACAACACAACAAAAAACAAAATATAATACGGTACAATACAATATAATGCAGAACAACTGTGTGCAGTATTCATTCTTGATAATAATATCGTTACAATTTGTATATTTTTGTTCCGAATGTTGTTGACTGATGATGAATTATAAGAAATTATAAGAACACTGTCTTATTTGAAATTGGAATGTATTATTTAATATGGAATTCACTATACTCGCTGTACAGTTCATTTGTTCAACAAAATAGACTGTATGTAGCCTATTCGTATTGTAGTTTATTTCTTATCTAGTTCATTATACATGTAATTGCTGGTAAATTTTTCAATTTATGTACAAGATATAATAAACTTACTTGTTTCAACAAGAACTGCTGCTGTAAAAATTCAAAGAGTGCCGCAACGTGACTTTCAAAATGACGTCACAAATACTGTCATATAGACTGGTTCACGAGTTACGTAGTTACCTTTCCACGCTCTATATACAACTTAGAAATCAGTCAATCAAGTGTAAACATAGTGAATTCCATATTAAATGATACATTCCATATTCATAGACAGTGTTTAAGATGATACTCGATGTTGACCAAGAACTCAAACTGTTCAGTTCTATTCAGTTAAAATTGTTGACATACATGTATGATACATGTGATACTTCAAATTGAGACATACCTGTTTTTTAAAGTTTATTACAACTAACTTTAAACATCTACTTGTATATTCACTTCAAAGAAACATGTCAGAGATTTCTTATGTAGGAATGTTACTGAGTAACAGTTTGCAATGTCTTCTCTAGGTTCCTAGAGCAACAAAACTCAGTGTTTAATAGAAGTATATTTGGAACATTCGATGACTTTGTAGCAAGTATATCAAAAGAACTGAGTCTTCCATGGACAAAAGAGGTATTAAATGATTAATTTCAACCTGATAAATTGCTAATCTAACAAAAGTAAGCAAATAAGCCACGAACGATCCCAACGATCCACTAGCCGCCGGCTAATGTATAAAAATTGGTTAAATTAACCCTATGTGAAATGCTAATTCTGGATTATCTTTAACCAAACTGGGTTCGCTAACTATTCTGCCTAATCGATTGTATAAAATAAGATACCCAAAGGGAAGCTAAACCTAAATGGTTAAAAAACAAGTTCTTACAACTTAGATTAATCACTTTCGAGTCCGCTTCGTGGTCCCTTAGTATTGAGCTAATAGGATAAAGTTTCTTGCTCATGGAAACAACGGGACATGTTTTTGGTGGTATTCGAACCAACTCGGAGTAGGCTACCACTGATTACCAGCCTACCGTCGTAACCGATGCCATGCCTTATTATAACAATAAGCAAAACCGGCGTTTAATACTATTATTTCTTCAAATAATTAAAAACGTAGCATTAATGACCTGACAAATTTATTTCATTTGAAGCTCGTAAAAAAACAAAAAATCTTTTAGAAAACGTGTAATAGTTTTTCATATTGAATTGTTGATTATTTTCTTTTACATATAAATGCTCTCTCAATATTATCATGTATATTCTAACAGGGATTTTATATAACAGGGATTTGTAACGATAAGTAAATGTAATAGATTTTAATCAAATTTCACGGTCGTCGCTATTATTTTGGCCAATACGGAAAACAAGAATAACAAGTTTAAATAAAGATATTCACGTGAAATTTTGTACCAGTACCATTCCAATTGACATAAATCATTGGGGTCGAACTCCGTCACAACGTGAGTGGATTTCTGTCGAGCTAATGTCACGGATGCCTGTCGATAGTGTCACGGATATTTGGCTAGCAATAAGATACAGAACTGCCTGAAAGACGTTATTATTGTAAAACATATAAACATTGTAAAGGTAAGGACAACTTATGCTACATTTTTTTTATTTAGATGTTGCTTGTAAAATGCCGTTTAACGATAGTTTTCATGTGTTTCTAAATGATTTTGAAGTAAATTACGTCACAGACTATTTCACAAAATAATGCATTTTCACGCCGATCTGCCATTTTTAGCCACATTTTACATCACCTAAAGTCATATTTTCGGTCATAATCGCAACATTTTTTTACCAAAAACTTCAGTAACATTCACAAGTTGCATAGAAGACATGTACAAAACATAAATCAAGTTTTTAAACTCTTGGATAGTTTGTAAAGCCTGCTTCAGCCAGTAATAGACAGTGACGACCGAGAAAATTAAAAAAGCACTTCGTCACAAATCCCTGTTATATAGGATCCCTGATTCTAATAACGCATGTTTTATTATCTTAGTCATTCTGCATCATAGACGATAGTTAGGTTTGTTCACCCTGAAACTGGTTGATATCTCCTAGTGACAGTTATGTTGCAACTGTCCGTTCCAAGGCGGAAAGCCCTGAGGTTCTTGCATTCGTAATTGGTTTGTAACGCCCAAATATTCGAAAACAATAGCCTCACTTTTTGCTATTAGGCTATGTGACATGTCAGTGTTTTTTATTGTTGTTGTTCCTAGTATCATGTTTGCTTGCACATTTATATGAAATACACTTTACAATGATAAAATAGTCGTAGTTTTACACTCCAAGAGTTTGACGCCGTCACGATTCTGGCGGCAATTAATAAGTTTGTGTACACCAATTTATGTATTTATGTACTACACTTCAAAGTGTTTGAGAATTTGATAGCGAATTAACAACACTCAGGAGAGTTCGACAGTTTTTTTTCTGTATAGAAGACTTCCGTTCAATGAGCTTGACCATTTCAAAGGCACAGAGCTGTGACAAATAAGCTACAAATATGTTGCTGGGAAAGAAACCATTTGAAACTGTGGACAATTTACACTTAATGTTAAACACGCTACCGTAGCTTACCTCCTTAAAGATTTAGATTTCTAAATATGTACCATTAATATCTTCAAGGTGAAATGATGAATATGTTGTCTTTTGACCATATCACTGTACGCAAGCAACAGGTCATCTCTGTTCTTAACTATGGGTGGAGCAGTAAGTGAAAATAAAGGTTTAGTTTGACAATAATTAGAAAATATTGATTTCAACAACAAGTTACATGGTTTACTTTGATTCAAATCGCATTCAAACTTATTGTATTGTTTCCTTGAGCAAGACAGTGTTCAGAACTAGAGGGCCAGAAAGCGACATTGGGAGTATAAACAGAATACAAACAAAAAACTATAAAGAATAATATTTCAAAACAGAGCTAAAATAATGTCGTTTAATAATAAACTGCACGAAGCTCGAAAGCTCAAGCTCGAGATACGTCGCTGCCATTTAGGCTGTCAAGACAAGAGTACCTGTGCCAGTTATTACTTGTTTATTGTAGTGTATAGTATAGTCCGTTTTTCTCAACTGTCAAAGCTTGAATAATTTCACGGTGAGTGAATGCATTGTTTTTGTACAGGCGGCCTAATTGTTATTAAATATATCTGATCTAAAACTTAGACAACGGTGCCCCCTCTCAGCCAATCAAATTGCTTAAAAGTGTTTGATAAATCTCATACCACACGGTTAAGTGTTTAATATTATCAGATCGTTTTCTCCGTGCTTAAAACTCGAGAAAACAGTGCGTGAAAGTATGGGGTGGATCCAGACTGTTCCAGTTAGGTGCACACTAAGAACAAAACGCAATGTTATAGTTTGTATTAAAGCGGCAATGAAAATTGAAAAGTTTTTATTCATGGTCTCATTTGTCGACTAGCATAAGTCATGGAATAATACAATCGATTGAAAAAGTCTAGATCCACCCTATTATCAGTTTAAATACAATCAACTGCTGAGTATTTACATGTAGATTTCCAAGGTGAAATGTTTCAATAAGCTTATTGTATTAATTTGAAAGCCAACCAAAGTTTTGAGAATTTAACTGTTAATTTATTTTAATTTAAGTCCTCACAAGAATCAATACGTTGTCACTGTACCACAATAGTATGAACTCATGTGCCATGTTTTGAAAATTGATGAAGTGGACTGGATTGTTTATTTTAACGTTAACACTTACACATAATGTTATTTTGTACACTTACCCGTACTGGTTTGAAATTTGCATACGTACAACTACGTAATTTTGCAGATTATGTGATATATACGTATGAATGTGAAACTGCATTGGCACCATTTCCTATCTATTAAACCCCTCGTGATATGATTGAGAAAAAACGACCTATAGCAGTAAATTAGTTTTATAGTTCGGTAAGGGTTAGGGTTATTTATCAACATATCAAGCTATTTTTACAATCTACATATGCACTGTTTAAACTATATGTTGAATGTTAAAGGGTTCTGAGGAAATCTGTAAACTGATGTTTGTGCGTCACCTTGTTTACCTATTCAATGGGCGAGCTCACTACTTAAAATACATAACCAATACATGCATAAACGGCATGTGCCAATTAGTTGTCAACATAGTGTACATGTATAAGGGACAAAACCAATATGAAATTCATTTAATCGTCTCTGATGAGTTGCTTCCCTTTTTTAATAACTCGTGAGGAATAGTCCTTTTTTCTCAACTTTCAAAGCTTGAATAATTTCACGGTGACTGAATGCATTGTTTTTGTACTGGCGGCCTTATTGTTATAAAAAATATCTTGTCTAAAACATATCATACGGCATAAGCAGATTTACTCGATCATAGTACACACTTTCGGAAACTCATGATGTAATTACGACAATAATTTTAACAAACGCATTTACCGTGAAATTATTCATGTTTTGACAGTTTAGAAAAAACGAACTATACATTGATCGTTCTTTGGAAAATTGTATACAACTGTCAGTGGTGCATACATTAACCCCACTGATTTAAATATTCAATTTTCTGATAACAAATACAGAAATACTGTTGTAAGTAGTTAAATCCGATTATCTTATTGAGTGCTTCAGCACGAACATAATATAATGTAGTAATAATAATCTAGTCGTAAAACAATGGGTGTTTTCGTATTCTTCGAAATACTCAATTACGAATGGTTCTATCCTAGGATAATAATCTGCTTAAGGTTACACACCACTATATAAAATCCTTCTTTGTTGTATATAAAAAGTCTCATTTTCAATGTCAAATTACAGTATGACCAGGAATGTTAGATACCCCAAACCATACATAGGCTGAAAGATCTATCTATTCCGCACAAAATGATCAGTATTAGAAAAAAGTTACGTTACTTATAAGAAAATAAAATTCGATTGGAAGTTCCTACCATGAAAACATCAATGTTTTTCTTTCGTCACAAGCCCATTGATCTATATTAACCCTAGTAATATAGATCAATGCACAAGCCGTACAGAGTTACCTCCCCTTTTAACTACTCTTCGCGAGCAAACAAAGTAGGTCCATTGATTTTTGCATAGTGTAATAGAAAAAACACTGCCAAAGACATACATACTCTTCAATATAAAAATGTACCCTAAATGAGGACACCAGGTACTCTCAAATAATGAATACGCTGCATGTCACACATTCTTTTTCCGGCATATTACCGCTTCCGGTGAACATTTAGTGGTATGCAACCTTTATAAAAGTTTCATTATTGTACTCATGGTGATGGAGACTGGCAAAGCTAGTATGTTGGATAAGAAAAGACAGACACAGTTAAAGAATTGAAGTATGGGCTTTTATTTATAACGCCATAGTAACATATAACAAAGTGAAAAATTGAACTGGTCATATTAAAATAAAATGAAATGTTTCAAACCAACATATCAGGGCAGAAAAAGCGCCAAGGTCAAGTATCACTTGACAACGCTAGTTTGCTTAATAAAAGTTTCATTATACAACTTTATAAAACTTTGTTGGCTTATTTAAATAAACTACGAGCAATTTACGTTGCGATTTGAATAAAACTAATAAAATAATGTCTCCGAGTATTAAGGCGAGAAAAACAATATACGCGACATAACAATATTTATATTTGTTGATAGCAAATATACTTTGGCCAAAGTCAAATAATGCTACACAAGCTTTGTTGAAAAGTAAATATAATCTTTGTTTAGTTGATGATCAACGTAATATTTAACTAAAGAACACACGGGACATTTGTCTTCATATGTTAGAACACAAAGTGAACATGGAAACATATTTTTGAAAGATGTATTGTCACGAGTGAAGACTTTCTAGTCTAACCAGTTGAAATTTACTGAATATATAACGTATTGCAAAAAATAATGATTATTTTTACAACTCGAGTGTTGTCCGCAAGACTGTAGTTACTCAATCTTTCACGCAATGCATTTACTACAGTCTTGCGGACAACCCTCGATCTGTGAAGGTTGTTCTTTTTTCTGGCATCGTCAAACTTAAAGATTTAGTTCCATAACACTGAAGAGAAATTAACATTTTTTGTAATTTCCAATATTTCGACCGTATTTCAGTCTTCGTCATGGTTGTGATATCACGTGATACCAAATGTTCAATTATCGCACTCGTGGTAACTGTGAGATATGGTGGAAATAATGGGGGAGGGGTTAAAAATATTAAGTTTTTCTTCTGTGTTATAGAATTTAAAGGTACTCATTCACAGATTTCAACTTCAATATTAACTTCTTCTAAAACTATCAATATTGTATATTATAAACATTTTGGAAGCAGGAAAGTAGTGTTCTTGTAACGACAATTTTAGTGCAAATTGTCATACAACTACAAACGATGGTGTTTCATGTAGTAAAAATATATCCCGAATGTCACGTCATAGACAATTTTAGAGAATTTTGTAACTTTTATTGTATTTTTCTTGCAACCTACAGGTCGGTTTGTCACAAAATATTAAGAATTAATTTTTGACCCAATTACAGACGCTGAATGGTATTTTGAAAATATGGAAAAAGTAACCAAATCTGTGAACTAGTACTTTTAACTTCGAAATAAAGATTATTCTGTGCCATTTTGGGGAGCCAGGGGCCTATATTATCACATGTCTTACGACCGACTTTTATCGTAACCTGGGCATCATATTATCAAAAATCTTACGATAATTTAACAATACAATATAGAAGGATTTACGATTAAAATCAGTCCTAAGATGTTTGATTATACGGACCCCTGCACTATATTGTACTGCTAAATTATCGTAAGCTTTACTAAAATATGCTGCCCAATTTCAGTATTTAATGCCGTTTTGATTTCATGGAGATTGCATGACATGTTATGAGTCATAATATTTTTCCATCACTGCAAAACTGAAATGTGTCTATAGTTAATAAATAATGGTCAGTGAAGTGAAAAAATCAACTTAACATCTACTCGTAAGTTTATGAGGCGGGGTAAATCTCTGTATGAATAATGAAGTTTTCTGACAGTTTATTATGCAAATAATGTTGTATATCGTAGGGTAATATTTAGACATTTGAAGTACTTTTGTAAACAAGTGTATAAATTGTCTAACATTACAGCTCGTACTTTAGGTCATGAATATTTATGAAAGTTAAATTTGGACTTGTCCACTCAATAGGTGAGTAAAGTGATGTACATACACCATATCACTGATTTTAACCGACCACTTTGAAGAAATTTTACATTTGTTATAAATATAGTGTATAATAATTTACTTTATTAATAATATATATGGCAATACTTCAATAGAATATGTTTAAATTAGGATAACTATCTAATTGCTACCTCTAACATTTGTTTTAAATAGAACCTGTCATGCTTATAACATCATTGTTCCACATGAACGAAATGAATCAATCAGGATGTCGCGCGGTTAAAACACCGAGCACATGATAGATATTGAATAATTTAAGTTGATTTAAAAAAAATAATTTTTGTGGGGAGTTTACGTTTAAATACAAATGACCATATCATCTATTAAAGGTAAGTCTTTTATAATTTTTAATTCATGTTATTGTAACAACAAACGTGTAATTAGTAGAAAAATATTCGTTTATCATTTGTAGGATTTTCATAGTTATAAATGTTGGAAAACAGTACAAGTTTACTAGTTAGTTCAGATTTTGATGTATAGAGTTATCCAGATTAAATAATAAATAAATAGTATGGGCTAATAATTGAATCAAAACTAATTGTAAAAATTGAAACTATGAAGTACGTCAGAAATTTAGACATTTTAATTTTGACATTGAGAATCGTGCAACAAATATTGGCAAATCGCTGCAAATATTTTTCTAGTCTGCTACGGTCTATTTTTTAAAGAAATAATCACGAGGTTGCTTATTCTCTCGGAATGCGATCGTAAGGATATTGCCCAAGTAATCCGCATAAGATTTTGTTGTTTTATTAATCGTACTTGCTCGGTTTTGGTCATAAGAACCGATGCATTAAGCTGAAACCACTGGTTTTAACCTTTGTCCGGGGCCCTGATTGGGAGCCGTCAAAAAAAGTCAATATTGTCTTTCATGATTTTTAAATTACCAAAAAAAACTATTATAATTAATATACTGGATTGCTATTTTCATGAACTATTACGTTATATAGATCGGCACCTGTTATGGGTATGAGACTTTTTCCGGATAAAAAATGTGCTTTTTTCTCAACTTTACGCTTCACAACAGACGAAATTCTCAGCTTCACAGTGTACTTCTTTTCAGGTCGTTGTGTGCTTCTGTTATTGTCAACATGTTTCTGTATACTCGTATTGCTGATGACCATAATGCCAACGTACGTACCATTTTATCAAGAAGATGACAGACACTATATATGTCAAACATTTAATGGACGTTTAGCCAATCATATATACCAGTATGCTTCAGTGTATGGAATAGCAAAGACAAAGAACTTTACCATCATTCTAGGCAAGGACGATGACATTGTGCAATATTTTGAACTACCATCCGCGGATATTAGACCAAGTCGAAAAATCTGTGAAACATTTAAAGTGAAATTTGCAAAACACTGTTGTGTTTTTGATGAAACTTTTATGGATTTACCCAACAATCAGAGCTTTGTCGTAGGAGAATACTTACAATCCTGGAAATATTTTAATCACCTGTTTGGAGAAGTACGGAAGGAATTGGAATTTAAGGATCGTATTAATAATCCAATTAAAAACATATTAATTGATTACAGAGAAGTGTATAAAATCAAATATGGTCAAAATGTGACAATTGTAGGTGTCCATATACGTCGAGGAGATTTGGCAAACTTTGATCTTGGTGGTGTGAGGCCTGCACCAGACTCATACATACATCATGCCATTGACTACACTTGTCAGAAATTCAAAAACGTTGTGTTCATAGTTTGTTCGGATGATATGGAATACGCACATTTAGTGATGAGCTATTCCAAACAGCCTGTGGAATTCGTTCATAATGAACCAATACATGACTTGGCTGTATTGGCCAATTGTGATCACGTGATCACTACAACTGGGTCATATGGTTGGTGGGCGGGGTTTTTATCACGTGGTACTGTCTTATATTATAAATATCCTATGAAGGAAGGAACATTTGAAAGAACTGAATATAATTATGACGATTTCTTTTTACCTGACTGGATAGGATTAGAATGATAAAATATGAAGCGAGAAGACCTTTGAATTTATTTAAGTGAAAGTCTTCGTCGTAATATTAAAACAACGAATAGCAATATCCTCGGGGATGAAATTCAATCACGATTTATTTACATCAAAACATATAAGTTTCATTGTGCATATGTAACTTATTTATAATACTAGGTTTATTACAAAATAATGTGCGGCCGAATGATGGATGTTCAGGTGGGATCCTTGGATTAGAATCCAACTTTGCATCTTGCAATTATGGATATTCCAGGGCATCTAGCCAGTTTCCCCCATTGGCTGGGGGTTGCTTTTCCACCGATTATATACTCATTACCTTTAAGATTAATACTTTATCTAACCAATCAGGCGCTGACGCTGATGGATGGTCCAGAAGGATCCTTGGATTAGAATTCCACTTTGCACCTTGCAATCATGGATTTTTCAAGGCATCTGGCTGGATTCCCTATTGGTCGTTGTCTGCCTTTTCTCATAATCTAATCATAACTTTTATCACTTTTACTTTATCACTATATAATGCATGGTAGGGGGGCGCGCGGGCACTGATGCTGATGGATGTTTGGGCGGGAGCCTTGGGTTAGAATCCAACTTTGCACCTTGCAATCATGGATTTTCGGGGCATTTGGCCAGATTCCCCATCGACCATTTGGCTGCTGTCCTACCAACAATCCATTATCTATCATTCACTATTTTTTAGAGTTGAAAATTCACTTGTTTTGTTGTTGTTGTCGTTTTTAAACTACTATGAGCACTTTATTTATCACAAATTCTGAGTTTTATATTACTCTACAGTTTATGTTTTTTTATATTATATCATCTCTTACTCATTTTCGTTTTCATTTAAACTCGTTTTTCCTAATTATGCATATGATTGTGAAGCGCTTTTGAACATATATTCAATATGAAAAGAGCGCTATACAAATGCGGTATATAATAACAATAATAATAAAAATAATAATAACAGCCGTTATGGTGAATGCCAAAATGATTTGTTTAATTCGGTGTAACACTTTAATCTCCTGGGTGCCGTTTTATCCTTTATATTATTTATAACCTGAATACGTGAACTTGTACTGATAATTCATTGAACAGAAACAATCTACCTAAGTTAACATACATTGCTTATTTAGGAGCAGTAGTTCAATCGCATGTCGCACGCTTTGGGATCGAGAGGCCCTGGGTTCGAATCCTACTAGTGGCACTGCTAATTTCCTTGAGTAAGAAATTAAACTGGGATTGCTTCACTCTAAATAATCCAGGTGTAAATGGATACCTACGAGGGTGGTATAATTTCCTTGCGCTGATTTGTCGGCTGCACTAATAAACGGAGTAAAAACACTCCCCAGTGAGATTGAAAGATAGATACCAGTAGCCCGATGACCAGGGGTAATAGCTGTTAAGTCCGTGAACGTGCATAAGCATAAACTCAGACTATAAAATGCCATTACATTTTATCATTACATTACATTGTAAATAGATACTGAAAGATAAAAGGATAAAAACATGTTTACCTAAGACTGGTGTTCACTATATCATAAATGAAACTGTATAAATCTATAAATACTTAAACTCATTGGTCTGTGTTGCAAATGTATAATTCAGTGCTTGTACATTGTAATCCTGTGCCTTCAGGCTAGCTTTTATTGTGACTTGGCCGAGTGTCAGCTTACTACTCTAGAGATCGTGGGTTTGAATCTCAGCTGGGACCATGTACTTTATCGGGTTATATTTTTAACATTCTGAGATATACTTTGTGATAGAATTATACCTATGTTGCACAGTAATATACCCTTGAATTTTCTTATCAGTAAGTGCTGATTTTGACATATAACACGTTACCAAAATCCTTTCAAATTTGCAAATCATAAATAATAATCAAAGACAAGCACAAGTGTATTAAGTGTATTTTATTACAAATTACAATACATGAATGTGTTAGTTTGACAATGGAGTTGGACAAGTTGTGAAGTATATATACTGATTTTATAAAGTTACATTTTAACAAGGCATTTATAACTTTTATAGAGGATGAAATTAAATTACTGATTTGCAAATAGCATATTATATTCACACATTCGTGAAAATTACATGTTCCGGTCAATTGACTGTTATACTGACCGCTATACGACGCAAATCGGTCCAAAACTAGTGGCGGCTGACCACGTTGAAGAGGGTTATACAGATATCGGAACGTGCAAGTTGTCACACGGTACGGACGGTACACGCACGTTATACGAACACGGACTGCACGTTACACGATACACGAACACGATAGATAGCTTGATTTGCGGTTAAAATACACGATTCCGAGTCTCGATACACGTTTAACACGATTGTTCGAAATCCTCGGCTTTTTCGCCCAGAGAAAAACGTTTCAACGACGACACGTTAAACGATTAATGCGTCTCAAATGTAGATTGAAAACAAAAAATATTCTTCTGTTTCGTCGTAAATATGTAACTAAACAATATAAGTTTTGTTAAATTTATTGAAAATCGAGTTTACCTGCTCAAATTCTTAAAAACAAAATGTTACAAGTTGGCTTAAATCGAATTTAAATTCACGCACACGATTGTCAACTTCGAAATCACACGATAGACAAAGAAATAAAAATTTAAATATGTTACATTGGTTCATTACACAGTTAAGCTTGATTGTAAAATATAATATTGTATCAATAAATTTATTGAATATCGACATTTAAGTAGAAATTAAGGTACACGATAGGCGGGCAGTCAATGCACGATGGACAAAAAAGAACACGATTGATAATATTTTGTATAAAAATTGAATTAGTATACGGTGTACAACAAAAATACTAACTGTATAATAAAGAATATTATTACTGTCAAAATAATTTAATGTCATTCTTAGTAAGTTTGTTTTAATCGAATTAAAAACCACGAAAAGCCGATCAACTCACACGATTGATAAAAATACACGTTTAAAATTTTTTTCCTTTGTTTTCTTTAAATCATTCATTGAGAAAAGATGTCATAATTGTATGTGTATATGTTTCAAAAGTTAAACACAGTCTTAGCTTGATTGTAAAAATATAAGCAAGTCATATAGTATAGATTATTTTATTGAATATCGACATTTTTAGTAGAAATAAAGGTACACGATCGGCGAGCAGTCATTACACGATAGACAAAGAAGAACACGATTGATATTTTTTTATCAAACAAATTATGTAAGTACTTGATGTATAACAAAAATACAAACTGCAGAATAAAGAATAACATTACTGTCAAAAATTGTTTTTGTCATTCTTTGTAAGTTGGCTTTATTCAGATTTAAAACCACACACACGATAGCCGGCGAAACCCACACGATAGAAAAAGAAATACACGTTTCAAGTTTTTTCTCTGTTTTTATTTTCAAGCCATTCATGGTGAAAAATACTTTGAATTAGTATATTTTTTCAAAACACAGTCTACGCGTGATTAAAAAATATAAGCATGTCATATTGTATAATGGTCGCCTTTTTAGTAGTATGTATACTAGATATAAACGTTTACATGCAGTGCTTGCGTGAAGACGCGGTATTAAGACAGTACACACACCTCGTGTTAACTTACTATTTTATGCCGACTACAAAATCGATATTTAAATAAAAAGTTTTACATATAAATACGCAAATATGAGGGAATAATACGAATAAACTGTAAAAACTAAATAATTTAATTTACTTTAAGAATTAAAACAATGATGACTTTTTTAATCATATAGAGTCGTGATAAACGAGTTCTTGACCAAGTGAGATGTCAATTATAACAGTTTGTTTACTAAACGCTTTAGCCACTGACAAACAAAGAAAATGTTTGATGATGAAGATAAATGAAAGCATGTGTTTACATTTTAAATATAATAGTAGTATAACGATTATTTTAATTTAGTAACAACATTTCGGTTGGGCCGCAATTTAATTGACCGCAGATTGGTCCGAAATGAGCCGCAGTTTATCGACGTACGGCATTTAAGCAGGAATTTCCGGTTTAAACAAAGTCAACATTTATTCTAAACTCAACTTAATGAATCGCGGTTTTTCTTTTTGTTTACGGATGATGATTAGTCGACAATGCATAAGTATTTAACACATTTATACATATGGATTTGTCAATATCTCGGGCACACGATACACGGTAATAAAACGCAAAATCACAATATCTCGGACCGATTTTTACCGTGTATTTACACGATGAGCGGTCTACACGTTACACGATTGAAATACACGGTAAATTATACACGCACACGGTATGAATTATACACGCACGATACACGCACGATACACGCAAATTTCGGAAACTTGCACGATCCGAGATCTGTAGATAGATTTATTTGTGATGCTTTTTACAAATTTTTCAAATCATACAAATATTTAACGATAACATAATAACAAGAATATGACATAAGATATCACAGTAATGAATGAAGATATTAGTAAAAATATAAATTGCATCACAGGATAGCCCATAAAGTCCTAGGACTTAATTCCAATGGGGTCCTTTGCCTTAAATCATTAAATATTAAAGTACAAAAAATACACAAATATATCTACCTAGGTTATGGTAATAAAAATAGAATTAAAAACATCAACATAGTACATATATATATATTATCACTGACATAATTAAAAATAAATAAAATCTGATTTATCAACACTGAACATTTGTTCACTGAAGTAATTTTTAACAGCTACTTGAACGATTTACTGAATGATTTAGTATTTTTAATAATCTTAATTTCATATGGTAAAGTCTTTAATAGCATTATAAAAGAATATTTTCTTGGTATAAGAATTGATATGGGGTATAAAATAATTGTATTTATTTCTACTTTGATGGATATGTAGTGTTGATGTTAATACAAAATTTTCTTTCATGTATGATGGACTATTATCATTAAAAATTTTATGAACATGGTTTAGTCTTTGAAACTTTACTCTGTTTTCAACATATAAAAATCCATTATTTGTAAAATCTGTAACTTGTAAAGATGTTCTAAAAGGGTCATCCTATATAAAGGGTCAATTAGAACAAACAGATAGGGAGGACCCTGAACTGACCGTAATGGACAGGGTCATGCTATATAGAGGTGACCCTTAATACAGGTTTCACTGTATAAGCCATAAATCGCTAGGAATGGCTAGTTTTAAGTTGACTTATGTTGTGAGACCCAACTGTAATAAATATTTACTAACGAAACTAAAAAGACAATCATATATTGATGGGTCAGTGCAAACAAGAGTCTGTATTCTTATTTATTTACATGCAGTTGGACCAGTTTTGCTCTTACCCATTGTGAACAAAAATAGTTATTTACATTTCTATACATATTTGAATATCAAACAATAGACATTTATAATGGAAAGTTTAGAAAAAGTATACATGTTAAAAGAAAGTCTGCTTCATGATACATGCACAAAATAGAGTTATTTGAACAATAACCCTGATGATCAAAATCACCTTAAAACAGGTGATCCTTACACCAATCATTCACACCTGGGCAGAGCTAAGCAACAGAAAGTAAATTTCAGTGTCCCTGTTAGGATTCGAACCTGGAATTTCTCATCCCCAGTGGACCACAACCTTAACATGTGAGTATCACAGTAGAGTAAACAAGATTTGAGACAAAGATAAACAAAAGAGAAAGACATAGTAATATACAAAACAAAATTAATATCACATTTCATAAAAATAATTGTAGTAGTCAATTCATTAACATTTAATGTAATAAAATAATACACATTACATATACATACTTTATCAATTATTTACACACTGAGGAGCGGACGAATAGCGGCGAAATACTGTGTTTAAATGCATATATTAAATCAACAGAGGCATCCCCAAGTTATTGTCTTTTATCATACATATATATATAACTATCAGAACATAGTCTGCAAGTAATAAATAAAGTGGCACTCAATGCATATGCATAATTGAAAGTTTACATAAATCCAGATTTATAACTAAAAACAGCTTTATTTGTAAACAAGAAATGTAATGTGGACACCACATTAAAGCTGGATTTAAAAACTTTAAACGCAAAAAAATCAAAGAAAAATAATCCATAAAAGAGCCAGATAGAGTTGCAGTTACTTTCTAATTCTGTTTATCACATAGCATCTTATCATTGTATGAAGTTTCTTAAAGATCTGACAAAAAATGGCAGAAATATATGCTAAATTGAAAACTTTAATGCAATTGTTACAGTCACCGGACGCCTGCCCACCCACTCGCCTGCCCATGTTTAACTAAATTATAAGTCAAATTTTTTCGTTGAAAAATCCGGCTAACAATGTAAATGTTTAAAATCAATAACTCGGTCATTTTATATACAATTCTCTAATATAAGAGATACAAGAACTATTTACAATTTCAAATGGAAATAAATTGAGTGCCAATTCAATTCCAATCAAAAATACATGAACAACTGTAACACACAATACACTAGTAAATGTACACACAAAATAATACAACACTACTCTGAAACGTTCAACTTTGATATGTTCTGAATAAAATATTTTGTATTGAAAGACATGTACTTCTAAATCAAACATTTTTTAAAATGAAAAAGTGGTCTCCCCTTGGCTTCACTAGAGGACCATGCACCGCTCCCCTGAGATCTAGATTCTTAGGGCATCTGCATCTTAACTAAAGAACTATTTTATTTATTTATTTATTTAATTGGGTTTTACATCATTTTCAACACATATTTAGGTCATACAATGTATATATGATGGTCTGCTCTTCCTACTATAGGTTTCCTGCTCACTATTCTATCACCAGTACTAACTTACCCTACTACAAGGCCAACAGCTCATGTATAGGGTATGGCCTACCATGACCAGGCTCGAACCAGCGACCTCAGGATTCAAAATCAGACATGCTAACCACTATGACACAGCCGCAGCTAAAACACAGGTACATTGTACAATCTTTACCCAAGGAGTACAATTTGAACAAACTTTGAGAGCCTTCAGGTGATGCCACATCCCAAAATGGAAGATTTAAACAAAAAATTGTTTTTTAATTCGCATCTGTATATTTTCTTGATTATATTCTCAATTCAAATTACTTTCACTTCTTGCATAAAAAAAGCAGACATGAATTTTGAGATCTTGTGAACATCTAGATATAAGTTCAAATTTAAGTCTTCATAAAATAAAATTTTATAACTACATACCTCTACAACCATGTAAATCAGGGACGGATCCAGGATTTTTTTCTAGGGGGGTTGGAACTTTTCTAGGGGTGTCGGAACCTCAAACCACAACCACATTATACACATTTTGCAGAAAAAATGCAACATTTAGATAATAAAAACTACATTACCATTAAATCTAAGTTAAGTACAAAAAAATATGCTTCATGCTACTTAAGAATGATTTACAGGCAAGAAAGACACTAATGGACAGGTACATTTTCCAAATTCTAGGGGGGGGGGCAGACCCCCCTGACCCCCCCCTGCTGGATCCACCTATGTATATAAATGTAAATGACTTAAATATTAGAATGAAATGATATTTACAACTTTGTCAGGCACATTTCAATAACACATGTAATAGTGCATTAAATATATATGGAATAAACATCATGTACAATGTAAATAAACATGGTTAGAAAAATACAAGCTCAACATGATTATATCATATATCGTATCACACTGACTGGTAACAAATCATTATCTATCAAACTTAAGGCAGGCTATCGACAAACAATACAATATTTCTTTATTTGGCTATATCTATGTAACAGAATATCATCTTAAACCTTTTACTGGTCAATCCCATGTTTTTATTTGTCTGAAACCCCCCATCCAAATGGCCATTACAGGACTTGAAATTAATAATTTTCCTTTTAGGAAAATTAAAAAAAAACGACATTTTATAAGTGCCCCCTCCATGAAAAAGTGTTTCAGGGGGTCCCAGATGCGAGATGTCAATTGTCAATTTTAACCCATGTCCTGACCAGAAAAGGCTTAATCAATGCAAACATTAATAACAGTGTAAAAACATGACAATACATTGACACACTCAAATATAATTTAACACATATAATTTATGTGCAAGCACATACATAAGTGAACATCAAATAATATTAAGAAACTCAACATAGAAGTTAAAAAATGAAAATTAATCATTTGTTTATTAACACTAATCAGTTGGTTCAAAGCGTCAGTAAATGATATATTTATTCATTTATACTGAGTTTAACACCTTGTTTACATATTTTGGTTATTTTATTGTGTCCAGCACACCTAACCTAGCTTTACTGGACCCTTGTCTATAACCAGTTCTCACCTACCTATCCACAAAGCCAGAACCTTCTCCATATACCTTATAATTGTAGGTAAAAATTGACATTTTCATGGAAAGCTGAACCCCTTGGAGACACTAGATTCCAAAAAACCAGTGTGCTACCATTTGCACAACTGACTCAGATTGAACTGTCAGTGAATTATAAAACATACATATATGTAGCCCTCTAGTCTTAATCTAAGAGGCTTAATATGTACTAATGTGTTATAACTGTGACCTCATAATCATTGGTGAAAATGATAGGAAATTAACATTTGTAAATAAAATATAGCAAACATACATACAAACATCTATATATATACAAACCAAAAATTAAAAAAATTGTAACAGATTGCACATCAGTCTATGATTAAAAATATATAACATTTATTTTAATAGGGTTTCAAAAATATCTCCAATTCGAAAATACTATGTATCCTGAGAGATCTGGACCCAAGATAATACAAAAGAACCTATTCTATCATGCTAAATTTTTTATTGAAGTGTATGGTATAACTCAAAGGAAGCCAGAATAATACAAAGTCACAACACTTTATACCCTGTTAGACATAACAGTTTAAGGTATATTACTAAAAAAGACTGATAACTAATTTTTGAAACCATTTTTTTAAATAGAGCACAGTTCTTCAAAAGACTCAAAAGATGTTGAGCCAGACAAAAGAGATAAAGCCTTGGCTATTCATGCTTTCATAAATCTAAGAAATAGAAAAATTTACAAAAGAGAAGCAGACAAGCGCATTAAAGAATTGCTAACATAAGAAGAAATTGATGACCCATTTTGGTGTGCACAAGGTACATAGTTTCATAAGGACTTGAGTGCATACACAACAGGGGCAGATCCAGGATTTTTTTCTGGGGGGGGGGGGGTGGCTAACTTTTTCTAGAGGGGTCCAAACTTTCAAACCACAACCACATTTTACACATTTGCAGAATAATGCAACATATCAATAGTAAAAACTACATAACCATTAAATCTATGTTAAGCACAGAAAAATTGCTTTATGCTACTTAAAAATGACTTACTGTCAATTAATACACTAATGGAAAGGTAAATTTTGGAAATTCTAGGGAGGGTTCAGCCCCCCTGACCCCTCCACCCCCCGCTAGATCCGCCTTTGCACAATATATTTTGTAAGGTGCATACAACACTGCTTGGTTACCAGTAAAACTCAACTATTCTTTTATGTAAGTGTCTCTTATTTGATGTTGTATCATTAAGGCTGAATATGACTTTCAGATTGTGTCTCAACTCCCTTTAAAATCATTTTTTCCATATTGTATCTATAGCAACTGTTATATTTGCCTCAATTCTATCATTGATATCAGTGGTTGATAGCCAGGTTAATGCTTTAGTTTCTATCATCTGCCATTCTTCTTGTCTTGAGGAACAATGATGTCTCAACCATGAAATAGCTAGTACAGTATATATAACATCCATGTCCTGAAATAGAAATCATTGATTATAATGAATATATACCCTAAACTGGTAAACCATGATTCAATGTGTTTTGCACCCCCAACTATTCAAAATGACTGCCAATTAGTTTGATTGGATTAAACACTGTTGAAACAGTAATTGTATAGGTCATATTATGGAGGTCAGTTGATGAACTCATCTTTCCGGAGAAGACAGCCTCTAGACTTGAAAACAAGAGGGCCATGATGGCTCTTGATCATTCACCTGAGTACAACTGCAGCCCAGAGAAGAAAATTCTATTTTTAGTAACAGTGACGTTGACCTTGAACTTAGAGGCATGAGTATTGTATTTAACACACCATCTAGTCATGATGAACATTTGTGCCAAGTTATTTTGAAATCACTCCATTCATAATGAAGGTAAAGCCAATACAAGAAAATTCTATTTTTAGTAACAGTTACCTTGACCTTGGACATACAAGCATGGGTGTTGTATGTGACTTAACATCTGGATATGGTGAATATGCATACCAAGTTATTTTAAAATAAAAAAAGAAATAACAAATTTACAGCCCGGAAAAGAAAAATATATTTTAAGTAACAGTGACCTTGACCTTCAGGCATGGGTATTGTACGTGACACACTGTCTAGTCATGATAAACATTTGTGCCAAGTTATTTTGAAATCCAATAAAAAAATAAGAAATTAGCCTAAAAAATAGCCTGGACAAGTTTGTTCTATTTTTAATAATTGTGACCTAGTTTTTAACCCCAGATGACCTATATTTGAACATGTCTGAGTAATTACTGTGACAAAGGTCCTGACTTAATTTCTTGACATTCAGAGCAAAAATGTGACCGCTAGAGTGTTAACAAACTAAATGTGGACAGATGACAGACATTCATCGATCCTTATAGCTCACCCTGAGCAAGCTCAGGTGGGCTTAAAAGTATTTTAACAGAATTTAAGTACATTTGTAATAAAATTTTAGATAAAGGTGGCTTAATTTTACGTTTTCTCACACCATTTCGATCAAAATATACTTACTTACTTAGCAAGGGAGGGTAAGGGGGGTCCAGTGCTCACCCTGAGCAAGCTCAGGTGGGCTTAAAAGTATTTTAACAGAATTTAAGTACATTTGTAATAAAATTTTAGATAAAGGTGGCTTAATTTTACGTTTTCTCACACCATTTCGATCAAAATATACTTACTTACTTAGCAAGGGAGGGTAAGGGGGGTCCAGTGACTTGCAGACCTTACTTGAAAGGATATCAAAGTATCTTAAGACTCAAACACTCATCATTTAGGGCAGTTGCAACAAGGACATAGTCAGTGGAATAACTAAGTACTGATTTTATTATGTGTTAAAAAACAGTAGCAAATCAAGAAAAGGTAATGTAGAGCCTTAACCCTAGCTTGAAAACCATTTATAGCCTTTATCCATAAGCCTGAAGCCAAGATAGTACCTTAACCCACTTGCCTGAAGCCCATGTGGTGCCTTAATCCACAAGTCTGAAGCCCAGGTAGTGCCTTAATCAACTAGCCTGAAGCCCATGTAGTGCCTTAATCCACAATCCTGAAGCTAATGTGGTGCCTTAATCCACAAGTCTGAAGCCCAGGAAGTGCCTTAATCAACTAGCCTGAAGCCCATGTAGTGCCTTAACCCACTTGCCTGAAGCCCATGTGGTGCCTTAATCCACAAGTCTGAAGCCCAGGTAGTGCCTTAATCAACTAGCCTGAAGCCCATGTAGTGCCTTAACCCACTTGCCTGAAGCCCAAGTGGTGCCTTAATCCACAAGTCTGAAGCCCAGGCAGTGCCTTAATCAACTAGCCTGAAGCCCATGTAGTGCCTTAACCCACTTGCCTGAAGCCCACATGGTGCCTTAATCCACAAGTCTGAAGCCCAGGTAGTGCCTTAACCCACTTGCCTGAAGCCCATGTAGTGCCTTAACCCACTTGCCTGAAGCCCACGTGGTGCCTTAATCCACAAGTCTGAAGCCCAGGTAGTGCCTTAATCAACTAGCCTGAAGCCCATGTAGTGCCTTAACCCACTTGCCTGAAGCCCATGTGGTGCCTTAATCCACAAGTCTGAAGCCCAGGTAGTGCCTTAATCAACTAGCCTGAAGCCCATGTAGTGCCTTAACCATGTGGTGCCTTAACTCACTTGCCTGAAGCTTAGGTGGTGCCTTAACCCACTTGCCTGAGGCCCATGTAGTGCCTTAACCCACTTGCCTGAAGCCCATGTAGTGCCTTAACCCACTTGCCTGAAGCCCATGTAGTGCCTTAACCCACTTGCCTGAAGCCCATGTAGTGCCTTAACCCACTTGCCTGAAGCCCATGTAGTGCCTTAACCCACTTGCCTGAAGCCCATGTAGTGCCTTAACCCACTTGCCTGAAGCCCATGTAGTGCCTTAATCCACTTGCCTGAAGCTTAGATAGTGCCTTAACCCACTTGCCTGAAGCCCATATAGTGCCTTAACCCACTTGCCTGAAGACCATGTAGTGCCTAAATCCACTTGCCTGAAGCTTAGGTAGTGCCTTAACCAACTTGCCTGAAGCCTCAAAAAGTTGATTTGGGCTAGTGAAAATTAAATGTTTCAAATACTTGGGCTAGTTGATAATTTTGCCTATCTCAATATAACAAAATAATCACATAGTGCTCAAAAAGAATTAAGGCAATGTCAGACTGAGTCAATAAATGGGCTAGTGCTTGAAAAAAGATAGTCCATGACTGAGTCAAGATCAACATAAAATCAAATTAAAAGTAGCGATACATACAGTGGAGAATTTCAGTTTGTCCACATCATCTTTTGTTACATTAAGTAAATCCAATAAAGCCTGTGACTGTTTCCATTGTCCATTTATCTGTTGTAGAGATATTACATTTAACATCTTATTACCTGAAAATTTATACAGATAATATTTGTTTACCATAACAATGTTGTAGGGCTGTCACAATATATTTAGGTAGGTTCATGATTAGGGATGTCAAGAAATACCGGTGTGTACCGGTATATTGCAATATGCAGCTGCGGCAATACGTACCACGGTACGAATTTAACACACTGGTTTTTTCGATATTTTTTATTTCATGGAAAAATTGAAAAACAATAGACAAACTGACATTTCATTTCTTTCATTTTCCAGAGAGAAGAATTTTGAATGAAATAAAAATAAAGCCAAATACCAGTACCTTTTTTGTACTGCAGCTGCATATTGCAATATACCAGTATACGGGTATTTCTTGACAGCCTTAATCATGAACCTACCTAAATTAATTGTAACAGTTTGTATGCATAAAATGTAGACAAAGGCTGCCTTATTACCAAATTATGAGCCCATGATGGACCCTTGGGGTAGAATATTCCACCCAGAAACAATTCATTAAACATACCTGAACTAAATGTAGTAGATTGTGTGGTTTAAAAGTAGGTTAACAATACATCATTACCCAAGGATGAGCCCATGATGAGCCCATTGGTGTATAACACTCCATCCAGTTAGAAGTCATAAACCAATCTGAACTAAATGTAACAGCTGATGTACATAAGATGTGGATAAATTTTAACTTATCACCCGAGGATGAGCTCATTATGGGCTCATAAGTGTATAATGCTTAGTCCATTTACAAGTCATAAGTGTGGTACCTATACTGAATGTAACAGTTTGTGTAAATGAAATGAAAATACCAGTAAAAAAAGCTTTTTACCCCCTGGCAGCCAGCGCGGTCCAGAATAGAAAACCCTGTATATAGTGTTTTTGATTCAAGACTATGCTGGCTACCTGCATTTTTATCCAAGGATGATCCCATGAAGTAGATTGCTTCACCCAGTAACAAGCCATAATCTTAGTCTTACCTGAACTAAAAGTAGCAGTTGGTGTAGTTGAAGAGGATCCAACATCATCTTCATCAGAAAATGTTTCAGAGAGTAATCTGCTATCCGACTCATTTGTAGAAGAGAAATCAATTGCTTCATCTGTACTAAGTTTAGCAGTAGATCCTGAATGTAAAAAGAGCATTGAGATTTAGAGCATTATGTACAGTCATCCAAAGTTACCTCGGCATTTGTAACAAGAGCTCTGCTAGGCTGGGCATTATACACCCATGTGCTGTCCATGCTGTGTGCTGTCCCGTATGAAGTCCGATTGACCTTGACCTATGACCCAGGGCCTCAGACACAATAGGGAACACCCCTGACCCATGGGCTATCCTCACATAAAATGTGGTGAACCTGAGTGAAGCTATTGCTAAGTAATTTTCAAAACATCTATTCCCATATGATGTCGCAGTAACCTTGACTTAAACCTTAGGAACTTTGACCCCAAACAGCACATCCTTTAAACAAGGGTTATACACATGTAAAATTTAGTAAACATAGGTACAGCAGTTGTTATGTAATCATTAGGACAAAGTTTTCCAATATGAAGTCCCAGTGACCTTGACCTTTGACCCCAGAGTATCAGAAACAATAGGACACATCCTTCACATGAGGGCTATCCACATATTGGTGAACTTCAATGAAGTTGTTGTAAAGTTATTGTTCAGATAAGGTTTTTCCATATGATGACCAAGTGACTTTTACCTTTAAAGATCGGGCCTCAAGGATCAAGCCTCAAAACTTCCTTTGACACAAGGGCTACTCTCACATAGAATTTGGTAAACCTAGGTACAGCCGATGTTGAGATATCTTCTGGACAAAGACTCCCATATGAAGTTCCAGTGCCCTCGATCAATAGGGCACACCATTAACCCAAGGGCTATCCACATAAAATTTCTTTAACCTTAGTGAAGTTGTTGTTAAGCAATTGTCCAGACAAGGTTTTTCAATGAGATGCCCTATGACCTTGACCTTTGAAGCTATGGTCTTGAAACTAAGTGCACACCCTTGACACAAGGGCTTCTCTCAAATTAAATTAGGTACAGCTGTTATTGAGTAATCATCCAGAAAAAGTTTTCCACATGAAGTCCCACTGACCTTGACATTTGACCCTAGGGCCTCAGACACATTAGGGCATACCCTTGACCCAAGGGCTATCCACACATAAAATTTGGTAAACTTAGTGAAGCTCTTGTTGAGTTATTGTCAGACAAAGTTTTTCCATGTGATGTCCCTGTGACTTTGACCATTGACACTAGAGCCAAAAACCTATCCTTGACACCTGGGCTACTCTGAGATTGTATTTGGTGAACCTTGGTATAGCCGTTGTTGAGTTTACATCCAAACAAAGTTTCTCTATAATTATGAAGTCAACAAAATTTAGGTCATTTTATTGCGTTCAGAGCACCTAACCTAGCTTTCCTGGACCCTTGTCTACAACCAGTACTCACCTACCCTTCCACAAGGCCAAAAACTTCCCCATAATGGAGGAAAATTGACATTATTTTCATGGAAGGGTATAACCTCCCTTGGTGGGATTCGAACCCGAACGCCCATCGGGACACAAGATTCCAAATCCCGGCTTGCTACTTACTGCCCAAACGACCCGGGTAAAAAATAAGAAAAAAGATGACACTGTAAATACATATGTACATAGTATAAGCTATTTTTAATAACCTTAACCCCTAGAATGACTATGACCTTTGACCTACAGACCTAAGTCTAACTGTGGGGATGATTTGTGACAAGCAATTTGATAAAACCCTTATAACTAATAAAAATGGTCTGTATATGAATTGCAAAAGAACTGAGCGACAATATAGACCATAAGCCACCGGGCTAGCTCAGTTGGTAGCAAGCAAGTCTATTGATCGAGGGGTCGTGAGTTTGATTCACGGGCAGGGCATACTTTCGTGGAGCTTGGACATGAAATTATTTCTACGGCCATTCTCCCTCCTACCAATGATTTTTAATTATGAAGGGCAGTTGTCAGATACTGGCGAAAGTATTTGCTTAGTAGTTGGTTAACAGCTAAATCCAGAGATTTTACCTTTCCAGAAGGAGTAAGTAGGTTGACTGACCACCGTTAAATAACCTATACAATGTGTTCCTACACCGTTAAACCCAAAAACAACAAACAAATGCAGACCGTAATACAATATATACTTCATTAAGTATAAAACCACAAAACTATAAAGAAATGAAATGTACGGAGCTATTTGTAATTACCGCAGTTATCTTTGCATGAATAAAATTGATAGTTTACATTGAAGAAACTGACAACAAATTGGACTTAGATAAAATACAACATTTTCATAGTAATGTACCTTATATGTATACATTGTGTAATTTACTCTGGACTGTGCCAGCCCCTACTAGTATGTGTTACTTTTTTTTAAATTTAACTAACTACCTCATGCTGTGCATGTTCACCAATTTTACACCTATAACCCAAGGTCATTTGGCTACTGGCTACTATTTGGAAATCTTACTGAGGAATCCTCTATGCCACATAAAAGCAGCCCACAAATTGGCGCAACAGGATTATACAAACCTTGCAGGTACCTACTAACACCAGGGCAGAATAAAGAAATATCAAATGATTGTTCGCTAAAAGAAATAAGAAGAGGCCCTAGTTGGGTTAGAAACCTGAACCCTTTGATCCCTACGTATTGGTCCTACCTTTGGACTACTGCTCCTACTTACAAATAAAAGAATACCTTTCATAAAATCAATGTAAACTTACGTTGGCTGCAGTTCTTTGCTGATTTAGACTTTCTTGAGAAAAAAGATAAGAATGATGATTTCTTTTTGGATTTTGCTTTTTTTGGAAACTGAAATAAAGTTCATGAATTGAATTTACTGTCACAGTGTACAATAGGTTAATTATTAATACACTTCAAGAATGTTTTAATAACCTAACTAATATACTCAAGTATCAAGAGATAATTAATGAAGCTGGACTTAACTAAAGTCACAATCATCTGAAGAAATACAAAAATACAGTTGACTGACTCAATTCATAGCAACAAGATATTTATATACATGTACTTTTATAATAAACATGGCTTTTTTCTTACATAACAGGAGCCTTTTGCATTCCCCTACTGAAATGCCATTGAAATTATGCAGACTCCTTCAAATTTGGAGGTTACCTTTGATTTTTCATTCCTCTATCAATGGAATTCAGGGACAGGGTTCGACACTAACAGTGTCCCAGGATTCCTAGGAGAGGAATCCCAGTGATGCTTAGAAAGGGGTTCCTCCTGAATCTCTAAAAATCTGTGCTCTAACATGAAATTGAGTTCACATGAATTGTTTACCCCAATTTGTGACTTAAATCTGTATCTTAATATTTTGTCTATTATTGGAGGAATCCTTAATGTTAACATCTTGGAGGAGTGGAACAAATGTAGGTAAATTTCTTGCTAAAAGAAATTAACAGTTCCCCTAGTGGGATTTGATCACAGGACCTCTCAATCCCTTAGCAGGCCTTCTACAACTGGGTCACTGCTTCTACACTAGTCACTATACTCTCAAACTCTGTAACAACACTAAACATGTACAAAAAGGGACCTGGAAATTTGTCAAATCCCAATAGGTTCTAGGTATGTTCCTTAACTGAACCGAAATGGACTTAAAATGGCTACCATACCAATCATACAATAATACTTATTGAATAATGATCTTCCATGAGAAATTACTAGAAACATTTACAAATGCCTGCGGGGCTAACTCAGTCTGTAGCACAGATAAATCATGTAGTGCAGCTGTCAGTAGTAGAGCTGGGTACTGCCAGGAAATTTTGTACCACGGTATACCACGGTTATTTATTAAATACCACTGTATATATACCACAGTATACCACAGTGTAAGCCTTAACTATGTACAGTAGCAGCGCTATTAAATAAAAATACAAGTTCAATTCTAACTTTAGAATACACTAAGTCCTTATTTAATTACTATTGCAACTTTATCATCCGTATTTTTTAAAAGATTTTTCGAAAATATATTAAAAAAAATTGCCACCCCTGCTGAAATATATAATGTGTACAACCAAAATCTTGGGTACTACTCGTTCACAGGTTCTGCTTGCTTACCAGACAGCAAGTTAAGTTATTCAATACCTGTATTTCCAAAAATATCAAGGTGTTGTACTGCGAGATAAAAAACCATGGTTACCAGTTTACCGGTAATACCGTGCACCTCTTATTAGTAGCAGCTGAAAGATATGCCTAGTAACTGATTAACAACTTAATCCAGATATTTAGCCAATCCAGAAATTGTAAGTACATAGTAGGTAGACTGACCACTATGAAATGTCCATCACAATGTGTTCTTATGGCATTAAACCAAACAAGAGCAGTCCAAGGACAGCGCGCTCGACTTTTTGGGTGTTTTGTTCATGTCAAGGCTTATCTTTAAACAAAAATGATTTCAAGACAGGACTTAATTTTTGAAAGGAAATAATTCAGTCAAACAATAATTACCAATTTATATTTGTAAAATATAAAAGGGGAATTACTCCTAAAACATTCATCCATAGTAACGTCCCTTCAAAGTTAAGTAGACATAGTATCAATGAATGAGCATACCTACTATTATTATAATCTTTATATGGAACTACATGTATTAATATTTCAATTTAAACAAATTTCAACATAAAAGTATAGGGGAATAACTCCAAAAAATTATCAAGAGATATTTACCTTTTTAGTAGTGTAGATGTAGTACTGATGAATAAGCAAACGAACTGTCATTGAAATATCTTGACGAGTATTGAAAACATTTCAGTTTTAAGTACTTTAACCTTGATTAAAAAGTTGAAAATGGGAATAACTCCAAAAATAATTCATCAAAAGTTACATCCCTTTGTAGTCGAGTAGATATGTAGTCGAGTAGATGTAGTTCTGATGAAAAAGCATACTAACTTTCTACACCCACACCGACGCAAAAGTGATAGCAATAGCTCTTATTTTCTTCGAAAAGTCGAGCTAATGATTAAAACTTACACTTATTGGTGTGGCACAAGCATCAGCATCAAATTCAGCATCCATTAAACCACAGGACTTCATACTTGACTGAAAATAAATAATCGCAATAATAAATTATAATTATTGAAATTGTATTGTAATTAGGACAGTAAAACATACATGCATGCTTGCAGGAATAAAGTAATGCCTAAAGTTTGGAGGCATTTCAGATCTACTAAAGAGCTTTTTTAAAAATTTGATTAATTATCACTTATTTTGAAATGCTTTTTGGATCATTCCAGCTCAAATCAACCAGCGCTTCCCAGGTCACCCTCTCAGATCTGCCTGCAACTTTTAACATTTGTACATCTAATTCATGGGCAAAAATGAAATATTTAGTCAGTATCTCCAATACTTTGGAACAAAATGGCATTTTAAGTAAAGAGGGGTAATTTTGCAGTTTCTGAATTTCGTCCTGAGGCCATGTTTAGATACTTATATCTCCTGAAATATTATTTCTATACTTCTGAAAGTGATATATGTCACACACAAAAATGGTGTTCAATCAAGAGTGAAATTGTTACTTTTTTGTCTATAGACCTCTAAAAATTGAAAATCTTAAATTTGTCTTAAAATCTTCCAAATTGGAACATTGATTTTTTCATAGCCATTTCATATTTAGATCTCAAATTTATTATGCATTTATTTACAACATATAATATTATGTTAAAGCAAATTTGAATCCAAAATCTCAATTATAGAATTTACAATATTTATTTAAATAGAGTATGATCTCAAAATTTTTGCTATAATTGCCTATATTCGAACACCAAAATGGCCATGTCAAGAGTTCACAATCATTTTCAAAATTTGTACATGAATTCTATTACATATAAACATTATTCAATCAAAAATTTGTTTTGTTTACGAGTTTCTTGACTGAGTTATGTGTAACTTTAGAGAGGTCGATTTTTTCAGTTCTCTGGGGCTATTAGAGTATATTTTAAAGTTGGTTTTGTCCCGGGGTGTGACTGTAAGGGGAACAACTCCAAAAATAATTCATCAAGAGTTACATCCCTTTGTAGTCAAGTAGATATGTAGTCGAGTAGATGTAGTACTGATGAAAAAGCATACTAACTTTCTACACCCACACCAACGCAAAAGTGATAGCAATAGCTCTCATTTTCTTCGAAAAGGTGAGCTAATGATTAAAACTTACACTTCTGGGTGCTGGCAAACTAAAAACAGCAAATTCAGCATCCATTGACCTATAGCAGGTATTTGACTGAAAATAAATAATCGCAATAATAAATTATAATTATTGAAATTGTATTGTAATTAGGACAGTAAAATATACATGCATGCTTGCAGGAATAAAGTAAATGCCTAAAGTTTAAAGGCATTTCAGATCTACTAAAAAGCTTTTTTAAAAATTTGATTAATTATCACTTATTTTGCTTAAGCTTTGCTTTATTTTTTGTTATGATTCTTTTCATAGGTAAGACTACAGTACAGTAGCGCAATTAAATAAAAATACAAGTTCAATTCTAACTTTTGAATACACTAAATCCTTATTTAATTACTATTGCAACTTTATCATCCGTATTTTAAAACTGTATCAAAAATTTGGCCACCCCTGCTGAAATATATAATGTGTACAACCAAAATCACGGGTACTTCTCGTTCACAGGTTCTGCTTGCTTACCAGAAAGCAAGTTAAGTTATTCAATACCCGTATTTCCAAAAATACCATGGTATTGTACCGCGAGATAAACAAGAGCTCCGCTGGGCGGGGCATTATACGCCCGTGTGCAGTCCATGTTGTGTTCTATCTCATATGAAGTCCCTGTGACCTTGACCAATGACCCCGGAATAGGTCCTTAACTGGAGGGCTATCCAAAGCAAAGATTTTGAGAACCTAGGTACAGTCATGGTTGAGTAATCACCGGCACAAAGTTTTCCCATATAAACTTCCAGTGACCAATTAAGTCCCAGTGACTTTGACTTTCGACCCTGGGGTCTCCAAATCAAAAGGGAACATCCTCTACTAAAGAGCTATCAGCACATTACTCCTTGACAAATGGGCTGATCCACATAAAATTTGTTAACCTAGGTACAATCATTGTTAAGTTATTGTCCGGACAAGGTTTTTCCATTTGATGGCCCCTGTGACCTTTACCTTTGACCCAGGGGGCTCAACACCAATATGAAACATCCTTGACACATGGGCTACCCTCACATAAAATTTGGTGAACTAATTTCATGTTACTTATTAAATATAGCATTATTTCCATTGTTTGCCATTTTGACTTTATTAACATATTAATTGAACATTTGAAGTCACTGCTTGGTAATTTGATACCTTCTGGTTGAAGGTTAAAACTTGACCTAGGGGCCCCAAAACCAATAGAGTCATCCTTGACGCATGGGCTACTACCACATGAAATTTGGTGAACCTAGGTTAAGTTATTGTCCGGACAAGGTTTTTCCATATGATGGCCCCTGTGACCTTGACCTTTGACCCAGGAGCCCCAAAACCAATAGGGCATATCCTTGGCACAAGGGCTACTCTCACATAAAATTTGGTGAACCTAGGTACATTGGTACTTCAGTTATTGTCTGGACAAGTTTTTCATTGCTTGCCATTTTGACTTTATTAACATATTAATTGAACATTTGAAGTCACTGCTTGGTAATTTGATATCTTCTGGTTGAAGGTTTAAACTTAACCCTGTTTCCCCAAAACTGACAAGTCACATCTTTGACACATGGGCTACTCTCACATGAAATTTGGTGAACCTAGGTACAGTCCTTGTTGAGTTATTGACTGGACAAGGTTTTTCAATATGATGCCCCTGTGACCTTGACCTTTGACCCAGGGGCCTCAAAACTAATAGAGCATATCCTTGACACATGGGCTACTCTCACATAAAATTTGGTGAACCTAGGTACATTGGTGGTTCGGTAATTGTCCGGACAAAGTTTTTTCATATGATGCCTCTGTGACCTTGACCTTTGAACCTGGGGCCCCATAAACCTATAGGGCACATCCTTGACACATGGGCTACCTTCACATAAAATTTTGTGAACCTAGGTACAGTGGTTGTAGAGTTATTGACCGGACAAGGTTTTTCAATATGATGCCCTTGTGACCTTGACCTTTGACCCAGGGGCCCCAAAACCAATAGGAAACATCCTTGACACAAGGGCTACTCTCACCTAAAATTGGGTGAATCTAGGTAGATTGGTTGTTCAGTTATTGTCAGGACAAGTTTTTTCCCATATGAGGCCCGTGTGACCTTGACCTTTGACCCAGGGGCCCAAAAACCGATAGGGATCATCTTTGACACATGAGCTACTCTTACAATAAATTTTGTGAACCTAGGTACAGTTGTTGTTGAGTTATTGTTTGGACAAGTTTTACCTATTTTAAGTCCCAGTGACCTTGACCTTTGACCCTGGGGTCTCAAAATCAATAGGGAACCTCCTACACCCAAGGGCTATCCACACATAAAATTTGAGGAACCTAGGTACATCCTTTCTTGAGTTATCATCCAGACAAGCAATTGTCCATGGACAGACGGACAGACTGACAGACGGACGGACGGACAACAGCATAACATAATACATCCGTTTTTTTCAAAACGGGCGTATAAAAACCATGGTTACCCATTTACCGGTAAACCGTGCACCTCTTATCAGTAGCAGCTGAAAGATATGTCTGGTAACTGATTAACAACTTAATCCAGAGATTTAGCCTATCCAGAAATTGTGAGTACATTGTAGGTAGACTGACCACCATGAAATGTCCTTCACAATGTGTTCTTATGGCATTAAACCAAACCAAATAAAAAACAAGACCAGTCCAAGGACAGCACGCTCCACTTTTCGAGTGTTTTGTTTATGGCAAGGCTTATCTTTAAACAAAAATGATTTCAAGACAGGGCTTAATTTTTGAAAGGAAATAAATCAGTCAAACAATAATTACCAATTCATATTTGTAAAATATGAAAGGGGCATAACTCCAAAACATTCATCCAAAGTAATGTCCCTTCAGAGTTAAGTAGACATAGTATAAATGAATAAGTATACCTACTTTTATTTAAATATCTTTATAAGGAACTACAACGTATTAATATTTCAATTTAAACAAATTTTAACATTAAAGTAAAGGGGAATAACTCCAAAAAATTATCAAGAGTTATTAACCTTTTCAGTAGTGTAGATGTAATACTGATGAATAAGCACACTAACTGTCATTAAAATACTTTGATGAGTATTGAAAACATTTCAGTTTAAAGTACTTTAACCTTAATTAAAAAGTTGAAAAGGGGAACAACTCCAAAAATAATTCATCAAGAGTTACATCCCTTTGTAGTCGAGTAGATTCGTAGTCGAGTAAATGTAGTACTGATGAAAAAGCATACTAACTTTCTACACCCACACCGACGCAAAAGTGATAGCAATAGCTCTCATTTACTTCGAAAAGTCGAGCTAATGATTAAAACTTACACCAATTGGTGGGTTTGTAGGGGCATTAGCATAAGTAGCATACATTCCACCATCCATTAAACCACAGCATATCATACTTGACTAAAAAATAAAGAATTGCAATAATAAAATATAATTGAAATTACATGTATATTGTAGATGAGGACAATAAAACATACATGCATGCTTGCAGGATTTAAGTACCTGCTTAAAGTAAGGAGGCATTTCAGGTCTACTAAATAGCTTTATTAAACTTAATTAATTATCACTTATTTTTAAATGCTTTTTACAATGTAGCTTTGCTTTATTTTTTGTTATGATTCTATTCATAGTTAAGACTACACACATGGAAGTCGCAAAAATCTATGTTATGGAAAAGAAATACATTGTACATTGTTTTTGAAGCTATGTATGTAAGATGCTGAATCTTATAAAATCAATGTAATGTGATCATAAAATTTATTTTCATTTTATCACCAATCAAACCAAACATTTAAAAATAATGGTTCTTTACTTTCTGTAATAGTTGAAGAATTTTAGTAAATTAATTTTTTTGTCTCCAAACTCTTAATGGGTACTGTACATTCTTAGAACAGACAAAAAACATGCATTTAATTAATTTGAACAGAATTTCTTTATTCGGTTTCACATCATGTCAACACATAGTTGGTCATTTTATGGAGTCTAGCCCACCTAACCTAGCTTTCCTGGACCCTTGTCTACAATCAGTTCTCTCCTACCCTTCTACAAGGTCAGAAACTTCTCCATATACCTTATTAATGGAGGAAAATTGACATAATTGTCAAATTTTCATGGAAGGGTATAATCTCCCCAGGTGGGATTCAAACCCGTACCCCCTTCAGGACACAAGATTCCAAATTCCGGCACGCTACCAACTGTGCTTCCGACCCAGATTAAATTTGAATAGAAACCAAGGCAGCTCTATGTGTTTGTAGAGATCCTCATTACATGACAAAAACACTACCAGATCTTGTTTATTATAATATCAACTCTGGATAATGATTCATTTCAAGCGACCCATTGTGGTTGGGTTTGATGCCATAGCAGCAACACATTGTATAAACAACCACAAAATTCTCTCCATCTGTTTATTACAGTTTGTTTCAACAGCATATCAGTACATAGTACCTATGGCTATATAACATACATACATATAATTTAAGCATGAAAATATATAAACATAGTGAAAAGCACACAGGTAAGTTATTTCAATAAACAAAGTAATATACAAACATTTAAGCAGCACATACAACAGTTCATGTTACAATAATTTAAACGTGGAACTTATAGCTTGTTTGTGTGTTTGTACATTTTAATAAATTTGAATACATCCGCAATCATCTGTCAAACTGAAGTCTTTTGATAGTTTTTTCCATAGAGTCACAATACAAAATGGTGCCAAACCATACAATACAGAAGAGTGCAGAAAAATCTACAGACTACATGACTTCCTATAAATAATCTATACATCATAACCAATCCCTGTTAACAGTTCTCCTATAGCCCATTGTTGTAGAAGGTCACTGGTCATTGCTCAAGGGGGTCATGTCGAGATGACCTTTGTGTCAACTAATCAATGCAAAGCTTTCATCTAGAGAAAAACAATTTATAACATCTTGATTTCTTAATTTCTTTTTTTAGACAGTGGTTTGCGAGCAAATTTGATGGCGGTGTCATACACAGGATGTGATTGGACAGCTCTTCAAATTGTGTGACATAGATGATGTAAACAAATTACACAACAAAATTATTTCCTCATGAATATTTTAAAAGCAAAGGTCAGCTGAATGTGACCTGTGATATGAAGTAACCAGATCTATATGAAATAAGCTAATGCGTAAGTGAATAAGGCCAAGCCAAACCTGAATTTTGTTAAGAGTCTGGGTGCACGTAGGTTTTAGAGTCCTCAATCCAAAAAAAAAAAATAGTGTTGGTGAAATTTTCTTAAATAATTCTGTTGTTCGGGGATTTAATGACTTATTTTCTCAGGAAATACTGATTATTCATTGTCTCTGTGTATTTGATGAATGATAATGTACATGTGTATGTTGTTGATACTTTTTTATAGAATTACTTTAATCTCACATTAATATCATAAACATTCATGTACTACCAAGTTATTATTTGTGTGAATACTAGCTAGAATGGACATGTGTTTTTGTTTTCGGTTTGTGTGTTTTTGTGAATAGGTACCTACATGAGTTGACACTTCACAAAATTCCTATTTGGCATGGTCTGAAGTTAGATTGGGTTTTAATCAGATTGATATCAAAACCAGCACTAACCCGTTCAATTCCATCAATAAAGTTTTCTGATAATGTAGGAACTGGACAAGGTCTATCAGCTGACTCAGTTTCTACTGTTTTCCCATCCTCATTAACAGCAACAAATGCTGAATATTTTGAAATAACATTGCCATGGAGACTAAGTGAAACAATTTTATCTCTATAGGATTTCGTATCATTAACCATATTTCGACTATAGTATTCAACTGAAAGAGCATAAAAAACAGAATAAGGGACCTTAGTCAGTTATTTCCCCTTGTATACTCTTCAAAGGACAGGTGTATTCCCCAGACCCACCTATACATTTAACGAATTTTGGAACGATTACATGGACCCACCCCTTAACTTTCTTAATAATAAATATATTTCTAAGATGACGGTACCATTAGAAAGATGAGACAATATGCTTTCCGAAAATGTAAACAAAATAAAAATCCAACGGCGCTAAAGATATATTTATTTAAGTTGAATATGACTCATTTTTCATCGATATTTTACCCCAAAAATATCGCAAAGATTCCATGGACCCACCCCTTAATTTCTTTATTTCTCCACATATTTTTAAAATTTTTACATCATTTGAATGCTAAGGTAATGTAGTTTTCAAATATGTTTTACTTTTTAAAATCTGATTAGTAAAACTAATTTTACGAGCATTCAAAGTTTGGTATTATCTTTGTTAATTTTGGCGCGTATATTTTTGATGTTGGAGCAAATGGACCCACCTTTAAAAATTTCATTTTTGAATGGATATTCATAATTAATATATCATTTGAAAGCTATGAACATGTCATTTTCAGAAAAGGTAAGATGAACAAAATCGGACGGTAGATTACGGATAAGCATGCATTTGAACACAGCTACGTCCAATGTAACTGTATTGGTCGTTATACATTCCCATACACAGATATTTAACCCAAAAATATCGTAAGGATTCCATGGACCCACCCCTTAACTTTTTTGTTACTCAATTTATTTCTTAAAACTTGTTAACATTTCAAAGCTTATATAGATAATGTGGTTTTCGCATATGTTTTAAATTTTAAAATCAGATAATTAAAACAAAAACTAGACTTGTTCAAAGTTAGGTGTATTCTTTCCTATTTTCGCACATATTTTTTGTTGGAGTAAATGGACCCATCTTTTATTCTATTTCTTATTTATGCATATTTATGAATAATATATCATTTTAAAGCTATAAGAAAGAATTTTTCAGAAATGTTACGATGAACGAAATCGGACTGCTACTCATGGAGTTGTATACATTTCAACACAACTATGTTCAATTCAAAAACATGACAATTATCGCTTATCATCCTGCATGAAAATTATTGAACACATGGGCAAATGTACCCACCTATATAAGCCATTTATTTCAATATCCTATACTATTCTTTTTAAAGCAAGCACTTTATAATGTTGAAATTTGGTTACAATGAACTAACTTATAAGCATTTGAATAGTACACTGTCATGCGCTGATGTTCTCAGATACGATTTCAATTTACTTTTTATAGAAGTCATTGTCAAGTCCATATAACTATTTATGTATTTATATCTTTTAAAATGAATAAACAAAATTATTGCTTATCACACGGTGCAATTCGTACGATTATTTATTATAGTATACGTGCATTTGAATTGAACTCGGCTGTAACGCGCATTTTCATTGTATGCCTACTGAACAACAATGAAGACATATAATATTGTCAAGTTGTCCTCAATCACAATCACATAGAATTTTAACGATCTATACATAAACTTATAGGATGGGGATTAAGTCAATTATGTACCATAAAAATGAAGCGGGGTATTTAATGGTACGATAAAATTTTGTTTTTAAACATTATATTTGTCATGGAATCAGAGGTTAAAATTCAATTCAAATACATATTGCTTCAATGAGTAAGGTACATACTTCTGATATAATAGCACGGAAGATGTATCAGGGCAATTAATTAATTGTCTTATTCAATTGGCTTAAGCACTTTATTTTAAGTGAATATTTTCAAGGTTTTTTATGAAATGAGATGATAAAATAATTTGTATTTTGTAATGTATTGTATTTTTCTGTTCTGTTTATTAAACTACGTGTCAAGTGTGCTATCCTTACATTCTTCAGTGATTACGTTCACAGTTCATTAATCACATGCAGCATATTTGACACTTATCAAAGATTAATTACAAAGGTGTCATAATAGTATAATAATCAACACGTGTCGTGTTGAATTCCAGTTTGTGATATTTTGCTTATCGATTGATTGATTATAGCAGTTCCTAGATTGATATATCGAAACAACTTTAGAAAAATAGTAAATTTTGATATAAAATGGTTTTATTAGTATAATCATAAGATAGCTTTTAGCTCTTAGTACTTTATTCTTTTTTGTCAAAAATATTCCTTTTGTTCACAGTGCTACTAAGAATATCGCAATCTAGCCATCGTTGTACTTAAATTGTTTCTTAATTTAACAATACAATGCCCAAATGCCAAAGAGTGCACCAACAAAATGATATTAAAGTTGTATTGTTCATGCAGATTACCGGATATAGTTGACAATTTAATACAGAGTGAAAATAAAACTTGCAGAACAAAATGGTTTCACGAGAAAACTGCGTTGAGAAAACTGAAGGAACTTATTTATGCCGCGTGTGTTCGTGGTAAATTCAATACTTATGTGCAATGTTTATTCGGCATAAATTACATCTGAAGCTATTGTTTGTAAACGTACTATTCTCCACATTTCAATGTTTGAGAAAAACGTTATTACAGTTGATCATTTTTTGTAACAATGTGCCACGCCTTATGCACTTATGACAATGTAGTCATGAAAAATATTAAGATAAAGATTATTGTATTATATGTATATTTAATTATCCGTGACGCATACATTAACGCAATTTATCTTATTACAGAAGTTCTGTTCTCACAGTTGATTAAATCAGCGGGATTAATGTATGCGCCATGTACAGATGAATAAAATGTATCCATATCATATGTATGGCCTTTTTAATTTATTCTAAATATTGTGAAAGCTATCAGTATTCATACCTACTATTTTCAATATTTTCGTACTAATGAGTTACATTACGAGTTACACTTGTCTTTAAAAATCGTATCCGTTATGTAAATAATGAACATTCCGTTTAAAAAAGGATAATAGGAATACATTTATCCTTGATCTTATTACATCATACCATTTGTGTTGTACATGTGTTCATTGAAATCTATATCTTTAATATATACATGTACATAGAATGTAAATTTTTTATCATTCCTTTTTTAGTTAATAAAAATATTAACATGCTGTAATGACAAGTTCTTCCTGTCATTCTTGATTTATATGAATATTTAGTTTCATCATGAAATCACACGATTTATTGAACTGATTTTCTAAAATCTTAAGATGTAGTAGTGTTTTGTAATGAACTATTTATTCATGTTTATATAAATATATATTTATAATTTTATGAAGAATACATTTTACAATTAATTATTAACAGTTTTAAATTGTTATTCTTAGCAAATGAAGTGTGACTTACCAACTAATCAACAAGACAATAAAATGTACATTCGCACATATAGCTGTGATTGGATTAAACGCTTACTTGATTAGCGAATAATTGGATTAACTGCTAATTGGATTATCGATTGATTCATTTATTGCTTCATTTATGAATGATCATTATTCAATAGTTTGAAAACCCTAACTTAGAACGTACGAAGAAATAGTTTTCAAAAAAGTATTTTTATAAGTAAAACACAATCGAAAACTACATACTTGAACTTTCAAAAGGTGTATTTGGGATAAAAATTGTAGAGAAAAAAACATCTCAGGGGTTGAATACATGAAATCGTATAAGTATGAAATATAATTGCATTATGACATACATGTATGTCTGTTGGTGCATTTTCCGACATGTTCAATAAAAATGCCATATTGTTCTGGGTTTGTTCAAATGCATGCTTATCAGTAACCGGCCTTCCGATTTAGTTGAAATTAACATTTCTGAAAATGGCATTGTCAGAACTTTTAAATGATATATCATCTACAAATATGCATTCTCAAATAATCAATTTAGCGGTGGGTCAATTTGCTCCAAAAATATATTAAGGGTAAAATTTCAATGGGATATCTTACTTACAATATCTATAGTTGAAAGTTCACGTGCGCTGGACAGAGTTGTGTTCAAATGCATGCATATATATTACTACACATCCGATCTCATCCATCTTAATATTTTTGAAAATGGCATTATCATAGCTTTCATCTGATATATTACTTATGAATATCCATTCATGAACAATAAAATTAAAGGTGGGTCCATTTCCATTAAAAAATATACAAAAAATAATAAATGCGCAAAAAAAATCAAAGTATACATCTAACTTTGAACGTTTACAGAATTCGTTTTAATGAGCTGATTTTAGTAAGTAAAAACATTTGCGAAAACTACATGACATTGGCTTTAAAATGTTGTCCAGTTAATAAAGATATAATGAGAAATAAAAAAGTTAAGGAGTGGGTCTATGCAATCTTCGCGATTTTTGAGGGGTAAAATATCGATGGGCTATAAAACATACAATATGTATAGTTGATAGTTCATGCGTGCGGGACAGAGTTGTGTTCAAATGCATGTTAATAAATTACTACTAATCCGATTTTGTTTATCTTAATCTTTTTAAAAATGGCATTGTCATAGCTTTCAAATGATATATTATTTTTAAATATATATTCATAACTAAAAAAGATAAAGGTGGGTCCATTTGCTCTAACAAAAAAATATACGCGAAAAAATTATCACCAAATTCAACTAAGTTTGAACGTTTGTAGAAATCGTTTTAATAATCCAATTTTAAAAAATAAAACATACACGAAAACTACATTACATTGACTTTAAAATGATGTAAAGTTTTTTAAAATATGTTGATAAATAAAAAAGTTAATGGGTGGGTCCATGTAATCTTTGCGATATTTTTGGGGGTAAATTATCGATGAAAATGAGTCATATTCAACCTGATTTAATATACATATTTGCCGTCAGATTTTTATTTTGTTTACATTTTTGGAAAGTGCATTGTCTTAGCTTTCCAACAGTATCTTCATATAAAAAATATATTCGTTATTAAGAAAGTTAAGGGGTGGGTCCATGTAATCGTTCCATTTTCTATAAAAAACATAGGTGGGTCCGTGGAATACACCTGTCCCTATACAAATACATGTAGGTAGGTCCTATTAGTTGGATAACTCGGATTTTACCCATACTTTTCAATGTCAATTTGCCAAAATTAATCTTAAATAATTTTTTTGTAGATCATTTAATTTCTTTGAAATCCAAGCGAGGTATTTTTAGGGTAAAGAACTATCTAACTTTCATCACTTTTGTTTATATCTTAATTAACAAGAAAGATATTAGATGAAATATTTTGTTATCCTTACAGAGGAATTCAACGATAAAATCCAAGGATTCCAAATGTAAAGACCTACTTTCCAATTGGATTGCTTAAGATTTTATCAGGGAAAGATAACTGACTAAAGTCCCTAATTAAACATGACTACATGTCAATCTCCCTAAACAGATATCCTGTAGAACACTGTCGTACAGGATCTCTACTTTCTCCGTCGAAGGTCACGTCGTGGTGAACTTTGTTTCGACCAATCAATGCGTAGCTTTCATCTAGACAAAAACACTAATAATCTCATTCTGATTTCGTAATTTCTATTTTTACAACAAGTTTTGCATGCTAATTTAACATTGGTATTATTCACAGTCTGCGATTGGGCTGCTCATTTCGAATTGCGTGACTTAGACGATGTAAACATGTATCATAACAATTTCGTCATGAATATAATGATGAGAAAAGGTCGCCTGAACATGACCTACGTTTGGAAAAGGCCAGATGAGATCTAAATTAGCGAGTATGTGAGCAGAAAATTTTAGATTGGGATTAAATCAGATTGGACTACATGTATGACTGGGTTGTCGCCTGACTAGCTCAGTGGGTGGCACACTAGTCTACTGATTGAGAAGTCATAGGTTTGATTCCAAGAGGGGGTAAGTTTCAAGTTTGGTAATCAAGTAACTTCTATGGCTATCCTCACTTTTACCACTAATTCTAAATTATGTGGAGTAGTTGTCAGTCACTGACAGAAGTATATGCCTAGGTCCTTTTTAATATAGAGATTCAGCCTTTCCAGGGACAGTGAGTATGTTGACTGACTACTGTGAAATAATTGATACAATGTGTTGCTACTGGGTCATGAATCCTTTCATACTTCACAGTTAGAATTTTAGTAACAAAATTAATTTTGAATGTTTATGTATGTTTCCCACCATTTTCATGGCACCTTTATTTTTTTCATGTCATGTCCATTATTATTATTATTATTATTATTATTATTATTATTATAACAGGCGTATAACTGCTACTTTATACAGGGAACCATGCCAATTATAAATTCCCACAATTATCTTCTCTTCTTGTTTATATCTGGAAGGTGAAATTCAAATTTTGAATCAAAAACGCTTCATGGTGATAGGTATTTGCTAGGTTGGGTCACAATTGGTTCCATTCGGATCACCTCAACCTTTCATGAATGAATAATCTCGGAAGGATTCGTGGGGGGGGGTCTTCCCTGGATTTTTACGCAAAATAGTTTTTGTAGTAAACACACAGATCTTTGTCTAAACATATGTATTTGTTTTAAATTGAACAAAATATTGTCCATCGATATCATTGAATTGTGTAATTTTAAATTTACGGACTAAAAACGAAACTTCAGTCATTGCCTAAACGATCGTGTATTTGTTTACTTTGACACCGGTTTTTCCAAAATGGCGTCTAAATATGTCCGAGGTTATTCGTAGCAAATGGCTGAGGAGTTCCTAATGAATTGGTTCTAGCTGAAAATAAACTAGGAGGCTCCCCTAACTTATTTTCATACTGCTGACCTGACCACAGGATTTGTTTAGCCTAACAGAGATAATTAATTATATACATGTACCTGAATATAAAGCCGACTCCCTATCTTGAAGTAATTGTATATGTTTCTTGGTTGCTAAGCGATGTATAGGTGCTGATGTTTGTGGTTGCTCATCTTCTGATAAAGTAAAACTCAAAGAAAATTTTAAAGGTCTATCATTCTGTTTCCCAGATATAGTTACAGTACTTGGAGCATATACAGTCTGAAATAGTCAAAATGTAAAATTTGAATTCTAAAATCATCAAGATAAAATGTAATTTCATAGGTAAAGTTCATGATTTTCAAAATCTTGAAATTCCTGAATTTTATGTTCTCAGCAATATCAATTAATAATTACACACATAAGAAAAGAGTCATTGAAAAGGTTCCAAAAATGTTTCTGCATTTGTTGTTTCTTTTTTGGGGGGAGGGGGGAGGGGGGGGGGTTAACACCGTACCAACAATTACATATTGTATAGATCATGTAACAGTGATTAGTCAACCTACTCACTGTTCCTGAAAAATCTTAATCTCTGGAATTTAGCTGAATCATTGGTAGGAGAGAAAATGGCCATAGAAATAGTTTCATGACCAAGCTCCACAAAAGTATGCCCACACAAAAATCAAACCCGCGACCCCTCAATCAGTAGACTTTCTTGCTACCAATGGAGCTAGCCAGACGGCTCTGTATTTGTTTATTACACATGCAATTCACTGACTTTGAAAAAAAATCAAATGTCTTTGAAGTTTTAGAGTGTACCCACTATTTTATTTTCTCTGCAAATGAAGTTGTTTAAAAAATCCCAAAATTTTTTTTTAAAGTAAGGCCCACAGCCCTTTCTCCAAACACTGAACAAAGCCCTGGAGTACAGTGCCAAGACATTCTTTTTTAACATATTAGATTACCAATTGAACATACACATATTGTAGTTTCCTCAAGCAAGGATCTTTATCCTAATAGCTTAGTACTGGGGAACCAGCAAGTGAACTATAAAAGTTATAAATTTAAGTTGTAAGAACTCGTTCACAATCCTGCAAACAAGAAATGTAATGTGGAAACCACATTAAAGCCAGATTTAAAAACTTCAACACAGAAATTACAAATGGAAATAATCCATAATAAAGCCAGTTAGAGTTGTGGTTACTGTCTAATTCTGTTCATCACATGGTATGTTATCATTGTATAAAGTTTCATAAAGATCTGACAATAAATGGCAGAAATATATGCGAAATTGAAAACTTTAACGCAATTGTTAATGACACCGGACGCCCACCCATGTTTCGCCAAACTATTAGCCAAATTTTTTAGTTGAAAAAAGCTGGCTACAACAAGTTAAACTGTGAGCTAATGCTCACTAGTGATACCCCCACAAAAATCTAAAAATATGCGACAAACAGGAAGTATATGAGCAAGGAGCATGAAATCGCTTTACACCACATGGGACTATGGGATGAAGCAATGTGCAAAGTATTAGGCTGCTGCATGTTATAGTTGCTGAGAAAACTGCGACGGAAATTTTGTAATGGACGCACACACGCACACACACGCACGCACGGACAAGGGTAAAACAGTATACCCCCCTCTTCCTCGAAGCGGGGGTATAAAAATAGTATAAAGTAAACAAAAAACCCCAACATACATAAATATCTACTCCATCTAATACAACAAAGAGTGTTAATCTCTCTCCAGCTGTAATTATACTAGGTGGTTCTGGTATCATGGTAGGAGTGACACCTGGTGGTAGATCCCAATGTATATCTACACCTGTTATAGCTGGCTGCATAGCACACTTTAATAATGATACAACCTAAAAATACAAGCACATTGTGTATACATGAATAGTTCTGTTTTATTAACCTGTCAAAACTTGAATAATTAAACGGTCACTGAATGTGTTATTATTCAACTTCTTTTTAACCATTGAGCCACTGATTCATAGTAATTATTGATGAACTAACTATTAATGCCGCAATTTTGAATATCAGGAAAATAACAAGTTCGAAATGAGTTAAAAATAACAGATTCAGTGACCGTGTAACTATTTAAGTTGTGACAGGTTGATAAAATAGAACTATAAGTATGTACATTAAAATTCCTCTTCAGAGACCATCTTTGATTTTAGAAAATCAGGCATATTTTGCCAGTTTTTGAAGACCCAATTGCTGAATTGGAGAAAACAAAGGGTACCCGATAACAGGGCTTGTATTCTCACTAATTGTGAGTAAATGTTGAAAATTGGAAGTTACTTTCATTTCAAGTAGCAAATTTTTCACAACTAGAAATCTACACAAGAAGTTCAAAGTAAGAAATATGATAAAATATTGAAATCTATAGAAATTACTGAACAAACCTTTATTCCACAAATCATGAAAAGACTAAAAACATTGAAACTTACTGTATAAGCACAGTCAGCCTAAACAGTAATACTCCATAGAGGCAATAAAGTAAATGAAGTTTTTATGATGAGAAAGGATTTCATAAAACTTGACAGATTTTATCTATCTTACAATAATCAAAATGGCCTAGTTTATATAAATGTGAAGTTTTCATGACAAAAAATAGAGTATTGGGTTAAATTTGTCCAACAACAATAATTTAAAATAGTGATACCTTAGGTTGTATTCTAGCTCCACTAGATATAAACTCAGCTTTACCATTGCCATTGTTAGCTATACCTTTAACTAATGATGTAGAGGCACCTGCTCCAATACCAACAGAAAATACTCTGTAATATACAAGATATACTTCAATCTGATTAAAACCTAATCTAAAAGTCTTTGCTTCCTTACTCACAGTCTATAGGACATCTACTTATGGAGATGAAACAGACATAATAAATGATAATTAAAAATTGAAATTATTCTTATTCCATAAGAATGAATACATTTGATGGTTATTTTTAGACTTTCTGGGATTTCGCCATAAGGCTTAAGTTATACCATAGATCAAATACTATCAACGAAAATGCTTGACCAGTTTAACCTGCTGAGTGATACATTTGTCTCTGATTTTAAATGCAGTCAATTACTAGGCGATAAAAGTAGTTCCATCATCACTGTTTAGTGACAGGTGTTTACTTATATTGATAAGCATGTGGAAGGGGCGGATTCAATATCGTTAATACACTAAGCAGTATACATCAAATCAAAGGTTTACATTGCATGTTGAAAAGTTTATGAAGTAAGAGCAATAAAATTTAATTGTTTGACAGTATAGTACCATAACTATCACATTTAACTACACTAATTACAATGAACCTACAGAATTTGTATGCAAAGTGTACAAGGGAAAACTGTACTTTAAGATGTTGTATGGCAAGAAGAGGAAAATAAAATCTTTATAATATTTGCCAGTAATACAGGGTAGAATAAACATTTTGCCCACATTTTTGCCCTGCTCAATCCTACGAGAATCTTATGTGTAAGGAGTAATCATTAGTATGGATTTGTTAGGTTTCAATGAGCATGAAAGTCTTTCTGTATTTCAATACTTTGATTTATTATTGTATGGGCTAATGAGTTGAAACAGCAAAAGCAGTCTAAGAAAAGCACAAATGCGATATTAATCTGTTAACTATTTAGTATTTAGTAACTATTTAGTAGGAGCAGTGGTCCAGTACAAGGACGCGCGCTTAGGGATCGAGAGGTTCTGGGTTCGATCCCCACTTGGGGCACTGCAAATTTCCTTGAGCAAGAAATTAACCTACAATTGTTCCATGCCACCCAGGTGTAAATGGTTACTGTGAGGGATCGCCTGCCTGAGGGTGATTATAATGATCAGGAGTAATTGTACAAGATTGTAAAGTCGGCTGAACATGTATATGGAAGCACTTTAACTTTATTTCTCTAAAGTAAGGTTTCAAGTACTTTCACCACAGATTTTCATTTAATTCCTTTACATTGCACCATTGAAGTCTTCAATAAATAGAGGTTAATATATAACAGAGGCAGACAGAATGGGAAAATTGTTCAACCACTATATCAGTATCCCAAGAGCTGTAGCTTCATGACGTCATAACCACCCAAAAATTGCTTCACTTTTAATCTAAATTTAGTAGTATTTAAGTATAAATATAATTAAATAAGGGACTCTAGTCAGTTATTTCCCCTTGTACACTCTTCAAATAGGTAGGTCCAATTAGTTAGATTACTCAGATTTTACTATTACTTTTCAATGTCAATTAGCCAAATTAATCTTAAGTAACTTTTTTGTAAATCTTTTAACTTGTTTGAAATTCAAGCTAAGTATTTCTAGGGTAAAGAACTATCTAAATTTTATCACTTCTGTAAATATCTTCATTAACAATAAAGATATTAGATGAATTTTTTGTTATCAATACATATGAAATTAAAGATCCAACAGTAAGGACCTACTTACCAATTGGATTGCTTCAGATTTTATTAGGGAAAGATAACAAACTAAAGTCCCTAATTGTTATTAACTAACCTTGTTCCAGTACTGTCAGCATTTTTCTTTACCAGAGATTTAACTGCTTCTGTATTAGTTACTTGACCATCAGTTAAAACAAATACCTTGAATAATAGAGATGTTACAATTTGGTACTAACCATATTGCAATATATTGCGTTATATATCAGTTCTTCGTGAAGGCATGCAAATCATCATCTTAATAGGATCATTTATTAAACACAAGCGTATTTTCAAATGATCTCTTATCCAAATGTTTGAATAAATTGAGTAAAATATGGTAGCGTAATGCATATTTTAAAATGAAATTTTAAAGAGAATTAGTTACTCATTTGACGAAATGTTTAAATTTTTTAAGCACAAATAGATTATATCAAGCTTTCAACACATTTTAACATTTATTTAAACTTTAAATTTTCAGAATATGATACAAACAATCAGTACCACACATAACTACACAAACCAGTTAAGGGGGGAAAAGATATTTGTACATACCGATTTCGGATGACCTTGTATAAGTTTTTGTTTAAAGACTTGTTTTAAAGGCTCTAAGATCTCTGTACCTCCCATGTCAGCTTTCATTTCCTCACATAGTTCTAAACCTTTACCTAATGTCTTCTCATTGTATGGTTTACTTTCACTGAAATAAACATGATTAGATGATTGATCAAGTGAACTTGAATCTATTAACGGTAATTATTCTAGAACACCTAAAAAGGGCAGGAAGAATGCAATAAAGGGCAGTGTGCTAAAGCATTACTGTTCACAACTGTATGTATACAGAATGTTTTCTGCATCTATAGGCTATACATCTGTTAACAGTTAAAGAACTGCTGAAATTACTGCTTTGTTTCAGAACAGAACAGAACTTTTATTAACATTCACAAGTTATATAAATAACAATATGTGAAAAGTAAAAGTAAATACAGATGCAGAAAAGAAGGTAAAATGAAAGTCAATGTTGATAAAGCATTACATTATTTTCCATTTAAGAGAAGGTAAATGGTTCAGTTTTTATTTAAGAATGATAAGAAACAGAAAATGAAAAGGGGAGATAACATCAAAACTTATTTAAAATCATCCTAATAAAAAAACAAAGTTTTGTTAACTCAATTTTTGAAGATGACACCAACAAAAACTTAAAGGTATTTTCTGATCAATAGTAAAACTTGGATTTTGCTCTTTCATTTTTTAGAGATTTGCAATGTAGTAAGTAATGAATTTCTAATTTTTATAATGATATAAATAACTTACGATGAGAAGAGAAATTTATGACTTGTACCAAAACTGACAACATTAAAATATGAGTTTGGAGGTAAACTCTTCAGGAACAACAACAGTGCTTCTTTAGCATCATTTATCTTCTCGCCCATCATACTAGCTGCAATAACATAACACAATAAAATAAGAACTTGAGGTTCAAGAGTTGCCTGCAAGACTGTAATCAGTACATTGCATTAATGAGCCATTTACTACCAACTTGCAGGCAACCCTCCAGTTGCTCATTCGTTGATTTTTAACATAAATATTTACTTTTTTTAAAAGATTCAGAATTATACAGAAACATTTTGGAAGCAGCAAAGCAGAGTTATAACAATGACAATTTTAGTGTAAATTGACATACATTGTACTATTGTAAAAGATGGTAATTTATGTCTAAAATTCTACCCCGTCAGTAACTGTTTAGACGATTTAGTGTGTTTTGTGACTTATATTTTAGTATTCATTTGCTTAACAAAATAACACACATTGACAAGTAATTTGGAATCACAGAATAAAATATTCACACCTGAAAACAAGTAGCTTTGTCTTTTCGGTGCCATGTATTTTTTCTAAGACTCCAATTGCCACCATCTTTCTCAGTATTGTCAGGCATTCACAGTCAGTGAAGACAAGATGACAGCTGGCTGTCTTAAAATAACCTAAATTGACTTGACATGGCATTAAAACCATTTTAGAAAAAATATTATGAAATAAACATGTTTTATTTGTCCAGTAAAGTGCCAAATTAACTGCACAATACTGCAAAACCTGTGTAATAAAACTGAAAACAGGGCGGAAATCTGTAATAAGACTAATAACACTTATTGGCCCTGGTCCAATAACAAATTTCTGCAGTCTGATTTGTTGAAAATACAGGACCAATATCATAAACTGGTCGGTAAGTAGTTATTTAATAAAACTGCCTTTGGCCTCAGGCCAATACAACTACCCTTGGAAAAATAACAGGGCGTATATCAATTCACTTATTTAATAACATATAATAATAGCTTACCTGATCTATCTATAACAAATATAAATTCACCAGATGATGCCATGGCAACCTCTTGTAAATCAGGATGAAAACTGATCATTAAAACATCTTGTTTTAATATTCCATCTGCGATTTAAAAATAAACTTACATAAATGATTAGTTAGATGAAAATTATAAACCCAAAGAGGAATTGATAGTTGTTATAATGTACAATATGTTCTTCATGGTTACTTCATCATTGTGTGCAAAAAGTTATTGTTTTTTTGTTGGGTTTAACCCCATAGCAAAACATTGTTTAGGTTATATCATGGCAGACAGTCCACCTACTCACTGTTCCAGGAAAGGCTAAATCTCTAAATTCAGCTGTTAACCAACTACTAGGCGCATACTTCTGTCAGTGACTCACTACCGCCCTACATGATTAAGAATCAGTGATAGGAGGGAGAATTGCCATAGAAAAAGTTTTCTTAGGAGGGAGAATTGCCATTGACAAATTTTTCATGACCAAGCTCCACGAAAATATGCCCGCCCGGGAATCATACCTTTGACCCCCCCGAAACAGTAGACTTGTGGGCTACTGACTGAGCTAGCCAGGCGGGCTATCTATACATGTACTGCTATACTTCATTGGTCACTTACTTTTTTTGTTGGGGTTTACAACTTAGCAACAAGTTATATAATAGTCAACCCCTCTCAACTTTCCTAGAAAAGGATAAATCTCGGGTTTAACTGTTCATCAGTTACTAATCACATACTCAGGGCTTCCCAGAAGGAAGATGTGCTGAGCATTCAAGGGGCGCAGAGTCCAGAAAAGAGCACAAAACAGAGTCAAGATAACATGCTTTCAATGTCTGAAAAGTACTTGCACTTTAGACCTAATTTTAATGAACATTTAGGTTGAAAAAGAACAAAAAATGCATTTTTGCCCCAATTGCTTTACCCAAGTATTACAATGGTAACTGGGTTCAAGTGGCTTTTTCTGAACTACAATCACATACAGAATAGTTTGCCTTTGGTATACCTGTCAGTCAATTTGCATTATTGTACCCCGAGTGATATGATTACTATTTAGTCTAATGTGACAGCTAAAGCCTCGGTTGGAATTACTTGTCACAGGGGAACATTCCGTTCTATCACCCTTTGTAAAATGTGATAATTATATAATGAAATGAGAGCATCTTGAAATAGCCCTTTTGTGTTAAGGTGAAAAAATGGCCATATACTATGGCCAGTAAAGAGTTATACAGAGATTTAGATAATTACAGGAAAGTTCTGCTATTAAGACCACTTTTGTTATTTCAAAATAACGCGATTTTTTACAATTATTACGACCCAAATGCCTAATTTGTGAAGAAAATGGTCCCTATAATAAGACCGTTTCACTATTAAGACCATCGATTTTGCTGGTCTTAATAGCAGAACTTTACTGTACTATGAATAGAATCAGACTCTCTAACCTGCATCAGGATTTCCTGGTTCTAAAACAATTTGTGGTTCAAATGATGTTTCATATTCTATAAGACAACATAAATCATGATCAAACTTGAACTCTTCATCAAGTGATACCTGAAATAAAGTGGAAATACATGTTAAAGTATGAATGAACACTGATTTATATACCGGTACAGTACAATAAAGCCATCATTAGTGAAGAGAAAATGATGGATTGGCTGCTAACAACAGGTGAGCACTAAAACCAATTTCAGACAAAAATGTCCATTCTGAAATATATATCAATTAATTTATTTTTAATGATAGTTTTATAAACTTTCATTTAAGGTACCTGAACACTTTCTCCCAAATTTCAGTCTTCATACAACAGGCCTTCAAAATTTCATTCAAATTGGCTAACTTTCACTTTTTTGGGGACGAAAGTGGTCAGGTACCTTAAGGAAGGCACAAGTGACAAATCCAATTGTAAAATGAAAGTATTATGTAAATGATGACAATAAATTCTAAATATTGATAAACTATGCATATAACACAGGGTTTTACGGGACGCACAAATCCGCATCCATATACGCATAAACTACCTGTGTGGACGCAAACATTTTAAAGCCTGCGTCCACTTGGACGCATAAAATACATAGCAACATCCTCAGATATTCTTTCAACTGCACAAGTTAACTGGAAACATTTATATTTTAAGCTAAGATTGACCGTATTTGTAGGCAATCAAATAAGAAATTCCATTTCAATACCCCGGATCTAAACACTGTTGACGTAATAGGGTATTTCCCAAGTAAGCCAAAGAAGCAAACTCCTCGTAGCGATTACGTCACGCGTTGCTACTCTAATATATTTGAGAAAGGGAAATAACCGCTGCGGGATGTTTACTCAAGAAGGCGCGCATTCGGAACTTTCGGTTGTTTAAGTAGAGGGCATTCTGTACACAAATGGTCAGACTGACCTTTGTACGGAGACGCCGCGCATCACGGGTAACTGTTTATTTACCTGAAAGCACATGGCAATGTTTACATTCTAACAATTTCCCCCCTTCAAGTAAACTGAACAAAAAGAGTATGAATTTTGTGTCTACTCAATAGAATTTGACTATCCAACGGTCACTGTTGTTACTACCAATGTTCAATAAACTGAGATACAAGTTTTCTGGTGGTTTAATTTTCCTTTATTTCCTTTTTTTTATTTTAAACATATAAAACAACAATCATAACTTTGATACAACAAAATTGTTTGCAGTTTGGTATTGGACCCCTGATTTCACTGTGTAGACCCCTGTTTTTGTCAGTCCTGCATCCAGTGGACCCCCAATTATCAATGGCTGTGTAAAACCCTGATAACACAGTCAAAAGTAAATCTTTAAGGAAATATGCCGCCACTGGCTACATAAACAGGTGGCTGCTAGTACAGATTGATTTTTATTTTTCATTTGGAGGAAGCCAGACTGGCCACTTACAGCAGGTGACAGTCGATAGCAGGTGGCTGTTACTACAGATTTTACTTTACAATGAACAAAATGAATGAAGACTCTTGATTGCTCACCAGAGAAATTGAAAAAGAGAAGTTTGTTTTATTATGATGTACCGTCAGGTCAATGTAAATATGGTGACTTCTGGAACCAGGACATTTTATAAGTTGATGTTTGTAGGAGGACAAAATGAACTGAAATCAGTTGATTTACTGAAGATTGGCAGTCATTTCTATAGAATAGCAAAAAAACAAGAGCTGTCAGAGGAGACAGCATGCTTGACTAAGCAAGTATTTGTCACAGGAGAGGTGGTTGATGATAAGGAACATACATATTTTAAAATTTGGAAATATAACCTTAACAAATTTAAAGTAAACAAAAAATCTTTAAAATTTTAAGTTCATGGGAGACAATTTTGAAAAATGTTTTTGGAGCTTTGAACCTTGTCACATTAGATGAGGTTGATAATAAGGAACATATATTTAAAGTTTGAAGTTGATACCTAAAGAAATAAAACAATTGCAGTAAAAACAAACATTTTTTAAATAAAACTCTAAGTTCAAGGCCAGATAATTCCGAAAAAAATGTACTTAGAATTATGAACCTTGTCACATGAGATGTAGTTGATGATAAGGAACATATATTTTAAGTTTGAAGTTAAGAAATAAAAAAGTTATAGTTAAAAATATTTTACTGCACAAAAACTTTAATCAGAAATGTGGATGCGGACGCCAACGCTAGGACAAGTAGGAGAGCTCTCCATTTACTTCGTAAAGTCGAGCTAAAAAGTGTTTTGCTGTAGTTGATAATAGCATTAAAAAAAATATTTAGAGAGGAGAATTATTCAGGCTTTTTCCCTGGGAACAGATAAGGAAGAAGGGATTTAACTTTTAAAACACAAAAATAAAGAAATGTACAATAAATGTAATATTCTATGAATTACCTCAGCAATTTTTTGGTTTTCAAGCAGGTCAACACGTATTTGAATTTTATCAGAAGTTACGCTTCTAACTCTAAAATAACCTTTTACTTTCATATTCAAATCAAAGCTATATTTAACTTTGCTAGGTGGAACATAGGTGGCTCCCTCTGCAGCAATTTCACAAACAAAATCTGTAACATTAAAACAATATAAATATAGAAAGTCATAATTTCACCTTCCATGGAGGAAAAACAATATTTGATATGTGAGCAGCTAGAATAGTAAGTTTACAGTAACTTGATTTAGTTTAAACATATACTAATGGACAAAAGTCTTGTCCGGTCTACAAAAACCATAATATCTTTTTTGTTTGTTATTGCAACAAATTGTGACCCCCATTAACCTGAATGGGTTTTCTGGTCTTCCGGCTAGATTCCTTTGCAAACTTGTAGCATAGATGCGTAAAAGGAGCACCGAACTCATTCGGGTTAATGGGGTCACACACACTATTGAAAAAAAATGTTTAATTGAAAACTGACTCAAAGCAATCATTTGTAACTTGCAAATCCCCAATGTCAATTTTCAACACATTACTGTAAGGACAGAACTGGCTCAAACTTCACAATTCTATTTCTACTCAATGCATAATAACATTCTCTTTCTAACGATACCAAATGTATGAGTGTGCAATAACAAACAAAAAAGGTATTATGGTTTTTGTAGACCGGACAAGACTTTTGTCCATTAGTATATTTCATTGACATTTTTACACAAGATACATTATACATATCAAGGGCTTAGTGCAAAATGGTTGTAACTCAGTTTTTTTAATTGAGGTACAAGCGTTTTGTGCTAAAATTGTTAATGAGCCCAACAATAACAAGTAAATCTGTGAGCTAATGCTCACTAGTGATACCCCCGCAGTGAGAAATATGACTGTCATAATGTAACTTTCATTTAACAAAATCTAAAAATATGCGACAAACAGGAAGTAGATGAGCAAGGAGCATGAAATCGCTTTACACCACATGGGACTATGGGATGAAGCAATATGCAAAGTATTAGGCTGCTGCATGTTATAGTTGCTGAGAGAACTGCGACGGAAATTTTGTAACGGATGGACGGACGGACAAGGGTAAAACAGTATACCCCCCTCTTCTTCGAAGCGGGGGTATAATAAATCAGTATTCAATGGATGAAAATTGGATAAGTTCTCAAAAAAGTGTAAATCTTGGGATTAAAAACACCAATAGATTTTCAATAAAATAGCTGAAGTTGACTTTTTTGGCGGCAGATGTTCATTTTGTTGATTTTAGAGACCAAGCTGTGCATATGTAGAAATTATTACATGGGCTGAAAAGGGAGGCGTTACTTCAATGACTTGAATAATAACATGTTTACTGCAGACTGTAGGCAATGATAATGTCGCATCTAATATTCATTTACTGTAGTACATCACAATTAAAATCGAAATTTAACACAAAGGACTCGAGTCATATATCAATAATATTATCATACTGAGTTGCAAACAAGCTAATACCTTAAAAAAGTCTTTACCTAATTACAATAAACAATAAATCATGCTAACTCTATTGTTAAATTTTATTCAACCCTCAATAAATCATAACAATAGATATCCACATTTATGTACTTGGTTTCTTAAACAAATATTGAGTATTTAAATCAGTGGGGTTAACGTAAGTGCCACTGAAAGTTGAAAACAAATTACCAATACATGTTGTATAATTTAAAAGTCAATTCTTACACAATACCAATCTTCAAAACTAGAAACTATAAACATTTAATGTTAAATGAAATAAAAGACAAATAAGCTGAAATTCAAATGAACAAGTATAATGTAGCAAAGGTATAATATGGCACTATTACTCCCTTGCCTTCAAGCTAACTCTTTTATGGCAATGCGGTAGAGTGACAGCTCAAGAGATTTTGGATTTAAATCTCAGTTTAGACCTATGATTTTTTTTGTTGGGTTCAATGCTGTAGCAGCACATTGTATAGGTCATATAATGGTGGTCAGTCAACCTACCCACTGTTCCTGGAAAGGCAAAATCACTGGATTTAGCAGTTAACCATACTTTCGTCAAAGACTAACAATTGCCTGCCGACATGATTAAGAATCATTGTTAGGAGGGAGAATGGCCATAAAAATAATTTCATGACTAAGCTCCCCACAAAATAATGCCCCGCCCAGGAATTGAACCCCCGACCCCTCGATAATAAGCTTACCTGGTGAGTATCTAGGATTGAGTACAGTAGGTAGAGTAAATCTTAGTTTACCATCTGATTCCTGGGGTAATTCTATCACATATCTCAATGTTAATGCTGCCTCTGTATTAGCAGGGAGATTACCTAACTTACAACAAAACACATCTCCAGATGAAGAGTCTTCCTTCAACAAAATGGCCGTTTTGCCTTTCTCAACAGCATCTTCATATGTCAACTCCGCCTGTAATACACAAAGTAATTGCAGTTGAAGTTTATAGTCTAAGTTTTATGTTTGTGCATGCTCAACAACTTTACATATAATTATCATCCCTGGTCATTGGGATACTTATATCTGTCTATCGATCTCCATTTGGAGCATTTTTATCATCCCATTTTTTGTGCAGCAGATACAATTATACCACTGTTGCAGGTACCAATTTACATCTAGATAAAGTGATGCAACCACAGGTAAATTTCTTGTTCATGGAAATTAGCAGTCCCCTTGGCGGGACTCGAACCTAGGACCACTAGATCCCTAGGCTGGCATCCCACCACTGGACCACTGCTCCCACACAACACAACAAGAAATCAGGAACTTTATGGTATGTTCTTGCATCCAGTATTAAAAACTTCCTAAATATTATTGCTGAAAAGCATCAATAACAAAATTACTGTTGATTAGCAGTATAAGTAGTAGTAATTATCACATTTTCATTGATTTAATCAAATATCACTATCAACCATGCATAAACAAGTAAATCTGTGAGCTAATGCTCACTAGTGATACCCCCGCCAAAATCTAAAATACGCGACAAACAGGAAGTAGATGAGTAAGGAGCATGAAATCGCTTTACACCACATGGGACTATAGGATGAAGCAATATGCAAAGTTTCAGGCTGCTGCATGGTATAGTTGCTGAGAAAACTGTGACGGAAATTTTGTAACGGACGGACGGACGGCCGGACGCACGCACGCACGGACAAGGGTAAAACAGTATACCCCCCTCTTCTTCGAAGCGGGGGTATAAAAATCAGTTTTTAGTGCAGTAAATGGAAGTAATCAGAATTGACTATTGATTGAATTATTACAAGGAAATTCCACTGGCCATTCATATATTACTAATTTAACATTCTTTATTAAAAAATGTGTGCATGCAAAGATTTTCAAAACTAAATTTCGGTCCAACAAATGAGTTAAAAAGCATTCTTTTCACCTGTTCTTTGGTTTGAATCTTAGCAACAATATGGTGTCCATCTATATTAGCCTCAAAGTTATACACGGCACAGCTATCATCAACTGGGAATGTATATACAGCATTAACTGGTGTTTCTTCATCATTAAAATATGTTAGATTAGCTGTAACATCAGCTATATAACCATTCACTAAAACATCAACTTTAATTGATTTTAATGGAACTGAAAAAGATATGAGATTATTACAAGCATCATTACATAGTAAGGTAATTCCAGGTTCGACATTAACAGTGGCCAAGGAATCCAAGAATCCTAAAAACTTGGCATTCTTTTAAGTTTTATTTAAAAAAATTCTGAACTATAATTCCCAACTGAACTACAAAAAAAATGAAAAGTTGGTCTACAAACAGATTATAATGGATTAGAATTATCTTTATTTTGAAATTTTGAAAAATACAATGAATAAAAAAAGCTCTAGTGCCCTTTTAAACTGACTATAAAAAAACATATTGTATAAAATAGATAATTGTAAAATTATGCTGGTAATTTATTGTTGTCATTCAAAGTCATTGGACACCAGCTTGAGCCAGTTGTTAAGAACATTCATCCAAGATATCTTGCTTTTAGAAATTTGGGGACATTCTGCAAAAAGAACCCCAAAAATATGATAAGATAAATGTAGTTATATTTATGTAAGTGGCTAGAGTTACGGTACCTAATTATGTATTTTCAGTCCAAAGTATATTCCAACTCCATAACTTAACACTCAAGTAAACTAAGAATGTGTCACTTTGAAGACCACAACTTCGTATTCCAGTATATTAAACATCCAGTTAGTGTATTATAAATATCCAAAATGGTGTGTGAAATGACAGTAGGATAGGTCTTGACAGTAAATATTTGTTTCTTTTGAGTAATAATGAATATATATAGTACTGCCAAGGCCAGCTAGGGCATACGCATCATCACATAGTTGAAAAACAATATATATATAACAGTATACATTTCATCTTCATCATCTTCCTAGTTAGGGACAGGAATCCAATTTGGATTGTAAATAGTCCCGCGGGAGGGTCAGACTATTTACCCCAAGACACCCCAAGACTACCCCAAGACGGACCCAACACCTCTTAGACGTGTAAAATATGTCATAAATATACTTTTTTACTTGTTATTTATATCTTTTAAATAAAAATGGCTATTTAATATCGAGTTTAAGACCGAACAGAGATTTAAGATAAAGTCTAGTAAAACAAAGGGGAATAACTTCGTTTGTACTACTACATCAGTATGATGGAATTATCCCCCCTTAACAATTGATCTTATGTGTTGAGATTTTGAGTAAAGCAAGCTGATCTTAGAAAACATCAGAACATTTCCTTCAACGATGTTTAAAGAAGTTATTATGATTATTTATTTAAATAATCCGAGTGACAACATAACCTATTGTATACAGTATGCTTAAAACTATTCAATTTCTTCCCTTCATTGATTTGAACGTGATTTTGGTGTTGTAACATATTTATACTTAATTATATTACAGTGTATAGCGATATATTTTTTTTTATCAAAGTCTGCAATATACAAATATAGATTATCTCCCGAGAATTCCCGCCAAATGTCAAACTATTTAAGGGAAATAATTTAATACGCATCAATATTATGAACCAACTGAGTAACCTCCTGTAATTTATGGACAACAATTTTTTTTGCCAAATCAATCGCTCGTGTGCTATAAAATTCGTTAGACGTTTTTAAGGTGAAAGTGAAACGGAAATAACACTTTAAGAGGCATTGAAGCCATTTTGGTGTGTCTTGGTGTGTCTTGGGGTAGTCTTGGGGTAATTAGACTGACCGTCCCGCGGGAGGTTGAACAAGACAGTCACCAATTGCGGTATATATTTACATTTAAAACTAGCATGGTACAGTGAACTCGACAGTTCCGGGTCAGTAACGAAACAAACGATGCGTGTCTCTTCAAAACGAAAGTTGTGGGAATCAAACCTGCATAAATTGCTAAACAAATACTTCCACTTTACCATGCTATAATAAATTAATAGTGTTTCTTTGCTTGTAATTTCCTACAATTTTCGAAATTGCATGTTGCAAACTCGATAGTTACGGGTCGCACTTGCCAATTCCGGGTCACGTGACAGATGCTTGTCTCTGTAATCCGGAGTGGTCTCAACAGGGTTAAGATCAATAAAACTGTCGACTTTTTGTCCATAAAGACTTTATCTCATATGTTCTTCCAAGTTAAACAAAAATAAAGCTCGTAAATTAAAGATTTAATCATGTCACTTGCAATTACCTATTGCATATAAAAACAAGTACCATAAATACAATTAGTTGCGTGTAAAAAGTAAAACTCAAAATATCAAACAATAATTGTATTTAATTGAAAAATATCTTACATATGGGATATAATTATGTATAAAATAGACTTTAAATGTTAAAAAAATACTTTTTAATTCAAATAAATGATTGTATATAATACGGGTTAAGTTTTGACCCGAAATTGTCACGTGCTTAACAGGTCAAATTGTCTGCATTATTGTCAAACAGTAATTAGATTAAACAAATCTATGAGTTAAATCGTGTTCACCGATAAATTTCCAGCAAAATGATGTGCAATAAGGACTTATTTTATCTAAATTGTGGATATAAATCGCTGTTTTTTCAAACGCATGGACGAAACGCTCACGTACTTTCGCATTGGTTGGAAACGACGCTGTTTCGTGTTTCATGACTATGACTTCCGGTAGAGAAATGTTAACTTGGAAAGTTTGTGTAACGGTAGCTAAGTGGTTAGTGTACATGACTTAACTATCATATAATCAAAATATTGAATGTTTAAGGAATCGTCTGCACTATTTCAAAAAAGTGACCCGGAATTGTCGATGACCCGGAACTGTCGAGTTCACTGTATTTACAGATTAAAACTATTTACACCCGTGAACTGTCTACGCAAGGGATGGAGGCAGGGCTGCGATCCTGGCGTGGAGTGCAGACTTGAAGGCCTCTAATGATTGGACATCTGTGATTGATGTTGGGAGATGATTCCAGTCCTGGATTGTTCTTGGGAAGAATGATGTCTTATAGAGTGAGTAGTTGGTGTAAGGGACATAAAGTCTCTTGGCTCCTCTGGTCTGGCTGTCGCTTGTGCGGATGATGTAACTGGCTTCCGGTATTTCTACAAGACATTCTGGAAAGTGATTTAATTCCTCTAGACTCTACCGATTTAGCATGCACCCGGTCTGGGGTCAGGGGGTATCACATTTAAACCACTCAAAGAGAAATGATCGATAAAAGCAATCAGAGAAAAAAAACATACCAGGATTTCCATTATCACAACACAAACCAAGCGCATTCAAAATGCGTTCTAAATTGTCGGCCATAACGTCTGGAAAATGTGTACAAAAATAAACATTATTCAACTTCCTCTTGGCAATGTTTACAAATCTTTTCAGAGTTACTGTTCTTGTTTCATAGAGCGTATAAAAACCGGCATTCCGATCGATTACGAAATTACGGTTTACCTCTCCGGCAACTGGCACTGTGCCAAAGTCAATTAATTAAAGTCTAAGGTGATCAATATCATCGTGTATGTAGTTGCACATTTGACTTACACAAAGTACTGTCTGTCATCTGTAAAGATCAAGAAATAATATCCCGAATTCATAGACTTATTACAAAACGAAATGTAGAACTCGACCGTTAAAATCGGTCCGAAACTGATTAAATAATTATATGGTTACAGAAAATCCGAGCCAATAATTGCGTATATTTCTAAAATAATTTTAAAAAATATATAGATCTAGAAAAAAATCAACGTTTTCTAGTTTGCATATTCCTTTAAATGTTGAAAAAAACTTGTGTGTGTTGTTGGGGTTTTTTTACTTAAAAATTGCAAAAAATCGCGAATTTTCTAGCCAATTTACGCCAATATAAATCAAAGCAAGCATCAGTATCGGCATCAAATCGACATTTAAGGGTCGTTAAAGTCCATAAAAAACTAGTTACATGAAAAATGGCACCATATGTATTATTTTAGGTTAAGAATTACCGTTGGTTGTTTTTTTTTTCATTTAAAATACATGCCGGCGACATTAGCTACTAATGACGTCACAAAGGATGCTCTCTCACCGGTCCGTCATCGTACTATATAAGCTAGGCGATTTTATTAATTCTCATTTTCCTTCCTAAGATGCCTGGAAGCAAGTCAAGATCGCGGTCCCGTTCTCACTCTCGATCAAAATCGAGAAGTAAGTCCCCTGCTACTGCTGCGGCAGCAATGCCGAGAGCAAAGTCCAAAAGCAAGTCCCCAGCTCCAAAGCCAGCTCAAAAGAGAAGCAAATCCAAGAAAAGGTCTGCTTCTAAGAAACGAAGTGGATCTAAGAAAAGGTCTGCCTCTAAGAAACGAAGTGGATCTAAGAAAAGGTCTGCTTCAAGGAAACGAAGGGGATCAAAGAAAAGAAGCAAGTCCGCGAAACGATCTGCATCCAAGAAGCGCACCAAGTCCAAGAAAAGGTCTGCTTCAAAGAAACGCAGCAAGTCTGCCAAGAGGTCTGCCTCCAAGAAACGCAGGAGGTCCAGGAAAAGGTCTGCATCGAAGAAACGAAGCAAGTCTGCCAAGAGATCTAAGAAAAGGTCTGCATCGAAGAAACGAAGCAGGTCCAAGAAAAGGTCTGCATCCAAGAAACGCAGCAAGTCTGCCAAGAGGTCTGCCTCCAAAAAGCGCAGAAGGTCCAAGAAAAGGTCTGCATCCAAGAAACGCAGCAAGTCTGCCAAGAGGTCTGCCTCCAAAAAGCGCAGGAGGTCCAGGAAAAGGTCTGCATCCAAGAAACGCAGCAAGTCTGCCAAGAGGTCTGCTTCCAAAAAGCGCAGGAGGTCCAGGAAAAGGTCTGCATCCAAGAAACGCAGCAAGTCTGCCAAGAGGTCTGCTTCCAAAAAGCGCAGGAGGTCCAGGAAAAGGTCTGCATCCAAGAAGCGCAGCAAGTCTGCCAAGGGGTCCAAAAAAAGGTCTGCTTCAAAGAAAAGAAGCAAGTCCAAAAAAAGGTCTGCATCCAAAAAACGCAGCAAGTCTGCCAAGAGGTCTGCCTCCAAAAAGCGCAGGAGGTCCAGGAAAAGGTCTGCATCCAAGAAACGCAGCAAGTCTGCCAAGAGGTCTGCCTCCAAAAAGCGCAGGAGGTCCAGGAAAAGGTCTGCATCCAAGAAACGCAGCAAGTCTGCCAAGAGGTCTGCTTCCAAAAGGCGAAGAAGGTCCAGGAAAAGGTCTGCATCCAAGAAACGCAGCAAGTCTGCCAAGAGGTCTAAGAAAAGGTCTGCTTCAAAGAAAAGGAGTAAGGCTAGAAAAAGTCGTAGCCGAAGGAGAGGAAAGTCAAGTATGTTGGGCATGATTGCTGCAGCAATTGCTGCCAACAGAACAAAGAAAGGAGCATCGGCACAAGCCATTCGTAAGTATGTGGCTGCCCACTGCTCCCTTAAAGGGGGATTATTGAACTTCCAATTGAGGAAGTCTCTTGCTGCTGCACAGAAGGCTCATTTGATTGCTCATCCTAAAGGCTCAACTGGCTGGGTCCTTGTCTCTAAACCAAAGAAGGCTGGTAAGAGAAGACGTAGGGCTGCACCTAAAAAGAAGGCAGCAAAGAAGTCCAGGAAGGCAACCAAGAAGTCAAAGAAGACTAGGAGGAAAGCAAAGGCAACAAAGAAGGCAAGGAAGGCACATAGACGTGCTGCACCAAAGAAACGAGTTGCCAAGAAAACCGCTCGCAGAACAAGCCGTAGACGCAGAGCGATGAAAGCCAAGTAAGCTGCACTTGTGTAGTTTAACAAACCCGGCCCTTTTTAGGGCCACCAAAACTTTCGATAGAAAGTAATTCTCAAACGATTTGTCAAATTGTCTAACTTAAATAAACTTTACCCCGATCTTTATACATACTGCAAAATTCTACAATTTAGACAGCCATGAGTTGTCGAAAAACCAAGTGAGTTTGGCGATTACTAAGTCACAACAGGGTTTTAAATGCTTTAGTTGACAGCAAATTTAAGGTCCCTAACTAAATAAAGACCATTCCGTTGTTAAACACTATCAATTTGAACCTAACCTAACGGCATTGGTTATTAAATTTCTCGCTAAATGTTCGTATAAAATTGTACTAAGTATTGTATTTGAATGAGTAAAATGAATAGTTTGGTTGCTAACCATAACGTTACGTCATAATAATGGACGTACGAAACGTTGTCGTGACGCGCCAAATTATATTTAGGTCATTAACCATTATAATATCCGTATAACGTCAACGTTTACTTGAAACGGTTGTAAATCAACTACAAACGGTCTCTATCTATCACCATGGTCTAGTGGATTTGACAATGTCCGTCCGCATTTGATCAAAATATGTAAGACATCGTCCTAGATAAAACAAAATGTACATTGTATTTCTTTAATATTCCGCGTCAAATAAAGCTTTATGCAAGATTTTTAACTAACTCTATGACAGTCCGAACACAATAGTGAAAACATGCACATAGCATCCCCTTAATGCAGCATCATAGGCGGGTCTAGCGGGGGTCAGGGGGTCTTAATGTAAGCCATTTTAAAGCAGTTTAAGCAGTTTTTCTCGGGCTTCCTTCGCTGGCCCTTGTGCTTAACATAAGTCTATTGGTTATGTAGGTTTTTTTAACATGTTGCGTTATTCTGCGAACAGTGTATAATGTGGTTGCAGTTCGAAAGTTTGGAACACCCCCCCCCCCCCCCCGTAAAAAAGTTTGGAGCCCTAGAAAAAATCCTGGATCCACCCCTGAGCATAAACACGGGTCTAACTCAGTCATTCGATACCTTTTAGGGGGTCTAAGAACAAAGGTTTGTGTTTAAGTAATACCTCTTTTTTCAATTGGAGTATTATGTCAATTTGATCCCCCAAAAAATCAAATTTAACTTTTTTATTTTTTGATGTTTAACATTAATTACAAGGTTAGTTAGAATTTGCTGAGTGTTTTTGTTAATGTTGAGGACATTGTTTGTAAAGAAGCTGCAAGCAAAACATAGTGACTACTTTGTTTTATTTATTCTTTATTCAAAGTTTTGTTTTATTCATTTATAGTCACAACATCAATAATAATGTGAATAAATGTTAAAAATAAACTCATTTCATTTTTTTATTATTAATTCGTGTTAAATGTTATCTCTGTCTCCCATTTCAGACCAAACGTGACCAGTTTGTTCATCCCTCCCAACAAAGGCCATCTGTGAACAAAGGCCACGTTTCTCTTTTCCCTTGGCCGACCGTAACTGTTGTTCACAGGTTAGATTGCATTTTTTATAAATTCATTATAAGTGGTTTTGAAACAAAATGAGCAGTTTTGCATTTAGCTGACGATATAATACTTGATTATCATAGAACCAATCATCTGTGTATACTCACAAGGAATGGCCGTAGAAATCATTTCATGTCCAAACTCCACAAAAGTATGCCCGCCTGGGAATCGAACCCATTACCCCTAGTAGACTTGAGTGCAACTAACTTAGCTAGACAGACAGCTTCGTCGTTTAAACATGTGCCGACAGTTCCTTCTATAGCAATGAGCCAAAGCACTGGTATATGATCCTGCGCCACATTCAAAACGCAAACTCCATAACAACACACAAGAAGAAAGTAAATACAAATGTACTTAAATTTTCAACTGTTTTTTTTTACCGAGGCCCGTCCGTTTTGTAAAGATGTATCATGTGTGCAGACTCCGACTGGAACGAAGTAAACATTAAGTTAAGCATTCTTGTACCAATAGGTTGTCAAGATCTCGATCTAGATTAACAGATCTAGTTTTTTTATCACTTCGAACTAATACGAGAATGCATGGAAGCTGTCTTGAAAAAATACAGTTGTTGGGTCGATCCTCTACCGTTGCTGGTTTGGTCCACAGCTGTGTTGTCCTCACAATTTTGCAATGGGTTTGGGACTGGGCTTTGGCTGTTTAACATACTCCCTCCAAACGTGAACTAAAACTGAAATTTCGTAAAACCACGGAGAAAATATGAGCAGTTTAGGGCACACCCATAGGATAAATCCTGAACAGCGCTATTTATAATCCAAAGGATTGTTGAAGTTCTGGAAATGTACATGAATCCCTTAGAAATTACCAAAATTTAGGAGTTTCCGGGGGCCCTCCACCACCTGTACCCCCAGTCTGCTTGTTCGTTCCCCCCAACTAAAAATCCTGGATACGCCTATGTTATCACTGGAGTATTAACCTATCTTTCTTACGAAATATTCAATACCCGCAAATGATGTAACTCACTGTAATTCAGACTCATGTTAATTAAAAGCTAACTCATATAAGTCTGCTAAGTATCACTGATTCTCGTGAAAATAGTAAGTCCTTTTGGACGTAAACATTGCAATTTCAAGCCAGTCAAAATATGATATTTCGTTGGATGAATTATTTCCGGTGGATGAATTAACTTGCTTGCTTAAATGATTTACTTTAAATTACCCATGTACAAGTTTAGTTCTTTCACAATCACCTTTTGGATTCGCCGAAAGAAATTTATGGCCGCATATTATATGCTGCTATACAGTGGATTAACTTGCTTCCCCTGGAAAAGATTCCTACAAGAAAATGATAACCATTTATATGTTTCGTTCATTAACACGAAAGTTATTGAAAATTTTCTCTGAGTCTGGAGTCACGGTGCAATATAATGACGTCACGTTACAAACACACACTTTCGCGGTACTTTTCTGACGTTTTGATAGTTTGAAAAAAAACTTTAGACAACCTAGGCCATGTGAAAACAGAAAACCTTACTGTCTGTAATGTCTGAGCCAAATCCGAGCGCGCGTTCAGGTGCTACATTCAACTCGAGGTCGAGAGCTCGACTGTACCGGTAGAAATGCACATAACAGTCACCATCACTGTATTTTTTACACTAAAACGACTTGTACTTGTGTTAACTATGAGTGTATGTATAAGTCTGCGAATTTTTACAGAATTACTTACAATTGAGAAACTTTGCCGCTCATTGAACTTTTATTTGGGTAAACAATTGCAATACATGAAATAATATACTTTATATGTATACACAAATGTAATAAGTACATTTATAAATGCTTCATCTTAAAATAATATATTTTGACCAAAGCCCTTGTATATCTTAATACATGTAATTTAGTATTAAGCGTGCTAAGTCTTATCTAGGCGTGTCCATTTAATACTATATATAAACTCCAAAACGATGTCGGATACTTCTTGAAAAATCTTAATTTCAGTTCACTGATACTCAGAGAGGATAATCTGCAATTCCTTGCTTAGATTTCATGTTGAAGAACAGGCCCTAATTTTACAGTTTTTATCCCCCTATCATCGATCAATCTCAATGCTGTGAGTCTTCATTATAACTCTGTTTAGAGTCCAGTCCACAAATTGCGCAACAGCATAAAACTGCCCTCATATTTATCTGTGACGGGGCGGATCCAGGATTTTTTCTAGGGTTCCAAACTTTTTCCAGGGGTTCAAACTTTCAAACAACAACCACATTATGCACTGTTTGCAGAATAACGCAATTTATTATATATCTATTAATCTAACAAATCAATAATCTGCATTTGTTCCACGTGACCGTCCAATATATTCCCTTATTGGATCCAAAAATATATATTATTTTCGTATTGGACGGTTGGGTACATGTGCACTAAACGATGGTAGTCTGGGGATGTTGGTGTCAATTATTATTTCAAAGAATACGAAAGATACATAATGATAAGGTTATTATCTCTGGTCTGACCCCCCACTGGATCCGCCTATGTGTGATACCCTGGTTGAATAAAGCAATCACAAGTACATTTCTTGCTCAATGAAATGTTAAACAATGTCCCCGTTGGAAATACTCATCCCTTTACAGACTGTATGGTAAAATTACTTTAGTGTTAATAGTATATAACCTACCAATTATGTGATGTTTTTGTGGGGTGTAGCAACACAGGGGTCAGTGAACTTACTCAATGTTCCTGGAAAGGCTAAATCTCCGAATTAAGCTATTTCTTGACATTAGTCAAGTCAGATTACCCTACCTGCTTTATTTAACAATTATGTCAATTCCTATATTGGGTAACCTCAACATTCCACTGTGTCTTTATCAAGACGTTAGTTATTATTAATGAAAATTTCACACAATTTCCTATACTTCTCTCCTATATTTCTCTCCAACTTCCTATACCCTCTCATCAGCCAACACCTAAGATAGTTAGTGAGACGTGTTCATATATTTGACGAAAATACTCTCAATATAGGAATCACCCAAGCAGCCAAAACCTCTCAGGCAACAAACATCTGTGTACAATGTTTTATACATTTTATCTTGAATTCAAATTTATGAGTTTCCCTGCTGTGCAAACAGACATGAACTGTTACTATGAGAACAAATGATAATGTCTTCAATTCCTTATTTTCAGCAGCAATATGTAAAAACTATACTTCAAGGGCTAGCAGAAAACTCCAATATTTTGAGTACCTAAGTACATCTATTTAGTTATTACCAGTTGCTGACTGTTGTTGATAGTTTTTACTGTAAAATTCAGTGACATCCAAAATTACACTCGCACTTGCATAAACGCTGGTTTTTTGTTAGTACAATAAAAATTATATTTCAAAAGTATTTATGCATGAAGCACAGGTGACAGACACAAATTTTCTTATTATATTATAAATAATAAGGAATTGGGGCTGGCACCTGTAACATGAAGATTGTTATAGATTGCAATTTGCAGCATTTGAAATGAAAGCAATGATACTGTCTATTACTGTCAACCCTTATTTTTCAATTTTCACGACTATAAAAATTGTAAACAGCTAAAGTTAAAAGTGCAGTTCAAAGTCTGAGGCATTATACATGTTCAGCTGACTTTACTATCTTGTAGGATAACCCTTGGTTATTGAAGTCACTTTTAGGCAGCGATTCCTCACAGTACCCATTTGCACCTGGGTGGAGTGGAACAACTGTAGGTTAATTTTATGCTCAAGAAAATTAGCTGGTGGGGATTGAACCCAGAACCTCTTGATCCCTAAATACGTGTCCTACCACTGGACCACTGCTATAATAAATCATTTGTTATACATGTATAATTTTAATTTCTAAAATAATGGTAAACATTTTAAAACAAAAATGTACATTTACATAAGTGTTAAGATAATTATGGATGGTGCTGCATTGTTTTTAGTAGAATCAATTAATTCAAAGACATAACAACAACTTCTAAGAAAATTACACATGTTTTATTACACTATAAAAACAAAACAATCAATCAACTAGGTGTCCTATCTACAGGGGAGAATATTTTAAGTCTATTTTTTAATAATGTGATCTCAACAGGCATGGCTTCAAAATGTTCCCCATCTATAGAATACCAGGATTCTGTGTCCTGAAATAAATAAAAAATATATAAATAGAAAATATCATTTTGCAATGCAAATATTGGTTTAAATTTTTATACATCAGCAAGTGGCGCATACATTAACACTGGTACTTCAGTACTCATTATCGAAAAAAAGTTATCAATGTTTATGTTTGAGGAATTTCTTTAAAGTTTAAGTGCAGCTTAAAGTTTGCTATCATATGTACATGTTTAGCGTTTAGCAAACTTTACAATCTTGTACAATTACTCCTGATCATTGAAATCACCCTCAGGCAGACGATCCCTCACAATACTCATTTACACCTGGGTGGAATGGAACCATTGAAGGTTCTCTTCCTCTTGCTCAAGGAAATTAACAGTGCCCCCAAGAGGGAATCAAACCCAGGACCTCTCATTCCCAAAGAGCCTGTCCTACGACTGGACTACTCCTACATACTAGCTTATATTCAGTATCTAAATCAGCAGTATTAATATACAGTAAAACTTGGTTATAACATACTCGATTATAACATGCACTCAGTAACAACATACCATTTTTCCTGGCCCATTCTTCATATTTTGTATGTAACATACTTAGTATGCTATATGGATATAACATACCTCGGTTATAACATACCTTTTTCTTTGGCCCAGCGAGTATGTTATAACCGAGTTTTACTGTATATTTATAACGAAAATACCAGTATTGTGAACTTTATTAAATCATTGATGTAACTTAAATACAATATGGACAAACCTTTATAATGTAGGTAGAATAACCCTTGGGACTTGAATGGTCAAGGGTTAAATTCCAATTTTGGCCAATATATTAACTGGGTTAAGTAAATAACGACAATCATAACATACTCATAGCTGTACCCTTAAAAATATTAAATGAACCAATAGTTGTAGATTTTTAGTTCATGCAGCCCACTATGGAGCATAATTGTGTCATGATCGTGTAAATTATCATGTGAATTAGTTTAAGCAAGGTTAAAGCTCAGGTGTTTTAATTCTATATAAACCATACAAGGCTCAAACATGGATGGTTTTAAGTCCAAATAAGATACATGATTGTACTGTTACCTCCTTGACTTCTGGTGTAAATTTAATTTTTCTACACAGTATACTTTCATTACAATCATGATTGTATTTCCATGTTGGTTCTTTCAATCTGTTCCAGCTGTAATAACATAAATTAAGTTAACTATACAAATGTGCACCTTTTTCACAATACCCTTACAAAAAAAGTTATCGAAAGTCATTTTCATAATTTTGTGGTCCAAAATCGAAAGGATAATAAAAATAATTATGATATGATATTCCAAAGGTACACAATATTCTACATTATAACATAATTTATTAATATTTGGAATTGGTTGGCCAAAAAATGACTGTATTATTAATGTTTCTTGCTATTGACATACCATGATTATAATCGCTAGATTTTTTGTGAAAAGGGCCACTAGACAATACACTTAGGTCCACTAAGAAGTATGGATTTATGTAAATGATGTTTGTTTGTTTGTTTTGTTGGGTTTAACGTCATAGCAACACATTTTATAGGTCATATAATGGCGGTAAGTCAACCTACTCACTCCTCCTGGAAAGGCCAAATCTCTGGATTTAGCTGTTAACCAACTACTAAGTACATACTTTCGTCAGTGACTGACAACTGCCCTTCATAATTAATAATCATTGGTAGGAGGGAGAATGGCCGTAGAAATAATTTCATGACCAAACTCCACGAAAGTATGCCCCGCCCGGGAATCGAACCCACGACCCCTCGATCAGTAGACTTGCGTGCTACCAACTGAGCTAGCTGGGTGGCTGGCTTTCTTTTTATATGTAAATGAAGAGCCTCATTTAATCACTCTAAGACCATTAGGATCATATGACCATGCTCCTAATAAAACAAATTTTGTAAGACTGGCCGGTAATCTTGATAGACTTAATAAATAGATCAACAAAAATTCCTTACAAACCACATTTTGAAAGACTGGTGGATGGTCTTAATAGGCTAAATAAATAAATCAACAAAAATTAGATATAAATGACCAATAGATATAATGCCACTAAGATACATTCTCGTACCTAGAGGTTATCTAGATCTCCATCTCTATCAAGAATCTTGATAGCCTCAGAGTACGAGAATGCAAAAATATTAAAGGCATTACGTTAATTAAGAGAAAAAAAAATTAATTACTATTATATGTATGATGCTTAAATGCTCATACAATTATCAAATTTAAAGTGATATACAGGCAAAAGTTCAACTTCATATTTCCTGATTTTGAATTATAGTTTTTATTACTGTAAATGCAACAGACACACTGTTATATTACTTGGCAAAATGTTTCTTTATTTTCTCGAAATATTTGGGGTGTTTCCTAACTAGACCCATGTGGGTCAGGTTAGCTAAAAATAGATTAGTGTTAAAATATGCATTCACTGATGAGAAGATACTAGAGCTTGTTATTGTGCAAAATTAGTATAATTCTATTAAAAAAATATCCTAACTGCATTTTCAACAATGTGTATGCCACATGTTTTAATTCGTTCAGTTGAATGTTATAAGTGACAAATGTTATTAAGTGATTTCTTATGCTCTTAATACTGTTTTAAAGACTAATCTTGGTTCTATACTTTTGGCACAGTCATTTGCCTATATATTCCTTTAAATTGACAAATTTGGAAATACCACTGTACATTGTCTCTTACCCTTCAGTGATGAAATCAGATCTTGATATACTTTCAGGACCGATGCCTAATTGTAAACCTTTAATAGGCTGTAATGATAAAAAAGAACAAAATATATACAAACAGAGCAGTGGGTTTTGATTTCAATCAATACGGTTTATAAATGTGCACAATTTTTTTATTATTATCAACAATTAATGAAGCATGGAAAGTTTTTATAATAATGAAAGACAAAATATTTCTAAACTCAAAAATAATGAAATTGGATGTCCAAACTGAATCAAAAGGCAATATCCGTAGCAAATATACTCCCTTCATACTTTATTTATAGCAAATAGTTAAATTGTTATCGTAAACAATCAGGCAAAAGTATAAATATAACAACATTCGCTTTCAAACACATAACTAATATGTTTGCAATGATGCTGCTGTCATCTTAGGTATGAATAAACTGAGATCGATTCCGTTCACACCACATAATATTTCCATGGAATGGGTAGAATGCTGCCAGAACACATTTCCGACACACTCGATTGGAGTTCTTTCAGTTCTAACAGTCGGAATTTCCAATTGAACACAGCCATTATTACCTTCTAGGTGTAACAAATGTAAAATAACAAGATGTGAGGCTTACCATATTAGATTGATCAAAGTTAGATGATATTGTTAATTCTATATTACTGATATCTCTCTTTATAAATTCTTCATTCTCATATTCCTCTTCTTCTTCCTCTTCAACTAGACCTTTAATAACATCAACATACACTAAATAGGGGTGACTTTTGGGGCCTCTTCATCTAGACCTTTAATATCATCAACATACACTAATTAGGGGTGACTTTTGGGGTATTTTCAACTACACTGAACAAAAGTTCTAACCGATCACTTATCAAATTTTGATTATTTTATAACGGGCTGATGGATTCTTATTAAATTTTGCAGAGGTGATTTTTGTGACATTTTCTACCAATTTGTGGGAAAAAAATAATTTGATACGGTCCGATGCACTCAATTGGCACACAGGGTGTGTTTTACACTTTTTGACACGTAATGTTCGTGCAGAGAGTGGTGAGTATTCAATTTCTTTTTGCATGAATCCTTGTTAACTTTATAAGTGAAAAAAACATAAAACATTGCACGAATGTCGATGCAGGTTCGTGGCGTAGCCAATGGAATGTTGAATGCTGGAGCCTCTATCAGACCGGAGAGTGGCTGTTTATGGAAATATCTTAAAAATATCAAAAATATCGTATTGTTTAAATAGAAAAATGCTATAATTTTATCATTCTCAATGTGTTAATCCCTATTTCAAGTTGCATGACACTTTAATCGGGTCTTTTCGACGATCGTGACTTTAGACGATGTAGCAAGGGACCGAAATCGTTCCAAACTGACGCCAAAGACAAAGAACAAAGGTTACAACTCGCCGACAGGATCGACATTCATGCAATCTTTTATGTTTTTTCATTTATAAAGTTAACAAGGATTCATGCAAAGTGAAAATTAATAATCACCACTCTCTACACGAACATTTCGTGCCAAAATATGTAAACCACACCCTGTGTGCCGATTGAGTGCATCGGACCGTATCAAATTATTTTTCCCCACAAATCGGTAGAAATTGACACAAAAATCACCTCAGCAAATTTTTTTAAAGATCCATTGGCCCGTTATGAAATAGTCTTTTGTTCAGTGTAGACCTTTAATATCATCAACATACACTAATTAGGGGTGACTTTTGGGGTATTTTCAACTAGACTAGACATCATTAAAAATATAGAATCAAACTGCTTATAGAATCTTAATCAGTCAAAAGTTTAATTTTACAGTTTTCATATTATCATAAGCAAATATTGTTTCAGTCTGTTTGAAGTGTTTATAGTTCAAATATACAGGCTTCAACTTCACTTCACAAGATAAAAAATAATACCACTGCATTTGAAAGAAAATAACCAGCTGTCATTCATCATCTCTACTAGTAGCTCCACCTGAACTGCCCATACAGACATATGCTAGAAAAACAAAATTATAAAGTGCTTACGTGCAGGTGGTACCCTTGGCTTAAATAAGAAGAAAAGTAAACTTTGGGTCCAACTCTTTTGTACTTTGGGTTCTTCTATCTTCTTTTCTTTCTTTTTTAAAACATCAGTTTCTTTGGCTTCCATATATTCTAACTGACCAGTTATAAATGCTGGCCATTTAGTTAATGTAGATCTTATATATGTATATCTATGTTTCAAACCAGGCATATACCAATATCTGTAAAATATGATAAAGTTATTTTGGTGCAATTTTTTCAGAACACATTAAAATAATGAAATTTCTTTCATGCTTTACAGTTAAACATTGTGTTATTTGATGAAAATATACCATGAATCAAATTTTATATTTTCATTGTAGTGAAAATATAATATTTTATTTTCATCATTAATGACGTCATCTTCAAAGATAAATGACGTCATCTTGGAGAAGAAATGATGTCAAGTTATAATTTGTGTAGAATACATCTAATAAAACATGAAACTAAGCATGAAAGAAACAGATTTTTCGTCAACTTTGGTGTAAGATCTTTTTGAAATTTATTCATCAGTAGAAACTGAAATACACTGAGAAAACAGCAGCCAACAAAATCTTAAAAACTAATAAAGAGGCCACCATAGAGAAGTAATTGCAGTACATGTAAGGCTGCCATGATTTGCCTACCTCAGTTTAGATCAAACTATGGCATGGGAGTTAGTTTTTGTCTTGTATCACAGTTCACATAAATCAAAAAGGACATGACTATATCACCATCCTTTCAACAAAACATCCAAAATTTTCACATTTACAGTCAATTGATTTGAATTTAATTTTGACCATGACAACCATTTCTAACCATCATCCCTGATGTCCTAACCTTGAGCCAAACTGAAAATTCTACACTGTGGTATAAAGTCACATGGTAAAACCTGGAAGCCTTAAGTACATGTATTACAGAGAATGAATTCATTGGATATTAAACAAGAGTGAAGTTTGAGCTCATACTTTGTACATGTAAGACTTACATATACTGGTACATAGTACATAGTAGGAGCTCTAACTGTCCAATCCTGGGCAGGAACATAGTTATTATTAATTGTTTATTGGTGTATCAGTCAATTTTACTTTCAATACTAGAATAATTAGCATTCCCACTCAGTTTATAATACAAATTATGTATATTTCCTTTTAATTTTAAGAAAAGGTTTTCCAGTTTTTGCCACCCAATTTTTATCCTTGCTGTTATTTTCTCATTTTTCCTATGCTAATTTCCATGCCGCAAAGTAAGTACAGAACAAAATATCATTGACAACAGATAAAAAACCACATACTTAGAAGCTTTTTCTTTAGCATCTCTATATGCTCCCATCTCTAATCCACACAAAGCAAATGTAGTCCTTCCATCTTCTCCCTGAAAAAACATGTAAATAAACCTCAGTAAAATGTTCTTACAGGACACAGTGACATACATACAAGTATTATCATCATTATAAGTCAAGCTGACATATGATACATGAATACATATAAATATACTAATTATTACAATTCAGACATAAGTTACAATCAATTTTTCTACTCTTATAACAAGAAACTTCCTTTTTTTGGCTAGGTTTAATGCCATATCAACACATTGTATAGGTCCTATTACAAGGGTAAGTCAAGTTACTGAGAAGTGTATCAAAATGATAATTGGCCCAATTTACCTCTATTTTCATGATATCAATTTTCTCTGTCATTCCTTTAACAATGGCCATAGCAGCATCCAACATTCTTCTACAAAAATAAATAGATATAACAAGTCAGAAAATATGACATGCCAGAAAATATTTCATACATTTCAATTTGCCCAGAAGTCGAGCTTGGGTATAAAATACAATGTATGTAATTCTTAATGCAACATATACTTTGAACATAAACTTTTGTAACAGCTTAGCTATGTTTATTTCATTCATTAAATTTAAAAAAGTAAGTATTTAGTAAAGTTCTTTTAAGGTCCTCTAAGTTCCTCAATACTAGCAATAAGATTAATTGTCTTCGACTTTTCTCAGTTCTTAAGAATCGTGTTATGGGTTTTGATAGTCATATAAATATTATAGACAGGGAGTTATGGGATTTGATAGTAAGGTGGAAGTAGTGAAGATGAATAAGTATTCTAAGTCTGAGTTGAATATCTTTGATAGAATTGAAGTTGGTGAAAACTTTAACCTTGATTTTGGATGTTTTCTAAGTAAAAAAGGGGCAAAACTTCTAAAACAGTGGAGCTAGGGTAATGGGCCTTGATAGTAAGAGGAAGTATTGATGATGTATTCCAAGTTAGAGTTTGAATATCTTTGATAGAAAGTTATTAAAATTTGCAAAAACTTTAACCTTGATTTGCAATACCAACGTCAATGCCAACGCCAGCACTAGGGTCATTTTCTTCCAAAAAGCCAAGCTAAAAATAGCAGATTTTTCTCTTGACTCAACCAGGTTTTTCGGGTATTTATATAATTCCTTTTTTTCTGTTCGTAACTATATGTCCCTATCATATGGCAGTTGATTTTGGATTAAATTTGATACCTTTATTTTATTTCTGGGTTTTATTGTCCATGAGAAATCTTGTAAAGTTTGTTTATTTTTCAGTTGTTGGTTTGTTGTATAGGAAAGCCAAAAATCTACAAAGTTTTTTTTCCGTTTTTTTTTGGGGGGGGGGTCACATGTTTGGACACCATGATTATAATCAATGAACTAAGTTGACTCATAATATACCTGCAAGATCAGCGAAAACAAGAGCATCAATACTTTTATTAAGTATAAGGGGCTAATCTAAATAAAAGATTATCCTAATCTCATAGATAATTAAGACTCTTTAAAAAAGTTCCAGATATACAAAACATCATAGAGGTTAATGGTTCTATAGAATTTTTGGCAAAGCTGCAACGATTCACTTGAAAGTCAATTCATTGATATTCAATTTGATATTCTTTTATTTCATTCATTTAAAAATATATTTTATTCAATATGTATAGAAATACATTCATTTGAGGTTAAAACTAACTTACATTGATAAAATAGAATTAAATCAAAAGTTTAGGGTTCTAAATCAATATCAATTGGAACCCTTGCAATTGATTTTTGATGAATCTAACGAATCGCTGCAGCCCTATTTCTTGGACACTTACCTTACTTGTTCTTTATCTGAACCAAAGAAGAAAGAAGCGAATTTATTTGTTTTACCAGTGGGTATTATACCAATAGGTATAGTCTGTCTAAATGCCTGAAATAATCAATTAATATCTAGATATACATTGTACACAGGGGTCCATTGGTTGTTTCACACATGTAAGTTTTTCATATTTTCTCTGACAATTTTGCAGGCATGTAATAACTAAGCAACAAGTCTTTTTTTTCATTTAAACTACATTTTGACAAAAAAGGAGACAAAATGAAAAAAAAATAACTGAGGGATAATGCTAAAATGTTTGTAAGTTGTGAAACAAACAACAACATGTGGAGTATATCTATGTATAGTCTAAAACATCAAAATTTAACATGAGTAGAAAAACTTTTGAACCCCAGCGCATTTGAAGTTTATACTTTCAACTGTTAGGATCATGAAAATTTGTCAGTCAAATAAGACTTAAAAATCATCAAAAGCCACATGGTTTTGCATTAACCGAGGTGATCTTTAGGGTGGAACTTTACTATATAACTTTTTAAATGATATGTGTAACAAGTTCCAACAGCTCTAGTGGTCATCTTTAGCTATGCCACTTTTGTTTGTTTGTTTGTTTTGTTAGGTTTAACGCCGTAGCAACACTTTGTATAGGTCATATAACGGCGGTCAGTCAACCTACTCACTCCTCCTGGTAAGACTAAATCTCTGGATTTAGCTGTTAACCAACTACTAAGCACATACTTTCGTCAGTGACTGACAACTGCCCTACATAATCAAAAATCATTGGTAGGAGGGAGAATGGCCGTAGAAATAATTTCATGACCAAACTCCATGAAAGTATGCCCTGCCTGGGAATCGAACCCACAACCCCTCATTTAGTAGACTTGCGTGCTACCAACTGAGCTAGCCGGGCGACTGCCACTTTTGTTAATATTGCATCCTTAGCTCATTCATGAAATAAAAATCGACCTAAAACAGAAAAATGTATATTCTCTATAATATACCTGGTCTTCTTTTCTCATCATTCCAGTAATCATCTGAAAACAAACATTACAAACATTATAAAATGACGGATTTTGCATGCAACATTGTCAAGTGAAGGGTAGGTTAGTTCTTTTTACTAAAGCTATAGTCCCATAAACATAAAACTAGCTGCGAGGGCACCGTACGGGCGCCGTGCGATCAAGCACTGCAAGGACCCGTAAGAACTCTTGCGTACCCGTACGGACTGTTACATTTTTACCAGGGTCCGTGAGATAAGCCCAGGATACATGTATCAGTTTCAGAGTCAAATCGTGAACAAAATAGTGGCCAAGTTTGGATTAAACATGCATATCTTCCAGCTACGGCGTCGTACGGGTGTGTTGTTTTGTACCATGTGCGTACCGTCACCTTGATACGCAAGGCTTCACACGACCTACGACTGTCTGCACGTACTGGTCCGTAACAAGCCACGATTTTATGGGACTGAGGCGTAAGAGAATCTGTTATTGATTGTTCTTACATGAACCTGTCAGGGCAAATGTGAGGTTCAAACTCCTTTCAATCAATGCTACAAAGCTTGTAACAGGGTCCATACAGAATTTTAGTGACAAAATTCTAGCACTTTTAAGCACTTTTCAAGTTCTTATTTTAAAAAAAATATAATATCAAAAATTAAAATAAAATCTTAATATTGTTCTGTAACTGTAAATCAAGTTAAAACAAAGAAATAGAAGAAGGATGAGACTTAGAACTAGATCCAGTAGACCCCCAAGTGTCTCTTACCTCTACAACAGATCCGTTACCCCCGGCAACAACAACACCATCTGTGTGTTTAGCATCCAGAACTTTAAAGAATTCCTTTATTTGACCTTCATATTCAGTCTAAAAGTAAACACAAATATATTTAACTGACATAAATTATACATTATAAAACAAATATGATAATAATTGTTTCCAGAACTATAAATTCAAAAGTTAACAATAAAGATTTAAAAAGTTGACAATAAATACAAAACAAGACTCAAAATAAAAAGCTCTCCTATAGCCCCTATATACTTATATTTGACTTTGGTCAACTTGTTCCTGCTAATAAACATTTGGTTTGGGCAAGCAAATATATAGCTGATTGTCCAACCAAGCAACCTACTTCAAACATTTATCTTAAACTTATTATCGGGTAATTATCTGTTACATTTGTACATCATCTGACATTACATCAATTAAATGAATCAGTTTTGAAATAAGTAAGACATTTTTATTTTGATATTGCACTTTATATCAACAGTTTTAATTAAGTTAACAAATCTGTGTGACAATGCCCAAGAGGGGAGTTTGCACAATACCATAAAAATAAGGAGTAATTTTTACAGTGACAACCCAGTTAGCTCAGATTGTAGTATGCATGGCCAACTTAAAATTCTGGAGTTGTGGGCTCGTTCCCTAGGCTCGTTCCCTAGGCTCGTTCCCTAGACTCGTTCCCTAGGCAAGACATGTATACTTTTCCTGAGTTTATTCCACAGATATATTTCTGTATCAATTAAGCCAGATTTCAGTCACTGGCAAAGGTATGTGCTAAGTAGGAAAGTTTAAGTTCAAAGATCTGAGCCTCATAATGGACAATGAGCAGGACAACTGACAACAAGTTGTTGAAATGCACGTTAAAGTACTTAACATAATATATATTCCTGCTTTTTTGTTTAATACATTTTTATACCATCATGTTTTTGTAAATTTTGGTGCTTAAATAAATCCTGCTGATCCAAATAAATATGAATATCTATTTCTATCAATATTGAGAACAGAAGAACCTGTGAGTATTTAAATCAACAGGGTTACTGTTCATGGTTGCACCACTGACAGTTGAATTAAATTTACTAGTTCTTTAGGTTTACCTTAACTACATTAACTTCAAGCCCAGCAAGATATAATATTGGAGCAGCATTCTTTTCAAATAATTTTTTACCTTCCCTGAAACAAAATATAAAAATATCTACGACTTTGCATAAAAAACATAATTTCAAATAAACACAGAGGTCAATGCAAAACCATTCTAATCACATATAAATAAACAAGGATGTAGACTTGTTGTGCACTAAGTCATCATTATACAATGTATGATAATTACATACAGTGTATTAAGCAAGACAATGATAATATCGATGGTTAATATGTAATCAATCTGATAAAAACCCAATCTAAAATTCTGTGATACTCCACTCACTACAGTGGTCAATAGAATATATTTCTACAGAGATATGAGAGCACTTACTTGTCTGGCAACTTTGTAAGTCGAATATTTGTGGTTGAAAAAGTCGCAAAAAAAATTGCATTTGAAAATTAAAGCAAGAAAGCCCCTGCATTTTTTTCAAGAAATCAACTACTATTAATGTAATATCCTAAATTGATATTGTAAAATGTTCATACTAGTAAAAGTCAGTTTGGTTTAATAAAAATAAGTTTACTTGTACTAAGGTTTTTTTTATAGATTTTACACTGTCTATCAGCATTTAAAAAAGTTTATGTAAGGCAGCTGCATACATTATCAGCTTACTTGGACACTTTTCAACAGTACTTACTTAAGCTTCTACAATGAGCAGATAGATTCTCTCTTTGTGGAGGCAAACCAAAAGGACCTTTGGATTCGAAATCCTGCACTCTACACTCAATACCTGTAGCTGAATCCCTTGTAAATGCCACTCAAATTTCCCAAACATTATATATCATATAATACTTACGTTGTACTTGATACAGGATTCAGAAACACAGTAATCTTTCTATTTTTACCAGTAAACTCTGCTATCTGTTCACCATACACCTGATAATAATAAAATAAGTCTTAGTTATGAGTTCATATTCATAGGTTGCTTGCCTGATTTTACAGTTTTTTAGGATTGGTCATGGTGACTTTGTTTTCCCATATAACAAGACTCTTGTTACAAAATTTTCATAAAGAAAACTTCTGACTACATTTCATAGTGATTGAATAATCACTAGCACAATCACAAGAATTTCTACATTCAAACTCGGTAAAACTATGTTTTTACCAAAGATAAATGTTGTGACAATTTTGCAGAAGGACCTTACAGTCACTATAGCCTAGAGACATATCATTCTAAAATATTTCATGATTTGACCTAGTGACATAATTTTTTAGCCTACATGATCCAGTTCATAAATTGAATTAGATTTTATCAATTGGACGTTACTGATAATGTTTGATGAAAATTGGAGCATCAAAGTGACCTCCAGTGTTTTACCCCTGACTTGTATATAGGTACCAGTATTAAAGGTTCACTCTTACTCTACAATACACTACAGTATTCTGTAGTCTTGCAACAAATTTTTAGATATATCACAGCAGTCAGTTGTCCTAATTAGCATTCCTGGACAGGTCTACATCACTGAACCCAAGCTTTAAAATTAGAACAAAGCACATACTCTCATACAGTGAATGACAACTGCACTTAACAGCACTGAAGTTGGAGACCATATAAAATATTTCATGACTGGACTCCATGTATGTAAGTCCTGTCAGGAAGTTGAACCCATGACCACAGGCTTTGAAGCTAGATGTGCTTACTAATAGACTGGGATTGAAGCCGAAAAAAGGGAGATAAACTTACTAAAAATTAATCATACACTACCTTAGCTTCAGCACAATATTTTCTTCTAAGCATATCATCCCTACAATAAACAAGATAATTTGTGCTGATAAAATTATAATACTTGATTCGTGTGTAAATATAATACATATTTATAAATACAATTGTTTCAAATGTAAAAGGTGAAATTAACAAGGGATTAAATGATGATAGATTATAATCGATAATCAATCGTTACAGAAGAGGTTGGAGACAATCAATTATGAAGTTTAAAAATCTATTATCGCTAATGCTGTTAATTTATTTTTATTGACTATGAGACATTCTTGTTTTAATTAATTAATATTACTGAAGAAAAAAAGTTAATAGGAATCAAACTCTTTTTAATCGAGGACCCTATATAACATACAGGGTCCTTGTTTAAATAAACCAGGATTTGTTATTGTAAATCATTTAGATCTGTGTAGGTATTTTTGGTCGGGGACATGGAATTCTCATTATTTGACAAAATATGGCCCGGTTTTGTACCATATGGCGGGTGTAATAACAATAGGATAAGTCACGTCGGTAAATATTTGTTTATTTCGAGTAATAATGAATATAAACAAGTTTTCTGATGTTTAAAAGATGAAACATACGCATGTTATTTGACTTCCTAAACTCTAGCCAACCCCCACAGGGTTGTCTACAGTTACGGAACTTCCGTAACTCTAGAACCTGGATCTAGAGTTACGGTACTGTAACTCTAGCCACTGCCTTTCTGCTCAGCCTGGCATAGGTATCATGAAAATCTGACTATAATTAATATATTTACATCATCTTACATCTGTTTTTATTTTGCTTTTGCAGTAATCATAGGTACAGTAGATGTCAAAATAGTCATTTCCAACAGTCCTCAACTTCAGCTACGTTGAGCGTTTCATCTACTTACTATATCTGGGGAGACCAGGTTTGATTACCAGTCCCTGTATCCATCTTTTCCTTCTAATTTACAATAATGTTGTCAGAAGTGTTTCATAAACCAGAAACATTAAATTTCATATCGGTTTAACATGTCCATATTCCCCGAATCAGCAAACCAGTGAATTTGTTTATCCGAAAATGGTCTATCCGAATACAGGAACACTACACCTTAAAACAGAAAACGCAAAAACAATTAACTTACTCATATCTGCCATATCCAAACTTTACAGCATATGCACCAACGCAAGTGAAAAATATTGACTTTTTCCAATGATTTCTCAAGGTTTTCGCAGTGTTGATAATAAATTTCATGGCACACCGGCGAAATTTGACATTCGTAAATGGAGCGAAAAGATTCTATTTTAACGAAAAGTTGGGCAGGTTTTAACGGCAGATAACTTAAAGATACGATAAGATAGTTCTTTATTTTGAGTCGGCAAGTATAAATGTAAGCCCTTGCTGAACCTTTGAACCGACTATGATTTTTTGTGTATAATATTTTAGATACATCCATTAATCCATAAAAAAATGAAATTATGAAATTAAATAAACTTAGTTCGTCTAAAAATTGGTTTACTTTATATAGGAAATTATTCGCTAAATCCTACTTGAATTCGGCGGAAAAAGATAGAACTACCTATGAGCATTATTTGTTGATAAAATGTTTCTCCTCTTCTTTCATTAGGAAGATTTTATATCAGACTCGATATGAAATTTAAAAAATCAATTATATGGATTATTTAATACTAATTGGCAATTTGGCATTTCAAATTACGCTATGATATCAAAGATTTTTCCCACAGAATCCATTTTGGTATCCACGCAGAAGATTAGGAAGATTTTATATCAGACTCGATATGAAATTTAAAAAATCAATTATATGGATTATTTAATACTAATTGGCAATTTGGCATTTCAAATTACGCTATGATATCAAAGATTTTTCCCACAGAATCCATTTTGGTATCCACGCAGAAGATAAAAATCCCAACAAAAGCATTATTTTGTGTCCAAATGTTATATTTTTTTATTTAATTTAAAAAAGTTTATATCATACTTGAAATTTAAATACTAAAAAAATGAAATAATGCAATCAAATAATACCAGGGAATTTGATTATCCATGTCTCTGATAATACCATAAAGTAGCCTTTAATATACTGTATGAAATTCCATATTTTTTCTCAGTTGATATATCTGAGTGGACATTTTCATATACCTCAGATACCATAAAACTAACTATAAAAAACTTATTATACGTCCATATGTTTTACTTTTTGTTTTATTAAAAACTTATTATAAAAAGTTGAAACACAACAGTACTAAAAAATAGAGTAATAACTGTCGAGTTGATACAAAATGAATTCCAACGTATGCTATAAACCAGCAGAAAATCCTTCAATAAACTATATGTGCGGATAGCTTCAGATTTCCCCAAATCGTTAAAACCGTTTTTAATAGTCTAAATATTATATCTATTTCCATTATTTTAATATAAGTAAATATTTAGATTCAAATTATATTGTAAGTTTTTTGGTAAGCTTTGCCTCTTCCGTTAGCCAATGAATTACATCGTTGTCCTTTGTTCACCACGGGGAGGTGGGAGCAGGTCTTTGAACAAGTTTTTTTATATTTTATTGAAAATTATTTTTGGTTATACATCTATAGTTATTATTCCATGAGTTGTTTATAAAACAAATATATTTTAAATGTATTTGATATTATTTACACTTATGAAGGAAATGAAATTGTTATGCCAAAATCAATGACAGAAACTATTTAAAGTTCGCATCGATTTTAATACTATCTACCACATATACAGGTTCCGTGCGGTTCTTTTTGAAAAGATAATAACCAATGATGACTTCCATTATAATGTATTTGCGCACAAGGCGCAGACTGACGAATAAAATAGTTGTTGACATCACAGTCCTAATTTATCATTACAGTGATCGAGGTGCAAATGAAGTGTCTTGTTAGCCATTAACATTTAAATCATTTTTAAGCATTTGTGAGCAGCGTAGACACATTGTTGTTATGATTGCTTAGATTTATCTCTTTTCGTCAGAATTGTCTTCAATAATTTCCATTAATTTGCACGGGGACACATCACTTTGATTCACTAAGTAGTAAAGTACTTCTTCCGTGGTTGATGTTAAGTTAGAATCAAATTTTTCAAGTTTAAGTTGTTTACATGCGGAAGATAATTTAAATGACATTGATCTTTTCTTGCTAGATAAAGGAGTTTTCATGCCGGTATTTGGTGTAGAAGTCAAACATCAGGACAACTACGTTTAGAATAAGGTGTTCCCAGTCGTACTTAGACTGGCATAAGTACGACAGGCAAAGCAGAATAATTTGCTTCGAATAACCGGCTCGGACAAATTTAGACGCCATTTTGGAAGTACGATTGTTGAAGTAAAAAAAAACCCACACGATTCTTTAGGCGATGAGCGATTTTTCGTTTAAGTCCGTAAATTTGAAATTACAGTTCAATGATATCGCTGAACAAAATTTGTTTCAATGGTCATGTACAACATAAAAATATGTTTTGACAAAGATTTGTGAGTATACTACAAGGACTATTTTGCATAATCTTTACGTGCTTCGCCTCGCGTAGGTAGTAAAAACCGCCAGGGTAGACCCCCCACGAATCATTCCGAGATTATTCATTCATGAAAGGTTGAGGCGTTCCGAATGGTGATAAACACTTTCAGTGTTATGTGACTATATATATGACTCTCAAGTCTTGTAACATAATTGTAGAAATTGATGTGAACGCTCAACTAAAGACTTAATGCATGAGTGTTTTAATTAAAAATGCTCTTCAATTGAAAACTGTAACTTGTTTGATAGCTCAGTGTAATAAATTGCTAAAACAAAATTGAGTACTTTGAGGCTCGGCTTTTACTTGATCCATTCACTGTTTTTACCAAAAAGCACTTTTTTCTCATGAGGTTCAGAAATAGTAAGCAGACTTAGATTTAGTCTATCTGACGGAAGCCTGAAATACCTTAAATAGTGACGAGGCGCATTTTGTCCACAAGGGTATAGTTAGAAAATCTTTGTAGACGACTTTTAGGTGGTGCCACCTGCCAAATACGAAAGCTCTAAGCCTTGCAGTTAATGAATTTTTTTATTACATTTCATCAGTTAAATTCGTTGGCCTCTAGAAGGTGTTCTGGCCACTTTTTGCTCAGATGAGTTAATCAAAGCGCTGAAAGCGCTGAAGTGAAGCTCTTTCAAATTTGGGCTTGGCTGCATTTATCTAATAATGTTAAATTTAAATAGTGCAGAGAATCAATCACTAGCAGGTAATTTGTCTGCTTAGCTAAATGTTCGTATGACCCAACATGGATATAACAAATAATTATTGTAATGGAAATATATTTGGGTGGCTACACCACAACTGAAATGCAATAAATTCAAGTAAACCACATGAAGCATAGGCAGTTCTCATAGACGAAATGTAAGCTTTGAAGAAAAGCATTTGCAGCAAGATTGAACGTACTAAAAACTAGATTCTTTATAAGAACAGAACAGAACAGAACAGAACAGATACTTTATTACAGGGCTTGAGCAGTGCTCATCATCCAAATAAATACAATATACATATATATACAATTACATACGACATGTCAACATATTTTTAACATAAACATACAAAAGGAGGAGAAAAAAAGATAAATAATTGATTCAATAAAAGAATTTAAGGACAATAAGTCAAACGCTAACATGAGAGGACCTAATCATAAGTGCTTCTTTTACGTATTTAGATAGTTTAAAAAGAATACATTTGTTTTCAGAATGTAATAGTTCAACAAATTTATACATTGATGGTTTGACATAAAAATACTTTTTCAGATATTTTTTTCGGATAGATAAATACTTCGGACATATACAAATGAAATGGAATTCGTCCTCTATATCATTTTTATCACAAGAATTACATATGCGTCTGTCACGAGGAATAAAGTTTTGTGCAGTACGGCCTGTTTGAATCATTAAAGGATGAACATATATCCGTAGTCTACAGAAATAAACTCTAAGATCTTTCGGTAAAATATCAAGATAATTTTCGTACTCGAAAAGTGTTTTAAAATGTTTATAGTTACTGAGCACCGAGCTACGATTTAAATTAGTGGCCCATTCTTGTTTATAACAATCAAGAACTCGATGCTTGAAAATAATGGGGAACGATTTGGGATCTACATAAATATTTGTATCAAATATGTACGAAAATCCATAAGTATCAAGAAGAGATTTCACATTTGTGACCCAGTTTGTACGACCTTTTTGTAAATCTTCCAAACATTGTAAATACATTGTTTTAATTAAAATATTATCGGTATGTTTAATTTTACACCAATACTTGATAATACGGATATAACGTGAAATATATAGTGGGTATCGACCGAGTTCTCCATAAATACCTAATGTACATGTATTCTTTTTAACATTTAAAAGACGACGACAGAATTTTAGATGAATTCTCTCAATCTCTTTATTTTTTGAGTATCCCCAAATTTCACAAGCATATCCGAGGATAGAGCCTACGAATGAGTCGAACAATTGACACAATATTTTAGGACTTAAATCAAATTTCTTACAATTGTACAATAAAACATTTAAGGCTTTCAATGCCTTACCGGTTAAATGCTGTTGATTAAGAGCAAAATTTCCAGTATAGTTAAAAACCGTTCCAAGATAATTGAAATCATTCACTACCTCTATGTTTTGACCATCGTACAGCCATTTCTCTGTCGGCAACAATCCGCCACGTTTTCTGAATACAACTATTTTTGTTTTTGTAGTGTTAACCTTTAAACCCCAGGTTTTACAATAAGTATTGAGTAAATTTAAATGTGTTTGGAGTTCTGCTGGGGAATCAGCTAGGATAGCCATGTCATCGGCAAATAAAAGAACGATTAAAACAATATCATTAAAATTTAAACCGGAGTTAGGAGACGACTGTAAGTATAATTCTAAGTCTTCAATGAATATAGAGAATAATAAAGGGGACATAACTTCGCCTTGTCTTAATCCAACAGCATATTGGAAATAATCAGAATACTTAGAACATGATTTTATACAAGATTTGACTTTATCGTACATATCTCGGATAATCCGTAACATTTTACCTTGTATGCCTTTATTATACATTTTGTACCAAAGTGCGTTTCTATATATGCTATCAAAACACTTCATCAAATCAACAAAACAAACATACAGTCTTTTATTTTCATTAAGAAATTTTTGTATTAATGTAGTTAAAACAAATATTGCATCAATTGTAGAATATCCCTTGCGGAAGCCGAATTGTGCGTCAGAAATTATATTGTTGGATTCACAAAAAGATTCGATTCGTTTATTAAGTATAGAGGTGAATACTTTCGAAAAGCAACTAACAAGACTTATCCCGCGAAAATTATTTACGTTGTTAGTTTGGCCTCCCTTGGGTATAGGAATAATTATACCTTCAGTCCATTTTTCTGGGTAAAATCCAGAATTTAAAATTGCATTGAATAAGTCACAAACGTGCTGACCAATAATATCAATACTTGAACAAAAATATTCATTCATTAAAAAATCATTACCCATGGCTTTACCACGTTTTAATAATTTGACAGCAGAATGTATCTCATTCAACGTAATAGGATAGTCAAGTTCTTCAAAACAACATTTTGGCTCATCAAAATTATGTTCAGAACAAAAACTTTCAGCACTTTCATTATGACAATTAAAGTCATTATTTCCAATTTTAGAGAAAAAATCTTTAAAGTCGTTCAATGATATACCACTGCTGTCATTGTTTGATTTTTTCTTAAAATAATTCCAAAATTGCTTCGGATTACCATTTTTTAACTTTTCTATTTCAATCATTTTTTTGCGATAAAACTTTTTCTTTTTATATTGTGTTAACTTTTTGTATTCTTTTTTGTATAAGCAAAAGCATTTGTCAATTGTTGATTAGTTGTGATGTTTGATTGAGTGTTACCTGTTGGTTTGTTTGTTTGGTTTGAGCAACACATTGTATAGGTCAAATAACTGCGGTCAATCAACCTACTCACTCCTCCTGAAAAGGTTAAATATCTAGATTTAGCTGTTCACCAACGCATACTTATCGTACTGGCTCAATACAAATGGACCCGGGACTGTACAATCTAAGTTCAATGAACTACTTTTACAATCAATCTTAGATAAGTGAGTATAAACTATACTACTGTTTATAGGACAGTGTCATAGCTTTGTCCGTTTTTTTCAGATAGGTTAGGTTGTTAAATCACTTACTTGATACAATGCCCCAATATAACTAATGACGATGTAATGTCAACCGAATCAGCTTTTTGTAAACTTATGAACCAGTTCGGTGTCCAATTAACTTACATGGCCACTTGTGTATGAATACGAAACCCGATTTAAAAATGAGTTTGAAAATAGAAACAGTAAAAAAATTCCCCGACAAATGTAGAAATTTTCCAACATACGAAGTGGAAAATGTTCAACTTTTTTTGTTTTTACTTTTTTAGTTCAGATATCAATGCGTTATCAGATAATAAATTCAATTTCAAGACGTGTTGGACAAGCATTTAGTGTAAGCTTTCTTTCTTAAGATTAAAGGTTTTGTATTTGAGTTAATTTAAAGAAAACTCAATATAATATTATGCTTTAATGAATTCAAGTGTTAAAAAAATATTATTTAAGTATATATGCTATTAATTGAAACGGTTGGATATTTGTTATCTTTTTATCGTTTTCACTTGTGCAATTATAAAGAAGTTGGCTTCTTGCCTTGTGGAATGTAGGCATTTATTAATATTTACATGTAAATTATACGAGTTTATGTCTCTGTGCTTAAACAAGTGAGACGTTATGGTATGCGTTTGATGTCGTTAATGCAAAATATGGATAAAATCATTGAAGGGTATAATATAATATAAAAAATATATTTTTTCTGACTAGTTTATCAAAACGTATAATATGGAGACAGTGAATGCATTCAAACATAAAAAGCCGGATATTGATAGAGGCTGGGCATGGATTGTTATGTTAGCTGTATATATCGGCACAACGGCACAAAGTATCTCTCTCTACATGGGTGGCGTTATACACATTGCATTGATCAGCAGATATAATGAAGGACAAACCAAAACGTCTATAGTTGGTGCACTTAGCAGTGGTCTACTGTGTTTAACATGTAAGTACATTTTTATATTGGCTATTAAATATATTTCCATGATAGGAGCAGTTATTAGTTAATATTGCTTGACTTATTTTGATAAAAAGGTGTGACATAGCGGCCTCATACGTGTACTTTAATTTGTCTTTTATGGTGGCTGATTTACGTTATGTCGTGTTTTCGTTTCTTCGCCGCGAAAATTAAACACTACATGGCGTAAATCAGCCACCATAGTATTTTGATTCATTTGAAAATATTCATTTCATTCAATATAGAAATGTTGGGACAAGTATAACTTTAAAAATTAACCGAATTAAACGTACATATACATTTTACTCTAAAACAAATCAATGACCACCCGATCTCACAGATGCTAGTGGGTTGTTTATAAAGCAGAGAATTTAAATATTGTAATTGTTTGGGCATATACTGACAAACCATGTAATACTAATTAAATACATTATATTAAAACTGACAGTTATGTAAAAATATTTAAGTACGTTTTATCTCAACAGATGGTACAAATAACTTAGCTAAAATTTGGTCTGGTCGAGTATAACTTAGGCACGAGTTTCGTGGGAACTCTCTGGAAGAATGATTTGTCAAAGTTATATTGATTGCTCAAATTAAGACGACATTAAGAATTAAAATTTGATTTCATTGGTTTATTTAGGCAACACCTTACTTATCACATCAATTCCACAACGTCCATAAATCATAGTTCGAGAGAGAAAGAGAGAGAGAGAGAGAGAGAGAGAGAGAGAGAGAGAGAGAGAGAGAGAGAGAGGGGGGGGGGGGAGAGAGGGAGAGAGCTATTAGTTTTGACCCATTGAATGTTTAAAAATGTTTATTCTTTTGCTTTTGCAAAAAAACAAGTGTTAAAAATGTGCAGTATAATATAAGAAATAGAACACACCTCTGAGAGCCTCCTGGTCTAATAGTGACCTCCCAGAGCCCACTAATATAAAGTGAACCTCAGCATTCGGTTTCGGTCCACTGTATGTTATAGTGCTGACTGGTCGGTCACTATTAGACCAGGAGGTCCTCAATGGTGTGTACTATATCTTAAATAATATCGTAGGCGACCGACACGGTTGCGAGTTAAAACACTATACGTACGACCGCTTATAGTTCGAACAAAAAAACAAAGCACTGTTTATAATAACAATGCAATGAACTAACCCGAGAACTAGGGATGCCCAGGATGACTTAAGAATTAACAATTGTGATATGTTTTACTTGTGTCTTAGTTGTTGGTGTAATGGAAAGTGTTCTACCATAACAAGAATGATTTACCAAGTGGTGGAGGTCTATCAACCGCGCTAATTTTGTTAAAATGAATTACACAAATCTTATTTTCATTACTGCCTACCCCAGAAATGAATTGTCTCATTTTTAATGTTTACAAAAACGTTTTGTTTTTTTGTACGCACTATATGTACTATAATTTTTCCAGCAAGTTTTACTTGTTTTCTTATTCAGGTCCTCTTGGTGGAATTATAAACAACAGTTTTAGCTGTAGGACGGCCATTGTCTCTGGTGCAGTCATATCTACAACCGGATTGGTTCTTAGTGCATTTATGCCAAGTTTGAACTGGTTGATATTCACTGCCGGCATTCTCGTAGGTAAAAATCCATATTTTTGTATCTACAAAGTAAATGATATGTATACTTTGCGAATGTTAAGTAAATGCGTATGTTGAAAATCACGAATGGTTTTATCAAATGTTACGTAAGTACGTATGTTGAAAATCACGAATGGGTTTATCAAGTTAATGGGTAAATAAAATTTGTATCAAATTACATGTATCTCATATATTCTATGCGTTTTATGAAATCAAATCACTTTATCGATACGAAATGTAGATGAAACTGGTTATACATATAAAAGATATAATGTTTTGAATAACTGCTGTGTTACCTGCATCAATATATCTAAAGACCATCTTAAAATATATATATCTTAAACAAGAAATGTCTTTAAAAAAGACAAACGGCGTCGATTTAAAAACAAGAGGGCCCAAAGGGCCCTGGGTGCTCACCTAAGGAAAAGGTCAAAGGTCACAGAAGAGCCATTTACATAGGACCACTAATGTTAAAACCTATTTTTTGACGTGGTGATGGATTGCCAGATTCCGTTAGTATTTGCTCATACAAGTTGTGACCACGCATCATCACTTCATCAACAACATTTGCAGACCAGTTTCGCAGACTTGGCACATGATTGCCTACCGTAAACAATATGACAGCCAATGCAATTGCCGTACACTGATAACCACAGGGAATTGTCAAGTTACCTCCCTTTGATTTTTCCAACATACCTTTAATATACTTATATACAAGGGGTACAACTGCGTTTACTAGACCGATTCATCTAGATTTCTTATTTTGTGGCTCACAAAAAATACTGATACCCTAGTAGCACTTTAACCGCACGATTAAATTGATTAAACATAACTCTTCGAGCTATGAATATTAAATGTTTCATAGGGCAGATCATTAAAACACTCGCCAACAAAAAACAATTCTTTTTGACAAATAATTTTTAGATATTCAAAATATGAATTTCAAGACCTTTCTAGTGATATAAAATGCAAAATTGTTTGATGAAAAATGACTTAGTAATTGCAATTTTAAAATCACTGTGTTTTCATTGTATTTACTCGCTATCATTTCTTGCCAACCAGCGAAAGGTTACCTGTAGTATTTATCAGCTCCTTGTTACTATTTATAGACATCATAACAATAACAATGAACTGGTGTATGTGTGGAGCTGTGACTCTCAAAGTGTAAACCCCGGAAACTGGACGTAGTGAGGCTAAATTAATAATTATTGGGTTATATGTCAGACTTTTTACTAGAAACCGGTTCACATCTGGAGACGTAATTCATTTTACCAATAAAATATTGTGTTTGACACGTAACTTTTTATTGTTACAAAATAAAAAAACACTTTGGAAAGCAATAGAAGTCTACCCCAAAAAAAATATCTACGAACGAAGCAAAATTTTGTAAAACACTGCATTACAATAGTGTGGCCTTTATTTTTTCGCGCGTGTCAGGGCCATCCAATCGAAGAGGGGGTTTTCTCTGTTTCCCCCGTACGTCATTCTCAGTGCTTATAAAATCATCCAATAGAACGGCGGATTTCCGAAATCCCCAGACAGACGTCATTATACAGAAATGTAGGTCAAAATCCAGCTTAGACAGCTACGCCGAAAAATATCCATCATATTTACAATGATGGTAATATTTTCATACATTTAATGTCTAGATAATGTTCACGATCAGTTTACTGTTTTCGTAAGATTCATATTTAATTCCCTTAAATGCACACGACTTTACTGCCGCAAATATAAGAATAACATTTTTTTGTCATTCTAAATCATGTAGAACAGTTGTCGATCATTGATTAAAGAAGTTGCTAAGTAACTGGTTTACAGCTAAATTCATATATTTAGCCTTTTTAGGAACGGTGAGTGGGTTGACTGACCGCAATTATATTATTACTTATACAATGTGTTGTTTTGGCTTTAAACGAAACAAAAAAGGGATTTTCGTATGATATTTATTAAATCAATCATCTGATTTTTTCCAGGTTTAGGGAATGGATTTATTGTTGCTGGAATCAATTGTAGTGTTGCTTTATACTTTGAAAAATGGAGAGACGCCGTTTTGTCACTTACTATGTTGACAGTATCCTTTGGAATAGTTTTAGGTGCTCCACTTGGACTGTACTTCATCAACAACTACGGCTTATCTGTGACGTTTATTATATTAGCATGCTTACAAGCACAAATATGTATAGTTGGAGTAATATGTAAACCTTCAGTGATAGAAAACGAAATCCATTCTAAGAAGAAAACACCCAAGGCACAGAAATCATCAGTCACGTGTTTTGACGTAACATTGTTAGGAAATTTACCTTACTTCCTCTTCCTGTGTGGCACAGCGGCATGGAACTTTGCTCTCTGTGCTGTCTTGGTTCATTTTCCATACTGTATAACTGTGTTTGGAGGAACTAATAGTGAAATAGGATACATTATGACTTCACTGTCAGTTGCTAACATAGCTGGACGATTTGTTGGCACAGTGACTGTATCGAGATTGCATCGTAAAGCTTTATTCGCTCATGTTGCAGTGATAGGTATCTGCGGTGTATGTACAGTTTTGTTTCCATTTTATTCAATTCTGAAAGGTGGTCTGTATATGTTCGGAATTCAAATAGGATTATTTCTGGGATGGCCTAATTCAATGATGACAGCTTTATCATTAAGTTTTGTTGGTGTTGAAAAGTTATCAGAAGCTACTAGTTTAGTTTACGTATTTTGTGGAATAGGTGTATTCTCGGGGCCAGTTCTTACAGGTAAGTTTGGATTGATTTCAAAGAATTATACACTTGTACATGTACTTAAATAGTGTTGCATCAAGACATACATTTTACGAAATACGTGTATTTGAACTGTACATTATGCTTATTATGAAGTGAAATATGACTTATAAGAATGACTCACATTGTTGTGTAACTCGACTGCATTCATAATTGTCAGTTAAATCTATAAACAAATATTCATTTTGAACTTGATAACTTATTCTATCAAATATTTACTGCAATAGCGAACGACCAAGAACAATATTTTTCTATAAGTTACACACTTCCCTTCATACAACTTGAATAACATGATAATCATATTGTATCTTACAGACTTACACAATACAAAATATTATGAAAACGCCAAGTGGTGTTCTCTATTTATACTATTAGTTATATACAATGCAATAAGAAACGTCAATCTTCCATGATTACTTAGTTCAAATATGAGCTTTCTACTCGAGCATTCGAATTAGAATTCTTTATGTTCTGGTAGTAAATTAACAAGGTTGTTATTGTATTTGATGATTAACTTCAAATTAACTTCATTGTTTCAGGTTATTTATATAGTGTCACTGGGTCTTATCAGTACAGTTTTCTAGCATCTGGTAGGTAGTAATATCATTGAAATATTTAAATTTTAATATTTGCGTAATGATATTGTCAATGGCACACTTTAACTTTGCTGTATGTTTATTGACATTTCGCCTAGGCTACTATAACCATGCCCTTACACAAGGGGCTAATAAATCACGTGTCTTTGTTTGTCCGATACTTTACATTTTTTATTGGTGAATCGATTATGAATATTTTAAATTTGGAAGTCCGGAGTAATGTCAATGTTTTGTTGAAGTTGTTTTGTGGTTGGTCATTCCAAATATTTTATTACGTGATATATCCATGGATTTATATGAATCATAGGCGGTAGAAACAGTCCTTAATCAAAACTATGTTTGAAGACAGTGCCAGTTCGCCAGGTAGTACAGTGGCATAAAATCCATTACACATTACAGTTGCATTTGACATATAAGGGTAGTTAGTGAATCCTGATTATATTTTAGTTTTATATTGTTCTTTGAGAACAATGGAAATAGAAAATCTTAAAAGTTGTCTTGTGGTCTCAATCATTTTCAAGTCCTCTTTGAACTCTTTGGTGAATCTGGAAAGAAGTTCCATGTTCAGGGGCACCAATTATCACAGGTTGGATCTTTATTAAGTTCAAAAATTAATAAGATTAAGAATTGTTGATATTTCCTCTTTCAGGTGGAATTCTGTTAATTGGAAGTACTCTTGGAATCATATCTTTGTGCAATAAACAGAAAACAACGACAGACATATCAAACATAGAAACTATAGTAGAAGATTGTCCTAGTCAATTAAAAGAACCATCAGAAAACAATAGTTTGTTATGAACATGGACAATAATGCTTGACTGAATTATCTTCATTGGATTAACCGAATTGAATAGCAGCAGCTTATCTCTCACGTCCACTCTCTCTCAAATTTCTTCATTGTCTTACCTCTTCTTCACCCTCTCTTCTTTCTCTCCTGTACCTCACCCTCTCTCCCATTCCCTCACACTCACTCGCTCTACCCCCTCATAAATTAGTCGCGTTACTTCCGAACCACCTATTTTAAAGTAAGTAAAATTATACAAGAATGGCAGTTGGTAAGACCATGAGACAACGCCAAACAAAATGCTGCTGAACGTCGCCTAAAATGTGACTAATATGGCACGACCAGGATTTTTTACTAAACCATAGCAATAATTGTACTGTTAACTGTTTATGTTCGTTATATTTCTCTATATACAAACCAAGGCAACTAGACTAAAGAGGGCCAATGAAGCAGGATGGAAATATATAACAGCAACTTAATATATAAAAGGGAAAACAAATTTTATTTCAGTCATCACAGTGCAACATAATTTTTTATGTAAATGTTTCGTATGAATCTAACACAAAACCACAGGCTAATGTATAAAACGTTCTTACAAAACACATTGAGATACTTACAAGGTAAAAGCTGTATTTATGTCTATGTGTTGAAGACTTTAAAAGCGAAGTTAATGTATGTGCCCCTGACAGTTAAATATGTTTTTACAATATACCCTAAAACATGTCTCTTAAATGAAAACATTTGCTTGCATGTAGTCTATAAACGTATACTAGTATAACAAAGGTATTCGTAGTTTTTTAAAATTATTTTACAGAAATAAACCGTAACGCTTGTGATTCTCTGTTACAAAAGTTTGTTCGTGCAGAAAGTATGTGTTTCACAATCTCTGGCAAATAGACAAAGTGACTGCTTTTAATCTTTATACAGTTAAGTTTCATTATAAAACATACATCTTGTTATTTTGTAACATCCAAATGATAAATTTAGAAGTAAATTATCAATATATCCAGGCATTTATAATTAGAACATCGGTCTCACACAGAACACAGTTGACGACACGGTTTCTATATGGTAGACTCGGTTGTACACGGTTGACTGGTACAAAGTATTGGACTCAAAGCGTGTCTGGAAATCAGTTGGTACGAGTTAGACTCGAATGTAGCACGAGTGTGTACGAATAAAGCAAGGATTCACTTGGTCAAGCAAAGTTTGTCTCGATTTGTCTGGTTCCCAGTCGTACTTTGGCAGGCAAAAGTACGTCATCAAACCATGATCATGTCAGCGCCCTGAGTAATGAATTAGATATTGGATAATTATGTTTTCAAATGAGCATTTCTCACTATACAGACTTAAATCAAAGGATCATTGTACAAGAATTGCAGTGGATACCTTTTTTGGTTGTTTGGTTACACTAATTTATGCAAAATGAAGTATCCAATATTCTAACGAGACTAATCCACGTCCGAATTGTGTTCACTTGAAACATGTTTTTGTTAATCCTTCGCTAAATATACGTGTAATCAGAAAAATCGAAATCGAATTACCTATATAGTACCGAACTCCTACTTAAGTAACTATCGTCAGCTAATGATCATACAGGATTAAGAAAACGTTATACCTGTATAATAACTGAGGAGGCCGCCATGATTCCCGTTTGCCTGCCCCGATAACGATAGTAGTAAGGGGCAGGTAATCCAGGCTATGTCACGATTTGCATACGATTTTTTTACGATTGTTTAACGTTTCATATAACGGTCTAGTACGATCTGATATAGTGTAGTACGATCAAACACGACCTTTGCTCAATTTACTCAACATTTTTAACATTCTTTATTAAAATCTGTTCACCTTTAGGACTCATTCATCTGGCCTGACACCTACAATAGTTTACATTGAGCACTTTATGTTCAGGTGACCTAAGTTCACGTCGTTTTCTGGAGAAAAGCTTTTTCCTCCTAGCTCAGCACAAATGGATCCGGAACTTTACTCGAGACTGATATATCTAAGTTCAATGAACTTGTTTCACAATTCAGCTTAAATGTAAGATTTAAGTTTAAACTATATTCTTTTTTCAGTTTTATCGGATAGAGTAATATATATTCCACTTCAAAGGTAGGTTAAATAGTTGGGTTTCTTACCTAATACAATGACCTCTTACATAATGAATGTCAATTTACTGACAGCCTGATAAGGGTTTGTTTGGTTTTTTTGCATTTTGAACCAGTCCGTTGTCCAATTAACTTTTAAAATATTCACGTGTAAGTGAATACGAAAACCGAATTAAAAATATAAAATCCCGTATATGGAGGTAACATTTTCATCTTTTATTTTCATACTTTGGGTACAAATTACAGAGTGAGTACGGTTTTAAATAAATACAATCTTAATCACTATATTACAGAATATTTACAAAAAACTATACATCCAAAGAAAGAATCATGGATACGAATTATACATAAAACATTAATCCCCTATCACAACATAGAGTGGCGAAGAATAATACAATCTGACAATGAATTAAGAAGGTTTATTGAAGTCTTGGAGAAAGTATCATCTTCTTTTATTTGGGCCATTGCAAAACCACGCACGGAAATAATCCATGCTATAAGCAGTGTAAATGTCCTTGTTTTTAGACAGTTTCAAAATGTATATACCTGTAAACTGTGTCATGTACATATACGTGATATAAATCTGCATATCATTACTGAATGTTTTGGAACACAGACACGTCAAAATACTTTTCTCAATGGTATTCGTATATCATGTGGAATAAATGTATATGAGTGTCTAGTCAATAATAAAAAATAATTTCAATACAAACTCTTTATTAAACCCAAAATTCATCTTAGCACTCAAACCTACAGGAAACAATGAATACAACGACTTTTTAAGGCGGGCATATATGTTCATACATGACTGTATCAATACTTACAACTGTAAATTGCATCATAACAATCAAAAATCTTTAGAATCAGTCCTTTTGTAAATATCATTGTACATATCATTGTATGCATTTTATTTCTTCTATTATTTATGCAGTTTATATGTCTTTGTTTATATAGATTATATAATCTGTTGTAACTACATGTATGTATTTATCACTGAGAAGTAGAAATGAATTGAATATGACCTAACAAATGCACATATATAATCTAAGTATATACACGTATTGTATGTGACTCATTGAAACAGTAACATGTTTTGTTATCTTCTTTTTCTTCCTTACTTGTGTCAGCTTAAAGAAGTTTGCTTTATGTCTTGTCATTTACAAATTTATTTACTAGGTCTGTCTTTGTGCTTGAATAAGTGATACCAATTTTACGCGTTTCGACGTCGATAATGCATAATATGGCTAAAAATTTTGAAGTGTTTTATAATATCATATAAATATTTGTATAACGACGATATTATCAAATGTACAAGATGGGTCCAGTGAATACATTCTACCATAAGAAGCCGGATATTGATAGAGACTGGGCATGGATAGTAATGATTGCTGTTAATATCGCCGCAGCAATACAAAGTATCATTTTCTACATGGGCGGGGTTATACATATTGCATTGATCAGCAGATATAACGAAGGACAAATTAAAACATCTATAGTTGGTGCACTTAGCAGTGGTCTACTGTGTTTAACATGTAAGTACATACTTTTTATTAATTGTTATAGATTTTGCCATATGAGGGGCGGTTATTAGGTTATAGTGTTTGTCTTATGTTTTTGTAAAATATGTGTTCCTCACTCTTTATTTTGAAGTGGAGCATGTATGACTCGGAATTTCAATAATGTATTTGTCAATGGCTTTATTAAATGTATAACAAAAGATCCATAGAGTATCCCTTGAAAGAAAAGAGCTACAACATAACATAAACAATTTTAGATTTGTGTAGTGCGTAAAGTTTAACTCCGATTTGAACTTTCAATTTGTATAATAATAATTATCTACAATTATCCAGTGAAAATCAGTAACACACCTATTCTACTCTTCGACAAGTAACGTATTCAAAATGAGCAATCGATTTATTGTGGTTGTAAATAAGTATTTCACAAATTTGTTGTGTTGAAAAACATTATATTTGGTGGTTTGGTGGTATACTCATTATATTGAGTGCTCCATTCATTATATTTGGTGGTTTAATCATTATATTGAGTGCTTCATTCATTATATTTGGTGGTTTGATCATTATATTGAGTGCTTCATTCATTATATTTGGTGGTTTGATCATTATATTGAGTGCTTCATTCATTATATTTGGTGGTTTGATCATTATATTGAGTGCTTCATTCAATATATTTGGTGGTTTGATCACTATATGAGGTGCATTCTTCATTATATTCGGTGGGTTAATCATTATATGAGGTGCATTCTTCAATATATTTGGTGGGTTAATCATTATATGAGGTGCATTCTTCATTATATTCGGTGGGTTAATCACTATATGAGGTGCATTCTTCATTATATTCGGTGGGTTAATCATTATATGAGGTGCATTCTTCATTATATTCGGTGGGTTAATCATTATATGAGGTGCATTCTTCATTATATTCGGTGGGTTAATCATTATATGAGGTGCATTCTTCATTATATTCGGTGGGTTAATCATTATATGAGGTGCATTCTTCATTATATTCGGTGGGTTAATCACTATATGAGGTGCATTCTTCATTATATTCGGTGGGTTAATCATTATATAAGGTGCAAACTTTATTATATTTTGTGGTTTATCATATAAGGTACCTTCTTCATTATATCCAGTGGTTTTATCATTAAATAAGGTGCATTTTTAATATAATACGTGTTTTGTTTATTAAATAAGGTGCATTTTTTATCATATTCGATGGTCCATTCATTATATAAGGTACACTCTTAGCTTACTGTTTGCTAGTACTAATACTGACATCTGTTCAGGACAGCTTGCTTGGTATATTGCCCACTGTTCTTAACTTAATATGTTGATATACACCTAACAAATCTTATAAGTATACATGTATATTTGGGATTATATCTAAGTAATTGTTTGACCGATTTAAGTCAAATTTTCAACAAATATAGTTTAAAGACTGAACAACATTATTATATTCATTTCATTACATAGAACAAAAGATTTGACAAATAATTACAAAAACATCACAGTGTATGAAAAATTGAAAGTAACAAAATGAGGATCGCGCTCTGTGTGACTAAATGTTGTAAACTGATAGTGGCATTTGGGTAAAAGTGTCAACGATTCTCCCTCTAATAATGAGTTTGACCTCCATGGCTGTTGAGAACTTCATTGCATCGCGTTTTCATGGATCTCACATACTGATGGAAGTGAGTCTGATGTTTACCTGCCCACTCGCGTTGCACAGCTCAGCTAGGGGTAGGGCTGCAACACCACGGCGTACACGGTGGTTTAATTTATCCCATACGTGTTTTCTACGTTTAGCTAGAGGTTGCGGCGGTATGCACATGAGCGTAATGTTGTTGTCATGTAGTAATTCAGTTGTTGCTCTAGCTGCGTGGGCAAGCACGCCATCCATTTAACAACCAAATAGCTATTCCTAGCAGATCTATCGTTAGCCGGACTGTTTTGTGTTTTTTGGATGTGTTGGTCGTAATACTGTCCACAGCGACTATCTGCAATTTTGATTTTCGCCAATCACGATTTCCTCGAGCATTTAATGAATTTGATCGATTCAAGGATCAATGCTTCGGCTAGATTACTTTCGAAAAGGTGACTACGCAGTGATAACGTTTATATAGTCAATAGCAAATATACAAAATTACGTTAAAAATATTGGTTCATAAAAAAGTTATACGCAATTGAAATATGTATACGTATAATTTTGTAAAGTGTATTTGATGTGTATCTATTTCTAAAACAGATTAATTGACTTTAAATAATTGAGTCGGAATAAACTTACCCTTGAGGAAGTATTCGCAAGGCATTTAAAATTACTGAATCAAAAATTATGAAAAAAATGTTAAGCAGTACTTGGTTGTTTGACTAGTATGTACAGCTTCTAATAATTCGCAGTCATCTGCCTAAAACACAAGAAGCTCGGGACTATTGATTGTTGATCCAGGCTAGCGTATTTCATATTTCGTTAAGCTGGTCTTCTTGATATTTATGCCTTTTATTATATAACATACAACACTGGCTTGGTGCTTTAGATATGTTACGACAATGAACTGATGACGTTATCTGGATATGCTATTGTTCAAACTATTTATTTATACTCTCTACATAAACATGTTGTGATATAGCTCGTTTAGATTAATTTGAGACACTGCCTACAATAATTAGAATTACAATAATGTGTAGTTCAAAATATGGAGATCAACTGTGCATTTTGAATAAAATCCCATGTATACTCAAATTAAAAATCTCACTCAATTCTGTATTCTAGTACTCTAAATTCGAAACTCCTGTTAAATGCCAGTCACGCAATCCACTTCATTATTCTTTTAGCTGAAAAGCTGCCAATGGTTACGGTTATAACTTTAGAATAAATTGTGGTGATAATGTTCTAAAATTTCATAACCATAGACTTAACCATAGGTGAAAATGGTGTTCTTGTCTTTGTCTCATGTTATCCTATACGAGTTAAAACACTTAGACGTCACACCATAATGAATAAATATTTTCATATTAATATAACCATTGCCGGCCGGCACGGTTTCGAGTTAATACACCATATGCATACAGCAACTAATGTATAATACTCTTTTCCAGTAAATTCTATATTTATTTGTTTAAATTCAGGTCCCCTTGGTGGAATTATCAACAACAGTATCAGCTGTAGGACGGCCATTGTCTCTGGTGCAGTCATAGCTACAACAGGATTGGTTCTTAGTGCATTTATGCCAAATGTGAACTGGTTAATATTCACTGCCGGCATTCTCGTGGGTAAATATCACTATTGTTGTTATTAATTCAAATGTATACTTTGCGAGTGTTACGCAAGTACGTATGTTGAAAATTTCGAATAATTTTATTTAGGTCATGCCTGGGCAAATGAAACTTGTATAAAATCACCTCATGTGTAAAATGCGTTTCATAGATTTGAATCAAATCACATTATCAAGACGAAATGAAGATAAATAAAACTATCGACGTCGATGCAAACCCACAATTCCAAATGATGAAATAGGCACTGACGATGTATTTTGGCAGCCATATTGGTGCATGTTAGCATAGCTTAATTCTGACGTAGTTCTTGAATAAATGCTGATACCAGCACTGTTGTATTTAAAACCAACATTATTGGTTTTATATCTTATAAAAATAATCATCATTACTTAAAATGACCTATTCTCAAGATATTAAATGTGAACTATTAATTTCATGAGGTTTGATCATGCTTTTTAAACCTTGAAATGGAAATAAGATGTTTATAAGAAATAAATAATCTGTTGTCGTGAGATTCATATACAATTCCCTTAAATGTACCTGAATTTACTGCCGCAAATACAAAAAAAAGATTATTAGATATTTGGTGTTCTAAATCATGTAGGAAAGTTGTCAGTCATTGACTAAAGTTGTCGCTTAGTAACTGGTTTAGATCTTAATGCAAAGGTTTAGCCATTTAATGATCGGTGAGTAGGTTGACATACCGCTATTATATAACATATACAATGTGTTGTTCCGGCTTTATACCAAACAAAATGAAGATTTTGGTATGACATTTGTTAAATCATCCAAATTCAATTTTCCAGGTTCAGGGAATGGATTTATTGTTGCTGGAATCTATTGTAGTGTTGCTTTATACTTTGAAACATGGAGAGACGCCGTTTTGTCCATTCTTATGTTGACAGTATCCTTTGGAATAGTTTTAGGTGCTCCACTTGGACTGTACTTCATCAACAACTACGGCTTATCTGCGACGTTTATTATATTAGCATGTTTACAAGCACAAATATGTATAGTTGGTGTAATATGCAAACCTTCAGTGATAGAAAACGAAATCCATTCTAAGAAGAAAACACCAAAGGCACAGAAATCATCAGTCATGTGTTTTGATGTAACATTGTTAGGAAATTTACCTTACTTGCTTTTCCTGTGTGGCACAGCGGCATGGAACTTTGCTCTCTGTGCTGTCTTGGTTCATTTTCCATACTGTATAACTGTGTTTAGAGGAACTAATAGTGAAATAGGATACATTATGACTTCACTGTCAGTTGCTAACATAGCTGGACGATTTGTTGGCACAGTGACTGTATCGAGATTGCATCGTAAAGCTTTATTCGCTCATGTTGCAGTGATAGGTATCTGCGGTGTATGTACAATTTTGTTTCCATTTTATTCAAATCTGAAAGGTGGTCTGTATATATTTGGAATTCAAATAGGATTATTTCTAGGATTGCCTAATTCAATGATGACAGCTTTATCATTAAGTTTTGTTGGTGTTGAAAAGTTATCAGAAGCTACTAGTTTAGTTTACGTTTTTTGTGGAATAGGTGTATTCTCGGGGCCTGTGCTTACTGGTAAGTTGGCTTGATTTCATAGAATTATGCAGTTGTACTTCAATAGCGTTGCATCATGGCATGCCTTTTACGAAGTACGTGTATTTGAATTGTACATTTTGCTTATTATGAAGTGAAATATGACTTAAAAAATTGTTGTGTTACTCGACTGCATTCATAATTGTCTGTTGGACCTATTATTAAATAATCATTTTGAACTTGATAACTCATTTATCAAACATTTACTATAATAGCGAACGACCAAGGAAAAGTTTTCCAATGAGGTGCACAAACACTTGATTTGAATAAAATCGGATAATCATACACTGTTAAGCTGGTACCTTTCGCCGCTTGTCGCAGTTTTTAAAAGAAACGTTAAATCTTCCATGATCACCAAGATCAAATATGTACCTTCTACTCGAGCATTCCAATTAAATCTGCTTTATGTTCTGGTAGTAAATTATCTAAGTTATTATAGTATTTGATGATTAACTTTAGGTGAACTTTCTTATTTCAGGTTATTTATATAGTGTTACTGGGTCTTATCAGTACAGTTTTCTAGCGTCTGGTAGGTAGTAATATAATTGAAATATTTAAATGTTAATATTTTAATATTTGCGTAATGATATTGTCAATGGCACACTTTAACTTTACTGTATGTTTATTGACATTTCGCCGAGGCTACTATAACCATACCGTTACACAAGGGGCTAATAAATCACGTGTCTATGTTTGTCCAGGTACATTTTTTTCATTGGTGAATCGATTATGAATATTTGGAATTTGCAGGTCCGGAGTAATGTCAATGATTTTATTACAGTTGTTTTGTGGTTGATCATTCCAAATATTTTATTGTATGATATATCCATGTTTTTATCTGAATCATAGGCGGTAGAAACAGCTCTTAATCAACACTATGTTTGATAACCGTGCCAGTTCGCCTTTGAGGAAGTACAGTGGTATAAAATTCAATTAACATTACAGTCGCATTTGACATACATGTATATATAAGGGTAATTAGTGAATCCTGATTATATCTTGGTTTTATTTTGTTCTTTTAGAACAAATAAATAGAAGCTCTTAAAAGTTTTCTACTGGTCTTAATCATTTGTAAGTCCTCTTTGGACTCTTTGGTGAATCTGAAAAGAAGTTCCATGTTCAGGGGCACCAATTATCATAGGTTGGATCTTTATTAAGTTCAAAAATAATTTAGATTAAGAATTGTTGATATTTTCTCTTTCAGGTGGGATACTGTTAATAGGAAGTATTCTTGGTATTATGCCTTTGTGCAATATACAGAAACCAACGACAAACATATCAAACATAGAAGCTATAGTAGAAGATTGTCCTAGTCAATTAAAAGAACCATCAGAAAACAATAGTTTGTTGTGAACATGGAAAATATGCTTGACTGAATTATCTTCATTGAATTAATCGAATTGAATAGCAGCAGCTTATCTCTCACGTCCCCTCTCTCTCAAATATCCTCATCATCTTACCTCTACATCACCCTCTCTTTTTTCATCCCTTTCTCTCCTGTACCATCCCACTCTCCTATTCCCTCACACTCTCTCCTTCTACCCCTTTTTGAATTAGTCGCGTTATTACTTAACCGCAAATCATTAGGCAAGTGAAATAACACTAGAATGACATTGATAGAAGGCCACGCCGTGCCTCAAAGCTTATTGGTTGTAAAAGCCTTAGGTTGTACGACGTACGATCGGCTACCTCACACGTCATAGCACTAAACAGTAAACATACATTATACATTTGTGTTTGAATAAATTTTCAACTTACCGAACTGGCTAGTTGTGTTGATGGCAACCTATATATGGTTCATATACATGTATATTAGGGGTGTAACAATACAGTAAAACCCGTATTGCAATATATTGCAATATTTAGAACCCGTATTGCAATATCTTGCAATACGTACCGGTTTTCGCTTAGACTTGCAAAACTATAATTAATGCATGTACCTCGTCCTAATTGGATCAGCGTAATACTCATATGGGTATTTTCAAATGATCTCTTATCCAATTATTTGAATTACAAATGTATAATGGTCTACATGTTAGAAAAAATACGTGGTTTGAAACAGACTCTTGAAGATATTTTTCTTTCATTTGACTAAATGTTTAACCTTTAAAAGCACAGTAAGAATATTTCAAGTATTCAATTCATTTTAACATATGTTTAAACATTTAACTATCAGATTCTGATAAAAACAAGCAGTATGACACTTAGCTACAAAAACCGGTTCAAGAAAAAACGAACCGGTTAAAAACCGTTAGAACTCGTATTGCAATATTAACCGGTATATCGGTTAACCGTTACACCCCTAATGTATATATAAGGTCATGGCTTTTAGTGTACTCGATGACTATGTCACATTCCTTCACACACAAACAACCACCATCTCTCATACATTTTATTTACAAATCAACTCACGCAGTCCGTTGATAATACCATTGTTAGCTCGACTATTCGAAGAATAGTAAGAGCTATCCTACTCACCCCGGCATCGGCGTCTGCGTCTGCGTCGGCGTTGGTTAAAGTTTTTTAAAAAGGCTATTATCTTGTATACCATCAAAGATATTTGCTTCAAACCTCACATACTTACTTACTGTGACACAGGGCATATCCCTGACAAGTTACATAACTCTGTCAACAGTAATTTCAGAGTTATGCCCCTTTTCCACTTAGAAACTTTGGTTAAAGTATGCATGCAAGCCCTTATCTCCAAAACTAATTCAGATATCAGTTTCAAAATTCTCACAAATATTAACGATGATAATGAGAGCTTGTATCAACAAGTGCCATAACTCTATAAAGCTTTCAGGCAAAATTATGCCCCTTTTTTGGACTTGAAAAATCTTTGTTACACTTCTGCATGACAGTTGCTATCTCCAAAACTAACTCACATATCAAGTTGAAACCTCACACAGATACTTAGTATAAAAGTATGAGGTCCCATAACTCTATGTAGTTTTTTCAACAGAATTATGCCCCTTTTTGGACTTAGACAATCTTGGTTAAAGTTCTTCAAGTAAGTTCTTATCTCCAAAACTAACAAACATATCTCTTTGAAACTTCTCACAAACATTTGGGCTAAATATCCGAGCTTGTATCAACAAGTGCCATAACTATATGAAGCTTTATTACAAAATTATTCTCCTTTATCGACTTACAAAATGTTGCTTGAACTTTCCAATGTAAGTTGCTTTCTCCAAAAGTATCTCAGATATCGGGTTGAAACTTCACACAAATACTAACTATGAACATATGAGCTTCTATCACTAGGTCCCATAACTCTATGTACTTTTTGGAAAGAACAGAACAGAACAGAACGTATATTTTATTTTGTAACGTATACATATAATGTATCTTATTACACATAAATCAAAGTATATAAAGTAATATGCCCCTTTGTGGACCTAGGGACTTACATGCAATACTTTTTGGACTTATATGTTTTAAGTTTTGAATGCAACTTCGTTCTGCAAAGCTTTCACAGGTGACAGATTCTTACTGCCTATCACATTGCTTTCTTCTAGCATTATTCGAATAGTCGAGCATTGGCTGTCTTACGGACAGCTCTTGTTTTAATATGTACTCGAATTGGGTCCACTTCATACGCATACAAATGTATGGGCGCATATAAATATCATGTCGTTACAATCAAGATAGCAGTGGCATCCATTGCTTCTCATAGGAATTTCAAAGAATAGAAACTACGAAATCCTGACCGTGCCTTATCAAGTGTTGCCGTCGCCTTAACATAAGCGATATTTTACGAATATTGAAATGGCTCAACCAGGTTTCCGTACCAAAACTTTAACAATAATTGTACTATTTTACTGGTCATATTATTTTTCGTATACAGACCAAGGCCGTTAAAATAATTACTTACGAGTCAATGAAGCAGGATAGAAATATACAACAAGAAAATATTATGTAATAGTGAAAATAAGATTTTATTTTCCTTTAAAAATTCATTTTGATATTCGATGTAAATGTTGCGTATTGATAATAGTGTGAATGAATCTAACACAAAACCACAGGTTGGTGTACAAAACGTTCAAACAAAAACAAATTGAGATAATATAAATGTAAAATCTGTATTTATGACTATGTCAAAAAACTTAAAAGCGAATAAAAGCATGTGTCCCTGACAATTAAATAAAACTACACAATATACCCTTAAATTGTGTCTCTTAAATGAAAACATTTGCTTGCTTGTAGTCTATAAACGTATGTTAGTATCACAAAAGTATTCGTAGTTATTGAAATCATTTTACAGAAATAAACCGTAATGCATGTGATTCTCTGTTACAAAAGTGTGTTCGTGCAGAAAGAATGCGTTTCACAATCTCTGGCAAATAGACAAACTAGCAGCTTTTATATCTTTACACAGTCAATTTCCGTTCTAAAAACCACTATTCTTTTTCATTTTTTAAGTACAAATATAATGCCTAACTTTAGAAGTAAAAGATCGATAAAGCAAGGTCTTGTTTTAATAGAACATCGACTTTAATGATCCTTATAATGTAACTTGACTGAAGTAGTATTGTATATTAAAACAATGGCGAAGTTCATTTCGTAGAAATACCACTGCAAAACAGGAGAAGAAATACTATACATGTATATGTGACAGAATCCAACATTGAATAGTGCTTTAGCTAATTTAGTATACATTGAAACAAAATAACGATGGAAAATCATTCTGAACACCTCGACCATCAATCAAATGAATTTTCTATGAAGGATTCGTTTGGGGGTTTTGGTACATACGCGAGGTGAAGCACGTGCGAAACACGCGGTACTTAATGCAAAAAAGTTCATGCTGTAAACACTCAAGGCTTCGTCAACCCATTTATATGTTACACATGTGGCTAAATGTTGTTCATTGATATTATGAAATCGAGTATTTCAAATTTATTTACTAAAAACGAAGCAGTAAAAAATCGCATGAAACGTACTTCAACGCAGGATAAAGTAATTCCTTTGATCCTGTGACGAAAAGTGGTTCTAACAAGGTGTATACATATGTTCGGTCTTATTCGTAGTGAATGGTCAAGATTGTTTGAATGAATAAAAGATAATGGTCAAGATGTTCCACATCGATAGAAGTTATGACTTTTTGTGACTATGTTAATCATTTTATAGTTTTTATAATCAATATATAGACTGTGTAAGATGTCATTTTCATATAAAATTAGAAGTTAATCCTCGTTCTCTTGGACGTCTTGTTCTCCAGGATTCTTTTCGCACAATTTCTTCGCTATTTCTGTAATTAAGACACAATGATTATATGTATAGTCATGATTTAATAATTGGTATTAATTAGTGGTATGTACATAAATCAACTTTGTAAACATGGCATGCTATTGTACTTTAAATTTTGGATTCGCCCATTTATGGGAGGGACATGTCAGACCGCGACATTGTGGTACAGTTTCAGAGAATTTATTCTCTTGGTAACAAAATTAATTGTTTAGTACGTGTGACTCATTAAATAAGAGTGTAGATAATAGGGGGCCTACACTCTTGTTTTTATATATACTTAACGAAACTTCTAAGTACACCGATTTCAATGTTGTCAGAAATTTTCATTTTTCAGCGTAGCTGTCTAAGCTGGATTTTGATCTACATTTCTGTATAATGACGTCTGTCTGGGATTTCGGAAATACGCCGTTCTATTGGATGATTTTATAAGCACTGAAAATGACGTACGGGGGAAACAGAGAAAATCCCCTCTTCGATTGGATGGCCCTGACACGCGCGAAAAAATAAAGGCCACACTATTGTAATGCAGTGTTTTACAAAATTTTGCTTCGTTCGTAGATTATTTTTTTGGGGTAGACTTCTATTGCTTTCCAAAGTGTTTTTTTATATTGTAACAATAAAAAGTTACGTGTCAAACACAATATTTTATGGGTAAAATGAATTACGTCTCCAGATGTGAACCGGTTTCTAGTAAAAAGTCTGACATATTACCCAATAATTATTAAGTTAGCCTCACTACGTCCAGTTTCCGGGGTTTACACTTTGAGAGTCACAGCTCCACATATATTTATTAATCCGCAGAGTTATTGATACGTAACTTTTAAGAATAAATTCATAATTTTTGTTTTGTAGCATTTATGATGTATAATTTCATGTATTCTTTATGAAAAACGAATACAGCACGCAATCTGGTTTCAAGAGAAAGATATATTGCAATTAATTCCAGAACTACTTTTAGTGTAATAGTGTAAACTGGGAAAGAATGCGTTGCAATGCGGTTAGAAGGCGGTTAGAAGTAAACAACATTGAACGGGCAACGGAGATCAAAACAATGGTAAGGATTATTAACGGTCGATTTCACCAAGGTCAGATATGCTCACAAGCTGCAGGTTATCAGTGTACGGCAATTGCATTGGCTGTCATATTGTTTACGGTAGGCAATCATGTGCCAAGTCTGCGAAACTGGTCTGCAGATGTTGTTTTTAAATCGACGCCGTTTGTCTTTTTTAAAGACATTTCTTGTTCAACATGTTCGTCCGATCGTTAAAGGAAATGTGTACAGGACTATACTGTCGTCTTTTTGCATGTTTTTCAAGCTTCTTAATTGATGAAAAATTGGTTTTGTCGTGCATGTGCAGAAAAGCGGAAATGCGCAGGTGCCTATCGTGCAAAAATTGCACGTTGTCAGTTTTAGTGAAAAACATTAGTGTATTGATATGCACAACGAAAAAATAAGAAATGACTCGAATGTCGCTCGAAGAACGAGAAATTGCCATAGGTCTTTTGCCAGACGGTGCGTCACCTGCAGAATAAGACTTCTAATTGGTAATTTTCTGTTCAATCAAAACAATTAGAAAATTTTCCCATATCAACGCATGCGCGACAAAAATAGTTTTGCATTGATGAAGTAGCACAAAAACCATGAAAACAAAGTTCAGTATGGTCCAAAACACATTTCCATTATCGATATTAATGTTGAAAAATAAGATTTTCTACAATACTGAAATCGGAGTACTTAGAAGTTTCGTTATGTAATAGATAATAATAGAATATTTACGAGTATATTCATTACTCCTATATAAGAAATGGGCACTTGGTAAATCTTAAGCAAATGGTAACAACTAGTATTCTTTAAAAAACGCTTGAAGAATGTTTTTTCATAAATAAACACGGTAGTAATACCACGTGACTCATGATGACATCACAAATGCTCCGGTTCCAAAAGGAAAACAGTGAAAAATAAACCTCGATAGTTCCTACGCGAGACTAAGCAGAAAAGTGTATACAATTTGCAGAGCATCATATCTTTAAGGCCAGTTTCATACTTTTTGCTAACACCCTTGAAAACTATTTATTTTCAGTATGCTATAATGACAAATCGTTGTCCTTTCCTGAAAAGGGAAAACGTTGGTAGTTTTCCAGAGTGTTTGCTTACGCATCAAACAGGAGTTAGAGATTTGATGCGCAGCAAATAGTATAATATACTTTTCTGCTTAGCCTCGAGTAAGTTTCATTTAAATCTGACAGGAATCAAAATACTTTTAGATCGCTCTTTAAAACTCCATGTTAAGGCAGAATTTTTACTGTTTTCTACTTGAAACCGTAGCATTTGTGATGTCGTAGTCACGTGGTATCACCATCGTTATAAGATTAAATTACCCTTAATTCGAAAAATTCCGTCCTTATTGGAATCCATATCAGCAAGTATATCCTCGGCCTCCTCTTCTGAAAGTTGATTATTTCCCCTTGTAGTCAAAATTTCCTTTAAAGTATCACGATCCAAACAACCTGTGGACACAAAAAGTCTAGTGAAATAAAACTTGTCGTTTTTTAGGTTTAAGTCAGTAGTTCATTATGGTGGTATACTTCTGTCACCCGATGAATTCATAACTACAAAAGGTTAGTTGTGCGCTTAACTAGTTACGAAACTAGTTAACCACGTAATTAAGTTGTTAGATTAGTGATTATCTTGGTTTTTTTTGACAATAGATAATGAATTACCACTTATATAAAGTCACTAGGTCTGTGAAGTTAGCGATCTATTGTCTATTCTCTATTCAAAAGTCTATTCGCTCAATGGACAGCTATGTATTGAGAAATCTATTCATGCAGAAATCTATTCGCATTTACTGTATACATTGACATAGGAAAGTTCAAATATCTGTACAAAAATCTGTACACAAAATGCCGAAAAAACAGCTGTCTATTCGGAAATCTATTCAGAAGTCTATTCGAAAAAAATTACTAATGCAATAAAACATATTTAAAAGTCTTTTCATAGAATACATAAATAGACAAATGTCCATTCAAAAGTCTATTCCGAAGTCTATTCGAAAAAAACCAGTAATGCAATCAAACAGATTTAAAAGTCTTTTCGTGGAATACGCAAAGAGACAAATGTCCTTTCAAAAGTCTATTCAGAAGTTTATTCGCAAAAACATAGTAATGAAATCTTAATGGTCAAGATGTCTATTCCCAAAAATCCAGGGACAAATGTCCATTCAAATGTCTTTTCGGATATCTATTCGCAAAATCATATATGTGCCTTAAGACTGTGTCTGAAGTCTATTATTAAGTTGGGAATTGATAGATATCCATTCAAATGTCTATTCAAAAGACTATTTGCAACATCTGGTGAATGCATTCGGAATGAGTCAGAATTCTATTATAGATTTTCAAATAGACAGCTGTCCATTCAAAAGTCTATTCAGAAGTCTATTCGCAAAATCAAATATATGCATAAAGAATTTGTCTGTAGTCTATTTTAAAGTTGCAAATAGACAGATGTCCATTTAAATGTCTATTCAGAAGTCTATTCGCAAAATCTGGTGAATGCGTCCAGAATGGGTCAGAAGTCTATTATAGAGTTCGAATAGAGAGCTGTCCATTCAAAAGTCTATTCAGAAATCTATTCGCAAAATTTGGTGAATGCGTTCAGAATGAGTCAGAATTAACAAACAGTAGCAAATACACAGCTGTCCATTCAAATGTCTATTCAGAAGTCTATTCGCAACATCATATGCAAATACGCATTTAGAATGTGTCTGACGTCTATTTTAAAGTAGCGAATAGAAAGATGTCCATTCAAAGTCTATTCAAAAGTCTATTCGAAAAAATCGGTAAATGCGTTCAGAATGAGGCAGAAGTCTATTATAGAGTTTCGAATAGAGAGATGTCCATTCAAAAGTCTATTCAGAAGTTTATTCGCAAAATCATATATATGCATTAAGAATGTGTCTGTAGTCTATTGTAAAGTTGCAAATAGACAGATATCCATTCAAATGTCTATTCAGAAGTCTATTCGCAAAATCATGTATATGCCTGCAGAATGAGTCTGATATCGTTTATAGAGTTTCGAATAGAGAGCTGTCCATTCAAAAGTCTATTTAGAAGTCTATTCGCAAAATTATTAAGAATGTGTCTGAAGTGTATTATAAAGTTGTGAATAGACAAATGTCCATTCAAATGTCTATTCAGAAGTCTATTCTCAAAATCATGTATATGCATTCAGAATTAGTCAGAAGTCTTTTATAGAGTTTCGAATAGAGAGCTGTCCATTCAAATGTCTATTCAGAAGTCTATTCGAAAAATAATATATTTGCATTGAGAATGTGTCTGAAGTCTATCATGAAGTTGCAAATAAAAAGATGTCCATTCAAATGTCCATTCAGAAGTCTATTCGCAAAATTATGTATATGCATTCAGATTGAGTCAGAAGTCTTTTATAGAGTTTCGAATAGAAAGCTGCCCATTCAAAAGTCTATTCAGAAGTCTATTCGCAAAACCGGGTAAATGCGTTCAGAATGAGTCAGAAGTCTTTTATAGAGTTACGAATAGAGAGCTGTCCATTCAAAAGTCTATTCAGAAGTCTATTCGCAAAATTATATATATGCAATTAAGCATGTGACTGAAGTCTATTATAAAGTTGCGAATAGAGAGCTGTCCATTCAAATGTCTATTCAGAAGTCTATTCGCAAAATCATATATATGCATTAAGAATGTGACTGAAGTCTATGATAAAGTTGCGAATAGACAGATGTCCATTCAAATGTCTATTCAGTAGACTATTCGCAAAATCATGTATATACCTTCAGAATGAGTCTAAAGCCTATTATAGAGTTTCGAATAGAGAGCTGTCCATTCAAAAGTTTATTCAGAAGTCTATTCGCAAAATCATATATATGCATTAAAAATGAGTCAGAAGTCTATTATAAAGTTGCAAATAGACAGATGTCCATTCAAATGTCTATTCAGAAGTCTATTCGCAAAATCATATATATGCATTCAGAATGTGACTGAAGTCTATTATAAAGTTGCGAATAGAGAGCTGTCCATTCAAATGTCTATTCAGAAGTCTATTCGCAAAATTATATATATGCCTTAAGAATGAGACTGAAGTCTATAAAAAAGTTGCGAATAGACAGATGTCCATTCAAATGTCTATTCAGAAGTCTATTCGCAAAATCATATATATGCATTAAGAATGTGACTAATCTATAATAAAGTTGCGAATAGACAGATGTCTATTCAAATGTCTATTCAGAAGTCTTTTCGCAAAATCATGTATATACCTTCAGAATGAGTCTAAAGCCTATTATAGAGTTTCGAATAGAGAGCTGTCCATTCAAAAGTCTATTCAGAAGTCTATTCGCAAAATTATATATATGCATTCAAAATGAGTCAGAAGTCTATTATAAAGTTGCAAATAGACAGATGTCCATTCAAATGTCTATTCAGAAGTCTATTCGCAAAATCATATATATGCATTCAGAATGTGACTGAAGTCTATGATAAAGTTGCGAATAGAGAGCTGTCCATTCAAATGTCTATTCAGAAGTCTATTCGCAAAATTATATATATGCCTTAAGAATGTGACTGAAGTCTATTATAAAGTTGCGAATAGACAGATGTCCATTCAAATGTCTATTCAAAAGTCTTTTTGTAAAATCATGTATTTGCATTCAGAATGAGTCTGAAGTCTATTATAAAGTTGCGAATAGAGAGCTGTCCATACAAATGTCTTTTCGGAAGTCTATTCGCAAAATTATATATATGCAGTTAGAATATTCCAGAATGTGTCTGAAGTATATTAAAAAGTTGCGAATAGAGAGCTGTCCATTCAAATGTCTATTCCGAAGTCGATTTGCAAAATCTTTTATATGCATAAAGAATGTGTCACAAGTCAAAGATAGGGTTAGGAATAGACTGCTGTCCTATTTGCAAACAGTAGTTCGCATTCAGAATGTAGCAGAAGTTTCTTTTTGAAAAGTGATAAATAAACATATTCAAATTATTTGTTAGAAGTCCTTTAACAAAATCATTCATATGCATTTTTAATGTGTCAGAATTATTTGCTGGGTTTGTGAATAGACATGCTCTTTGAAGAAGGTCAACTTTTTTCTATTCAAAGCAAGATTTCTATTTTTCTCCTGGTAGTAAGTCTTCTCTCGGCAGCTGAATTACTTTTTTTTGTAATCAGGTCTTACGGACTTTTAAAAACAACTATTGGCATGAGATTAATACTTCTAATTGGTTTTTGTCTACCCTTTTCATTTCGGTTACAAGATGAATACATTATATCATTCGGAACGACCTCGGCGATCATCTACGAATTTGTATTTGCGTGGAAAATCGCCGAGGTAGTTCCGAATGACATTATATATATATATATATATATATATATATATATACAACAAGCACGGACCTGTGAGAAAACACCACGATTGACGTCACGCTGCATTCGGAACGACCTCGGCGATTATCTACGAAGATACACCTCGGATATCAATCGTAGTAGAAATACAACAAAGTTATGAGGTCAGGTGATTTACTCTAGGTTAAGTAGTGCCGATGTAAACAACCAACATGGCAGATCATTTTGAAGAAAGTATCGAGTACACAAAAAATGTTTTAGGATCAACTTTGAAGTGAGTGAATATCAGTTACAGGCATTGAAGAGCTTTAACTGCCCATCATCGTCCGTCATTTTGGTGTGTAAACGTCTGGAACGTGGCTAGATTCTATGTTGGAACTACTTTCGCTCCTCGTGATATCCGAGGTGTATTTGCTTGGAAAATCGCCGAGGTAGTTCCGAATGGTCACGCTGTTGCACCGACAAAAGAACTTAACAAAATGGCGTAAAATTGTGTTTCTTATAAAACAAAAATCATCAATTTTACAGGCTCAATCACTTAAATGTAAATGTAAAGTAGTTACTTTTGGCGCTTATTTTTCTTGTGGATAATAACACTTTGTTTACGATTTAATATGAAATTCAAAGGTTTCTACCTACAAACTTCGAAATATTAGCATGTCTCAAACAATGGCGCTTCCTCGAATAAAACCAGCACTGGTTACCGTATTTGAATTTGCACTTGTGTAATCTACGGTACAGTGACCTTGTTTGAACCAGATTTACCGGCTCGATTTGGTTTACAGAATCGGCAAAATTACGACGATATGAAAAGGCAAATTCGACCTTCACCTAAAATTGCCGAAATATTCGGGAGATTCATTTATGTTTACGAGAGTTAAGAAACTTACTTAATTCAGGCAAAGCACGCAAACTTCAATAAACTTGGTAGGTCTATCACAATTACACCTGACACATTCTGAATCGATTAACATAAGTTTCCAAATAGACTTCTGAAAAGACATTTCAATGGGCAGCTGTCTATTCTAACTTTATAATAGACTTAGGACACATTTTAATGCATATATAATTTGCGAATAGACTTCTGAATAGACTTTTGAATGGACATTTGCCTCTTTTCATATTCCGCGAAAAGACTTTCAATCTGTTTGATTGCATTACTGAGTTTTTTGGCGAATAGACTTCTGAATAGACATTTGAATGGACATCTGTCTATTCGAAACTCTATAAAAGACTTCTGACTCATTCTGAACGCATTTACCAGATTTCGCGAATAGACATCTGAATAGACTTTTGAATGAGCATCTCTCTATTCGAAACTCTATGAAAGACTTCTGATTCATTCTGAATGCATATACATGATTTTGCGAATAGACTTCTGAATAGACATTTGAATGGACATCTGTCTATTCGCAACTTTATACAGTGTAGTACACTTTAGACACATTCTTAATGCATATATATATGATTTTGCGAATAGACTTCTGAATACACTTCGAATAGACATTTGTATTTTTACGTATACCACGAAAAGACTTTTAAAACTGTTTGATTGCATTACTGACTTTTTTGGAATAGACTTCTAAATAGACATTTGAATGGACATCTCTCTATCCGCAACTATATAATAAACATCTGACACATTCTTAATACATATATATGATTTTGCAAATAGACTTCTGAATAGATATTTGAATGGACTGCTGTGTATTTACTTCTGTATAAAAGACTTCTGACTCATTCTGAACGCATTTACCAGATTTTGCGAATAGACTTCTGAATAGACTTTTGAATGGACAGCTCTCTATTTGAAGCTCTATAAAACACTTCCTACTCATTCTGAATGCATATACATGATTTTGCAAATAGACTTCTGAAAAGACATTTGAATGGACATCTGTCTATTCGCAACTTTATGGTAGACTTTAGACACATTTTTAATGCATATATATAATTTGCGAATAGACTTCTGAATAGACTTTTGAATGGACATTTGACTCTTTTCATGTTCCGCGAAAAGACTTTCAATCTGTTTGATTGCATTACTGAGTTTTTTGGCGAATAGACTTCTGAATAGACATTTGAATGGACAGCTCTCTATTCGAAACTCTATAAAAGACTTCTGACTCATTCTGCACGCATTTACCAGATTTCGCGAATAGACTTCTGAATAGACTTTTGAATGGACATCTCTCTATTCGAAACTCATTTAAAGACTTCCTACTCATTCTGAATGCATTTACATGATTTTGCGAATAGACTTCTGAAAAGACATTTGAATGGACATTTGTCTATTCGCAACTTTATGGTAGACTTCAGACACATTCTTAATGCATATATATGATTTTGCGAATAGATTTCTGAATAGACTTTTGAATGCACAGCTTTCTATTCGAAACTCTATAAAAGACTTCTGACTCATTCTGAATGCATATACATGATTTTGCGAATAGACTTCTGAATAGACATTTGAATGGACATCTGTCTATTCGCAACTTATGGTAGACTTTAGACACATTCTTAATGCATATATATGATTTTGCGAATAGACTTCTGAATAGACTTTTGAATGGACTTTGTCTCTCTAAAAAGACTTTGAAATCTGTTTGATTGCATAATTGACTTGTTTGGAATAGACTTCTGAATAGACATTTGAATTGACAGCTCTCTATTGGAAACTTTATAATAGACTACAGACACATTCTTAAAGCATATATATGATTTTGCGAATAGAGATCCGAAAAGACTTTTGAATGGACATTTGTCGCTTGCATTCTTGGAATAGAAACCTTGCTCATTCAGATTGCACTACTATGTTTTTGCGAATAAACTTCTGAAAAGACTTTTGAATGGACATTTGTCTCTTTACGTATTCCATGAAAAGACTTTTAAATCTGTTTGATTGCAATACTGACTTTTTTTCGAATAGACTTCTGAATAGACTTCCGAATAGACAGCTGTCTTTTCGGCATTTTGTGAACAGATTTTTGTACAGATATTTGAACTTACCTATATTTATGTATACAGTAAATGCGAATAGACTTCTGAATGAATAGATTTCTCAATACATAGCTGTCTATTGTGCGAATAGACTTTTGAATAGAGAATAGACAATAGATAGCTTACTTCACAGACCTAAAGTCACTAAATAGTATAGTGCGACAATATTATTAGTCGTGTTTTCTCAACTGTCAAAACATAATTTCAATTAATAATTATTAATAATATTTTCACGGTGACTTCGTGCTCTTTGTCTAATACTCGTGATATTGAGATAGTGTGTATTCAATCACCGTGAAATTATTCAAACTTTGACAGATGAGAAAAACTGGACTATAACCTGAGCTTGAACTATCTTATCGAGGGGTTACTGCCAGAACATGCTATGTCCATATTTTGAAATTTTTCAGGAGGAACATTTTTCTGTTTCAAATGATAAAAAAATGATATTTTGAAAATTTAACGCAGTGGAGTTATTCATATTTATGTCATTGACAATATGATATATGTTTTTTAACATTATCTTTATTCACATAGTCACAAATAGCTAAAATTGTTCTGGCTCTGAAAATAGGCACCTAAATATGTAATACATTCATGCCAAAACATGCTATAATCGCATAGCTGTTTTTTTTAAATGAAATTTTTAATTTCTGTTTAAAACTTATTGTACCAAAACATGCTATGAAAAGATAGCATGCATTTATATTTATATTGGAATGACATGAATTGTGCCAAAACATTCTATATATTGATAGGTTGTATTGGCAGAGACACTTAATGTAGAATATAGCAAATAAATGGGACCAGAACATGATACAAGCTGATAGCTGCTTATGGCTCAACAATGAGGTGTACTTAAACAACAGTTTAGAGTCAATAAGATGCTAAATAGTGCTATATTGCATTCTTGTAAGGAACATCCAGTCAAATACCCAAATACTTAGACAGTCAATTCTCAAAATCTAATACATGTACGAGATATTGTGACTCATAGCTATTGATAACGTTTTTTTTAAGTCTCAATATTTAAATTTCTTAACATTTTCTTAAGTTTTCTTGTGTTTTTAACACCGGCAAACTACCTTTTTAACACTGTTTGAATTACATTATATAATTACATTATACTAAAACAATTAAGCTGGTTTTTTCTTTGTAAAGGTCCTTTCTGTCAAAATGTGAAGTTCAGCAGAAAACTTAGTAACTTGTTTAGCATTTGCCAGTGTTGACTTGTTTTTATTTGTATTTGATTTGACCAAGAGAATGTCTTCATCAAATGCAAACCAACTTTAAGAAGCAAGCACCAGGTTAAAAAGCTTCCGATAAAACGCGATTTACAGCCGAGGACAAAAATAAAAGATAAATACTAAGTTTAATGTATTCTTGCAAAAAGGTCAAGCTCATGTTAATTCTGGTGGACTATAGCTATAGTTATTTACAGTATAAGTCCCTATTGTCACTCACAGTTAAAGAATAATTTTGTGAAAGCGTGATAAGAACCACAGGAGCTTGACATTCTGTAGTTTTTATTACGAGGAAGTTTTTCTTCAAACTACAGAATGTCAAGCTCCTGTAATAAAAGCTTACAAAACATGATATATTTAATTCATTATTATTCATTTTGCATGGATTAGAATTTTACGTAAAATGCAATTTTAAAAATATTTGACAAAAACTTTCGACAGGACTTAATTATTACTTCCCATGCAATTGGAAATATAATAATTTAAATGTATCCATAAAAAATATTGACATAATTAAAACATTTGACATGGTAAAAAGTTTGGAAATTCAAAGTTACAAAAATAGAGAACTACTTTTAGAACTCCTTAGCTTTTGTAAAGAATTGGTTATCTATATCTATATTTATATGTGGTAATCTGGTGGCAGAAACATGTTTCCATAGTTTTTCTTAATTTTTCGTATTACGTACGAATGCATTATTATAGTGTATAAACTTATATCTAATGCTAGGTTTACATCTGGCCACGATCTCCCCGATTAGCCAGAGGCTAAAAAATCGGGGAGCTCTACGATTAAATGGTATACTCCACGTTCTGTTACGCTTCCTTACGAAATCAGCACGTTTTGTTGCGCTCTACTGCGCTTTGCTACGATCGAGCCCACGATTTGCATCACGTTCTGTTACGCTTTGTTGCGATCAACACGATTGGCTTCCACGCTCCACCACGTTCCGTTACGTCCTGTTAAGATCTCCCACGACAAAGCCGCTTTGTTGCGATCTCCTGCGATTTGACCTACGATTTGAGACAAATGACCACGTTTTACGTCACGATTTGATATTTAAACAAGAAATAATTCTTTCCCAGCGACGCGGGATGAAAAAATGTGTCCACGCTGGTCCCGATCTGTTGCGATTGTACTCCACGTTCTGTTACGTTCTGTTACGCTTCGGTACGTTCCGTTACGTTTTGTTACGAAGGCCACGCTCTGTCACGATTAGAAAATGAATCGGGGCAATCGTGGTGAAATTTAAGTTTGATTTAAAATCTGTCCCGATGCCCACGATGTCCCCGATTCAACCACGTTCCGTTACGCTCCCCCACGATCACCCCGATTCGACTCCACGCTCTGTTACGTTCGCCACGATGCTCTGGAATCGGGGACATCGTGTTAATCGTGGCCAGATGTAAACCTAGCATAATCATATTTCATTTGAAAAAAACAACACATTCTATTCTTATGCTATAATATTGTAAAATACCAAAATTTACAATAAATAAATCTGAATGGTATAATTCAAAATTTAAAAAACGGAAAAATGATTTAAGTGAGAAAATTGAAAACTTCTGGTTATAATGCAATAATTAGTTACCTGTCTCACCATCATCAAACACTTCCATACATTCAACAAGCCTTGCTATAAAATCAATACTTGGAAATTCACGAACAAAATTTTTGAATTCCTCCAAAGTAAAACAACCATCCTCTGGAAATTTTAAAATAATAATAATAATATTGATAATAATATCATGATAAAAATGAAAATAATGATAATGAAATAAATATTGACGATGATTATTATGATGATGGTCATGGTAATGATGATGGTGATAGTGGTGGTGATGGTGATGATGATGTTGGTGGTGGTGATGATGACGAGGGTGATGATGATGGTGATTATGGTGATGTTGATGAAGATGATGGTGATGATGGTGATGATGAAGAAGAAGAAGAAGATGATGATGATAACGATGATGATAACGATGATGATAACGATGATGACGATGTGATGATGATGATGTGATAATGATGATGTGTTAATGATGATGTGATAATGATGATGATGATGATGATGATGATGATGATGATGATGATGATGATGATGATGATGATGATGATGATGATGATAGTGATGATGATGATTGTGATGATTGTGATGATTGTGATGATGATGATGTAATGATGATTATGATAATGATAATGATGATGACAGTAATACAACAGCAGCGGCAGCTAGGGCAGTATACACGATTCGTTGAAACACTAGTAATTAATCAGTAACTTGGCAACCCATAAGAAACATTTATGGCGAAAAATCTGAACTCGATCGGCTTTGTCCAATGAAAATTTTCAGGTCACGGAAATTTCCGAGTAATTCCAATTGCAAGGCTATCATTCGGAACACCTCGAGTGTCTGAGTAGAATATCTTCGGGGTGTTCTGAATGGTTATTTATCTTACTTTCCGTATCGAATTCCCGTCTTTTATCCGCTATTTCTTCTTCCGTACAATCTATACCTAAAAGTGGCAGTAATATTTTCATCTCTTTATCGTCTAATTTTTCTGACTCATCACGATCCAGAGTATTAAACATTGCTGCAAATAAAACAAAAATATAAATACATGTACAGTAATTCAATAAGCTAACTGCGCAATAGACAATCATCAAAAAACTGAATAACCTGGAATTTTGGAAATCCCATACATCGCGATGCAGTTTATTAATATAACAGTAATTATTCCGTGTGGGTCATTATGTAAATACATTGTAGAACTTACATTACAGAATGTATTTGAAATTATACATTTAAGGCGACCATTAAATTCAGAGACATACTCACGTGGCATAGTACTACCTCGTTGATGCATTGCTTTCAGAAATTGACCTTCAAAACATAAACTTTAGTCTATTCAACGAGCACCAGCTATTTCCACGATAGTAATACTGTATGACTATGATATTACAAATGCAACGGTTGAGATAAACAGTTAAAGTATCCACCTTAGAAGTTTATGCCAAATAGACAGCACATATGATATTTATTTTTCGATGGAAGTCAGTTTCTATGATTTCAATCCTCAAATAAATTAATTAAATACCAAGTAAAAAGTATTATACCTTCAATCTCTTCGTCTGTAATCTCGGCCTGAAAAAAAAACCCAGAGAAATAAGAGCACTAAAATATTAAAGTATAAACTTTACAATACATAAAAAACAGTATAATCTGCATTAAGCGACCAGTTACGGAGAGTGGTCGGATTGGCCGCTAACAGCAGGTGGCCGCTTATTCTGGTTACAAAATTAAAAGATTTTCGTCGGGAGGAAGCCAAGCTGACCGCTTAAAGCTGGTGACCATCGATACCAGGTGGCCGTTAATGCAGGTCTCGCCACTGTTCAATACTGGACAACTACTAACTAGTTAAGGATTTTTGATAAGAGGTAAATTATTGACTAGAAAAAATGACTGGTTAGCATCTTAATTAACCAGTAAGGTTTGTAGTTTTTGGTGGCAGAAATATGCCACCATACATTTGCATATATTAACTCTGCTAAAATGAGTACATGTATATGTATATGTATTAAAGCGTGCAATGTATTAGTTAGTAAATAGTACTTGACGAATAAATCTGTATTAAATAATATAACGTAAAGTTATCCAGACACTAACATACAGATTTAGGTCTGTGAGTAGTCAATCAAAATCACTTCTTCAAATATCAGTTGTTTTCTTGTCGTCAAATGTTCAAGTAGTTAAACTTATTTTAATGCAAATTTATGCGTGTAGATATAGTTTGTCTCCGTGTATGTATTATAGAACTTATATAGTTTTAATTGTAAAACACTCTGCTGGCAAAAGACTGTTTGAGTATAACTTACAAATATATTATAAATTTTAGTCAAAATTCAACTTATTTCTAATAACTAGCATACCTTTATGTTTTAATGACTTTAATGATAACCACTATGATTGTTTCATTATATTTGCGAATACAATGACATAACTAATTAAATTTACAATGTATTGTACACTTAACAGAAAAAAACTTTAAAAAATCAATTTTACAATGTATCAATTAAAATATACATTTTTTTGCTAAAGATTTTCTATGTTCGTACAATTTTATAATAAGCAATTTACCTGTTCATGTAACATTACAGTTCAAGAACAATAACGGATTATAATATTATACAGTGTGACCTGGAAAATAATGACTTTTGGAACCAAACTTAAAATCAGATTTACAAGTTTCGTTTTTATAGCCGACGTTGCATTCTGTCCACAATCGGAACTCCTCTGGTGACTTCAGAAAGTTTTCTTACGGAGTTAGCCGAGTTGTTACGATCGTATCTACATGGTTACCGAAACAAAACGATCGTAACAACTCGGCTATTTCCGTGACCTGAACATGAACAATCCCGATCGAGTTCAGAGAAATAAAATAACCATACGGAACACCTCGACGATTGTCAACGCAAATAAATCTCTGAAAGGGTTTGTATCACAATCAGTTTTGTAAGCCCCGCATTCTTCTCTGGCAAATTGTTCTATTATATTGTTTGTACATGTACGAACTTGGTCAATATAAACAAGCTGACATGTATTCTTAGTTTTCAGTTAACTAGCAATATAAGAATACCAAACATACTTTGAAACATAAATAGTCAACTGTCAATTACTTAAAACACATACTCAGATAAATATTGTTAACCGCATTTCCTACGTATGTCATCAGTTCGGGCTCTGCTTATACTTCAAAAGAAACAGCATTGATTTCAATAAAAGTAATGTTAACTGTTGAATATACATGTATACTACTTTCTCTCCTTGTGAGTTTCGAGGTATGTTTGTGTAGAAAATCGCCCGAGTTGTTCCGAATGCATTTCAAACACGTCATGAAATCAGAGTTTTCCGAATGTCGTAGGATTTGTCAATCGTATTTGTTCGGCAATTTCCGTGGCATGAAATGTTTTCATATCCTTTATGACAGACTAGATTGAGGTCAGAGTGAATATTTGTATTTCTCTCGATTATCTGTATTATAAATACAGTCGGAATATACATGTAATAATATCAATATATTCGAACCAAACAACTTAATCAACGACGAACATAATTGTTCTTTCTAAACAAATGAAATATTACATTTAGCTTTACAAAGCAATTATAATTGTATTTGTACAAGAGATTTAACGACGCTACGTCCGTATACCGCAGTATGACATTGTATTTAATAACCAAGTTATAAACTCTTCCGATCTATAACATTTAGTTGGAGGCATATTTTAATTATAGGTTCTTAAGTTCATGGTCATCGCTTTGTAGATTATATTTAAGTGATATACGTCTATATCTTTTCTATTGTATGATTGGCAATGTTACCATTGAAGTTAATGTGTTTCGTGACTGTAATCAATCATGTATACTTAAAACGTACCAATAATAATTATAAGAAATGTCCTAAATTCTATGATTTCGAAAAAGGAAATATTCCATTTTGTACAATTGTATTCGTCAACTGGGAAACCTTAAGGCATGGACTTTATTGTAGAATTTTCATGGAAGGAATTAGCACGCTGTAATGAGTATCAAGCCTGTATAGTTGGATTCAACATACCACAAACTAGCCAGTAACTTCAGCACCAAAGTCGCTTTTTCGAATCATTTCAACAGTCAGTTTGTAGTGCTTTAGTTGACCTCTAATTGATGCAACCTTCAATTGAACATTATTAAATCTACCTATATCAATTATCAGTGCTTGATCTCGAGGATTTATTGACTGTTCATACTTAGCTAGAATATGTACATCATTGTTTCCATAACAACGAGCAAAAATCGATTTGTGATTAATTTGTATTAAATGAAGCAACTACTAATATCCATGATGACTCGGAATGCTTTTGTTCCTTTCTCCTGGTACTACAAAGCACATTGATATGCGTATTCAGGGTATTTGTCCACCGGAATCCAGCGAACAATGAAATCAATATGTTTTGTCTAATTAAAAGATTAAAAGTCCGCTAATTATCAAACACTCGATGTAGTGCTGAGCATGTTCTATCAGATACAGGGTCCCCACTATTCATAGATCAATACAAATGGTTCTCTTGACGAGATTCATTCTTTGAGAATACTAATTAAACTATAGTTGTGGTGATAAGCATACCATCGGCGGATCCAGCGAGAGAGGGGGTCAAGGGGTCCGGACCCCCCCCCCTGAAATTTCCAAAATGTACCCGTTCATGAGGGCATTTTTAATGTAAGCCATTTTTAAGTAACAAGAAGCAATTTTCTCGCGCTCACCTTTGTGTTTAACATCAATCTAGTAGTTACGTAGTTTATATTATTATGTTATGTTATTCTGCAAACAGTGTATAATGTGATTGTGGTTCGAAAGTTTGGACCCCCCCCCTCTCCTAGAAAAAGTTTGGACCCCTCCCCCTAGAAAAAATCCCGGAACCGCCCATGAATACACATATTCCAAGAAAACTGGTTTGATGACCCAATCGCATGGATTTGATGGTAAACGATTCTTCACATTTCCCTATAATGGTGGTGAGCTTGACAAAATGTAAAATAGGGAACCGACTGATGTCCTTATGAGCATTTCTGGTACTCTTTTAAATACAGACTCTTATTCAATGAGAAATAAGTCTATTTTATGGTATACAATCCCTAATTCCATTCACAATTAAAAATGAGTTTAATAAGTATGGCACATTGTATTCTCGTTCCCAGAGTCTAGTAGAAATCTCGATACCAGCTAGATAGAGAATCTTGAAAACCTCGGGGTACGAGAATGGGCACATTGGAACAAAATAGGATGCTTTCCATTCAATATAACATAGTTATCATTTTATATAGACTGGATTCATTGCGTAGCTTGAATAATTTGAATAAGTTGTTATCTGAAGTAAGTACAATCATTATTCAGTGTAATTATGTATATGTACATAAAAAGAGCAATATTCTATACGTCCAATAAAAGTCATTATCGTACCCCGAGGTTATCAATTTTCTCTATCTAACTAGTATCGAGAATTCTACTAGACTCTGGGTACGAGAACGGTTAAAAGTTTGGTCATCATAATTAAAAAACTGAAATGGTGAAAACTCTTAGACATACAATGTTCAATTGTACAAGTATACTTGTTTCTAGAAATTTTAGCGGCCGTAAAACATAGATTTTAGTTAGGCATTTTACACCTTAAAATATAGCCTAACTAATTGCGTTCATTCAAAACATTGAATAAATCAAATACATCAGATCTCTATCATGATTATGAACACTCTACATGTTTATGCAAATCACTTTAAAATCTGTCATTTTTTATGTATATATATATAACTCAATTCATTGTGAAAGATAGAATGGAATGTGAAAGACAATAGTTCCCCTTCATGTTTGTTAAAGCATGAAATAGAGTAATATGAACTCATTTGAAACATATCCATATCAGATAAAATCTTCTTGTAGTACCTTACGTTTATCGTCTTTTAGTATATTATTAAGATTAGCGGCGATTTCCGAATATCGCCGATTTTACATTCAATTTGCTAAAATAATTTTAATATCGCTGATTAACTCTAAAATTGCAATAATACTTACAAAAATTTAAATCTTCGCATATTAGAAAAATAAATAAATATATATATATATAAATAAACATACCATCATAGTTTTAGTTTATTCTATCCTGTATTAAATCCAAAAACAAAAAGCCACAGGTCTATTCTAATAGATAAATGATTTTATGAACCCACACACACTCGTATGTATAGATATCTATATCAATGTACAGGTATATATAGACTTAATAAATAAAATCAATCCATGCATAGACACTATGGATTCCTACTTTGACATCTGATATCTTTCTAAAAAAGTCAGTAAAATATAGCCTGGCCTTACACTAGTTATACACTGCTAATTAAACGTTATGTTTTTAATCGGAAACGTTTCCGTAAAATATATACTAGATTAGTAAATGTTCAACATAGTTGAAGATGCTTTAAATTCATTAATTGAGTCGTTTAAACTTGTTTTAATTTTACAGGTCCATTCTTGTCCTGGCTAAATTTCTAGGTAGGCCCCTCTGTCAGTGATTAATCATTTGAAGAACATTTCTTGTGACAAACAAACTAACAGTTTTCGTGTCCATGGCAACGAATCAAACTTGTTTAAGTCCAATAGTGAATGTTTTGAAAATACAACTGTTTTCTCTTGTTGTAGTATTTTACAGTTTATTTCAATTTGACAATTATGAAGTGCTGTAAAGTTCTACCCTCAAAGCCATCAAAATCGATCATCTTAAAAGAGGGACATTTTTTTTAATTATGGCAAAAATCGCATAATTCTGTGATAACCAATGTGGCCCGTACAGTGTATCTTAGAGAAGATATTATTTGATGTAAGGTTGCGTAGATTCCGTTATCTTACAAGCTTTCCTGGTAACTGTTCTTTTATTAGAAACTTTTTATCAATCCACAGGGAACCAACAACTTGTCTTTTATAAAAGAAACTCGAAATTATTACTGAAATAATGCCAGTGTACGAGTTGCCATGACCGGGAATCGAACTTGGATCGCTGGATTGAAAGTGGAACGTGTATGACAAAACGTTCGTCTAAGATTGGTTTCAAAATAGCAATGTTTTTCTTATGGTTAAAATTCATAAATCTATGACTGGTGGATTATGTCACATAAATAACCAAACTACATTTTCTTCATTTGACTTATAAATGTTTGAAGACCACTGCGAAAAGATTTTTTAAAGTGTCTTTTAGATTTTGTAGACACACTCGATTGTGCAAAGCTAATACAAGAACAATACTAATAGTTTAGCTATTTATAAATATGCTGTAGTTTTAAATTGTCTGTGCAAAAGGTATACACCAAAGTTGTTTTTGTTTTTATTTTGGATTTTAAAATGGTTCTTTAGTTTAAAGAATAATTATTGTTTGTTAGTTTATGTTTTATCATATATAGATTTAAATACTTGAAGTTACATTATTCTACAATCTTCAGTTATGTTGTTTTAAAGGTGTATAAGCATATTCTTCCAAGGCCAAAAAAAAACCCAAATTTCTTACGATGGCTTAAAAGTCTTTTTTATTTATACTGGGTTAATGCCATGTCAATACAATTAAGGTTATTTAACGACGGAAAGAGCACAGAACTAAGCTCTCCCGGTTCCTTGTCTATAACAAGTACTTATATATCCTTCAACAAGGCCGACAACTTCTCCATATACCTTATTTATGCAGAAAAAAATGACATTAAGGGGTATATAAGATTCGCACCGTTTGGACCCTAACCCCCCCCCCTCCCCGGGAAACTAGATTCGAAATCCCGGCAATACCAACTAAACCTGGGTCCATTAAAGTCTTATATGTGACAAGCCATGTCTCCTAGGCCAAGTAAGGCATATTCTATTAACAACTTACTTATACTATAATAGGGCATCTACAATAAATATTTCATTTTATGGTAATATTTTAACAGGAGATTTTATTTAAATAGCTCGGGTCACTTAATAGTACTTTTGAGATGTAAAGAAATAAATGCCCAAAGTCAATACACTGTACTCTAAATTTAATTTAAATGCTTAAGAATATAAAACTGTCCATATTGAATGGTTTACCTATAAGGGTATACACTCTCCCGTGGTTGCTATGGTGTCCAATTAAACATTTAAGATCAACGTGCCCAATATTTACATATTTAATAGCCATATGTATACATAAAAGTTAAACTAACAAATTGAAAAACATTGAGCGGACAATATGTTCACTTTATATTAAAATCGTAATCTTTGTATTTCAATCTTTGTCTGTCTAAACTTATCGTACGACACATTTTGTTAAATTTTCAACGTTTTATGAGCAGTGGTTCAGAGAAAGAGTGTGATCTTTAAGGTCTTTTAAGCAGAAATAACGGATTCAAGCTCCACAGTGGTTACTGTTAACTTCTTTGAGCAAGAAATTGAATTACGAATGCTTTGATCTCTTCATCCAACTTGAACACTGTCTTATTTGAATATGGAATGTATCATTTAATATGGAATTCACTATAATCACTGTTCATGTTCATTTTGTTCAACAAAATAGACTGTATGTAGCCTAAATTAGGACTGGATTTCAGTGTTTAATCCTTAGTGAAGATGTCCAAACACATGTGATACATTTAGTCTCATATTTGTAAAGGGGCTACATGAAGTCTCATGATTATGAAGGTTAAAGGGGCTACATGAATGCTCATGTTTATAAAGCTTAAAGGGGCTACATGAATGCTCATGTTTATAAAGGTTAAAGGGGCTACATGTAGTCTCATGTTTATAAATAGTGAATTCCATATTAAATGATACATTCCATATTCAAATAAGACTGTTTTCAAGTATAAATTGGAACCTGCAAAGAGGGTCAATTTGTTGGCTACATAAATAAAGAGTAAACGACGTACATGGGGGATTGACAGACAAATACATGTACTAGTAAGCAATTGGGCGGATATTATAGCTGTAAAGTTGACCGGCGTGATGTCCCACAAAAGATAGACGGTTAAATTGCAAAAAATAGTAATTGAAGAACGTTGTCAGGGTACACTGGTATCCGTTCTAAGCTCTCTGAAAAAGCGATGTTTGACTGATAATTCAGCAATTATCTTTGATGTGCATGCTTTGTTAGATTCTATAAAGCTGTCAATGGAATACAGTAATTCTGCTGATTTAAATACTCAATATATGTTCGAAAATCCCAGTACTAGTATCCATTTTCATCGACAATGACTACAGAAGTACTGTAGTGAGTATTTAAAACAGCAGGATTGATGTATATGTCACTGACAGGTCAATACATTTACCAATATTTAAATTATAATTACAAGAAACCGGTACAGTTTTACATAATTGGCATACCAAGTCAGATATAGCTGAAATCACCTCTACCCAAAATCCTTCAAAACAAAAAACTTGTTATATTATGCATAGCATGATTTTAATGAAATCACCGTCTAAGTTGAAGATTTTATGAGTTAAGAGTTTCTCAAATAAAGTTTAAGACTTATGAATAATTGAATACAAATCTCAGCTTGTGAATGTATGTTTATATTTACCACAGGAGCTTGACATTTTATATCATACTACGAAAATTCCCCTTCTTTATGTTTTTATTATATAAAGAAGGGGATTTTTCGTAGTATGATATAAAACGTCAAGCTCCTGTGATATTTACTTATACATGTATAGCCATAGAAGACTGTACATCTCCTGACAGTAATACTGATATACTTGTCGATTTATTGATTTATTGTCAATTGAATGATTTATAGCTAAATTATCTATTATCTTAAGTAAGAAACTTAGCCATTACATATTTTATTCCTTAACTATACTTACCACGGGTGAAGTAGGAACAGTAATCTAGTGTTAGGACGCGCGCTTTAAGATCAGGAGTCACGGGGATTCGATCCCCACTAGGGGCACTGCTCATTTCTTTATGGAAAAATACCTATGGTTGTCCCACTCCACCCGGAAACATATTGTTCAACTTAGGCTGTACTTTGGTCGATTTCGTTAAGTCAATAATCAAATCAAGCATTCACAAATAAAATAAGCCACCCGGCTAGCTCAGTTGGTAGTACAAAAATTTCTGATATAGGGGTCGTGGGTTCGATTCCTGCGCGGGGCATACTTTCTGTAGTTTGGTCATGAAATTATTACTACGACCATTCTCCTTCCTACCAATGATTCTTAGTCATGAAGGGCAGTTGTAAGTCACTGACGGAAATGTGTGCCGAGTAACTAATTAACAGCTAATTCCAAAGATATAGCCTTTCTAGGAACGATGAGTTGGTTGACAGGTCGCAATGACTTTTATATTTTATCATCGCTTAATCTTTTTCTTTTTTTTTCTTTTTTCATTTTTCATTTTCGTTTTTATTTAAACTCGTATTTCCTAAATATGCATATGATTGTGAAGCGCTTTTGAACATATACGAGGGGTGTCCCATTAAATCGTGGACTCTGTTTGTTGCAAAAAAAGTACGCGCAACTTTAGCTCCAACTTTTAACTGCGATTAAATGCATGTGTTGTGAGTAACTATGCTAAATTTTTAGACGGTTAATTAAAAAATGAATGTTTTGCTTCAATTCAAAAGACACTAGGTATGAAAACGCGGCGCAAGTCAACGTCATATTAAGACGTCAGGTATATGAAATCATTTTTATTCACTCTCCAAGTTCGCCTTGTTGTGAACAGTGACATGTACAGACAATGTATTTAGTTCATATTTACTTTAACAAATTTATTATTGTCTTACTTTTGTAACAAAATTGTTACATCAGTCTCAAAATATTAGTATGGTCAATAATATAATGGTCCATGGGTTAAGCATCCAATTTAATTTTGAATGACACTTTCAATAGATTTTGTTACGATAAATTCAGTGGCTATATTACACCATGAATAACTTCTCTACCATATGTAATATGCACAAGGTACACTTAATGATTCTTTTCATCTGTCTGTGTGTTTGAATTCAAATTTATACCCATCCATGTTGTGCCAGGCTGATTATGAAACTAAGTTGCAATTACATAGACTCAATCTGGTCCTGACGTCACGTTATCTCGTTAATGTCACATTTTTGTGTTTCAGTTCAAATGCGTATTGCACTCTTGTGTACATATTATATGATCTGAAATTTGGCGTGATAATAAATTAGTAATTTCTGCGAATGTATATGTAAAAATAAAATGCAATCAAAAAGTTTAAGTTTAAATTTTGCTGTTCACTTGAACTCAGTATGAACGAATATACAAGTGTAAAATTGGTTGCGCCGCATGCACATACCTTGTATTAGTTAAACATTAAAATGACGCCTTTAATACAATTTCTAATTGGTCAAATGCCTAATTTGTATAAAAATATGACTAACAAACAGTCTTGTAAATTATGATCATCATGTGACGTAAGAAAAAAAAGTTATGGACAAAGTACACGATTTACTGGGACACCCCTCGTATTCAATATGAAAAGAGCGCTATACAAATGCGGTATATAATAATAATAATAATAGAACCCAACAACATAAAGAATGGAAAAGATATGTACTCCTTTAATCTGTAACAACAAAAAGCAGTAAAGTTTTACTATACATGTAGTACAAGTGCAGCAACAATTGATTAAAAAACTTAGTTCGGTCCAAGTTAATGATAATTATGAGAAAACATAATAGTCCAATAATATTAACCTGTGTTTGAATTTTCTCATTATAATAATTACATACTTCACTAGCATTAAGTCGTAAATAACCGATAGAATGAACGAAAACACACGAGTAATGCCTTATTCCTATAAAAATCGTGGCTTGTTGCGGACCCGTACGTGCAGACAGCCACAGGCCGTGGGAAGCCTTGCGTATTAAGGTGACGGTACGCACATGTCACAAATCAACATACCCGTACGGAGCCGTAGCTGGAAGATATGCAAATTTAAGTTTAATCCATACTCGGCCACGATTGTGTTCACGATTTGACTTTGAAACTGATACGTGTATCCATGACTCGTCTCACGGACCTTGGTAAGAACGTAAGAGTCCGTAAGGTGCACTCATGGCTATTTTTGTGTTTATGTGACTGTAGCATAAGTTTTCATAATAATGGTATTTATCTTCGTGATTCGACAATTTATGACGTGTCCACTAAGACAGACAGTGAATTCTGTGATAAATACTATCATGCAAAAAAGTCAAGTTTAGGTTAATATTGTTGGACTATACAACTGGAAAGGAATCCCACGAGTCAATCTAAGTCACCCTTTTGTATAAAGATACATAAACAGGTTTATGGCACGTGACCTTCCGATATTTCCTTTATGATACTCAAGGTATCTTGAAAGACCATGTGACATTTCTCTGTGGTATTGGCAACATCAACAGAAGATAACCATTAAGAAAACTTAACTATGTGCATATATGAAAAAAGTTTCATGACAAAGTGGTTTAAAACAGTATGATTTTCTAAATAGTATCAACATTAGAAATTTTTAGGGCTAAGTGGTGATGATATTCTCAGGAATCTGAAATTTGGAATTGCCTCTCACATTGAAATTGTGACGTTATATTCTTTTTGTAATACATTTATTGTAACAAGCAACACACGTATATAGAAGAAAACTGCTGATAAGCCAACATTACGATCAATGGAATATGGCCGCCATTTTAATACCTTAAGTAATAATTTTAAGTCTCGTATAGAAGCTCACTCAAAATGGGATGAGAACTCTTGCTCTGACACACCCGTATGTAATGTGCATGATAATATATTTAATTAATCATCAAATTGCTACATGACGTATACACCAAAAGTTTGGAGACAAAAGAAATTGGCTGTATTCCTTGAATTTTGAGAATTATTTTTGTAGAATCATTATTTTTGATACATTGAAGTATGGTTTGTGATAATTCAAAACATATTTCATGCATGCAACACATTAAGAAGATTCAGCATTTGACATCTTAAAGCCTCTGCAACTAGCTTTATTGTAATTATTTTCTAAAACATAGTTTTTATGCTTTTTTTTAGTCTCAGTCATAATTATAACCATAACCAAAAAATGAAGCAAAACTAAATGCATTTCAAAATAAAAAGTTATCAGATTTTAGATAATAGCTATTCAGTAGGCCTACAAAGGGAAAATGTCTCCAAACTTTTGATGGGTACTGTAGAATCGTAACTTTCAACCAGATTAAATCATTTGTCACACGATTCATGGATTTAAAAGTTTGAACCAAAGACTGTACAAATACGAGTCGAATATAAATAGCCAAATTGCTTTCATTCATCACAGAAGCAGTAATGTTTTAGATCAACTTGTCCTTGACGAGTTGTGAACAGTTCGGTACAGTACTGCTACAATTTCCTTGAAAATACAAAATACATGTATTGACTAAAAACGTGAAAAGTTCTAGAATTTAGAGTTTTAACAGCATGAAAACCAGCAAATTCCGAACCAAGAAAGCGTTCAAGATTCACTAGATGTTTTATGTTTATTGAGGTCTTTGGCTATAATGTTTAAAAGATGATATCTATAACTCTACAACTGCAGTCTTCATGTACAATGCATACATAAGAACATCTTGGGTCAAATGATATGGTGGTTAAACTGCAATTCACATATACTGAATTAAACTATTGCTGACCAGTTGTAGCGGCAAGTTAACAGACACTAGTCAAAGTTATTAATCAATTTATAGTCCTCAACGACTAACCAACCCATCAGAGACTGGTATTAACCAAGGAAGTTCAGTTTCGCTGTTGTAATTTTTCCAGTATGTAATACTTTAGTAGTTGCTTCTATTTCAGTACGTCCAAACTTCATAGTGACTTCGGCTGAACGGTCTGTACCGTGTCCAGGGCAATCAACTTGCATTTCCCCAAGCTTCTTGCAACCAGGATCGTCGGTAAAAGATGGCGATGCCTCTTTAGTGTAATAGAATTGTATACACATTCCGTCTTGATCAGGCTCGTTAACATGATAAACATTCTTTACCTCGTCGTCTATTTTTACTTTTTGACCAGCATTTACGTAGATAGAAAATATGTTATGAACGTTAAAAGAACCATCTTTCTGTTGGACCTTTCTCTGAGCAGAATGGTCCCCTTCTCTATATGTTTGACAGCATTTGACACCGTAAGCAAACTTGCTGACACGTTCAGAAATAGCCCTAGGGCTGTGGCCGTATATCACAGCGCCTTTTAACACTGCGAGACCTGCTTCATCAGGAATGATAACTTTAAGCCCACGAAACTTTGCCCTTATTGATTGTTGTAACAAAGGAGAATCTGAGAAGCCGCCGACCATCAATATGGCGGAGCATCCTTTGACTGTTGGTTCCTGTAACAGATTTCCAATATGTTCTGTGATACTATCAACTGGATCTTTAAAAAATCTCTTGACCAAATCAACATCAACACGCAACTTGTCACCTAAAACAAATAAACACAGAAATCAAAACCTCCCCGCATCGGTTATTTCCCTTAATTCGTTGGATCAAAGTAGCAACGCGTGAGGAAACCGCTGTGAGCAATTAGAAGGAAATGGAAGAGGGAAATGAGAACATCAGTTGATATAGGAATTAAGAAATAACCAGATAATAAAAGAGATATTGAACGTGGGTTGCCAAGCGATTGCGACGTAGGGAAGTAAATCATTGGATAGCTGGCTGCACGTTGGCTCAAATCACAAACAAAGCCTACCTCATTGTTTCCTTGAGAAATTGCAAGCAACTTTATCCAATTAACGTATAAAAAACGGTAAATATGAATGCAAAAACATTTGAACCTACGAGTAACTTGAACAAATTAATGTATATAAAATGTAAAGAAATACTGTATACACATCACCTAATTCATCACGTAAACGTAATTTCCAATATAATATTAAGGCCTTTGACCGAAACATCTCAATGAATTTCAATAAGTAACATTATAAAAAATTCTCTGAATATGATTTCATGAATGCATGATATATTTTTTTGTAAATAAAACACATATAATTTCGTCAACTGGCTAAATGAAACACACGTGACAATCTTACGTGTTTTAATTTACCTGAGAGTGTTAATTGGTCAGCATAAGTGGACTGCGGTATAATATCTTGTAGCTTTTCTTCAGTGTAATCTTTAAACACATCACACAATGCAGCAGGCAGTCTAAATGTAACTCTATCAGCTTTAGACGGGCCAATATCTCTCTTCTTTATTTCAAAATCACGAAATATGTCCAGATAGTCATCCATGTGCTTTGTCTGAAATTTCTTCATAACAGGACCACCTGTGAAATAATCAAAAAGTGGTACAAATATGTATATTGTACAGTCTTCACGACAAAATTTCACCAGCACTAGACATTTGGTTCAGAAAAATGTTTATTATACCAGGCTGATTGAAAGTTTACCGTAAGGAAAATATTCTTAACAATATGTTAAAATATGCAGTCCATTTTAATGATTCAGCATAACATATATTCTAAAATTATATAACCAATATAATAACAAACAACGATATTTTGTTGAAATGGCGGCTGTAAAAAGTTGGTTAACAGTCGGTCCCCAAACATTCTAAAAGTCACTGAACCAAAAGCGATTTCAGTGGACTCAGTCCATGGTCCACTGGCTAAATTATAAGACTGGATGTATTGATTGGAATTACACTCCTCTTTGTTTTTTTACATGGAACTTTATAATTGCTGCTCAGTCCTGTGGTAATCAGGAATCGATAGTGATTAATTTAGGAACAGTGGTCCATTGGTAAGGCGTGCACTTAAGACCCGTGAGGTCCCAGATTCAAACCCCATAATGGACACTGCTAAAATCCTTAGCAAGAAATTAAGTTGTTCAAAACCATCCAGGTGAAATTTGGTACTGTTCATCTGTATAAAGGAGATGTAAATGTTCAGGGGTTATCGTTCAGAATTGTTAAGACTACTGTGCATGTATATGGAATCAGACTTTAACCGCAATTCATTTTTTAATTTAACTCCAAATTTGAAGAGGCAATAACATTTCCCATTGCAAACTAAAAAATCTTAGAAGTGGTAATCAAATAAAAGGTTCACCAAATGCTTTTATCTATATATTTTTGTAGCAGATTATCACTGCGTATACATGTACATTTGAACTAAGCATTCAAAACTAAGGTTTGCCTTTTCTAACAGCAATATACACCGTTAGTTAATGTGTGTTACAATTTTGTGAAACAATTAAAGCCTTACCGACAAGTTTGATCAGAAATTGTCTAAAAGCATCATCTACTTTCGTTCCTCCCCATGCTCCGCCACTAGCTTTATGTAACTCTTTAAGTTTATTATCAGCCATTACTTCATGTACTGTTATATCAACTGTACCACCTGTTTAATTGATTATTAGGAATAAAGATTTTACAAATAAAACTGAGTCCGATGTTATAACTCTTATGGACGGACAATATTCATTTAATAAAGCATAAATCTTTGAGATCTGTAATCTCTAACATAGATCATTCGTTCACTAGTATTTAGGATAATAATTATTCCATTTTGTTATCCGTTTGATGTTTAGTTCCGGCTTATTTTCAAACTTAGTAAAACTAAGTAAAAGGCCTAGATTAGACATTTTCGCTGCAAGATTTTCTTCATCTGCTGGGCTTCGGTAAGTTTGCAGTCAGTGTTGCCCTCATCCTTTTACAACCGGGCTTGTGGCTGACTACGGCTTGTTTTGATGTTAGGATAATGACTCAACCGTACAGTTTTCATACGACTGCACCGAACGATTAGTTACTTTTGACTGCACCGTACACCTTATTTGAGGTCACCGTGTGGCTCATGATAGTGTTTGCATGAACTTATTATTGAAAAAAATTGAGTATCTGTGTCAGTACTCTTCATGAATTTGAAATCGATATTGAAGTTTCTAGCGAGTAAAACCTTAAGTTTTAATTGTTTACTGATGTTTATAAACCTTTTTAAAGTACATGTAATATCAATTATATGGCTGAAAGATGGTTCAAAAGGGCAAGGAAAATTCCTTTATTGTAGAAATAACTAGTTCTCATACCTCCGGCATCAAGTACCAGATATTTAGTTCCAGCTTTGAATGAAGCTAGTGATAGTGCGTTTCCTTTTGTGTTCTTCTCTATGGGCAAATGTCTGCAGAATAAAGAAGCTGCTTCCGGTTCCAAAGCGATAGTGAGTCTGTCATTGTCTATACCAGCCTGTAAGATTATGTCAATACTTGAGTACTACGTCATTGGATATTTACATTTCAAATGATTTATTAACATTAAAAGATAATTGAAACCAAAGGCGAGCAAACGGTCATAGTGTCGTTACATTCAGAACTCATCGGCCATCCACTACGAATAAACTCCGATATGCTTAGACGGCATTGTTTGAAATAATTGAGGGGTAAATATACGGCAGTGAAGAGTATGATAGCAATTATTGACCCGCTTGAATATTTGATGCCTCGATAGGTTCAGTTCGAGCTCGGTTCAGTTCGGTTCGGCGCTGATCTCTTTAAAAGAAACCACAATTCCATCTGTCCACAGGAGCTTGACATTCTGTATCGTAGTAAAAATCCCTCCTTCTAATAATAAAAACTTTTATTAGCTTTCATTATCAGAAGGAGGGAATATTTCAAACATCGATACAGAATGTCAAGCTCCTGTGATCTGTCACATCATCTGTTTACCCTAACAGCAGCTTCTCTCATGAATTGTTTGGCAGCATCGTCCCATATAGCAGGTACAGTAAGGACCCAGTGTATTTCTTCTTTCTTAAGACCATCATTAACTAATCTCTGACTTGAGAATTTTATCATATCTTCTTTTAGATATTTTATTGACAAAGAAAACACTGTAAGGGCAGATAACTCTTTGTCAGTGGCGTCTTTGATCATTGTGTTTCTGTTAATACCATCCTGAAAGAAGTTCAAGTTAAAGCAAGTTTTTTTGAAGTCTACTATTAGTATCACTATTCAGTCGACTTTTGATATTTACTTCCCCGATCATCTAGTCACACACCAGCTGTTAACATTCGGCGCAGATCGCAGCCACAGCATACAGTGCATGACCCAAACAGGTACCCATTTACACCTGGGTGGAGTGAAGCAACTGCAGGTAACTTTCTGGCACAAGGAAATTAGGACTGTCTCTAGTGGGATTCGAACCCGGGACCGCTAGATCCCTAAGCGCGCGTCCTACCACTAGATTACTGCTCCTTATATCACACTTCTGCCATGGAGGACAAATTAAAGAATGGTTGATTTACAACAGGTCTTTTTGTGCAAATGTTGAGTCAGATTTATAAAGAAATATCGCAGAAAGTCAAATAATACAAATTTCCTCAGTGATGATGAAGTTCATGGGTCTAACGGAAATGTAGTGCAAAATGGAGTGGCTTACGCGTCGGTACACAAGTGCCCGGAATTGTTTTGTACGAACTTAAGATGTTTCAAAGCTGAACTTGAATAAGTTGAGTTTGAAGATGGAAGTCAGGCTTTTCGTAACTGATAGACCACAGAAATCACCGATTCCTAATCTAACTTGGTACTTGTATCATCAAGTGATATATTGTTCTAGTGATCAGCCCATAAAAATAAAACAAATCAACTATTTTGGTACATACATCAGCCGAGACAAGAACCTTATATATACGTCACATGGTCAAGGTTTACTTATATTTAAAGCAGTTTGGTCACTCGGTATGAGTCCATGTTTTACTCACCTTATGATCAAACAATAACATTTTGAATCGACTGAAGAAGTACCATGGTTTATGTTCATTGACGTCAGCAAGTGTCGCATACTTGGTCTCTGCGTCATAACCAAATGAATGTAATGTTGTTCCATCTGTATTTATCAGAGCACATGTAGGTCCCTTAGAAGATACTAGCTGCCCACCGGTCCAAACTTTAGCTGTGACCTTAGTTGGTTCAGACTCAAATTCATGTTTGAATGAGAACGCCCAGCCAGAATACGTTGTACCAAAATCAATACCCGCTACCAAAATTTTCGACTGATGAAAATAAAGAAAAGTAACAATTCCAAACAAGTTGAACTATGTATAAATATACAGTTTTATAGTTCATAAACTTAACAGCGTACATGGGGATAATTTAGTATACTTAAATGCATGTATACAACATTCATTGATATTCATACAAAAGCATGTCAAAATAAGAGTTCGGTGTTAGGTACTAATCAAGTAGAGAAACTATTCTTGCTCAAGAAACAGCAAACTTAATAGGTTTTGCATGCGATTTAAACCAACGCGAAGCCGATTAGCCAATAACTACCAGTCAAACGTCGGCCCCAAACTTGATTTGCAGTTTGTATTCATTTGGAACCTGGATCGGTAGTTCAATTGGTAGCGCGCCTGGGTTTCGAATTTAGTGTCCCAAAGGGGGTACGGGATCGAATCCGTCCCAGTGAGATTATACCCTTCCATGAAAATTTGATAAAAGTGTCAATTTTCCTCCATTAATATGGTATATGAAGAATTTTCTGGTCTTGTGAAAGGGTAGGCGAATACTGTCTATAACTAAGGGTCCAGAAAAGCTAGGTTAGGTGCGCTGTTCTCTGTAAAATAACCTAAAAATTGTGTTGACACGGCGTTAAACCCATTATAATAATAAATGATTATACGTGTATTATTTTACAAATTTTCTAGAAATGAATATTCACATGTAAGCACGCTAGTAAACTGGTTAAGTGAAAGTAAATAGTGGCGAAATTATTTTCCTTTTCTCGAGTAACTGATAACAGGATAATTTTATGCGATAACAGTTGATTTAAATTGTATAGTGTTATACAAATGTGATATAAACAAGAGTAAAAGTTAATTTATGATAAACAAAATGATCTTACCATTCTTTGAATATAAACTACAAAATGAAAAGAAAAATAAGCAGTCAATAAAATGTTTAAATGTCGACATAAAATATCTGTTCATGCATTTTGAATTATTGTCCTCATACATTTGTAAATGTTATGGAAATATATAAATAATCTCATGCAAATATACATGTAGATAAAGTTAAACTGATTAACTTTGGTTTTCGAAATTCCGTTTCTTTTTTCATGAATAGAACTCAGAAAACAAATTTTCGAGTGTGGTTTACAATATGATTTATCTAATGTCAAAATGACGGATATCCCATTTCTTTGATGTTTGGTCATCTAGTCTTGGTTAATCATGGGCGACAGTTCTTATTCTTAAAATCTTGAAATTCCTGAACTTCTTTCGAACGCTTTGAACCCTTTCTAATGTCTCATTTTTCCTGAATACCTAGCCTTCAAACTTTCACCTATTGATATGTTATTTTGTCCTACATTAAATCATTCGATATCTATAGACTCTTCATTATCAGTTTTGATAAAATGGAATTTATTTCATTATTCGGTTGAGTTTGAATTGGAAACATTATGATATTCGGTCGAATTTCAGAAGGTCTAGAAATACTTTAAAATAGGGGAGTTAAACATGTATGACACAAGAGTTACTTCAAATGTTATTCTCATTAGGTATAAATATTTCAATCACTATTTTAAACCATTTAAAATTAAAAAATATATATATACAGACACGTAATGACCGTACATGCATTTCCATTTTATACTTCCGTGTACAGTATTATTTTGTCCCGCTGAGACATAGATGAAAGTATGTTCAGTCCAGAAATATATGCAGACCATAATTGTCGCATAGTTACGGAGCCCCTAAAAGGACATTTTGAAATACTTTTTTTATTTTCACAACTATTTCGTTTAAACGTAATATTATCGTTTTTTCGAAATAATTATTTCGTTTTTTCGAAATATTATTTCGATTTAACGAAATAATATTTCGTATAAACGAAATAATATTATTTCGAAAAAACGAAATAATTAATTCGTTTAAACGTAATATTATTTCGTTTAATCGAAATAATATTTCGAATAAACGAAATAATATTTCGTTAAAACGAAATAATATTTCGTTAAAACGAAATAATATTACGTTTAAACGAAATAGTTGTGAAAATAAAAAAGTATTTCAAAATGTCCTTTTAGGGGCTCCGTACATAGTCGTACAGACATGGAATATTTACAATATACATGTACATTACAAAATTTCTTAGAGTACTCGTGAATTTCGCCCTTAGTCTTAAGATGTTCTATAACGTTCATGAGGTTGCCACTGCTCAAGTTATCTAATGAGTGAATAGAAAAATTAACGGTTTACATTTTCAGACAAACAGTTTCATACAAGATTAAACTTGTTCAATTCGAAACCAGTCTTATAAACATTTTATAGCTTATTACAACTAACGTATGAAAAATATTACACATTTATACATAAGCTCTGATATATAAAAGTAAATATTTTAAGTCAATACTCACATATTTCCTTAAACTAATGGTTTATCTATAAATTTTATCAACGAAGTCTCGATCTAGATTTTTCCATGAATCAAGTTTTAATTTACTTCCTCGTTGAGATTATGGTAACAAGAAGTTCTGTTATAGACATATGTAAACCGAAAGTAGGATATAACAATATATATAGTACATAGTGCATACCTGTGAATTTCGAACGGATATGATGAAATATGTTAATTTTAAAAGAGATACAGTGAAACCTGTATTCATCCCCCAGTAGGATGATTTCACAAAAATACATTGTATATATCAAAAGTGTAAAATTGCTTTACCCGACATGTCCAACTTGGAGACATAGATACTCTGGTCCGACTCGAACATTTACGTCTACGGACAAGTAAATATTTCCACCCACTTGTCCGTGGACAAGTAATATTCTTTAGCTTTAAGTATACTAAGATAGCAATACTCGGTAATGTAGTCGTAGATGTCTCAACGTTTCAATTTTATTCAACAGTGAACTTTTCTATTATCAACCATTATTACAACTAGTAGTATGTATTATATCACAGTAACATTTTTTTATTTTGAACTTCTGGAACGTGCATTTTGAATCCGGACAAGTTTATTTTTAGACTTCACTTGTCCGTGGGTGAGTGGGTAAAACATGAAAAGTCCACACTACAGTCTGTATGTAGAGGAAGGTAGTATGAGAGCTAGGGTAGTTTTCACTTAAAAACATGAATGACACGTAAATTTGAGTAGGCTGTTGGCTAGTATTATGGAAGTTAACAGTTAGGTTTATTGTACAGTTTCAATAACGTATTAAGTTTTTAATCTTGGCTAAAAACATTATTCGTTGTTGTAGTAACAGTTTTCATACCACTATTATAAAAAAACACCATTTTTGTCTAATAACACAAATATACATGATTTAACCCTTTACTGGTTGCGACATGTGTGAAAAGTAGCCATTTTTTCACCATTACGCGCTAGGGCTATTTCAAGATGCTCTAATTTCATTACTAATTATCATACAGATATGCAACTTGGCCAAGTTGTCCCTGAATGTCTTTAAGAAAAACCAAGTTGAGCCCCGATCCCAATTACCATAGCAACGCTGGGGCGGAGCAAAAACGGCAAAAAAATGCAATTTTCGCTCTTTTTCCATCCCACATTTGAATTTCAAACAGTAATATTTTCCAAAATTGAGGTCTAAAGTGCCGGGTCTTTTCAGAGACTGAAAACATGTTTTCTTATCAGCATTTGGGGCCATTTCTCTGCACTCAATGACCCCGATTTTTTTTCTGGCGATGAGGGCCGCTGCGCCCCCTTCAAACCCCAGCAACAAAGGGGGCACACACCCGTCCTTCGGAACCCCCCTGAGACATCTTTTGATGGGGGAGGCGCGCGAAAAAAGAGCTCATTTTTTGGGGACAACTAACCTGTAGTGAAATTCACGAAATCTAGTTAAAAAGCACCATTTTCAAGGCTGTGGCGGCCATTTTGGAGGGGGGTCTAGACACGTAAAATGCGGGATTGATCTGTTATGGGTTAAGTAAGGCCAATTTTGTAGATAATGAGCCTATGACTTGTGAATAAGTTGTAACTTAATAGTGAAAACTTGGGTATTAGACGATGCTGGAACTGAATAATCATTAAAACTTAAGAGAGTATGGAATGCATGCAAAGATCAGTCTTCAAAATTGCATTAAATTGTAAAACCACGAAAAAAACCTGTCTCACTGTCCTTGTAGAATAGGCTTAAATCTCTAAATGTAAGCATTTAACTTTTATAATCATGTAAATGACGTACATTCACTGGTGATTGACAACAGTAGCCTATAGTGATAGATTATAGTCATAGAACCAAAACAGAAAGTATTTTATGACCAAACTACACTGGAGTGAACATTCAGACCCCCTAGAATATCATCTGGGCGAACTGTATTGTAAAAGGTGTTCCAGACTCAAAAAATCAAATTTGCAGTCTATATGCAAGTATTTATGCAATTTGAATTATCCAGAGTCTTTCTTCCATGTGTTCAAACGGGTGCCAAAATCTGTGATTTAAATGGTATATGAATTTAGCAGTGTCCCTAGTAGGGCTCAAACCCTAAACATCTGGACAACTGCTTCTACATGGCTATTTAAATATTCAACCAACAAAGAAAACAAAAACATGTCTTACAAACTTAAAATATAATTTATTTGTGTATAAAAGCATAAAATGTTCATCAAAAACAGAATGTGTATCATCGTCAACTAAAACATAAAATATACAAAAATCATTTGTGTATATACTAGCTACTTTCGTAAGCAGTTCACTAGTAAAATTTACACAAGAGTATTACATGTATAACAAGATGGCAAGTATCACAGAATACATGTATGCCAATTACATCATTCAAGGCTCTGACTCTGCTATCCCAAATAGTTTGAAAATTATCACAGTCAACCTGATATTTTTCTGACCAAGTTTGTTAAGGATCAGATTAACATGTTTGACGTAGTGAGGGGACATACCAGGTATTCATATCTTGCTAGCCATATACCATCAGACTCACTGTCAGTAACTTTGAAGGGTGTACATCAATATTAAGCTCAGTTCAAGACAAAGCTAGCTAAGCTTGAATGAAATAAAAAAATCTATCAATATGGCAGCTTGGTCATTCCATACTACTGTCTCTAGCATCCCAGCACAAACCAATGAAAGATCTAAGTGACATTCAAAATCTAATCTTGCCATGGTGTCACATAACTTCACTTCAATAAGATTGTTCACCATTTAAACTTCATGTGCAGGAGATAAATTATTGGAAAACAGAAAGACTTTCGTGCACATTGAAACCTAACAAATGGAACTGTCACAAAGCACAAACATTAACATTTTAGAAGTAATGTATCAAGTATTAAAATCAGCAGGGGTTAATATATGCGCCACTGAGAGTTGAATAAAATTTATCAATACAATTCTATGTTTTATGATCTAATTGTTTCTAAGTCTACTAATTGTAAAGCTTCTTTAAATGTTAACTTCTTTTTTCTATTCTTCTTGATGTACTGAAAACAGATAATAATGATAATATATATGACATGATAAACTAGAGCAAAACAAAATGTAAAGTAAGAAATAAATTGAAGTATAACAATAGCATAGCAGTTCTGTTCCTGAAAATCAACAAATTATAGTTAAAATTTCCTTGGACAATAAATTGATGTTAACAGTTATTGGTAATTAATTACAAGACAAGTACAATTTCCAATTTTAGGAAAATATAATAGAATGAGTAGCTTTTTTTTGCCAATAAATATTGATCAACATTTAATATTCAGTCATGATCGGATCCTGATGTAATTCTGTTTTTATATGAATAAATACTTTGAAACAGTGCCACAATATTGTGGACTTAGCTTGTTTCCCTAAAACCAATGTGTCCAAAATTAAAGTACAGTAGAGTCTCACCTAACGACCGGTCCGATAATAAGACCAACTACATAATACGGGCAGTTTTTGAAAGACCGGAATTATTTTCTATATATTTCAATAGTCGTCAGGTCCGATAATAAGACCGGTCCGCTATTCCGTAATACGACCGCTTTTTTAGACCCAACCAGTCTAATTGCACTAATTTGGGGTCCAATAATACGACCAGTCTACAGCAGTCGTTGACACGTTGTGTAACAACTTTTTATTGAGTATATACAACTTAATTGATTTTTGACATGTATACAATTACGTAATAGGTATGACAAGATACCCATAGTAACCACAAAATAAGTGATAAAACAGCATCAACATTGATCAATAACAAAAGAATTGTTTGTAAATGTAATTGTCAATGATTGCAAATGTTTGATGAAGTGAAACGGCGATTAGTCCCTCAAATCAACTAAACTTCGTTGCGAATTAATTTTTGATAATTTAAGATTAATTAAAAAGAAAGTTAAACAGGCGGACTGCGATAATTTATGATTTTTGTTTGATATATCAAACTTAAATTAGTTAAGAATGTGTTTCGTCTGCTTACGTAAGCGTTCTTACAGAGCGTTCTAAACAAAGAAAACGAAAGTAGAATTTCCTTTACAACTATGTGAAAAGTCGTCTGTCTCATTAATTTGCATACGGTTTTGAGCAAATATGTTCCAGTTATCTGATTATTTTGCGTACAAATCTAATTTTAATTTGTTAAAATTAAAATAACTGCCAAAATTAAAATTAAACATAGCATCGTGTCGGAAAGGTATAAACTCCAGTATACGGAACAGCACGATGGGTACAAAGTCCTGGGACGGTACGGACTTGGTGAATTTTGCGGTGACGAAATTAAATTGTCAGTCAGTTTCTTGGTTAGATTATTAATTAACAAAATATCATTAAAAGCATAGGACTATATGAATAGTCACTGGCAACGTTAATAATTTTTGATACCTAACTGTTATACTCAATATATAAATAGGTGGGTTCGCTATTAAGACCGACTCGCTATTAAGACCACATTCTGTAAGACCGCCAGGTGGTCTTATTAGCGGAACTTTACTGTACAATAACATGCCATGTTTACAAAATTGATTCATATTCACATAGGTTGTTATAAACATGTGAATAACCGCATACACACATACAGAAACTCACGATTAAATGTAATTGAAGTGTGTAATTATAATAATTAGGTGGTTCAAGCTCAGATCAATATTGTCGCACTACATGTATACATATAACTAACCTTTTTAGTGTCTTCCAGTGTAGTATATTTAAATCCTGGTTTAATATCATTAGAGAAATTAGCATACATTCTTTTCTGTACATCAAGAAATTCTTTAGTTAATTCTAGTTGAGATTTTAACATATCATGTAAGGCTAACATAGAAGGACTGTATGATGTCATAGCTGAAATAAAATATAAATTTCACAATCAATTAATACAAATTTTATTTAGTTCGAATTCCTTGTGGAACATTTATACCGGGTTTAATGCCAAGTCAACACAATGTTTAAGGTTATTTTATGGCGTCAAGTGCACCTAACCTAGCTTTCCTGGACCCTTGTCTATAATCAGTACTAGCCTCCCCTTCCACAAGACTTGAAGCCTCCTCCATATACATTTTTAATGTAGGAAAATTGACATTATTGTCAATTTTTCATGGAAGGGTATGACCTCCCTGGGTAGGATTTGAACCCGTACCCCTTTGAGACACTAGATTCAAAATCCAGGCATACTTATTAAAACAAACTAAAAAATAAACTAAACAAGACATACCTTCTAAAGCGTCAGCAGATACTGTCTGTGTAGCTATAGGGGTTGGATCAACAAAATGTAAACCATATGGTACAGATGGTATAGACATACCAACAGCTGTAGGATTCCAGGAATACAATAAACCATCTATATGTGTCTGTACTTCAGCCGATATCATACCATGTGGTGGTAATGGTGTCTGATCTGATCTAGAACTTCTTGTTGCTACCAAACTGTTATATAAAATAAAAATAGTTAAAAACAATAACAGTGTGCTAGGATTCCAAGGTTCTAAAAGACTTGGGAGGAATCCCAGTGATTCTCATCTAGGGATTCAGTAAGGCTCCCTGAAAATTGCTATGCTTTGTTTATTACAATTGGTGACTGCGAGTCTGTATCCAATTTTTTGTTGTTTATTGGAGGAATCTCTAACATTAAGGAGGAATCCCTAAGTGACTGACTAGCGATTTCTTTGGGATCACATGATAAAAATAATTAGTGTCAAACCCTGGTTACAAGGTAAAGAGTGGTTTAAAGTCTGTTTCCATATACATGTTCAGCTGACTTGACAATTTTTGTACAATAACCCTTGATCATTGAAATCACCTTCAAGCAAGTGATACCTCACAGTATCCATTTACAATTGGGTAAAGTGGAATACCTGTAGGTAAATTACTTGCACAAGGAAATTAGCAGCGCCGCTAATGGGGATCAAACCCAGAACCTCTTGATTCCTAAGTGCCCGTCCTACCACTGGACCAATAGCTTACACATAACTCACAGGGGTACAAGAGGGCAACCGAAGCATAAGTTTTAGTCTGATGGTCTTCGTCAATAAAATTTGCAAAGGTCTGACAAACTTTACAATTATATCTGACCATATGCCTGACAAACTTTGATCAACTTTCCACATACAGCAAATGAAAACTTCTACAACCGTTTTCCAGGAATAATAACATACTCTTTGATTTGGAACAGTTATTTTTTCCTAACATAACAAGGGTCGTTTACAGGTCTTACATCTCCTTTTGAAACTTCCTTTATAGCAGGTAGTTACTTCCCGAAGTTGGAGAGTACAGTCACTCAGTACATTGTGTTTTTCTTTCCACTATCAATCAAATTTTGATGATATTTTCCCACAATGTTCTTTATGAAGTAAGGCGCCAGGTCCCTTCCCCAAATACTGAAAAAGCCCCGAAAATTTCTCACCTTTTAGTATAATCTTCAGAATACTCGGAGTAACTATCACTGTATGTTTTATCCTCATCATCATCAGTAAATCTAGATTCAGAGATATAAGATCTAGTCAGACTTTCATCACTAAGATCTGTATAACTAGCTACAGTCTCATCACCACTATATTTAGTTTTAACTTCAGATATTGAAGATCTACCAGTGTCGCTACGGTAACCAACTCTCTCAGATATACTCTCAAAGTCTTCAGTGTAACCATTAGAAGGTTTAGTGACATCAGCTTCAGTTGGTATTTCAGTTGCACTGTCTTCAAATCTTTGACTATAACTATATGCACCAGGTTTTTCTGTTTTTATTTCCTCAGAGACCTCGCTATCGACTTCGTCAACTTCACTCTTTATGCTATCATATTCACTCACTTTCACAGAATGTTCAAATAGATCATCAACACTTTGAATACCAAAACTACTAAAATAATCATTGGACTTTTTCTTCTTTCCTTTTGAAGAGCTAGCTGATTTCTCCGATCTGTCACTTTTTCTACTGCTCTTATTCTTTTTGGTTGATTTACCCTTTGACTTTTTCTCAGAAACATTTTCTTTACCAGCTTTTGGTAATTTAGTTTGTTCTGATGATTTAAATACTGACCCTTCATTGCTTGCTCTAAAAGGGGAACTCCCTGATTTAGATTTAAAAGGGGATTCTGTCTGACCCCCATAGAAGGGAGATTGATTTCCTCCAGAACTTGATTTAAATGGTGAACCTTTCTCTCCTCCTTTGGCTTTGAATGGAGAGCTATTTCCAGCATTACTAGATTTAAAAGGAGAATCTCTTTGTCCACTGTTAGCTTTAAAAACACTTTCAGTTTTATCAGAACTTTTTGCTCTAAAAGGTGATTCTGAGTCCTGCTTAGCTTTAAATGGTGAGGAGGATTCCTTCCTCTCTTTACTTGAAGTCTCCGATTTTTTAGATTTTTTAGATTTTTTCTTCTCTGTTCTAGTAGACTTCCTGGCAGTAGATCTCACGGGTGAATCACTACGACTGGATTCATGTACTTGAGGTAACTCCTCCTCTACAGTAGGTCCTAAGTCTTCTAGATCCATTATTACTGTAATATAGTATCAAAGGTAAAATGAACATGGAAATATATAAGGGGTTATCTATAGTCCTTTTCTTCAAAAGTCAAAGTTCAAATAATTTCATGGTGACTGAATACATTCTCTTATACAAATACCAAGAAGACATTAACTCAGTCAGCAGGCATTAAACTGCTAAATTGTGGTGCTTTTCACAAAAATTCTAACAAAAAAATCTTCATAAGTCAAAAGCAAGAAAAGTTAAAATAATATGTTCATTTTTTGGCTTATCAATTCTAAATATCATACAAACTGTGCAGAATTGTGTATACCTTTTGAATGATATATCATACTTATGCTAAATGAAAACACCAGCCCCATATTTTGTGACCAGTAACTGTTGTGCTACCAACTGAGCAAAGAAGGTGAGTGGATAATGTATCAGGAGAAGAGTTGTAAGTGCTCCATTTATAAAAAGAAATATATTACCTTCTAGCAAACGTAAGTAGAAAAATAACATTTGATGTCTATATCAAACATGAGTGATAAACTAAAGCTAGAGAATTTTTAAGAAGAAGGTTTGTACAAATTACCAAAACAGAGAAATGGAAAGCAAGGAAAAACAAGTAGTTTTCTTGTCATGCAGAAGGAATAGATTTATCTGATGATGTACAAAGTAACAAAATAAATTACATTGAAGTATAATGCAAATCCAGTATTCTGAAATACCAGTTATGTACCACAAAATATCTCCACCATGAATTAAAAATTTAAAATTTCGTTAGATTTTCAAAAACAAAATATGCAGAAGCCATAATTTATAAGGATGTAAGGATGTGCAACCAAAATTGTTTTGCATTATCAGTCAGATATAGCTTTGTACACTTTAAAAAAAATGAAATATTCAAGAGTATGATAGAAAGTATAAGATGAAGAAGAAAAAACAAAAGAATAAAATAATGATATATCTTAAATCAATAAATGAAACATGCATATATATGGTGAATTCAATGGGTCAGCAAAAATCAGTGTTAACAGCATTTAAATGAAGAAGGATATAGACTATTTTTGCACCAACTCATTGATACATTCATTCTTGCTTTATCTGATATTGAAACAAAACTAAATTTTTGCAGTAGATGATTGCTAGATGATGTGTCTACATAAGAGGCACTACTTCTGCATCATTAAAGCTTCAATATAAATATACTTGTAAAGGCAAGACAGAAGATAAAGATTACTGGGTAGTCATAAAGGATGACCAAACACTACAAAAATAGTAAATTAATTATATTGACAAATTTCTTTGTTTTTTAAAAAATTTTAATCTTTATCTGTTCATGAGACATAGAAAATTCTATATGAGAAATTGTTACATGAAAAATTAGAAAATGCAGTTTAATTTTTGGTTTCAGTTTAGGGATGTTTTACTTAGATTTGTAGAATCAGGTCACTTTGTTTATCACTTATGATAATAAAAATGCTGATGATATCAATAATGGTGATGGTATTAATAATGATGATGACGATGATGATGGTAATAATGATAATTATGATATAACAATAATAAAAAAAACAACTAAGGGTAAATATATAACACAATTTAAAAAGTACAAATTAATCTAAAAGTTAAAATGACCTATACAATAATAAGAGGAATATGAATAAAGGAGAACATACAAGCTCTAAAGACAGATAAAGAATCATAGCAAATAGAAATACTGTAGTAAAACTGCAGGAGAGACAAAAAGCTGTGTATTGTTCCACTTTTATTCAACTGTCAGTGGTACATACATTAACCCCACAGATTTAAATACACAAAAATTGTTTGAAAATCCTCATACATAATATGGGTCTCTATTTTATAGATCTAGAGAACTGAAGTACTGCAATGAGTATTCAAATCAGCCAGGTTAATGTATGCACTACTGATAGTTGAACAAAATTTACAATATAAATATTTATATATGTAAAATAAAAGCAAAGTGTCTGTATCCTAGCACTATATGCAGCGTGATATATCCTTACCAACTTGTTTCTTTATCCTAGGGGTTGAGGTAGTGTTGTCTACATGGTTATAATATATACATGTTTATAGTTATTATTATGAAGCTAAATACATGTATGCTAAAATATGTATGAGCAAGCATAAGAAATAAGCTTTGTTTCACGTCTTTACAAATTCCATGATCAGAATTCAGCAGGGCTAAAGATAAACAGTCTTCCTATTGTCCATGACGATCTAACTTCATGTTAGAGCAACAAGTTTTTGATGCAAGTTAGTTGTCCAGTCAGGCAACCAAAATGTAATAAAATATCTAATGTAAAATGTACAATGCAGTGCACATACAATATCAGATTCAAACTCAATTTCAAGTACCATTTTGTTTGGGCATGTAAAATGTATAGTTAATTGTCCTACTAGACAGCTTACATAAAAACTTGAGCACTGTAAAGCTTCATTCCAATTGCCTCAAATGGCTCTCATCAGAGTTAAATAATTCTGCTACATAAGAGTTTAGTCCAAAGTTTTGCCCCGAGAAAACAACCAAGTTATGGACTCATGAGGATAAAACCTGTTCTTATTAACTCTGAAACAACTCTTTTGTAACTTTAACCATATGATAACATTAAAAATTGAAATAATTTCACAGACAAATTTTAAATAGTCAGTCACATGAAACAAACTTATTTTATTCAGCTGTGCACAACTAGCTAATACATGTACATGTATATTACATTATAGCATAATACTTTATGTTACAGCATAAAAAGCACAATAATATTTGAAAACTTTCTTCAATACATTTATTGGTACAAGTTGATTCCATAAATTTAATAGCTTATACATAAATGATCAAATACATGTAGCTCCGTGTTCTATATATTTAAATATCTCTGAATTTATGAAAATCTTTAACTTAATTATATGAAAACATGCTAGCTTTGATGAAGGCTAGTTCCGTGAATGAAAGTTAAAAATTTCTAAAATCCCTAATTTCATAATGTCAGCATATTTAATGCAAAGAAAAAGAACCCTTCCAAGCTGAAAAAATCCAGACCTTTAAGGCAGACATGAAAAAATTCACCCATGCTTATCCTGATTCCTTTTTTTAAACTCTAGCAATTAAGTAAATCTAGACAAAGTATTGAGAAATGTAAAATTAACAGCACTATAAGACTTATATAGTATAGTTAGCTAGATTCTAAGACAGTTATGTAGAAATAATGGCCCACTAAAGGTTGAATGTATATTGGCTACACATATAGAGCAGTTATAATAAACATGTACAATTGTACAATGTAACAACCTGATTGAAGCACTTGACATCTTCCCTAACAAGACAGATTTAGAGACTACTAATTTCCATCTCCTTTCTAAATTCATGAGCACTTCTATTTTTAAATCCTAAACTTCCTGATTTTTTATGATTTCAACAGCCTTTACACTGGAAAAGTATGGTACCCTTTCTCAGGTCACCAAAATCCTGAATTTTAATAACCAATCCTAAAACCTTTCATGAATGTGAATTTCTCTCAATTTACCAATCAGAACTCACTTTTTGAAAGCTTACTTTTAGGGCTATTCTTGCCTTGAATTCCATCTTTTAACTAAGTAACAAGTGTTAATTAATGTGTAATGTAAATCAATACAATGTAACAGATAGGTATTTTCTAAAACTAGTACCATACATAACATTTTTTCAATACAAAGAAAGAGAACTTCCTCTCATAATTGTTATTATTTCTGGGCCCATTCAATTTAAATTTCAAATACAGAATATGAAATAGAATTCATAACAGACTGTCTCCAGATGTCCCTATGAAAGGAATAATCAAGTGCTTCACTCAGATGATCAGATCTATAAACATGTATGTAGCAGACAAAACAATAAATGAGTGATAATGTGACATTACCATTAAACCCAAGGTTGTAATCCTCAGCTATTTCATCTTTAATAGACTCAGCTACATTAGAGTCATCCGAGTATGATCTCACGAGTTTTGGCGACGGTGATCTGCGTCTTAAAACTGGAGAAGCATTCCTAGGACTTGGTGAAGGTGTGCGACGTATCATTGGAGGTTTGTTCTGAGGAGACACTGAACGACCTTGACCTTTTGATGGGGACTTTGATCTATTTGGATGAGATGGTGAAGGACTTCTCCTGTCTTTAACATATTTATTAGTTGAAGGTGATGGTGACTGTCTCCCAGATCTACCATACTGCTGTAGTATAAATTAAAACAGTTTGAGTATATCTGTAATGACTTTATATGAATTTGTTTTAATATACAAAAAACTCCATGTACAACTTAATTGATCTTATTATTTTAACAGCACTATAAGACTGATTCAAAAAGAGAATACTAGATTTTCAAGTTATGAATACAAGTAAAAGCTACCTTACAATGCAATCATCATACAATTTGTGAGCATGTACCAAAGGTATGTAGCAACTTTGCACTTTTATAACAAGATTAGTTGCTACATACTATGTATAAATACCTGTACATTAATTCTAATACATGTATATTTTTATTTTTTAAGACCTACATTGTTGGTCATATTGATTCTCTTCCCTATAATTAGAAAGTACATGTACATAAAACACACCTAAAAATGAAATGAACATCAGATAAAAAAAACCAACAAATTATATTAAGCTAGATACCAGATGCAATATACATTTGGGACAAATGCAAGTTATTCATTTAAGAGGAGCAGGCGCAACTGAGTGGTAACATCAGACTGGTATTCAATGGAAAGCCAGTTTAGCATTGGTTTGAATCCCATCCATAACCTATCTCTTTGTTTCCTTGAGCAAGAAACTTTATCCTACTAGGTCAGCACCGGGGTCAAGAAAGTGGACTCAAAAGTTGTAAGAACTTGTCTCACAATTGAGCTAAAATTATTAGTATAAACCAAAAACCAAACTAACTTATTAAAGTCACTAACCCTCTGTTTAGGTTTATCTAAACTATCAGATGAGGAAGGTAATCCACCAACAAATTCTGCTAAACTTTCTTCTTCTGATGTTAATACAACATCAGTGGAATATTTTAATGAACTTTTTAATTGAAATGGTGAAGCTGTAAAACAAAAGTTATTTATAATTATTTTATACCCTAGGCAGTTGACATGGTTCTAGACCAAAAACACATGTACACAAATGTATATGTAACCAGATAAACTTCCAAGGCCAAAACTGAGATATTAACATACAACCTCTTAAGTCGTTACAAGCGGTCACTCTACGGGGTCACCATAAAAGCCGGTTTGGAGAAAAGGAAGTAAAAATGCTGTATGATACCTCTGCTACATACATCCCCTCCTTAACAGAATTCAACCTCGAATTTGTGGAACTTGAGATTTTTTAATTTTTGTCTAAACAAAATTTTGAATACAGATTTGCAGTCACATATTGTGATTAACAATTCATGGAAATTCATATTTTAGGGAGAACAGGACAATTTTTAGGGATCCTGACTAAATCCTTAGCTCCCTCACAAGCTTTTGGAATCCTTTGAATACTGGGAAACTGTAAGAGTCAAACTTTGCCTACACTTTTCACATTAGAAATTAAACATTTCACAGACAGTCTGAAAATTTTAGATGTGAAAACATGTCCACCAAAAGGCCTTTAAAACTACAATTTTTGGCAAAGTATCAATTGCACTAGAAGAATTTTTAGTGGTCCGACAAACTGCTAATTTTGTAAACAACAAAAACATACCTTTTTTGTTCTGTGTAGACTCTACAGGTCCTTTAGATGGTGACTTTACTTTATTATTCTGTTTTATAGACATTTTAGGAGGTTCTATGGAAGCTGCAGGAGTCTGGCTGGGAGTTACTGATTTCTTTAAAAACTTTCCTTTATCACGACCAATCTTAACACTATCACTCTGCGACTCTGAGATCTACAAAATACAAATTTTACAGGGTGAGAAAAATGTGCAGCCTGACCAGGACTTAACCCAGGACCCCTTGCTTACAATGAGAGTGTTCTTCTGACTGAGATATCAGACCACTTACATATCCTCCCCCATAATGTGAACAGGTAAGTACCATGACACAAAAATAAAATAAAAGCAGCTCGTTCAAAAATTTCAACTTAAGTATCAACTTTTCTAAAACACTCAAAATTATATTACGTCAACTTTATTGCAAATGAACTTGCAACTGTGAAAGATGGTGATTTTATGTATAAGAAAATACCCAGCTGTAAACAGAATAGACAATTATAGAGGCTTTTTCTTGGCCACATTTCATTCGAAATTCATGCTAGATTTAGACAACTTAGTTTTGTGTATCAAAAATAACCCTGCAGACATATGTGATTTTTTATGTGAATCTCTTTAATAGTTGTAAAAATATATAAATGTTCCATCTTTAGAAAAACCTGACCTTGCATTTTTTAAGTATAAAAATCATATTTGAAGTTTCAAGTAAATCCCTTCAGTCGTTTCAAAGACATAAAAACATTACACCAAAAACAAAACCAAGATGAGTTACACAGATGCACAACTGAGTAGAATAGCATCACTATTCTTCAAATAGTCAAGCTAAAAAGTTGTGCCATAACAAGTCACTCATAGAAACAACACATGATTACCTGTTCACCACTAGATCTGGCAAGTTTTATGGCACTAAAACTTTCATCACTGTCTGACTCCAATGTAAACTGTTTCTGTGTAGCAACTCTTTGTTGTATTTTCCCAGTAAGAGCAGAAGATTTATCCAAGGCACTAGAACCTGATCCTCTGAGACCAGCCTTCCCTCCTGATTGACTAGCACCTGTCATCCTGCCTGGAGCACTACCATATCTATAATAGAAACACAATTAAGGATTTGAATATCTAACCAAACTCCACTGGTATTCATTCTGAATGAATGTCAATTCATACAATTCTATGGAGTCAAAAGGACACTTTAAGGTAACGTAAAATGTTTTGGAAGTAAATTGGTTTGACAGTTATAGCCACAAGATCAATCTGATTAAAACCGGATCTAAAATTTTCCAGTCGCATGCTCGCTAATTTAGATCTGACCTTTTTCAATCAAAGGTCACGTTCAGGCGACCTTTTCTCATCATAATATTCAAGACGGAATTGTTATGATACGTAACTTGTTTACATCGTCTACGTCACGCAATTTGAAATGAGCCGCCCAATCACAGACTGTGAATAATACTGCTGTTAAATTAGCATGCAAAACTTGGTCTAAAATAGAAATTACGAAATCAAAATGTGATTAATAATGTTTTCGTCTAGATGAAAGCAACGCATTGATTGGCCGAAACAAAGTTCATTTCGACGTGACCTTCCACGGAGAAAGTAGAGATCCTGTATGACAACGCTCTACAGGATATCTGTTTACGGAGATTGCCACAAGATCTAAGCCAAATAGACAAAACTGATTTGAGTAATCTCATACACTCAGGCTATTTGATAATTTATAGCATAAACAATTAAACAAGTATATGGAGCTATAGCTCAAGAAAATTTATTTGAATCTGATTTATATTGAATTAGAAAAATGGTTGCTGTAAAAAAGCTGGAGGACTGTCAGACCACTCACATTCTAAAAATCACTGGACGGCTGACTGTGACTTTGGAGGACTCGGTCTACTGGCTAAATATGAAGACTACATTACCTTTGTTGTTGTTGTTGAACTGAAGGGGATGGACTACCAGAAGACAATTGAGGTTTTTTAAGAAACTTGCTGACATTATCTGGGGCATCGTTCTGATCTTCTACAGATGGTTTCTTCTTCAAGAATTTGCTACCAGTAGATTGCGCTGGGACAGCTCTTTGTTTGATAGGAGAATCCTCTATATCGCTAGAGATAGATATACTTTCACCAAGATCTTCAAAATTAACCAATTTCTGTTGTTTTGACGTCTTCTGGGTAAGAGAGCTAATATAGTCCTGATGAAAAATAATAAAAATTAAACAATCTTGTCCTGATTTAAACAGTCTATGATCATAAGGTAAGTAATAAATACAGAGTTATAAATAATTCAGACCAAACAGCCAAGCACTCAGTTATTACTAAAGAAAAGGTTTCGATACCTTACAAAACTGTTTTTACCGAACATGTTGTTTGCCAACTGAGTATGCTAAGATTGGTTGATGGTTATGGAAAGTAGAGAGCAATTTTAAAATATAAAAGTGTTTATCCGAACAGGCCATTATAGCAGCCTCTGCAGCAAGCATAAAACATATTGCGGTAGTAGCATTGTATCACAATATGAATCATGATAGTTTATATGTGACACACATGTGTGTATACTGTATAAATGGTAGGGAGGAGACAAAAACAATAGAGGTGAAACGATTCAAAAATTTTCGATTCAATTCGATTTCGATTTTTCATCAAACAATTCAATTTTTCGATTCAATTCGATTTTCTACTGGAATTAAATAGAACAGAAGAAAAAATAAATTTTCTAGAGGAACTGTATTATCAAATAAAACTCTAAATCTTGATAACAAAGTCAGCTTTCATAAACAAATGTTGCATCTAACTATCAACAGATTTCAGACCACAGAGAGAGAGGCTACTTGGCTATCTAAGGTCTGTTAGCTTTATGTGTTTCTTCAAAAATATTAGAACATCGGCATTGTCATAGCTCAGTTAACCCCTATCTGCACAATTCAGAGTTCCAGATAATTTATTTTACTAAAGAGTCATCACTCCCTAGTTTTATATCATAAAGAGTGACAGATTTTTTTTAAAGAGTGAAACACTTAAGAAAGACAATAGAACATAAATATATTTATGAACAGTGCATTTTCATCTGAGGGACATTCCTCCCGGGTGACGAAAAATTCAAAGTCTAATAATACCCATTTTACAAGGTATTTAGAGCTTAAATAGTTAGAAATATTTTACTGCATTTTAGCATATATAAATGACAAATCGTATTATTTCCAACTTTTTAATGAAATATAATGCTCATAGATAAATTGTTTATTTCTCCTTACCTACATGTACATACAGTATACGACTCAAGTCATTATCAAAATAAAAAATATTCATCAGTGCATCAATGCCATAATGATCATTTGATCACAAAACAACTGATAAAGACAGTATTTCAAATAAGAATCGAATCGAAAATGCCTCTTCCGAATCGAATTGAACCGAACCGAGCGTTAAAAATCGCGATTCTTTGTGAACCGCGATTAATCGTTTCACCTCTAAAAAACAAGCTAGCAACTTTCAAAAATGGTAGTATTATTGAACAGGAAGTAACTGCACAGCGTCAACTATGTCAAAAACAGAGGGTGAATTTGCCCTTTACGAACACTTTTCTAGAAAAATAACACAGGAATGAACAAAAAGTGTATTCAGTCTTCATTTGAGCTTGATAATAAGTTACTATTACCATGTATCTATAGTTTGAGGTACTATCACAATACTATATCGTCCTGCAAATATCATGATGCATTAATGTATAGTGAATATCGCCCCAACAGTAGAAACCAGATTGTACACTAACTTTGTTTGATGTTTTTTTAGCTTAATAAAAACAGATGTATTTCAACTTACATTGAGTTCATCTTCAGGTTTAGTAATCTTTTCTCCTTTTAGCTGACTATTGGCTTTTTGGAGCAAAGCCATAGTAGCACTAGGATTTCTTCTCTGCATTTTGTAGTTTGTTGATTTGAAACTCAGTTATATAAAAATATCATTCTACTCCACTGGTTCTAAAATATTATTAATTTCCCATCACAATATGTATACATGATTATGAAACATAAAATATATTGAACAATGTATTATATACTTCATGGTTCTAATTTGTAGGGCTGGGTATCGCCAGCTAGTTTGTTCAAGATATGTGTCATGATAGAAGCATTGCATCACAATATGTAGCCAAGTATGTGACACTTTGATTACAACAGTATCATATCGCCACAGTGTTTACATCCGGTTAGTTTATTATCAACATCCAAAATGGCTTGTTTAAATCTTATGATAGTTGGTTAAGTTGAGAAGGTAAATTGTAATTGAAACAAAGTTGAACCATATCAAAAATATAAAATTCCCGTAAATCTAGACTCGCCCATAGGGTTGTCTGGAGTAACAGCACGCCCATAACTCTAGACTCCAAGCCCAAGCTAGAGTTATCATAATTCTAGTCCAAAAAATCATTTGGTGCTAATTTGATCATATTAAAATAATAATTCATTTACTTTGCCATGCATTTTTGAAGCAGACCCTACATAACAAAAAAACGTCCATATGATTAAAAGGTATGAAGGGTCTTATATTTAGGACTATCATATCGTAATTCTAGCCACTGCCTATTTAAAATCTTTTATTGACAACTGGTTGTGCCTTTATTTATTTTGTTCGATTCTAGGGTGGCTGTTTTAATCAGCAATTAAATACCTTGAAGGGCTTGTCAATAAAAGGTAAAATACCAAGCCAGACAGGCAGAATTAAATGGCATCTATGTGGGACAGACTATACATGTACAGCACAGCCACAGACAAGCTGGATCATGAAACCTGATCCAATTTCTCACAATTACAAGGCGCGATCTATATTTGAGTAATGAAAAAATATTGCATAAGTTAGAAGTACCGATTATTTATTCATTTTGAACAAAATGTATAGAAACAATTACTTATAATCGGAGATTTGGCTGGTAACGTTTTAAATTATCAAAAAAATTATCAGCCGCCATTTGTAAACAACAAACCGTCCAGTGACACAGATCAAAATCACAAAGTGAATAATACGACGCGTTATAATAACGGTATGACTAAACAGCGAATATGACTCATATTCGCGAATATGAGATAAAGTGCGAATATGACTTTTATTTTTCAAATAACTCTTTATGTATACAATTATTTATATTGAATTTATTTCCCTATGTTAAATATGTTGAGTATCTCCTAAATATAAAAAAATGCATTAATCTACTGATAAAATGATGATTTTATTGAAGTTTTAGCTGCTTTCAAGTCATATTCGCTAGGAAACGATGATAATAACAATGCGAATATGAATGTTTTTGGGCATTTTTGCTTAGTTATGGGATAATTAATTAGTTTATTATTACATAATGTGAAATATGAAACTATAACTGTAATTAGAAAATAATAGGAAACTGTGTGAGTTTGTGATTTATCGTAGTTTGAAGTCATATTCGCTATGTAAATTTCATATTCGCTCAGTGTCTAAAAATAGATCGTTCTTCTTCGACGAATATGACTTTTTAAATCTTAGTTTAAGATTTATTAACTTGAAAATATTTCATTTCAAAAAGGTTTTTGTGCTAGATTATTTAATAAATAAGATTTTTTGTTTGATAAGGGTGCATGTAGTTGAATTCTTTAAGTAAACTCGTCATAAAATCTCATATTCGCTAAGTTTCTAAAAATAGATCATATTCGCTCAGCGTTCTCCTACCAGCGAATATGACTTTTAGTATTAATTAGTAGAATTAGATAATTGTATTTGCTTTGTGTTCTTCTACAATCCGGTATGACTTTTAGCTGTGCGAATATGACTTGAAAAATTAAAAGTTTATTCAAGATGCTAGATATTTTCGTTTTTGTGATCAAAATGTTAAAAAATATGTTCAGATTAAATAGTTTACTATATTGAAAATGTTGTAAAGACAGATAGCCAAAACAACTTTTATACGAAAACAACAATCTTATGAAAGCAACTTTTTAAACATTACATATCAAGTTCAATTTCAATATTTTATTTTGCACAAACATAATCTTTTTTGCCAGTTTACAAGTGTCACAAGCCGAGTGATACTCTGCGAAGCTTTGCCTGTTATAATCAGCTTGTTGATAATTATTAATTAGCCAAGCCCAAGACAATTTCTGTTTTAATTGCAAAAATAATCATTACTAAATGAGAGTGACAGATTTGAGTGATTTTTGTCACGTACTTAAGCTATATAAAGTGGAAAAAATATCATCTGAACATTAAATTCATTCATAATGGCTTACGCTATATTTGGAGATAGTTATATTTCAAGATTAAACCATTTTACAAAAAGACATATTAGTTCAAATTTTGAATGTAATTTTTTTGGTGTACCTGGTATGTCTACCAGAAATAAATTTACTGATTGTTATGAAAAATTGTTATCAAGTAGACCAAGGTGGGTACTACTACTAGAAAATGGGGTTGAAAGAGTATTCATTAGTGAAATAATAGAAAGTGGAAAATTTTCCACTTGGACTAAAACGCATTAGCACGCAATTAGACATGTAACGTTTGATGAAACCGACATTATCGTCTCCATAAAGTAACCGCCTATACTGTCGGTATTTGATAATTGTGTAAGTTAAGGGTGTCACCAATAGAATGTAAACAATTATGCTATTACAAAATTATCACGTTTTACAAACTGACTAAAACAGTTTTATGAAATTAAAATAGTTTATACAGTAAAGGAACCGCATTCATTGTCTTAAATGTAATTTATTGAAGGTTGTTGTTTTTAATAATTAGTGTTTGTATATAAAACAAAAGACATCAAAGTTTGAAAGTGATAATGATGAAAGATGCAAGATTGTCTCCTTATATGATCGAATTATAATATTACAAATTTAATATGTTCTCAACTTTTCTTTATGACTTTTTTATTTCTATTTTATACTGAAATATTCAATTTAAAACTGTACACGAATGCTGATAGATAATGATTTCACGATAATTAATTTCATATTGTGTATTGCTATTGATTGGCACATGATTGTATCATTGAATATAATGTCAATCATAATCGGTGACATATTGTGTATCGCTGTTGATTAGCTGCTGATTAACAACTGATTTTAATCGGCTTCGTTGCTATACGCGACGCGTGTCTATAATGGGATTATATCAGGTATACCAAGTTGCGCTGTTGACTTTTTTTTTATATCGACTCGGTTGTGTATGATGATGAAATGTATATACGGTTATAAGATACACATTTATTTTTAATTGATTACTAGTGAAAAGGACATCAATTGTCGTTTTGTTCAGAGACTTTGTCCAGTGCAGTTTCTCTTTTGTATTATATATGATCGCCTTTGAAAAATGCCTTATTAATCAGCGTAAATGGCTTTGATAAATTATCTCCCTTTAATAAAACTTAAAGTTTCTTGTAAATTATATACCTTTTTGACATGTTTAAAATTATAACATGTTTTGATTTCTATTTATTATGTAGAATTTAGTAAAATATATAGTATTCATTATGAATTTAAATAAAATATATACCTTTTATTATTTTAAATCATGATATAGAATTAACTTATCTTATCAATTGGTAAGATACGACTAAGTGCATACATATGGGTGTTCAAAAGATATGCGCTATGATAGTTCAAAAATGTGGAAGGCAATAACTGATAGCTCTCATGTTACACAACATTCATATTCACAAAGCTAAGTCATATTCGCTGGTAGAAGAACGCTGGTAGAAAGTAACTCAGCGGATATGAGATTTTCTGATATGTTCAGCTTAAATAACTAGCAATATTAAACCAAATATAAAGATTTTTAAATACATATTACTAACTTGTACATATATTTTATCTCTTAAATACATAAACTTAAACATAAAATTCATATTCACAAAGCTCAAAGTCATATTCGCTTGTAGAAGAACGCTGAGCGAATATGATCTATTTTTAGTAACTCAGCGAATATGAGATTTTCTGTTATGTTTAACTTACATTTTTTAGCAATATTAAACAAAATATAATGATATTCTAAATCTTCTATACTTAAACTTAAACACAACATTCATATTCACAAAGCTAAAAGTCATATTCGCAGGTTGAAGAACGCTGAGCGAATATGATCTATTTTTAGTAACTCAGCGAATATGAGATTTTCTGATATGTTTAGCTTAAATTACTAGCAATATTAAACAAAGTATAAAGATTTTTAAATACATATTACTAACTTGTACATATATTTTATCTCTTAAAAACTTAAACTTAAACATAACATTCATATTCACAAAGCTAAAAGTCATATTCGCAGGTTGAAGAACGCTGAGCGAATATGATCTATTTTTAGTAACTCAGCGAATATGAGATTTTCTGATATGTTTAGCTTAAATTACTAGCAATATTAAACAAAGTATAAAGATTTTTAAATACATATTACTTGCTTGTACATATATTTTATCTCTTAAAATTTAAACTTAAACTTAAAATTCATATTGACAAAGCTCAAAGTCATATTCGCTGGTAGAAGAACGCTGGTAGAAAGTAACTCAGCGGATATGAGATTTTCTGATATGTTCAGCTTAAATAACTAGCAATATTAAACCAAATATAAAGATTTTTAAATACATATTACTAACTTGTACATATATTTTATCTCTTAAAAACTTAAACTTAAACATAAAATTCATATTCACAAAGCTCAAAGTCATATTCGCTTGTAGAAGAACGCTGAGCGAATATGATCTATTTTTAGTAACTCAGCGAATATGAGATTTTCTGATATGTTTAACTTAAATTACTTACAATATTAAGCAAAATATAATGATTATTAAATAATTTTCTTGACTTGAACATATATTCTAAATCTTCTATACTTAAACTTAAACACAACATTCATATTCATAAAGCTAAAAGTCATATTCGCTGGTTGGAGAACGCTGAGCGAATATGATCTATTTTTAGTAACTCAACGAATATGAGATTTGCTGATTGTTATAATAAATTTACCAGCAATATGAAACAGAATAGAAAAATAAATTATTATTTATCAAATATTGTAGCAAATATACTTTTTTGAATGGTATTTTTTTTTTTTTTAATTTAAAGATATATCTTCAATTTTAAATCTTTAACAATAATAAAGAAGTCATATTCGCTTAGATCGTAACATAATATGACTCAATTAATATATTATCCTGTATAAAAACTTTATTTCTTTGTACAAAAAATCATTTTAAAAGTTGAACTTATACTAAATAACTTTATTTTAAGTAAATACACAATATTTAGTCGACATAACAAGTATATTTAAAGTTATTTGAAAAATAAAAGTCATATTCGCACTTTATCTCATATTCGCGAATATGAGTCATATTCGCTGTTTAGTCATACCCTTATAATAATATGCGGGTATAAATATAAATGGATAATCTCCCCTGTATATCATTCCGAATTTCGTAGAATGCCCATTCTGTATTGGGTTGCCCGAAACATTAACAATCTATACTACCTCGAAAGAAAAGAATTTAAACAAGGATAATAAAATTATGATAAGAGTTATCAAACACATTCCAATAATACGTGTTGCTGAGTCAAGTTAGACAAATTATTTTGTAATTTACAACATCTTGTATAAAAAAACAATTAAACTTATTTCTACACGTGTTTGAGTATTGTTTGTCAGCTATTGGGATTCATTGTCCTCCGTGTTGTTTCCTTGAGCTAATATCTTGATTGGTACTGGGGGGTGGAGAATTTTCTTGAGAGTGATTTAATTTGAAGTTGCTTATATAGTCAAACACTGGTTCTTTTTCTATATATCCTGGGGTGGCCATATTTCGTCACCTTAAGGAAATGAATGAATACAATGTTAAATTTGTAATTTTAAACTGACTTTTTATTTTTAAAATATGTAAATGAATCATAAAGCTTTTATTCCATCAACTTTTCTAGGGTTTATTATGTCAAATAACGTTAGTAAAAACAATGTTTTGAGGCTGGGTATAAATGCAGACGACAGTTGTAGCAGGTCCTAAAGTCAACAATGCAAAATAAAAATTAGTGTTTCTTCATTTATGTGAATCAAATCTCTGTTGTTTTTATTTATATGCAATATTTAGATCTTTTACCTCCAATCTGTGTTGTTTATTCAACAATTTTATGATAAAAAAACGAAATTCCACCATTTTAAATATTGACATGTTTACCGGTAGTGTAAAATCACAATCAGTGCAGGTTTGGCTCCGCCTACAACGTCGCTCCGCCCTACGTTAAGAGTTCGAGCTAAAAACGGGAATCTAAGCTTATTTTAGTGAGTTTTTAAAAAGATTACTTAAATTTTAGTATTGCTCAATGCTTTTAATATTTAAGGTGGGGTGACGAAATTAGGTCAGTGACGAAATTAGGACCTCCTACGATAATGTCCGCCACATATAATTCTAGAAAAGGATTACATATGATAACAAACTGAAGGTATTTTTTTTATCATTTTAAGTCGGCAAGATCATATAACAATAAGCATAAGCTTATGTAAGCTTTTACAACCGATGCAAGCTTTTACAACCGATGTAAGCCTTTACAACCGAAAAAAACTTGTTCTTCCAGGTATAATTGCTAGTACTCACTGTTATACTCATGATAAGAATAAAAGTAAATAAACGAGAAAACTTTTATATTTATACATTTTATCATAAATTTATCATATATTCTATAATATAACAAAATATATTAGTATACAGATATGTTAAGATATGGTCATATTTCAAATAATTAAAATTCTAACAAGGACACGTGAGTTTTCACTCTATTATCAACGTAAGGTCATCTATACATGTATTTCAATATTGAACATATGCACGGTTATAATTTACCCCCTAATTTATAGTACTTAAAAATAGGAAACTTAATCATTTTTCAATGAGTCAAAATAAATAGAATAAAAACATTGACACTTAAAGTTCTAAAAATGGAATTACACATACATATCGAGAAGTATTTCTATTGATAAGTTCAACAATTTTTTTTCGGAAACAGTAAATTTTTCAACAGCACTTTTATATTCACTACAAATAGTTAATTTGCTGGCGAGTATAAGCTAGCACAGTCGTCGCTACATTTTATCTGTTTTCCATAGTTTGACCACAATTTCATTAAGTTAGATTGAGTTGTTGCTGATGATTTCTTTATACCTCTTCAGTTTCCTTTCTTTTACCAATTTACAAATGTAAGGAATGTCCCTATAGCTTCCTCGTGTAATAACGTTTCCAACAAGTAGAATGGTAGATATTGCCCTATGCCTCGCCTGTTGAGGCGCGCATGCCATCCTTCAACATCATTGTTTATTCTTATAAATTCCCCGTACACCAAAACCCTATATGTATATATAGGGTCATGAAAAATTCTGCAAAAATGTAGAAATTCTTTCATGGCACAATCAAGCAATTTCTAAGAAATGCCCTTGTTGTTTTAGTCACTTAGTTAAATTTATTAAAATTTTTAGGCACTTCCCTAATTTTACAGATGCATATTACCGTTGGACAAAATGTGCAACACAATTACATACGTCATTCTTTACACCGACGACGTTAAGGGTGTATCAGGATTTGAAATTGAAAAAATATATGAAGTGGGTGTGGTTACTAAACATTTTAAAATATCCATAAATTCCAAAATAATTTTGATATATTTTGTAAGTGATGCATTAAATGTATAGATGTGACAGTGAAAATAAAAAAAAACTCAACAAATAAGACATTTCGAAAGAAATGAAAACCTTTAACCTAACCTTGAAATCGCCTTCCGAATGTCAGTCCAAACACATAATTTAAGTTCCTTTTTCATAAATCCGAATGTTGATATAGGTTGTCCATGTAACATATTACAATGTCTTAGGGTGAATTACACAAAAAATATTTCCAAAATGTAAATTTGATAATTCATCTGAACACAACCATTACAGGTTTTAAAATACAGTTTACACACAAGTGCCCAGTGCAATTTTCCCCCGTATTGTATGTTCTATGTATGTAATAAGAAGGAAAAATTCATCGGGCTCCTGTGGTAAAATTGTAAATAAAATCATGTAATCATGTGTTGTGATGAATTATCAAATTTACATTTTGGAAATACTTTTTGTGTGATTCACTCTTAGACATTGTAAAAAGTTATATGGACATTCTATAACATCATTTGGAATTATGAAAAAAGAACTTTAATTATGTGTTTGGACTGACGTTCGGAAGGCCATTTCAAGGTTAGGATAAATGTTTTCATTTCTTTCTAAATGTCTTATTTGTTGAGTTTTTTTATATTTTCACTGTCACATCTATAAACTTAATGCGTCACTTACAAAATATATCAAAACTATTTGGAATTTATGGATATTTTGATATAATTAGTTACCCCACCCACTTCATAGATTTTTTCAATTTCAACAAATGATAAACCCTTAATATCTGTAAGACTGTTAGTGTATAAAATTATATGATTGATATCAAGGGAGGTAATAAATTGAGTTTTGCTCTTTTTTATCTTTTCGCTCTTTATATACTTCGATCAATATCACTCAGGCGCTTTCCATCAGCTGATTCAAGCGTTTTATTCAAGGCTAGTTTCACAAATGAAACACTGAAGAAATGGTAATATCCGTGTATAAACAGCGATCTTGATTGCAAAAATGATATATTTATGAACAAGAACTAAATCTTAACATACTTTTTGTTTTTCATTCAAATGTCAGCGAGTTTTTCATTCACAGTAACGAAATGTTGATTGTTTACAATCATTTCCTGAACTGTGGACACGCCCCCGTATGATTGTTTTTGTTTGACAAATGCTGTGAAATAAATGTCATCCTAGTGTTTGATTTAAATCGTTTAGTGATTTGATATATTTCATATCTATTGATTAACATTGCTGTTAAACTAAAAAAACTCAATTTAAAATAAACTGGCTGGTAACATAAATTTCCTTTATTACAGTCTGATTGATGTGCTACATCATAGAACATGTACATATACATATAAATTGTCTGATCAAGCTTAAAATTGATCGTATACACAGACTTTTTATCCATATTATCAAGAATACGCTTTGTTCAGCTGAAGATATTTTATTTCCTGATTTTATAGTTGAATTAAAATTTTCCTTCCATGTACACATAACTAATTTACTAGATCAATGTATTTTTCAGTCCGATACAGAAGTAAATGGAAAGGATTCCCTTGACGATGATGTTGATCTAAGTTCACCAGAATCATCTCCATCTAGAGCACCAAGTATACCTCGTCATCCTAAGTTCAGAGTTACTGTGCCTGAGGCTGTAAAAAATGGAGAAGTTTTACAATTCACTATAAAGGTTTACAAGGTATAAACTCTCTGCTGTAGTCCATGTTTTTATTTCATATCAGTCTTGGTCAAGTACAATAGGGGTAAATAGAAAAATATAGACTGCTGTCATATAATCTTCTGACATGGTACTGGTCGAGGTTATGTCCAGGTGACGTTTGTATTGACCAATCAATGCATTCACGTTCATGTATCTAAACAAAACCTTATTAATAGCATAGGAATTTTATAAGTTTTAGATTAGATTTTTCAAGCTATTTTGATTTTTTGTTGTTGTGTGATTGCAAATAGTGTAAAATCCTTTTTGCTAATCAAGTGCTAAATACATTTGGAACACTGACTGGTTCCTCGTCTTTTTGAAGTACACATATTATGTATATTGTTAAGGAAATCTGGTCAGACAAACTGCCAGTTGTATGTACTAGTATATTATCAAATCAAAGTGTAGGTAAATGATGTAAAATTCAGTTGAAAACTATTTGACTATATAGAGTTAAAGTAGATGTATAATGTGTATGTTATATTTACAGTGGGATGGAGATGAAGAAATATGTGAAATACTAAGAGAATTTGGAGATATAGAATGGTTACATCACACTATTATAACACAAGTTGATATAGATGGTGTCATAGTAAGATTATTTCATTATTTGGTTGACATAGTTTTGAAAATTATGTAGGGCCACAACAAATTGAACATGTGTTCAACAGATTTTGCACAAAATCATTGGAGCAAGTGCACAAACATTTTCCCCCCATTTTTAGCCAGATTCTTCAAAGAAAAAATTTGGCTAATATATTGGCGTGCAGGCATGCAGGTGGTTGGGTGGGCATCCGGTGTTGTTAACAATTGCGTTAAAGTTTTCAATTTAGCATATATTTCTGCCATTTATCGTCAGATCTTTATGAAACTTCATACAATGATAATATACCATGTGATGAACATAATTAGAAAGTTACCACAACCCTTCCTGGCTTAATTATTGATTACTTCCCTTTGTAATTTTTGCATTAAAGATTTAAAATCTGGCTTTAATGTGGTTTCCACATTACATTTCTTGTCTAAATTTTAGATGGAACAAATTGGACAAACACAACAATTTGTTGTGGCCCCGCAGTTGTGTTGTGAAATCAGTTATTTCATGATGCAATTGAAATTTTCAATTAGAGTTAAATCTCTTATCCAAGTTCTTAGGCTTTGAAATATTAATCTGGATATTCCTTTACTTCAGTCGATTTGGATTTTGGATTATTTCTAAGATAAAATCTCAGTGTTGTCAAAACTGATTTAATTAAGTGAGTTTAAAGTAATTCTGGAAACTGAATTTTCAGAGGACATATTGATAAATTATGTTTTTCTTTACAATTGGGCAAAATGAAGTGTAACTGTCTTAATATGCAGTTTTTTCTTTTTCAAATTAAGCAGTTGGGACTTAAGAATTGTCAAAGTATTTTTTGATTTTGCAATAATCAAGGTGATCTTATATCAGATCCTTATTGTATTTGTAGGTACCCCCACTACCACATAGACCAGAAGTTGATGCCAAAGCAGCAGAATCAAAATCAAAGAAACAACTTGGTAATGATTCTAGAATAGTTATACCTGATGAATTTACCAGAGATTGTCGACAGATTGAAAAGTAAAAAGTTTATTATTTAATATTTATCGTATTATACCATTAGCTTGAAACATGAACCCAACATCAAGATATTTTTGATGAACAATACTTCAAAAGAAATGTCAAAATAATAAAAAAAAATGCTTCGTCCTATCAATAGGACTAATTATACCTTATGACAGTGTTCAACACTCACAGTATCCTGGAATTCTGAGGATCACAAAATCAATACGATTGATAGCTAGAGATTCTGTCCGAAACCTTAAACAATTCACATGTTCATATGTGAAAATGAGCTTTCATAGGTTGTTGATCACAGTACATGTATACCCATAATGTTGGTCTTTGATTTGAATAATCCTAATGTGACTGAGGAATATTCCGACCAGGGATTCCTACCAAATGTCTGGAAGAAACAGCAAGTGTTTAACACAGTCACACACTGTATAACCTAGCTATGGCTGTGATTTATTGATAGTCTGATAGAGTACAAGCCTGGTTTGATTTCTGGCCATGGCAGGATATACCCATTAGCTTTTGTTCCAGGCATTGTGCTTGTGGGTTAAATTATCACTGGAGTCAAACTTTTAGCTCACAATAAGCTGTGATTTTGTCTACCATCTAGGAGAACAGTGCATATTGATATCAGCCTAGATTATTAGGCTGTGTATTGTTCCACTATTTTCAAAATTATTATTATTACATGTAAAAGTGGAACTGCTTGATATAGGGACCTCTTTTCCTCAAATTTAGCATTTGGGACTTTAAAATTGTCAAATGTCTAATTATCATGCAATAATCACAGTGGTCTTGATAACATAATCTTTCTGTAGTTACATTATAATTTATCTATGAAATGATGCATTATTTCAGATATATAAGACTATTACTGGCTCATGAAGCATTCTCTAAAGATAAAAACATTGAACAATTTCTTTGTGAAAAAGATGTAAGTATTAATTTGATGAAGAATTATATAAACACTTGTTCAATGTTGAACAGCTTTTCAACAGAGTTCGTACAGAGCCTTGAAAGTCCTTGCAAAAGAGTTCTGACTTAAAAAGTCTTTGAATTAAGGGTTACCTTAAAAAATGATGAAAAAAGTCCCTGAATTTCACTAAACCCCCTTGAATTTCTATCAATTACTTTGAAAATACATGTTTGAAGCAGTGTTTTGCAGTGGTGGGCATCTGTGCTATTGGCGCATAAAAAATCAATGGTGTGGACAAAATTGCCTATTTGTGCCAAGCACAACCATGTTTTTCTAGTCAATTTGAGACTATTAAATCAAGAATTAAGTAGATTATTTTCATGATTATGGAACACCAAGTGTTGTAACTTTAGAATTCTATCTAGGTATAATTGTTTGAAAAAAATGCCTTGAAAATACAAATTCTACCTTGAAAAGTCCTTGAATTTAGGTGAGAGAATTTTGTATGAACCATGTTCAAGCATATCACTGCAGTATGCAAACTTAATTCTCAAGAACTTAGTTTTTAATCAGTTATAATCGCAAACATTTTACAGTGGCTGAAAACTTGAGGAAGGGGCTTGGCCTAGTGGTTATGATGTTAGACTTGTAATCATTGGATAGCCAGATTCGATTTGGTTTGAAAAACATCAAAACCTACTTTTTTGTTTCCTTCAGCAAGAAATTTTATCCTCACTGCTCAATAGGGGTGGGGGGATTGAGTTATTTATTCAAGTTGTGAAAAATTGTTTTACTATTGACCTAAGCTTGTATAGAAATGTACAAAACAATGTATAGCTGTAAAATGAAACATTGTAATTCACAAATAAACCCCATTAGGCCACAACAAATTGATCATATGTTCTATGGATTCGCTCACACCTTAATTTTGACGGTTTTTACAAAAAAAAATTTTTTATTTCCTGGCTCGCTCATAAAAATTTGGTCAATACGCTATATAAAGCAAGTGAATAAAGACTTTTTTTATTTTTTTTCTTCGCTCGCTCGCCCCATTTTTTTAAAGAAAAATCCATAGAACATATGATCAACTTGTTGTGGCCTTATGATCTGTATTAACTAATACAGGTTTCACCACCAACAGTGCTCTGGGATTCTGAGGATCCCCAAAACTTTGGAGGAATCCCACTGGCCAGTGATTATCAGCTAGGGATTCTGCCAGGATCCCTGAAAATTGCCATGAATTGTTTATCATTATTAGTAACTGCAAATCTGTATCCAAATTTTTGTCTTTCATTGGAGGAATCCATAAAATTATGGAGGAATCCCTGAGTACCTAACTGGAACTGACTAGGGACTCCTTTGGGATCCCTGTTAAAAACAGTTAGTGTCAAACCCTGTATTACCATTGTTTTATGTATTTATAAACTATTTTCTAGGCTCCTATAAAAACAAAAGTTACTCATGGATTCTTTAGTAGAATGTCATCTGCTGTAGAAACTGCTAGAAAAGAACATCATAGGGTACGTTGTAAAAATGTCAATCTGATCTAAAATTCTCCACTCACATATTCGCTTATTTTACATTAAACTGTCTTTCTCAGTGGGTTACTTTTAATTGACCTTTGCTACATTATAATATTTATGATGCAACTTGTCACAAATTATCTAATCACTGCCTATGTATGACATGCATCATCAGACTAGCTTGGAAATCCTGATCCAAAAATAGAAATCACAAAATTACAATTCTAATTATGCATAAGTTCTTGTCATGAAGTTGGACAGAGATACATTGTATTTATATCATTTAATATAGTACCATATTTGTAAAGTTCTGCTTTAAGTACCACTTTGATAATTGCAAATTATGTGATTTATGTGACGTTTCTACTATTAAAACCATTGATGTTGATGGTATTGATAGAGAAACTTTACTGTATCTACTTATAGCTGTGAAGTCGGTAAATGTGGGTAAGCATGAAACATAGACTATAAAATGCCATTACTTCACCAGTCTATGAAATTAGGTTATGAAAGTGGTTGCCCTAATAGGTCACTTTAGCTGCTAGCACTATGTCTTGTTTGCAGAAATTTTGTTGCCCAAACTAGAAATTGGCTGTCCCGGGTAACCGGACACCCACTTTTTCATAGATTGCTTTATTCTGCAAGTCATTTGCTCAAATTAACTTTCCAGTTTTGGAAGAATCATGCAGATAGGTTAAACATTCTAACTAAAGGTTCTGATTGAAGCTACAGGCTTTGTTTATGTTGAATATATTTTGTATGATAATATTGCGTCCATGTGTTTCAGGATATAGATGATTATTTTACAAAGAAGAGACAATGGTGTACAACATATCTTAAAGCTGTTAAGGATACAAGTAATGTATGTTTAATTTAATCATCATTATCTTATAACATATAAGGCCCATTGCCCAACGATTTCGGTACAAATCACTATGAAAAAGCGCTTTCTTGTAGCTATTCTTCATTAGGAAATGGCTTGCTAATTTCTGTCAGAAACCAAGATGGCAGCCTGTGCTAATGTACAGAAAGGGCTTACTGCTATTGCATGTTTATATGGCAATTTTCAAACCAAATAAGGCTTTAAAAATTAAAAAAATCATTGCAAAAACATATGGTTATATGAACAATTACAAATATTAATTAATTTCAATTCATTAATAGTCAGCCAAACATTAAAAACAACTTGTCGGCAAACAGGAAGTCACATTACTGCGGAGGCCGCCATTTTTATTTGTAACGGCGCTCTCAGTAGTGAAGATTTTTACACTAGCTCTCGCTTCGCAGCGAAATGAAGCGTTTTCTTGTAGCAAGTTGTTTCCTATGATTTTGCTTTGTAGTGATACCTAGCGCTATATGCTTAGGCTTTGGGCCCATAGTTAGATTTAATGAATGCCATGCTTTTTGTCAGTGCTTTAAATCAGGATACCATTAAATTTTACATTTTATTTGTTGCACTATCTTGATTGATAAAATATTTCCTAGTACAATGGTCTGTGCAAAACTAGTCTACATCATTCTTTATTTTATCTGTAGTTAGACTTGTTTCATGCTGACTTATAATGAGATAAAAATACTGTATGTATAAAATTTTACAAAAAAATACTTTATTGATATTTTATGTTTTACTGTGTTTAATCATTCTTTCGCCTTGTACATTGTTTTTCATTTATTGAAAAAGATTTTAATCTTCTAAGAATTAAAGTGTTTGCTATCTGGCTTCATGGTCAACCAGTTTACATCAATGATTTTAAGGATTTGTGAAGGATGACAGTCACATGCTGACATCAGGAGTCTAATACTAGTGATGTACTAGACAAATGGTTAAATGAATTAGGTCTAAATTAAAATTAAGTTTATTTTCCCTTTACCAACTGACTCAAAAAAATGCAGCAGACTCAAAAAATTTTATTCGAGAAAATCCGGTAGTTTCTTTACACTAATAATTCTGCTTTAGGTTCCATGTGTAAATCATTGAAAAAATTAAAATATTTTTCCTACCTACTGACTCAATCCAAAAACTTAGGGTCAGTAAAGGGCAAACAAAGTATTTTTTAGTTTAGGCCTTATCTGGTTCATGTGACTGTAGCTGTTGAAATGGGGCATAAAACTTGTAAACCAAAAAAAATAAATGTTTGCTCTTAAAAAACATTGTATGGAAATGCTATTTATTTTATTTTATTTTAATTGCTGGTGATATAAAACCATAATAATTTATTTTGAAACATTAGTGTAGATATCTAATGTGATTTTATATTTATTTTCAGGATTTCAACAAAATGGTGAATGCTCAATACAGTAAGTTACATCTGTGATATTATTAGCTTGACTGTACGTAGTAATGTAGAGCTCTCCTACTCATCCCAGCGTCCACGTTCACATTTCTGATAAAAGTTTTTGTGCACAGATTAAAGTTTTTGTGCAGTAAAATACTTTCTTCTATATCTTTGTTATTTCTTAAGATATTAACTTCAAACTGTAAATATATGTTCTTTATTATCAACCACATCTCATGTGACAAGGTTCATAACTTCAAATACATTTTTTTTCAAAATTGTCCTCCATGAACTTAAAATTTTCTTTAATTTTTTATTTATTTATTTACTTTAAATTTGTTAAGGTTATATTTTCAAATTTTAAAATATGTATGTTCCTTATCATCAACCACATCTCCTGTGACAAATACTTACTAAGTCGAGCATGCTGTCTCCTCTGACAGCTCTTGTTAACAATCAAATCTCACAGCTTTTTAGTGTTTTCCCATAATTATATTCAATGAGTCTTATTTGCATGGTGAAACAAAATAATAAAATTGAGAAAAGAAACAAAGTATTAATCAACTTGTGTGCTAAAATGTTTACTTGTAGCTATGTCGCATAAATTGTGTTATTGTGTTATTTTAAAATGCATAATGTAGAACAATATGTTGCCAAAACTGCTGCATTTTAATATGCACATAATGTGCATTTATACACTTTTTCAAAAAGGATTGAACTCATCAGATAAAGAAATAACATCCTGTTTTCTTTGTTTCTAGGACTAGCTACTGGTTTTGCTGAATTTTCTGCAGCTCTTCAATATGGAGGTGTAAACAGAGATCTTACAACTTTAACCATTAACAAGTAAGTTATCAGAGTTTTATTAGCCAGATTTTTCTACGGGCGTCCCGGTGTTGTTAACAATTGCATTAAAGTTTTTCTTTCCCATAATTATATTTCTGCCATTTATTGTCAGATCTTCATGCAACTTCATACAATGATAACATACTATGTGATGAACAGAATTAGAAAGTAACCACAACTCTACCTGCCTTTATAATGGATTATTTTCCTTTGTAATTTTTACGTTAAAGTTTTTAAATCCGGCTTTAATGTGGTTTCCACATTACATTACTTGTTAGTTTTAAAAAGAGACTGACCTGTAAAAGGTTTATGATTTTTAAGATGAAACTAAATTCAATTAATATACAAGTATTTCATGTACTCTGCTAATAATTTGAAGAATGTCTTCAGAACCTTCACAACACTTGATTTTACAAATGTATATTATTTCCATGAGTTGAAAATGTAAGCAAGACTTGTGTTTGTGAACTAATAGTTTTGTTATTGTAATAAACATTTTCTAGCTCACCAGAGCACAAAATGCTCAAGATGAGCTACTGTGGGGGGTCTGACCAATGTGTGTTAGTGTGTGTGTCCGTCAACAATTTCTTAAAAAATCTTCTGGTCAAAAAACATATAGTCTACAGTTATTAAATTTGGCATGTAGCATCACTAGAAAGTGCTTTACAAAGATTGTTCAAATTTTGCCCCTTGGTTGAAAATTGGCCCCACCCGGTGATCATTGTTTTCATCAGCTGAAACTGTTTAACAATCTTTTGTCAGATGCCCTAATCATCTAGTTCTCAGGTGAGCGGTCCAGGGTTCTTAGGACCCTCTTGTTAAATTATTTTATATGCCATTAATCAATACATGTATTTTATATTTTATTGTGACCTACTTGCCAACTTCTAAAGCTAATACTAACTTACCTTTCACTTAGGAGCTGACATATTTTGCTATTATGGAGGACAGCCAAAATATTGAATACCAAATTTTCCTAAAAGGGTATAACCTTCTGTTGCAGGAAATTCAGGATCTCAGGATTTGAAATGACTTCACTCTGTTTCGTGGTGGTAGCTTTCTACATTATCTAAACTTTCTTGTTTTCATTAATAAATTTCAGGTATTTGACGAAATTAGCTGACGCAGCAGAAAATAGTAAGGTTTGTAACTTTCGTGTTATTTATTCAGACAGATTCTCAATATGTTTATGCATTGCCTAAAAATATGGTATTTTCAACCTATTTTACAGAGGAACTTTCACAGAAGTGTTTTCATTATGTGCCCTGGTACAAATACTGTTGGTGTTCTGGATTTAATTAATCAATGGCATACACATCGCATGGTTTAGTGCAAGACGGTTGTAACTCAATATAAGAAAAGAGAGTGTTACGTCTGTTTTGAGCTAAACCAGGGATATGTCCATTAGATTGATAAATTGAAAAAATACTACTTTTCTTTCACCTCAAACAATTTAGTCAAACAGTAATCAAGATCATCTCTGAAAATACTTTGTGCAGAAGATTCAGTGCAAACAATTACAAAACACAGACTGTGGACATTTTCAGACAAAGACATAAAGCGGTTATTTTATGCTCCATTTGAATCTGTTCTGTTTTTAGCTGTTGCAAGAGCTTAATGAAAATCAATGTTTTTTTTAATTCTGATGGTCACATGACTGTGTATCCTGGTACCAAGGACCCTTTAGGGTAGCAGCTAAAAATAGAACAGATTTAAGTAGAGCATAAAATAACCGTTTAATTTCTTTGTACCAGAGCACATAATGACGACACTTCTCTGAAAGTTAAGGGGGGGGGGATTCTAACATGCCACTCCTCAGAGGTTGCAGCTCGTTAGGGTTGCCATTAGCAGAGGTTATACAGTGCTGTTAGACAGGTAAAAAGAACAAATTTGACAGTACTGGAATGATTTCCCATGTGTATTTGCTTTCTTCTGAGTAAAACTAACCATCTTGCAACGAATTTGAACAGTTATAATGATTTATCTAAATAATTTTGTAATCATATTGAAGCTTTTTAACTTTTGTCGATCTGTGCCTGTAATAACTGTGTTAACATTACGGAAGAGATAATGGTCAGTTTTCCGCACCGAAAACCGATGTTTTTTGTGATGGGTAAAGAAAGTCTACCTCTGCAGAGCCACACAACTGCAGAGCAACACTTTTTCAAACTCGGCCAAATGTCGCTCTGCAGAGGTTACACTGTACTAAAGTTATTCACTAAATGGCTCAGAACCATGACTGTTCTTATCAATATTTATTACATTGTTTTACATAGTTATGTTAGTTAATGCAAGATTTCTTAATATTGTAGCATGGTTTGGAAGTTCTTTGCAAGAATGATGAAAAAACGTTAGGTTTTCAATTGGATCTTTTTGCAAGATATTTGGAAAGTGTTCGGGTAAGCTTATTTTATTAGGTTGAAAGTATGAAATACATATTAAGCCCTTAGAATATGGCGAGATTTATTTAACTTGTCATTCACAAGTCACTAATGCATCCATGTAAAAGGTAGGTGTTGTAATGTATCAGAACCCTGAAAGTGAAACTATGCATTAAAATATATTAACCTATCAAAGGGAAATTACTCTTACAAACCTAAACTTAAAACTCTATACAACAAGCCAGTGTTATCTCCCCTAGTTGATCCTTTAGATTTATAATATACATTTACTTATGCGTACATAATATTAATTCATGAACCTGTTCTTACAGTTACATTCAGTTTTGACAGAGATATTAATTAGTATTATACCCAAATTTATGGTCAGCTGTAGGTGTATGTATTTTGCAATATTTTTAAAAAAAATCTTGTCTGTTATTGTTATAAATTTGTAAATGCTTTCTCAACTCTTTTTTGTTAATTGAAGCCAGGAATTCAAAAACAAATTCACCCCATTTGAATTAAAATTACTTTCTTGAAAGTATTATTGTATTTTGCTTTCAGTATTGTGATTTGTATTGTGCATTGTAGAATGATATCCTACCAGGGTATTCAAATTTGATAAATGTGTAAGACAATGTAACAATCTATCTCAGACTTTTTAGTTTGGGTTTAACAATGTGTCAACACAAGTTATGGTCATTTTAGGAGGGCAACTCATCTAACCTTATTTTACTTGTTCCTTTTTATTAATGGAGGAAACCAGTACTCACCTACCCTTCCACAAGACAGACATCTTCTCCATTTGTTATTAATGGAAGAAACTCTACATTGTTGTCAAACTATCATGATAGTGCATCACCAGTCTGGATGGGTTTGGAACCAAGTATCTCTTTGGGATACTAGATTCAAAATCCAATGTGCAGTATACTACTCCACTGAATAGGATTTTCTCAGACTTTACTGATACTGGATATTGTGCCAAACTGTATATAACTATACTTAACTTGTATGTTAATTTTGTATAAAAAATAACTTTAGATACCATGTCATATATCAGTGCATAGACATATATATACAGGGTATTTATGTCACTGGTCAATTCAAAACTATTCTACATCCTTCTCTATTCAATCAAGTTTTGCACTGATCCATGTTGTTGTATTTAGTATATTTGTAATGTACATGTATAAAGCTATGCTCTACATTAACAGGATATGTTGTTTAGACGTACATGTTTGATGGTAGAGTATGAAGATGCCAATAAAGCTTTAGAAAAAGCTAAACCTGCTAAAAGAAAAGCTGTAAGTAGGAAATTATAACATTGCTACTTTAATGATGTATTTTATTATAAACCCTATTAATACTAACTACAGTGAAAGTTTAATTGCTTGAGAACTATTATTTCCTATATCTAACTAAGAGTAAAAAAACCTAGAAAACGTGTAAGAAACATTAAGCAGGAAAAATGTCATGTTCAGCTGACATTTGTGTCAACCAAATAAAGCAAAGCTTTTATCAAGACAAAAGTAGAAACTTTTTTAATGGCATCAGAATTTTTAAATTTCTGTTGAACCATGTTTTTTCAAGCTATTTTGACAGTTGGTATTAAATAATCAGTTGTATATGGATGACTTATTGCAACATATATCATGAATATTAAAATTACATAGGTTAGCTGAATGCCAGCTTGTATAGTGTGTAACTAGCAAGTATGCAAGCGAAGAATGGGTTTTAATAAGATATGTCTTACAGTTGGCTAGTTAATAGTTTAACCTTTTACTAAAAAAACATTAAACATTGGCCCAGGGCTTGTATCATGGATGAATCTTTTGTTTCTTTGCCAGAGATGACATTATTACTGACATCTTGATTCATTGTTTTCTATAGGCTGAGGAAGCTAAACATAATGCAGAAACAAAATATGAAATGTGTTGTGATACAGCGAGAAGAGAGGTAGGTAATTTATATGAGGAGGAAAATAATACAAATCCCCCTGCCTTTGTTTGGTTGAGCATCACGAGCATGTTCTGCAAGACTAGCCCTTCACTATGCCGATTTCTTATTAATTAATCTGCTACAAAGAAGCATATTGAATTGTTATGTAGCAAGTTTTTCTTGGTTACTGAAAACATTTGGAGCATATCTGCTTTCAAAATGGCTTCCCTCATGTCTAACAGGTTTCTTTTTCAAGAAAGTTGACTTTAGTTTTTATTTTTACTGTGGATTACTATTTTGTACCCTGAAAACTATGTTGGTGAGAGGTTGATGTATATAGATGTAGGCAGAAGGATGGCAATTGTAAAATACAATGACCAAACTCCAAGGAGGCAAATATGTCCCATCAAACCAAACCAATAATCTTTAGAGTCATAGTCAATCAGGCTACTGAGCAAATGTGTCTGGTCATTTATGTTTACAGTGACAATGGAGGAGTATTCTTGTTAACAAGTTTACATAGGTTCCATCCCACAAGGGGCGTGCTTCATATCGCTACATAGAAATTGCTTACGGAATGATCTGCTAGGAACTAGCAAATGGAATTGCTATGTAGTTTTTTTCTTGCTCATCGAAAGCATTAGAAACACCTCTGCTTTTCATTTTAATTATCCCCATAGTGAACAGGTTATTTTTTCTTGAATTCTGACTTTATTTTTTATTAAATGCATTGATTTGTTCTGAGCAGTTTAAGTTAACAACTGTGTTGATAATTGATTGGTATATTTTTCATTTGTTCCAATTCTTTTTGTTTTGAAGTCCATATCTTGGGTCTGCAAGCTTGAAGCAAAACCTTTCCCTAGTACTCATATGCTACAAAGAAGCGCTTTAAAAAGGGCTGGGTAGCAATTTCCATGTGGTACAAGCAATTAATCTTGGAGCTGGATGTGAATTATCACATAAACACTTGGTTTGAAATTGTTGGACTCCTTTATAGTTAGTTCATTTTGATATTTAGTGATGAAGTTTATGTACTTTTCTGCATTTGTAGGCTATCAATTATGATTTATCATACATGTACTTTTTAAAGCTTATTGTTTCACAATATGACACATACTCATGTACTCACTTACTCATGTACTCACTGTCTAATAAAAAGAACCTAACATATGTTGTACTTGGCACATCATGCTTACTTTTACTACATTGTTTTTTTCAGTTTAAGTTGTTTTTACAAGCCAGGATGATAGCGTATCAAGATGGTATGGTGGCGTTTGCAGAATCACAAATAAAAACAGCCAGAGATACATATACATTACTAGCTAAAACAATGACTGTATTGAAACAATCAACTGATTAGTAACACATTGTATGTGTGTTTGTGTGACATTCCTATGCCTGGAACTATTTGTGTAATTTGAGTTGTTAATTCCATAACACAGGTGAAACTTGCATATTTTTACCAAATATTTGAACTGTGATGTGGGCGTGACTGCATGGATGAATGACTACAATGTTAAACTGGTAATTGTTGTATAGAAAGTTCGGCATTGGCTTAAATCTAATCCAAACCTTTAGCTAGTCATTTTATCCTGCTAGCTCAGTATTAGGAGAAATTGTTGCAGACTAGAGAGTGGTAAATCTAAGTTGAAAGAATTTTTCAGGTTCAAGCTAAAATAAACAAATATTTACCAAAGCACATTTTGACAGTATCTCACAGTCTTTATTAGTGCAGCGACAGTCAATCATTGCTTATCATTGTGACTTATAATTTTTACGCTGATGAAAGCTGAGAAACCGTCAAATTATTTGTTTTTCTGTGTTATGGACTTAATACTCTTTTTGATAATATCAAGAGAAGAGGACAACCTTTACAGTTATATTTGTGCAATATTTTGATTTTATACAATGTACTATTTGTGCCTTATTTTTCTACATTGTTTTTTGTTTTGATTGATATTTAATTGGGTGCGTACATGTATAGCTGTTAGTATCAGCCTGTTACAAATTGGCATGAACATTACATCACATGGCTACATGAATAGGGAATTCTTGCCTAAATGTTTTAGTTGCCAAATACGGTATACTTGCCAAAATGTTTATAGCTGCCACATAGGATGTTGTTGCCAAAAAAGGTCTATACTTGCCTAATAGGCTAAAAGTTGCCAAATCAGTTTACAGTTGCCAAATCTAATGTATGTGCAGTTGACAAATTTTTCATATAATACCATTTGAATGCATGTAAATGTTTATTATTAGTACTAGTAAGTAAATGTATTACAAGTGAAATTACATTATGAAAATGCCAACATAAGTTGGCTATTTTCTTCTGTTTTTTTTTTAAATCTTAATCAAAAATGCTGCCTATGATCCTGAGAAAGGATCTTCATGCATTAATCAATGATAAACAAATTAAGTGTGATACATGTACTTAAGTAGTGACAACCTTTACAAAGTAGTTATAAGTTACTTGTTCAAAGATTTCGTTTCTTTAGTACAGTTTTATTATTATCTTTAAATTCTATTTGTTTTAGTGTACATCCAAAATGTTCTTTTTCTTAACGTTCTTGGCCTATTGTTAATTCATTTGAGAAGGACTCTGAATTCAAAATTTGGTTTTATTCTCAAAATTTATTTTTTTCAACAAAAGGCCTTTTCACTTTAACTTTGATCTTTTCTGTTTATCTTGTCAGAAACATTTTTTCTTAAAGAATGCTATAATTTGTTTAATCATTTTATAACATTTTTACAAAAATGAAATTGCCAGTGCAATAGACAACAAGTGTTTATTTTAAATTTATTTTACTTGTTCATTTTAAATTACATAATCATACATTGTGTATACATGTTGTCAATTGCATTTCTTCAAAACATTCCAATATTCCCCATCTATGCCAAAATTTAGTACATTTGAATATTTGCTTAATTTACTCTAGTCAATGGGAAACCATGATTTGTGCAATTGGTTAATACCTTATGAAATGATTCTTTTCTATGTATGAATGGCTGTTTTGTCTTGGTATAAATTTTCAGATATAGCATTGTACATTTTAAATTGAGAAGACTATACAGGGACAACCATGTCAGCATTTTAGTTTTCTTTTAGTCAAAATATTAGAAAGTATTACCCATTTTCTTGAGAAAAACTGTTCTGATTGCTATTGATTATGAAATATTTTGTTTAATTTTTGTCTTATACTTGTATACATCGTAATACATGTATGCATGTTTGTACGTTCATTTTACATGTGAAAAAGTTGTTGTTTTATTAATTACAAAAATCAAAAATGATATTTAGATATGTTTATTTTATGATCAATAAATAACCTATTTATAGATATACAATTCTGATGTTATTGTTTTTTCCTTTGGAAAGAGGTGTTAAGAATTCAATTGATAGAGAAAATGTGGTTCAATTTAAATGGTGCTTATTGCAAGAAAATACAATCTTCTTCCAAGTGAGAATACTAAATACTATTATAGGAGTGTATTGATGCCCTGGATAAGACTACTCATGTCCAATAAAACAGTGGTATTGTCCGTTTTTTTCTAAACTGTCAATGCTTGAATAATTTCACGGTGATTGAATGCATTGTTTTTATACTGGCGACCTAATTGTTATTAAAAATATCTTGACTAAAACATATCATACAGCATAAGAAGCTATACTCGATCATAAAACACATTTTCGGAAACTTATGGATGTATTACGACTATAATTTTAACTAACGCATTAACCGTAAAATTATTCATGTTTTGACAGTTGAGAAAAAACGAACAATATATACAATTAAAAAATAAAAATAATATATTAGGAGTAATTGGTGAAAATGTAGCACTCTAGTCCTGGCTCTAAATTTCTTCAGTGTCTGACAGTATGTCATATTGATTGGTAGACTATTCCACTAGTTGATGTTATTTTAGAAGAAAACCTGTTTATAGGTTGAAGATTACTGTAGCTGCTAAAGTCGGCTGATGTCTCTTATCCTACAGCTGTTGAATCATACCGGATGCTTGGTATATTAACCATGTTGTGCTTTTTAGGCAAGGTATGGTCTATATTGTTAGATAATTAAGTGTTTTCAAAATTGCCGTGTTATTTGGCTGAATACAGTCATATCAGCCGCAGGCCAAAGACTATGACTGTCTGAAGCCAAATAACGGCCATTATGAAAGCACTTACCAGATACAAAAGTCGTCACAGATAGGATGCAGACAAAACACTCAGATTGCACCAACATTCAAAATTGCAGTATTTTTTCTGTGGGAATAATGAGATTTGGAACCAATCGAAATGCCTGAATCTCATAATAGCCGAGGAATTTCATAAAGACCGTGTTTTCCCATAATGGCCGAGTATTTGCCATAGTGAACGCCATATTAGACCTGAATTGGAAGTGCAATACATGTAAATAAGTAAAATGCTGAAAAGTCTCTGCCATTCTGGTGATACAGTCTGAAGCGCTGTCGGTGCACTATCTACTGACAAACCTTAATGATCTTCATTGAGTATGCTTTATGGTGTGGGTCTCAATGGTTGTCCACAGGTCTTATACAGTAGAGACATATTCAATACAATCTTAATCTTACTGTAGTGAACATATTAGTAAACTAATATTTAAAGGGTATATAAGCGTTTCTTTATAAATTCAAATTGCATGAACTTCATTTTGTACAATTCCAATGATTAAGTTAAATGAATGCAACATAACCGTGATTAAACTGTATGCAATTATCAAGAACCAATCTTCTCTGCAGAATTTGCTTGTTTGTCAGGTCACTCCAATTTCAACTTAGTGCTAGTTTTACAGACTAGCATTTGGTCAGGAAGCCACCAGTGACAAACTTGTACAAGATAGTTACAACCTGCTGAGTATTGTGTTCAAGATTACAAGATAAATGTAAGTGTTCAGTAATAAAGAGAGTTGGCTTGGAACATCAATTGATACTTACCCGCGCCTTTTGGAACATGCACATTGCATCTGGCGTTTATCGCTATGACCCCAGTACGTGAACACGTGAGCACCTGCAAAAAAAACGCTCAACCTCGGAAGGGCCCCTAACACAGGTTGTGGCTTATTTCCTTACTTGACTTGACCATATAAAGACACTTAGACACCATTTGACCTGGGCATCATTTAACTGGGCCCGAAAACAAATAGGTATACCCCGAAAATCGTATGGACTATACACTAGGAGAAAAAGCGATTTCTGATAAAAAATACTACCCTCGTATTTGGCCTCAATCGAATCGGAGACAACCTAATAGATGCATTTCTACTCGACCAACGTTCATTCGTGTTGACATGACATTGCCGTCTTTTAATCACACCGTCTTTTATACGACGGAACCCGAATGCATCGTGACTCGTGAGTTAAAAAGACATGAGAGGGTTACAAATGACATAGAACGTTGGTTTAGTACATAAACCATGTTTCTTATCAATCGTTTGATTTGCAGCTGCATATTAACACTTAATATAATGGACTTGTATAATCTAGAGTAATAAAATATATTGACAATTAAATACAACAGACTCGTGACAATAATGGTTTAATATTACAATTGTTGTTTGTGAATAGATTGAATCACATCTGTTATATGTTGATATAGCATTGACTGCAAGAAACAATAGCATGTATATCATATACGATGCCCTCCTCAAGTCCATGGACAAAACCCTGTTTTTTATAAACAGATTGATTTTTCCCATGAAAAAAGAGTCATCTAAACTTCCATATTCAACAATATTTAACCAACACATTTGTCATCTATTAGAGTTGTCACGATACGCCAGAAGCGTATCGCGATATATTGCGATACACTAGCACCGTATTGCGATTCATACCACGATATGTTGTTTTGCAAATCAAAGATACGGCTGCATAATCCTGTCTTAAAGAACTCATTCAACTGCTTAGTATTAAAGTTTCTTATAGGATTTTGTTGGGAAGATGCCTGTAGCAGGATTGCGAAATACTGCGCATTTTTAGAGTTATAGGAACATTGACGTAACACAAATTTCTTTTTGTGAAGGGAAGAAATTTCTATTGAATAAAAAATATCGCTAAATACCGGTACGTTAAATTCGTACCGCGGTACGTATTGCCGCAGCTGCGTATACCTGTATACCGGTATTATGCACTATTACTATGCAATGTTGTCCTTATACATGTATAAATATAATGGAAAAATAAGCTACCGATCTATTATATGACTCAAACTAATTAACGTGATTAAGCTTTAGTTATATTACAATAACTTGTGGTATGCATGGTCACATTTTCTCAAAATTTTGATTGTCCATGAAGTTTTTGAAGACAATGTTAATAATTGCTCAAGAAGTTTGTTAATTGAAGACATATAAAAGACTAATGTGCTTCAGCATGGACCTTACACAGAGGGTCCTTTGGCTTCAGTAAAAATTAAGAAATTGCAAACGCGGGAATTTTAATTTGAATTGAACAGACGGTTTAGAGCAAAAGTAATGTTAACAATATGGGCGGTCCTTCCCATTTCTGGGTGTAATTAAGCAAAAACTCATCTGGTTTGTTGGTATAATATGGATGGCGATATCACCTTCATGGTGCTACATTGCTGGTACATGTCACAGGCGGCCGGCGCGGTCCCGAAGCAAAAACACTTTATATACATAGTATATATTGTGTGTTTGCTTCCGGATCGTGCCGGCCGCCTGTGATAGTGGTTTTGCTTCGGGACCGCGCCGGCCGCCTGTGGTACATGTACTTGTATTTATCCGAAGTACATTGTATTTCTATTCTTTAACAAAAATTTCGACATTTAGTGCATTAGCACCGCGTATTAAAGGACGAAAACCAGTTTAAAAGACAGAACGCAAATACGCAATCAGACTTGACAAGTTTGAATGTTTTTTAGTGATAAGCTCACGTTTAACGTGTTGTTTGATCACGTGACGTCTAACATGACTAAGGTAGTTTATTTCAACATATGCGTTAGTTCATAACGCTCTAATTTCAAGAGCATTCTGTACACAAGATAGAGCCCTCCAATGAATAGAAATTGCTTAAGTAAACTTAATAAATTTTATTTCGGCAATAAATTAGTCAATTTAGGAAAGACCTCTAAGTCAGGTCCTCTTAAGAGGCCATAAACAACCATCAAGTGTCTACTAGGGAAAGAACATTGTATCTCGAGTGACTTGGTGATATGAGCATAGAGAATGGTTGGTCGAGTAGAGAACAATCCTTACATGTGATCACGTGATCATCTCATAATGATGACGTCATAAGTTTGCCTTAAAAACTATCATTGTTTTGTAGTTTTAATTGTTTTCAGTATGAAGTAAAATACACAAATCAATTGCATGTGAACGACAAAATCTTAAATTTTACGTCAGAAACAATTATTTTGTCTCTTGCAGTGCATAAGAATTTATGATCAACCATTTTATACGTATTTAACTTGATCATTGGTAAACGAAAAATGAAAAGTAATGACGCGTGTTTTATTTATTTTTTGTCATATGTTCAGGAAGATCGTTTGATAAGATTCAAAATTAGCAGGATCCATCGTAATTTTAAAATTAACGCATGTTTTTTAACATATTAAGCATGTTTTTATAAACGACTATTTAACTTGAACAAGCAATTTTATTCAGCTTGCATAGTGGTAGAGCGTAAGGAAACAGACATAAACTGTAAACCTTACAAATCCTTGGTTGTCGCACATTTAAGTTTATGTCCATTTTTATACAAATAATATTTTTAATAGCCATAAATGAACACATAATTAATCTTTACAGAGCTAACGGACACTGTCGTCGTCATCATCACCAGCATCGGCTTCATCATCGTAATCATTACCGTTACCATCATCATCATATTGATAGTAATTATCATCATCAAAAAGAAAGGTGCAAAAAGTAAATACGTGCTATATTCAGTCATTGGCTTAACTTTTCTTAGGTACTTATCAAAATTTATTACATTATATAGTAATGGGCAAACTTATCAAGTAGCCCAACTGTATGAAATAAGTAAGTTTCTCAATTTCGAATGGTTTTTATATAGTCCTAGGCCACAGGAGCTTGACATTCGGATGTTTTCAAAATACAATACAGAATGCCAAGCTCCTGTGCCTAGGCTTAAGGCTGTCGGTTAAGGCGATCACAGATACAAAGCCTAAATCAATGATACTGTATGTGAATGTCATATATAAGTGTGATATTTTTATTGCTTCCGTTAGAAGACTGAGTGAAAAAGGAGACTGAGAGGGTGGAGTGAGAAATGAGTTCTAACTTTGTAAATTATTATTATATAGTATATGATCCCTGGTCATATAAAATCAAAGCTTATGATGATTAAATATTTATACGAACGTTCTATTGCCATCATAAAAACAATAGATCTTATATTTTATAGTTTGATTTATCAGGCTTATAAACTACAAAGAGAAAATGTTTAAAATGTATCTTTAACTCGACCAATTCATCTGCAATTTATAGTAATTTACAAATACCCATATACGCATAAATTGTTTTAAAGACCCGCATTACTTTGAAATGATGGGGCTGAAATTTATAATAACCTTGTAAAAGAAAGAACTCTTGGTTTTCATGATTTTATTGTCGCTAAATAAAATAATTCAACATAAAAGACTTGGGCTGGCCACCTTATGAAACAGTGATTAGATTTCATTGGGAGAGGGGTGTAGTTTGTGTCTGTTTTTTATTTTTATATAAAAAGGATTATTTTAATAAATCTGGTAAAATACCTCTTATTAGTCAATGTAATTAATGAAAAGCATGCATCGTGCATTGTAGTAGTGGTCTATTCGGAATTCCTCTGAATATGGATTTATACGACAAAAAAGTGGTCATACATTCATGTACATAATTGTGAGGAAATAAAATAACTTGAGCTAAATACAAAATTCAGTAAAGCTTTGATGAAATAATGTGATTTTATATTCGAAGTTTTGGATTTTAGAATACAGTGCAAAATATTCATTATCACTCATTGGCGTTGTTTTGGGTCACAGTCGAATTATGAGTCTTCTAAGAAATTCAGTCTGTCATAATAAAGATAATTTTATTGAAGCACGATGGCAGCTGATTGCTCAGTAAAACCAGTAAGATCTAGCGTAACGCTTGGTCAGTGTGCTTGCGATATGAACGTACACAAATGAGACCAGTAGGGCGATAAACTTAGTTTGTACCGGACACAGTCTACTAAATAAGGATATGAAAGTGGCTGCCCGGACAGGTCATTTCAGTAGCAAGCGCTATTTTTAGTTTTGGAGATTTTTGGTTGCCCTGAAGAAAATTTTGGTTGTCCAAACTAAAAAGTAGTTGTCCCGGGCAACCAGACATCTGCCTATTTCGTAAACTGGTATGTACCCGTGGCGAACTATTTTGAAATTAAAATGTGTGCACACATAACAATAAGATCTAATCAGTGCTGTATACTTTTCAGCAATATAATGCAAAAACTTACGGATGTATTCGGTACAAACGAACTTTATTCGGCTCCATTGAGAAACCCATAAACTCGAGTTAGGAATATGAACTTTTTATGGAAAATTGGGTACTTTACTACACCATGGGCATTTGGGGTCAATGGTTAAATTTATCCGCGGCCTGATTCTCCCAACAACTCTGACCCATTAGTTCATTCATCTTCCCAAGATAAACGAAAACAACGTTTTTGAATATCCTATACTATAATAGAACAGAACAGAACAGAACATACTCGAAATAATAGAGAATACTGGTTTATCTATAGATAGAATATTTATTTCACTGAGCGAGTAAGGAAAATCATTTTTCAAAAAAATGGCGTAGTCATTAAAATTGGCGTTTAATAAAATTAAAAAAAGGTTAGAAATAACAGAAAATATTATTTTCTAGACTCGTAAATTGAAATACTGTATAAATAAAATTATTGAAAATTAACAACAGGCGAGTATTTGTTTTATTCCAGTCTTCATAATGTTTCATCGCAGTTTTAGTACGCATAAATATGGCATTGTGCTGTAGTTATATTTCTATTGAATTTTTTAACCGTAATATTTTTTTTTCTTAAGAATATGTTTTATACGCTGGTTAAAGCGTTACTTTATCAAGTCAAATAAATGACAAAACTGTACAATGAGTGCAATCTTTTGCATTTTTGTCTAGATTCAATGTCCTTCTTTGTCCGTCTACCATGTTTATGAATACATGTATATGTTATTTTGCACACGTGACTATGTTCCGTTGGCATTTGCAGATAATTCTGACGTCTGGCTTCATTCCGCCGCAACCGTATTTCTGAATCATGTGATTTTATTGAAACATTTTTAATGTCATGTCATTTTCCCGAAGTAATTGCGCTGTATTAACTTGTGAGTTTGTATATTTTTCTGAATCAAACAATCCCCTAGTTTCTTGTAACAATGACGCACACTTGGCTTAATGGCACACTTCAAAAGTTTGTAATGTTTCAATTAATATCATTTACAAATTTTAGTCGAAATATTTTTCATATGATTTTTAACATAACTTGAAAAAATAAATTTTCGGAAACTTTAACAGTTACTTAGTTTATTATGACTATGTTTATTTAACTAAATATTGCCAATGAATAAATTTATTTGATTTTCAAACAAATAATTTTTATATTTTAAAAACAAACATATTCTCTGTAAAATGTTTTGCGACAAAAGCTTCTAAAATTTTCTGATTGAATCAACTTCTTTCACATTCTACGCATTCGCTTTAGTTATTGCTATTTTAGATTTTTAGTTCTAAACCTACATGGAATGATGGAAATAAGATATTAACGTATTACTTTTGACTTAACTTAAGTTTTATCACTTAATGCTATAATTGATATGCCGCATAATTAGTAAGCTATGAAATTAATTTAAAAAAATATTAGTAATTCTGTATTTGATACAGTTGTGCATTAATTTCGTTAATTTGATATCGTATTGATCATTTGGGTCGAATTTTTGAAGTATAGATTTTTCACTGCTGCATCATTCGTAATTTAATATGTTTTGCTTTACATCTTGCGGTATAACTGTTCTTATCATGGGAAGTTTAGAATTATGCATATGAACTTCAAAAGCTAGTTGTCGACAGTCATAATCGTCCTACTTCCCCATTTGTAACTTTTCTACGCACATTCTCGTGGAAGATAGCCATGATGTTCCGAAAGCAATTTTCCGTATACGGAGAGGTTGTCGGCTGATGTGGAAGGGTACCCAAATAATGCGAGACAACTAGATTTCAGCGAGTCGTCAGCCGAACAAAACGGAAATTGTTAAACGGTGTAAAACCAATTATACATGGACTACGTTTTATGTGTCCAAATAAACGTATTAGCACTGTTAACATCATTTCCTAAAATAACTTATATTTCCATATTAGTAATGAAATTGATATACATGTACATGTATATTAAACATGCAAAAAGGGAAAAAAACATCATCCAAATAAAGGCCCTTTAGTTATACATATAATAACATTCTCGTTCCCAGAGTCTAGTAGTATTCTCAATACTATAGCTAGTATTGAGAATCCTACTCTGGGAACGAGAATGTTATAATAATTGCCCAGTAAATATATATGTATAAATAGAGAATTTCAATTTTTCTAAATTTTCTCTCTAAGACAACGTTTTGTAGTTACTATTAAGCTATTAAAACAATGTCCTTCGCAATTCGACATTTGTTCAAGTTGAAGTAATTCTAGGTTAGATGTTTATCTTGTATACTAGAAGAACGTAGATAAGTCCACGTACCGCGGAATCTTTTGTTTTTGATAAATTTTATATACATACGTGATAAGCACAATTTACTTAGTGATGTAATATTTGAATAAAAATCCCTCCGTGCTGGGACAGCCGGGTTCAAGTCGTCATGCCTTATCTCCCATGTTTAACATCCACTTCAACTAAACCCTTGTAGAAAATTCCCGTCCCTTTTAAAAAGCCATAAACTATATTTGAAGAGGCGGCCATGAATCATAAAAAGCCATAAATATGTATCTAGGACGCATAATAGCTTGGTGGTGTTCCTCTGTGTACAAATATCGGTGAAAATTTATGTCTTAGGATTGAACTTTTCGTTTCATTGAATACTTTAGGTGATTTACTGTTCTAACTACATTGTATAGAGTAGTTGGTCATGTCCAGGGATGCCGTCGAACTCATATATGTTGTGCACCAATTGCCGTCTTGGTATACGGCCTTCTAGGGTGTGTTTTTTAACACCAATCCGAATCTGGATTACCGATCATGATTGTGATTCAGTCGTTTTTTAATAGGATCATGAACACGTTTTCTAATCATACTAATCAAGCTCCAAGCTCGATTAAAATACAATTAAAGATGGCAGATCTGACCCTGACAGCATTCCGAACTACCTCGGCAATCTTCTACGCAGATAAACATAATATCTTCGTAGATGGTCGCCGAGGTTGTTCCGAATGCACTGACAGCAGAGCCTTCGCATGACATGTTGACACCATTAAGGTCCGTCGAAAAAACTCGAGAACCCCAGAAAACCTATCTTTGTAATTTATTTTTCAAGAAAATATTTTTTGGGTGTTTCGACGGACCGGCGGATCGGCTCTAGAACTCAAAGAACTGCCAGGCACTCGAAATAAGTTTTTTTCTTTTCTGCCACAGAAATGTTAGTAGCCATATTTAAACAATATTCCAAATCAAGATGTTTTATTATCATCAATATCATAATTAAGATTGTATGCTTAATCAGAATCATGATTTCAGAAATAAAACACACCCCTGGTGTTTACATAAATAAACTTCTAAAACTTCTTTAAGTATATACAGAGACACAGATATTATCTATGTCTCTGGTATTAATGTGGTTCCCAATTACAGGTCTATGATCACGTGATATAAAAATATAGATTGTTTATTTCAAGATATTAGGCCATTGGCCTATGAATCTACAAGCATAAATACATATAGATACATAAAATGCAGAAAATTACCAAAAAAAAGTAATTATACATGTAATACATTTTAAAATGCATAGAATGTGAAAATATATCTACATGTATATACATATCAAAATTATACATTCCGGTGAGTAAGATGTGAGTGGTAAATAAAAAAAAGTATCAATGTCTTACCTAACAGTATATATACGAGTGATAGTAAGTATCTACGTTAAAGTTATTAAAAAGCATATTTATAAATTAGGTGGAGAAATCTAATTGGGATAATATAAATTATCTCTTCTTTCAAAACTTTTGAAAATGTATGTTCCTAACTTATTTGAATGGATTGATTTGTCGATGATATAAGGTCTAAACATTTGGGAATGTTTGGTCTTTTCCAATAACATTGTTTAATAAGGTCTCTTCTTAAGTCATGATATAATGGACATTCTAGTAAAAAATGAAATTATGTTCTCTTCAAGTCTGTAACACAAAATATAATAGTTAGATTATACGCTCGTTAAATCTTTTTAATATTTTGGCTTTGGCTGCTGTAAATTGCTTTTTTCTAAAAATTGGACTTTGTCCAAGAACTTTTTGAGCGCATTGTATTTATTGTTTTCATTCAAGTTAATTTCTCCAGCCTACATTTTCCTGATGGATTTTCCATTGTATATCATACTATGCACATTATTTCATGTGACCACAATTGTTGCATACTTTAGCCATTCTTTGTTTACTTAAGGCGTATATCATTTAGCCTTATCAAAATATCAACTTTCTTAATCAGCGCCATGAAATTGATTGCATTTCTAATAATAATAATATCTTTATGAAGCTAAAAATATACAATGACGATATGCAATTTTCTGAAGAGGTTGTCATTGCATTTTCAGCATGCCCACATTGGTCATTAAATACCTAATTGCATTTAATTTTAAGCTGTGAAAGTTTCTCAAAAAACTATTAACAATTAAATTGGCATTCGGTCCAGTGCCCTGCATAGACTAAAATATGTTTCATTGTGTAATTAACGGTTTTCTCAATTGAATTGACTTCAATGAGTTATCATAGTCAATAGTTCCATTTTCCATAAGTGTCACACGATCAGTTCCAAGTCATATTCGTCTTTGGACGATCCATCAAATTTAAAACATCAACAATAATTGCGGAAAATAAACATCAGAATGAAACTTCAAATATTATTTCCCTATACACGTTTATGAATATGAGAAAGATCGTCAAAATTCAGTCCATTTTGAGGACGGATCGTCCGAAGACGAATGTGACTTGGGACAAATCGTCTCAAGGTATCTCGTACCCAGAGTCTAGTAGGATTCTTGATAACCTCAGGGTACGAGAATGTCTCGAGGGAGAATAGTCTCGGAAACGGGTCGTCGATAAACCTTTTACATTTCGCTTCAATTGGCGATGGAGTGCGATTCTAAGAATTGAGAACAGCTTGTTTTATTAACAGTAACATATCGTTACCTTTCTTTTATATGGACCACACTCCATGTTTATTGAACACCAGCAGTTTGAACACAAAGAGTTAAACAGCCAGTACGTGCCATATTTAGAACACTAAAATGTTTAACTACAAATAGTGTTCGAAATGTTAACGTCTATACTTTTAAACATGATCTGGGTGTTCAATATCTGTTGCATTGGATTTAAACATCAGCAGTGTTATATTTCTGAACACTATTTTGAAAACGTCAAATATTGAGCACAGGCCGTCCACTTACAAAGCTCATAGTAGTCTGCAGTTCATAGGCTGTTCTCCATTGAAAACCAATTGTTCAAGTTTGGAAATGCTTTGATCAGATGGAAGAGTTCAATATCTGTTGCATTTTGGCGTTCAAATAGTGTTCAAAGCTGTAACTTTCTGTTTAGTGTAGCTATGCCCTAGTTATTGTAAAGCATAAACGAATAAGTAAAAAGTTCGCCAATGATAATTAGTCTCATGCAGGTACTGGTAGGCGTGGCTATAATCTTAATATTACTAAAATTGCAACAGGGTTTCAATTATTGGTTTAAATGGTATAAAAAAACTTTTTATTTGTTTATCAAAAATCATTTTTTTAAATTTAAGCCACGCCTTAAAACACCCATAAGGGAACTATGTTCATTGTCGCACTATATAAGTACATGTTTCTATAGTAAAGAAAGAACAACGTGATATTCATTTTTTCGTGTTTTATTGGTTTTTTACAACCGAAAGAAAAATCACATATATTATGTACATAGTGACCAAAATAAACATTTTAATATTCCTATTTACAATACAAATCATAATATATACAATAAAAATAACAGGTAAGTTTATAATCAATAACAAAATAATGTCATTATGTCACAACAATTTGCATGGTTGATACCCAGGGCCATTCGGAACCCATGACGATCTTCTACGAAGTGTACGTGTATTAGCCTATGCTGAGCGTCAACATTAGCCGAAGAGTTTAAAGTACATTTGCGTAGAAAAACGCCGAGGAGTTCTGAATGTCACGGAGCACGAATTATCAACTGCCTTGTGATAATTTTTTGTCCTAAATCCTATATTTTATTGTAATATTATCGTTCGATCTTTGATTATTTAGCTGCCTAGTTTCACAAAACTGATCAAGTTGATTTTTTTTATATTATTTAATTTTTAACAAGCAATGTTACAATTGAAACGCCATAAGGAATTTTACTCATTGATAGACTTCCAGTCCGTAGTTACTATATTACTTATCAATTCTATAACATACGTGTTGTGTATATTTTATCTCAAACATAAAAAGTTTCAAATGAATACAGTAAAATTGTTATTGAAAAGCGTCATTAATGTATAAAAAAAAATCTAGATTTTAAGTCCTCGTAAATTAGATGAAAGTATCCATAGATATTTGTAATTCTTAACATTCTGATAATTGTGCAATAAAAAATAACAATAAGTAGTGGCTAATATTTTTAGAACAAATGTATAATATTGAAAAATACAAAACTATGGATGCTTGTTTTGCTGAAAATTGTGTTTCACTAACGGTATTTTTTCTCTAAATTATTTTCAATTTATTTTCTTGTCATGATATGCCGCGAGTTAATATAAAACCATGCTAGAAAATTCACTATATTAGATACATTATATTTACATGAATATGGTTTTAACATATTAAATGTAAATATAAATTATTTATAGAATTGTATGAATTTTTACACAGATGTTAATATCATATTAACAAAACGGCAAGGAAAAGAAATTTGAATAATCGAAAGTCGTCAGGAATTTTGAAGAAAAGAAAGTAGACACCAAACGAAGACATAAAAAAGCTCAACAAATAATTAAAATGTAATAAATAACAACAATAGTGAACGAAAGTGAAAAAATACACATTTTTTGCTCAGTTGATTGTTTGAATAGAAACATTTTTATCTCCTTATACTGAAGAATGAAAAAGTACATGAGCTTAATCACAATCTCAAGAAATTGTCAATTATCGAAACACCGGAAGTGACGTTTTCATATATTTACACATTTTTAAATAAATATACACCATTGCAATAAGCGCCGTCTAGCGGGGAATTTAAGAATTAATGCCATCACTGGCGTCAACGTCTGTTTTTATGGTGACTGGAGAAATAGTGCTAGATGTTGGAGTGGCGATGACGTCATTTCTGGGAGAGATCGGTAGGGCGAGATGATTTGGTGACGAATACTGACTGTGAGTCATGTGATTCTGAGGAGAAACTGTTACTTCCGGTGACGTCATATGATTCATTTGTCCAGGAGCTTGGTGTTGTTGATATGAGTATGGATTCTGTTGATGCATTGGTGTTGGTGATGGTGACGTCACTTGAAGCTGATGTTGCTGCGCATGCGTATTCATAGGCATGTTCATATGAGGTTGTACAAGTTGTTTGTCATCAAGGTCACCGAGTTCAGACGCCATCTTGAGAAGTTGATTTTCTTCACGTTTCTTATTCTGTTTACGTTCTTTAGCACGTCTATTCTGGAACCAAATTTTAACCTGAAATAAATAAAAATAACGTTTTAGTTGAGCGATATTTTTAATTCATTTAAAAAACATTTTTGTATCAACTAGCTCGGTTACTGTATTTTTTTGCATTTACTTCTCCAGTTGATCATGACTAGGGTAGTCAATTTGTTCTATACATGTAGTATGTTGGTGTTGTCAGTTTTTTCTCAACTGTCAAAGCTTGAATAATTTCGCGGTGACTGAATGCACTGTTTTTGTACTGGCGGCCTAATTTTTATTAAAAATATCTTGACTAAAACTCATCATATGGCATAAGAAGCTTCACTTAATCATTATACACACTTTCGGAAACTCATGGATGTATTACGACAATAATTTGAACAAATGCATTCACCGTGAAATTATTCGTGTTTTGACAGTTGAGAAAAAACGAACAATAATTCGCAAAAAATATATTGCTTATTTATTCAAGAACTAATCATCATGATAATAGTAAAACTTTTTTTATTTTTCAAAACTATTTACATCTGAAATATCATATCTTTTCTCAATAAATGTAACACAACAACATGACGACATTACTTCATTCAAATTTGGGGGTGAATTATCACGAAAACAAATAAGTACATGCATATAAAAATGTAAAATAAGCTAAGTATTGGTAATAACATTTTGAGAACCTTTATTTTTAATTCACGATGGCAAGCAAACTAGTATGTTCATTGACGAATTGTACTCGGTGGTAAACTAGACAATAAGAAATCTTTAAAATCTAAGTTGCACAAGGATGCTTCGGAAACTTTTTAAAGACTGTCTATCAACCATTAAACTGACTTTAATTTTCCGCACTCTGACAGAATTCAAAGGCATAAACATAAACTATAATATGTCTGCGTTCATTTGACTAACTTTAGTATATGTGATGATAAAAAAGGAGGGTGTCAGCTGACAATGTGCAGCTCCCTGGTATTTTGCTAAGAAGGCATTTATTAAGAACTATGTAACAATCTTACCTGTCTTTCAGATAGAGCTAATGTGTTAGCTAATTCAGCTTTACGTCTAATGGTGATATATCTACTATAATGAAATTCTTTCTCAAGTTCAAGTCTCTGATGATCACTGTATACAACTCTATATTTATCTTTAGTACGTGTTTTACCTGAAAATATAAGATAGAAAAACATTAGTACTATATTGATACACTATCACTATCAATATCATGATCACCATCATTATCATCATCATTATCATCATAAAAATCATCATTATCATCGTCGTCATCATCATCAATGCGTTTATTTATATTTTGCCGTTACACCATGGCGTTTGGCCATGAACATATATAGACAAAACAGATCCATTCATATGATGACCGCCTTTGTTAAATTGCAAAAACATTAGGACCATTCCGCTCTTAAGACAATCAACTAGAGTGCTCTAATAGTGGAACTATGTATGAGCAAAATTATTTCTATTTAATTCAGTCACTGAATGAAATTATAAACAACTTTTACAGAACGTTTTTTTAATTAATGAAAGTAATTGTTTGGATACATGTTCTAATTCAAATATTCTAAAATCATTTTTGGACCCTTGTTATTTTTTATACAGGTGTGCTTTCGTTTTTCCATAAATTAAATTTTTTATAATACTAAATCAGAATATTTCAAAAATGATAAAAAATATGCACTAATTAATAATATTTTCGTAGATATTTTACGATTTTTACTGGGGAAATTACATTCGAAGAACTTCGGCTATCATAGTGCTTATTTTGATCGTTATTTAATATAAATTCAGGAAATATTTCGATCTATGTTATAGCATTTTTAAGAGAGATACAAAAACTGAAAACTCGTTCAATGATTCAAAAGAAATCGACACAATGGTTAAATTATTTACGAGGGACCTTGATAAATTGAATGTAGGTACAAAATCTACCCCACACATTGACGGTATATCGGACAAAACAAGTTTGTGGTCAAGTCAACTTGAATAATTTAATTGAATGTTTTGACCATTTTCAATCAAATCAACTTTGATGTCACCGATTACGATTATACAACAGTATTCGTGTAGGTACAAGTGCAGTCACAAAATATTAGTTTCATGTTTTGCTTTTTCAGACGGTTTCCAAATGAGTCTCATCAGCGAGCTTTTTTATTGGTACAACTGCATCATATACGCATGCGTAAAACTTCCTTCTTTCTCTCTGAACCATGTGGTATTTGTAAACATGTCGTAAAATTAAGTTAGCTATCATTACAAAATGATTTTATCGTTTTATGAACCAATAAAATTCGTTTATAGTTTATTATTTATTCATGTTTGGAAACGATGTCACGCGTACAAATTTATATGGCATTTATACAGTAATAAATGCACAATTCCATGTACTGGAGTAATAAAGCTTCAAGAGCTATCAGTTGGAATGGAATTGGAAAGTAAACATTTTTTTAACTTAAACAGTTCCTGGAGGCATGAATTTTTGGAATATCAAATTTCATGTATGAGCAAGCAAAAGTCGGTCAAATTACCGTTATTTTCAACATTTATTTGCCATTTTACTAGTTTATGTACCCTTTATAGCTTGCTTATCGTAATGACGTGTTTAGCCTTGAAAAAATGAAAATTCCATTCGGGAGCTTGTTTAATGCATAAACGGCGGTTTTTGACTCGGAACCGTGTCTGCTACCTGAGGTTGAATTATTAGCGAATTGTTATAGGAATATTTACGCCCAGAAAGCTAGCAAGGTCAGTCGATATATGCAATTTACGGGACAAAACGGCTGATAGACATCAGAATCTTTCAGAATATATCAACAAGCAATGATAAATGCTAATACAAGACTGAGACACTCTTTCGTGCAGAGACGTTGATACCTATACTTCAAGTCCATTTATCAATTTCAACCCATCTTCACAATACATGTACAATTGTACATCGATTTGGGATACCTATGATGCGACCAACAATTCTCACCAACGTGATAATTTTCTGTTATACTCTTGACACCAGTCATGAAAGAATTATAACGTAACACGTAAAGTGAAAGGTTTTGCAACTTGGCGTCGGTTGTCTAAGTCCACTTATATCATTTATTGCCCTCTTGGACATTACGAAGATTGGTCTCATGTAAGAAAAATAATTAAGAAAATATCGATTTGATGAAAACTTGCCGTTAGTCACGTGCCAGTATGTCAATGGATTCGAAGATTGAAAATAAATAAATTATCAAGGATTCGATCATGAATTCGATTGAAAAACTTTCACAATCGAACTTTTTATTCAGAAATAAATACAGCTGAATGTATTAAGTGTGGTTTGAAAACCTATATTATATTTCTGGGGTGGGCTAAATTTTTGTTCCTTTAGTACATGTATTGGCCTTCAGAGAAAATAACAGAAGTTTTCGTTGTTATTTATATTCATTCTCGTTCCCGAGGTTATCAAGATTCTCGATCTTAAGCTAGTATTGAGAATCCTACTAGACTCTGGGTACGAGAATGCTTATATTCAACTTCGAAAACATGTACTACCAAAAAAGTCAACGCGCAAAATCAACAGGTAAGGCCTACTTTACTAAGAGTTAGTAAAGTTAATATCAAAATTAAGATATTTAGTAATTTTGATTCAAGACTTGCAATTTTTCAAATTAGATTATCTGATTGCAAAAACTTGCGCAACTCTACACAAGACAAATTCATTACATTAGAAGGAACACACAGAAAGAATCCAGATATTTTCTATTCAAGTGAAAGTATGTGTACTGCCTTTGATGTGTAACCTATTCTTTAGTTAATTTGTAATTTGATTGAATGGTACATACAAGCCGTAACGGACCGATCCTTTAGAATACGTAACTGTACTCAAGATAGACGATGATGATGACCACATTCATTCAGAAACTTTTTAGACCTAACCGGAAGTCATTAATTAAATTTTCAAACGAACTCTTCATCAACGGAAACCACGATGAGTCTGTGTCAGCAGACGAAATGGTGCAGATTTTTTATAATGAGAATTCAGATTTTTTTTGAAAAACAAGTTATATTTCTTCTTCGGAAGTGAACTATGCCATCAATTCAAAATTATTTTCCATAATCAGTGCAAGTGTACAGCGGTAGTACAGCGGTATAAAGTAAATTGTTTAAAATATGTTTGTTTTTACATTTTATATTAAAATTCACAATGATTACATCATTACAAATCTCATCTGACTTGACAAACTTTAATATTTATTTGATTTTTCTAGTTATTATCTCATTTTATTGATAGGCAATCGAGTTCGATCATTTTAATGTATAATTAGGATTCATAACGCGATGTAACGAGTGATATCTATTTATTCTACACCCGACATTCACTTGGCAACGTTTAAATCAGGATTCAATCATTAAGCCTAAGTTATCAGGTCGGAATACTGGGTTTATCTGAAGTTACATATACATGCAGATAACCAACACTTTAAGTTAAAACTTTAAGACTTAACGACAAAAAACGTAAAATATGAGACAGCAATTGAAGAGATATTATTCGGTTTTATTTATAGTTTTTGCTACTGTAATTTCTCCAATTGTGTTTTTATCTTAATTTTCAATGAAATTTATTTATTTATATATACAATTTTATATCAAAATTCTCTAGAAGTAAGTCTAAATAAAAAAGCTTTACAGTTCTGATTTTGCCTCCTAAGTTGTATTTACTAGATTCAAGAAAATTTCCATATTTGAAGTTATCCATTGTTAGCCTATTGATGCAAAATTAAATTAACTCTCTTGCCTTTCTCTGTGACAGCAATTTTACAACTAACTGATATATTGTTTACATAGATCTTGACTATTTCGGACAATTTCTATGCTAGCTAGTGCACAATTTCAAAATAGTTCAAAATTTAGATTTTCGTCAATAATATAGAATCTAACCAAAAAGTCATTACTTCAATATATCAGAGACTAGGCGTGCTTGTCAGCAGAAATAGTTAAGATCTGTACCATATCAAAGCTAAGGCTTCACACTTCAAAAAGATAATTTCATTTAATGAAATCTTTTAAAGTCACTAGACTTAATGTACTCGGCATGGAAGAAGGTTTTATCTTTTCTTTGTTCTCAACTTATCATTATTTCATATTTGTTTTTTCCAACAGGTTGTATTAAAATGGTTTTTAAGAATGATGGGGTCACAAAACCCCTTTAGTTAGAAATTTGGGCCCTTTTTCTTTTCGAAATCAGTACACGTGCATAAGATAACAAAATAATTTCCTAGATTATTTCGCAATCAAAATACGTTTTGTCAAACTGCACAGACCACTTGTCCAGACATTAAAACGATCCAACTCAGCGGCGTCCTTGTCTAAGGTAAGGTTCAAGCTATTTGTCATAAACCCTGTAATTTATTGCTACTCTGGAACATTACTGTATATCCTTTGATCCCTAATTAAAGTAATTATCTACTGACCACCTTGCATTATTAAATCATTAAATAATAACATTGATGTTCAGGAGATTGTATCATCAAAACATATGGACTCTCCGGAAGCAGATTTTAAACAATATTCGGACCGTCACGGTCATTATCGATTAAAGACTTGAACACCCTGGGAGTTTTCGGTAGACATAAAGTCTTAGAGAGCTGTACGCCCACACGGAATCACATCTGGAACCACATGTATGAGGGCGAAACCCAGCGGGTAATAACTACATGGAACAATCCGTTAGGTTTGAATTGTAAAACAATAATTAATTATTTGTCCTTACTTGCAGTGTTTATCAATTGCATTAGCTTAAACATATTTTGAATGTGCCTTTAGAGTTATTGCATTAGTTTTATTATTTATAAAACATAAGTAATCCAAATTTAGATTAAAATGTCCGTGAGAGTTTCGCTCTTCGAAAATTCGTGAAAATATGTAAACTTTGTTCGAAATTCTCTAGCCACGTCATTATATGATATAAAAAGACTATTCAACTTGTATTTTCATTGCAAAAGGATGGACAGTGACATTGCTTGTCTAATGCGAGTTTGATTATGAATGAAATCGCGATTCGTCACATTTTTACGGTAAAATCCGAACACATCCGAAAACCATTAGTCAATGGATTAACACGTGCCAAAGAAATTTCGCGCCATTCTGTCAAAGTATTAAATAGAAGAACTCTTTTGTCGTCGGTAAACAAACGGTCTAGTATTACATTAAAACCGTATTCTAATGAAGAAGCGATTAAGAAGAGAAGATATTAAGCTGAATACACTAAATTACTTAGATCTAACCGCGAAATGAAATTAACTGTTGGAAAGTATTCAATTTGCACAATCATGCCATTTCTAGGACGATACATTATGTCCGGATGAAAACAAAAAATGTGTAGGGAGAATTTAGCAGACTACCAGGAAGAAACTCACCAAAACTAATTGTCTTTAAATAAAAATTTGTGTAGTTGGATTGCAAAGGTTGTTTGCTGAGGAAAATATGTTAATTTTATCAAATAATACCATAGAAAAACCGCAAAAAATCGAGTGTTTCCGTATTATCTCCCGAAATTCGTTAAATGCGAGGCATATAAATGTCTTTTACTAAGCAGAGGTGGTTGGGTCAAAGTTAACAATGAATATCATATATATAAACTTAAATTATGAAATGTATATGAAAGAGCTTAACATTAATATGAAACTTGGTGAATAAAAATCACTTTGATATTTTACATTAAAATTAATGAAACTTATTGATCAAGGTCGGTGAGTTTCTAATTAGAGGTCAGATGTTGGTCTCATGTTCGTGCATAATGTATGTAAGTTTGTCTGCTACGCCAGGCTCAGAGTTACATTATCATACCGTTCCTGTGAAAACTACTGTAATTATTTATCGAATATACACTTGTTATTATTAATAATTATCAATCTATGTAAGACGTATCATCATCAGTAATCAATAGCATTATTGAACGGTAGTGCCATTGATATTTTTAGTATTCGATTCATCAGTAATACATTCATCATAATACAAAAGCAAAAATATACATATATCAAATATTTGTTGTTTTATGTTGGTGTTTAAATGCTTCATTGGGTGAATTTTAGCGAATGCTCAAAACGTGAAAGTATAAAACAATTTCATAATTTCAATACTTATTACTTAGCCGCAAGAAATGAATCAGTTACAGTAACCAAATGCAGAAACAAAAAACAAAAATCATAATAATTATTTGTATGTGATTATTATTTATGGATCCATTCCTTACAGTAAGGACCTTAAGACAGCCCTTTGTCTAGTTTCAAGACATGCAGTTAATTCATCATAAATATTGTTTCATGATTCTTCGAATCCAATTTTTAATTAAAATTATATACCAAACGTTCTGCAATTAGAAATTTCAGAATTCATTCAAACCCTACAATGACTTTGTTGATATTTTACAAATATTCAAGTAACTATGTTTGTCTTTTTTCATTAATTAAATTCATTGAAATATGTATCAACAGTTATTTTAATGGCGACAAAATATTTTCAGTTTAAAAATAAACATTTTTAAAATCTCTACAAGCGGCAGTTTTAAAAAGAAAATATATACACATTTTTTAAAAAATAGCTGTATAGGTTTCACCGTCTTAAATTAAAAACGTGTGGCTACGGCCAGAAATTAAAGTATTATACCTTCTTCAATTGAACTTAATTGAAAGAAATCTTACATACAGGCGTGACAACGGGCGTTAAGATATCTACGTTATATAATAGCAACCTATACAAAAGAAAATCTCATTCAAATTCTCATTTAATTTTGACCAATTTTGACGCCTCGGCATATGTGGTCATTTAAGCGTAGGTGATAGGTCTATTTACTATGTTTGTAAAAGTTAACGCAATTTTGTATCCAATTTACGTATTATCCGAATAAACGGCTAGTTACGTGGCGCGGAGACGATGACCAATGGGTATATAGATAGAAAATAAATGAGAGCTTTGTTGTCATGAATCTATAGAGTTGATTAACTTTTGATCCTCAAGTATCCATGCTTAATCTTACATAAACTTAAATAATCTTTGAATTACAATACAAAGTACGCCGAAGTCACTATCTTGAACAGGAAATAAAGAAATAGAAAAAGTAGGAAAAAGAACTATGTTTTAGGATATTTAAGATATATTAATTATGCTGAGTTTTGTGATTATTTTGAAATTTTATGAAATTATGTCTTTGGCAGAAGGATAAATAGACATTTATGACAAAGCAAGAATTAATTATGGCCAACGGTTTTTACAGTTCAACAATAATGAGCGCCTTTTAATTTGCTTTATTTTGTAATGTAAATCATTTATGTTTTTCTCGCTAAAAAGGTTATGAAAATTGCCTATGTTATAAAAAAGACATCTGGTGTGCGAAAATGCATTAAAAAATGGTTTAAGAATAGTTTAGTAAAAGTTCTTTCGAAATAATATTGCGTCATGGATAATAATTCAAGTTTGTTTGAATTGTGTATGTATTTTTACGTAAACATTTCCTTGCTTGAAAACATGCATTATCATGCTGATAAAAACAAAAACATAAAATTGCACTAGTATTTATCGTATGTATTAAACCTTTTCAAAGCAAGATTTTTTTAAGTTGATGTACCTGAATTTAATTGTTTCGGCTGCTTTAACATAGGATGTAAAACACTTCCATGTACAAAAAAATATGAGCTAAATAATCAGTCCTAAAAAGGTCTTCTCAATACCTCAATATGATTTCAATTGGTTTAGATAAGTTCAAAGTTGCGTAGGTAAGGTCCCATACATCAATAAGTTCGCCTTTTATTCTGTTTTTAACTTGGCTGAAGTTTTTACATATTAAATTAAGTAAGTACAATGCAATAGATAATCAACTTCAAATAAAAGATGTAACAAGATAATAATGTATCGTTTCTTGTTAAAATAAAATTAAATATTTTTTAGGTTGTAGATCTGCGGTGATCAAAGACTACCTTAGGTTATTGTACAGTCAATTTTAGATGTAAACAAATCTAAACATTTATATTAAAACTAAGCTTGTTTATTTCTGATAATCATAGTGAACTTTACATAACTTGATTAAATAAGAGTTAAAATCGTAGACCTGATCATGTAAAACATGACTTTCACTGAATTACAAAACATTTTACATACATGGAATAGGTTAGAATCGTCTTTTAAAAGTAAATTTGAGTCGCGGGTAATTTCACTCAAAATGCCTTTTTTATTTGATTTTTCATTAAATTCAATTTCTTAAAGCGTCTCTAAATAAAAGTGCAAGCAAAAAATCTAGTATTAATTTAGCAAACAGGCTTATGAACGTATGCAAATCGCGAAAAAAGTACACGCAGTCACTTAACTTCTATAAAACGCGCAAAATATCACATTGGGCACGACAAATACGTGTAGATTTTAAAACAGAGCGCATCGCCTCGCATGTATTCACTTAGATGCACAGTTTATGAATTAAGCATATGATATTGTGTCAGTTTCTTATGACTCTAAGCAAAATAAATACTAAATTTGTCAATAATTTAAAATATAAAAAACCAAGACCCTGTATAAGGTTCAGGAACAAAATCATTAATACACAGTTAATTATACAAGCTGCAGTTTTAGCCACTCGAAGGATCTATGAAAAAAGCTATATTTAAGTCAAAAAGCAAGTTTCAGTCAGCAAACAAACAACAAACAAAGCAAGAACAATATTTCCTAGTTCTTTCAATCTTACAAAATCAGTGATCACATCATTCTAGATAATAATATAATAAGTAATAACCACAAAAACAGAGGTCTGCTCATGATGCATCCTTACGGAGCGGACGGACCCTCATTAAATCCAAACAAAACATAACACAAAACAAAAATTCTTTGAGTTTTTAGCAAGTATGTGAATGCAACAAATTGTCAACTAAATATTAGACAAACATGATTTTGCACCTATTATTGAAATAATGGGATACAGTACGAACAAATCAACACATAGACAAACACGTCAAAATGTAAACGGATTATTCATTATCATTATGCAGACAGGAGTTTGATCAAAACGTAGACAAATTTCTAGAACAACTGTATTAAGGATGCTGAAAAAAGAGAAAAATTATGTTGAAATAAAAAGAACTTACCGGAAGTAGGTGCTGACTGGTATGTAGCTTTCTTCATCCAATCATATGGTGGTCTAAGTTGTTTATTAGATGGTGAACCATTCGAGGAACTTGATGAACTTGTATCCCCTGGTGAATCTGATGTGACTTGACCTGTTGGTTGGCTGTAGTCTATACCCATCTGTCCTGATCTGTACGAGTACGAGCCCATAGCTGTTGGTGTGCTGGTCATAGGTCCAGCAGATACCGGAGCACCGTAGGTCCAATCCTCAGTACGTGTACCATACATGGCGTTGTACCAAGCATGTTGGACACCTGGATCACCAACAGGAAACTGGTTGTAATCTTGTGGGTGTTGTCCTGTAGCTCCGTTGAATCCATATCCATTAAAAGCTGGGTAGTTCACCGGAGGTGATGGATAACGTTGAAACATACCGGATACCGGTGGCTGATCAGGGTTCATCACCATAGTCGACATTGTTGATGTTGATGATTTCAAAAATCACAAAATTATCTCTAAGTTCAAAACAATGTAGTAAAAACACACAAGTTCAAGATAACTTATTCACAATAATTACTGTTCAATAAATAGTAGATCACATAAAGTCCTAAACACAATCGTTGAAATACAACATTAAACTATGAGTTATAGTTCTCTTTGAAGCTCTAGAAACTAGGTCTATAAAACAGTTTACGTTTAGCGAATAATTTGTCAACACTGATGAAGGTACAACAATCCAAGGTTTTATTACCGATTCTACGAGGGCATAAATTAAGGCGGGGTTTACGAAGATAAAGGAATCAGTAATTTACATATTCATGAGTAGATAATACCCAGCGGACAATAGCTCCGCCTCTTTATCTACCTGTTGATCACGTGGGCTGATACAAGGTTTCTGATTGGTTGTAACATATTGATGACACTATGCAGAGGTCACTGTTAATTAACAGAGTTGTAAATATGCCATATCGCACCAGGGATGTTGGTGACTTATTCTGTATATTACAAAGATTAAAAAATGACACTTGTCAAAAATATATTCAGAAATATGTCTGCTGCCCTGAAATTCGTGGAGTCCTATATTTTAATTGATAAAATATCCAAACAAAAAATTCAATATTGGGTCTAAATATAAAACTTTTAATAATTGTACATGTATTAAAAACTTAATAAACAAGATAATGTTATTATTATCATATAATGTACGCGTGTATAAGTTTTTCTTAAAAAATGAAACTTGAATATGAAACAACACATTTGCAAAATAAAATAAACGTCATGTTATAGAAAGAACCCTATTCAAAATTAATACCCATATAAAGTAGCCATTTAATTCATATTTCAAACAAAAATATAAAGCAGACATTCGAAGAATAAATATTAAGCATTATATCAGAATTTTATGTTACTGAAGTTTAGTTAGTTATATTCAATAAGATTTTATAGCTTGGATCCGTAAAATATTTGGTCAAAACAATAATTTTTAAATTTGATATGCATTTTCTTTCAATCACATCAGGGGTGGATGCTTTTCATGAATTTGTTTAAATAAGATAAAGAATTTAAGCTAAGTAATGACCATTTCGTAGAAAAATCAAGTAACATGATTTTTTTTTGTTTTAGTTCCATAAAATCAAGATATTTCGTCAGCCTATCATCACTTCTAATTTGCGCGCGATCGCCTAGCATTAAAATAGAAGACTTCTAAAGATAAAATATCGAATTAAAAACGAATAATAAACATTTGTCGCATTTAAACATAATTTCGATGATTCTTTTTTATGACGTCTCAAATATAAAATCATAGATTCTGTAAAAATGATGTCTAATATATCACTTGCATTTATGGGTGCTTAATAACTTGTCAATGTAAAAGGTACTTTATATGATTTGGTAATCCAGCCATACAGAAACTATGAAACGTGCTGGTAAACGACATGAAATATAATTAAAAAATACATGGTTAAGCTTAATAAAATATTCTTTAACTGGAATAATATTTCTGATCGGAAAGGTTGAGTTACGTAGGATCCATGTATCACGAATATCTCCACTAAATTTGGTAATAATGAAGAATATCACCAACTCGTATAATTATGGACTTGATAATATTAGAAGCAACATTTCTGGTGTTAAGGAATATCCCGCATGACACGATGATATACATTTTAATGATAATTTCGTTTTTGTCCGCCCTAAAAGGATGCATGATGTGCAGACTACGGCAAGTGACCCTTCGTCCCAAATATATATTTTTTTTCTAAACTGAGTCAGATTATGCAAGTTCATAATTTATTTTATAATGATAATTTCATTTTACCTGAAACATTAATGTTATACTTACCGAACATTTAGCGATATCATAACATACATGTAGGAGGATTTACCGTTGTATTCTAAGATTTATTATAAACAATATTCTTTAAAAAAAAAAACCAGAAACTTATGCATCAAAAAATATAATGAGTACCAAAATACCGCTTTACTATTATTTTTATTCTATATATTTGGTGCAAATATTGGTCTGGCATAAATATCATACTACTTTATGTAGACATCTAATTCTCTTAAAACCGTTTTTTAAACATAACATGAAATGTATATAATTCTATATTTCATTCATTTTAGTAATTATGCGTAGTTCTATTTTTAAAAGTAAGAAAACAAAATGAAATTAATAATCAGAAATATATTTTTGCTGATGAAAATGACACAGTTTTATCGTAGAATTTTTATAATACAATCTTAACTCACGTCTTACATGAATAAATTCTATATGAAATATTTTTAGAGTTGATTTTTAAATGATAAATATATTTGATTAAATATTGTTTCTTTATTACATCAAAACAAAGTGATTCACCGATTTATTATCACATAAAACATCTTTATCTAACAATGTTACAAGTTGTCATTCACAAAAACATCAAAACAAAACATAGAATTCAATACTTATCAGATTTTTAAATTGTTAAAACTGACCATAATCAGTGTAAAATCTACAGAATTAAACATTAATTTTCACAGATCATTGTGTGAAAGTTTAAAAGATTACACTGTAAGATAATGTCCGATAAATTGAAATTTCAATTTTCGAAGTCTTTGAAGTGACCCTACCTTTGGTTTTTGAAGGAACGCTGGTCATCAGAGATGATCGTCGGATAGGTAAAAAGATCAAAGTGGCAACAATGTCAAAATTGTCTTGTGGTTTCACTAGAACTTGAAAATATCTTAATTTTAGACATAGATAAGTAAATAATATCACTTAATAATCTTACGACAAAAATCATCGCAAGTCAAAATAAGACAGCATTTCGATCTATGAATTATTTTTAGCATTGTTTTCAGTCTATTTCAAATAAACGAAAATTACGTAAAATATGATATACTTTCTGAACATCATTAACCTCATAAGTCATAACAACGTGAATTTTGACTGTTGCCCCCTCTGCGACAATGTCGAGAAACAAATTAAGTAAAAAATTTTATCGTAAGACGTTTTGTGAAAAGACCGACCGAATCCTGACTAATTTTTATGTATAACTTCTCAATATAAGGTAGCAAATATTTATTTATTGCAAATTTTAAAAAGATAGATATAATTTTAGGCCTACATATTTGGCAATGTTGCATATAACTTCATTAAGTCTTAAGTGACTTGTTGGCCCTTAGGGCCGGATGTATTTTGTATCATTATTTTTTTCCCATAAATATCGAATCCTACACATAGTATCACTGAAAAATCTTTCCTACTTACTATTGTAGGTTCAATGTGTGGCTTTTCCTCACAACAAATATCAAAAAGTTTTCTAAAATCTCTGCCATGATAATGTGTACACAGAGTCATAGCTTGCAAAAACAACCATTTTCAAATAATGTCTACATTTTTGTTTGTAAAGAAGGCTTTCCCTATCAAATTCGTATTGAATGTGTATATTTTCATGTTATATATTGTTCAATTTTATTTAACTCTCAGTGGCGCACACATTAACCCCGCTGAATTTAATATATTTTCATCGATCGTGAGTATAGAAATATTGTAGTGAATATTTAAATCAGCAGAGGTAAAGTGTGCACCACAGACCGAAACTGGTGAATCAAAATTATCAATAATTATTTGATATTTGTCTGGGGTGATATACAATGTATTTCATTTTGGTTTATCATTGATATATTATGATAGATGAATGTATTAAAATATCATAGACTAGTCAAGTATTATTAACATATAATATTTGACACGATAAAGAACATTATATATTTCTTTCTTGAACAAATACTGTACATGTGTGTCATGATGACATTGGCATAAGTGTCACCAGAATTTATTGTTTTCAATGTTGAATGTACAATTTCTATATGAGTGCTTAAATGAAATAAACTACATGTAGTTTCTATCATTTGAGGTAGTATTCCCTATAATACAAAACTGTGCTTATAAACTAGCGCGCCGGGATTTGGATTCTCCGGTGTCCCGAAGGGGTACGGGTTCGAATCCCAACCGGGGAGGTTATACCCTTCCATAAAAATTTGACAATAATGTCGATGTTCCTCCTTTGATTAGATAATATGGAGAAGTTTCCGGCCTTGTGGAAGGATAGGTTAAAGACAACGGTCCAGAAAAGCTAGGTTAGGTGAGCTAGATGCCGTAATATTACCTAAATTGTGTTGAAACGGCGTTAAACCCAGTAAAAATGTGCTTATAAACACGGAAACACTGAAAATTCCCCATTGATGGTTGAACTGCCCATGACTTTACATTAGTTTCTTCTACTTTTACTCTTGTACTTTAAAAATCCACATGACCATTCGATACAGGTTCTATGCCAAATATGTGCTGCTAAAAAAATATAAAATGTTTAGAAGAGACTGCCGTTTTTTCTGCAATATTTTGTTAAGAGGGTGTAAAAAGGGTGTGAGTTTCAGTTTCTATCAACTCGTCCATACGAAATGTTCGACTTTTCGAGTGACAGATTTGAGTTTTAGTAAGGGTCCATCGCTCCATATGGATGCATTATGTGCAGACCCCGGAGTGTGACCTTTCACCCATAAAAGATTGTTTTTTAATGCCTGAAAATAGGTCGAATTTAGAAAGATTTCCTCAATATAATTCATATCAGGTTAGGTGATTATTTGCCAAACATGCTATAATTTTGCTTTGCCAAATGAGGGTGGTGTCCTTTTTGCAGCACTAAAACTTGAAGATTTCCCTGTTTTACTTTTTACGAGATGTCTCAATAACTAGACGACTATGGAATAACTAAATATAAGCGCAGTAATAAACATATCATCACTCTCGCCACTTCTTGCTTGTTCTATTGCATGTGTAAACAACAGAAACTGGATTCAAGCAACTTGACCATTTTTCTTGGCACCCCCTCAAAAATATTTTTACAGAACACAACAGAGTATAATCTTTAAATTGTAAGCACAGACTACATTACACAAAGACTTGTCAATGCAGTCACAGACATACATACAAATATATAACTACGTAATAGTTCAAGATCATATAACTAGTATGTGATAATTGAAAAATACTTAAGGAAATCAATACTATATTATTCTTCAAAGAGTTTTACCGCTGTCTGTTTTATTTAATTAACTATAACAAGGTAAATATAGTGTATCGAATCTTCTTCTACAGTTTACAATTGTTCTAAGGGTATTTACCATCCCTGGGACCATAAAACTTTTATTATATTTGTTTATTTACTCAAATATTCAGTCCACCTCTTAACATTTTTATGGTTCTTGTCAAGTTGTGCTACATGTATGAGGAAACTGTTGAAGAGAGCAAACCGAAAGTAAAAGAAGATTTCTGGTGTGGATAAAGTTTTGGAGGTGCGGACACTTCAAGTTTGAATATACCATACCTGGAAAGCGAAAGTATTTATTTGAAAATATATGTATGTTTGTTTGATTGGAGTTTAGTTTTTCACCGGGGTCCGTCCACTCCATGTATTATGTACAGACCCTGGCTAGAACTTAACTAAAATAGTTATGTGTTTAGAAGTAGACATAAGTTGAGAAGTCTTCCTTCTTCTGCTGGTTGCGCTTCTAGTGGTAGGAGTAGAAGTGTTGATCCCTCTGCATTTCTCAAACGGGCTTGGGACCTGCTACGGCTGCATTTGTAAAATAGGTACATCTCATACCGGAAAGAACCGAGATACACCGAATGAGAACGGACGCATTTGGAATGCATCGGCGATACCTATGTTACACTCTGATCGTCAGTTTACGGAAGCTCCCGAGTGGTTCCGAATGGATCAGACGATGACTTCCGATAAGATAATGTACGACATGTCCAGAGATAGACTGTAGCAATAATATCTCATACTGATCATTCGATTATCTTTTAACATCAAATAAAATTAATTAAAATTTAGATTTTAAACAGGTACTCAAATCAAAAGAAACCGCCATGTTGTATGACGCTATGAACAAAGTATGACTAGGATTCTAATGTAAGATTATATTTGTTTGAAGTACCGCCATTGTTAAAATATGTAGAAATATGTGAATTGTAAGAAACCTGCCTTAAAGCCACTATATGAAGATAAATTCATTAACAGTGGACGAGAAATCTCTTTTACGACTAAGAAGTTATCAAAATAAAACACGTATTAGAGACACGATAAACAGTTCAAACCATTCAGCTTTCTGAATTTTAGTTAGACCAATTGTCAATTTCTTTAAAAAAGTGGGATACTTTTTATTAGCGCACACTATATTCATTTATACGCTAATGTTCAATATACATGATTCACGATAGCTTAAGAGCTTCATTAACTGACGGCAGAAAAGCACATTCGTGCTTAATTGCTGAAATAAAAATATTTGTATTTGTATTATGTAATTCGGAGTAAATTTTTTATGATATGGCTTCATCTTGAACACACTGAGATCAAAACTATTGTTTCAAGTATTTACAAGCAAATTCTACTTTCGGTTTCAATCTACTTTCACTTTAAAATGCAATGAATTACATATACACATTTAAGCAATATTTGCATTTATTAAAAATTTTCGTTCATAAGAGGTGTTTGAAATAGATAAATGTCTTTTTTTCTTTGCAGTCAAAAACAGTGTTACTTTTCATAAAGGGGCTTTAAGAGACAAGACTTACACTCAAACCAGGCTATCATTTGTTCTCAAACCACGCTTTGTTTCATCTTGTTTCAGTTATCAAGTAAAAGTAAAATCTAACTTTCATGTAAAATAATTTACAGCCTGGGTGTGACAACAAACTTTACTATCAAAGTTCAATTCACTGCTTGTTTAAAACAAACGATTCTATTTTATGATTGTAATGGTTTTACTTCAATAATAAGTTACTAGTATTAAAATGTTTAAAATGTCAACTCTTTGATTTTATGAATGAATTTTACATAGAATACATGTGGCCTTTAGTTAAATAACGTTGTTGCTACTATAATAATAATAATGGTGATTTTTCTGGAACTCAGAAAAGGACAGGGGAGGGGCAGAAAAAAACTTCAAGTGATGGTGCAATAGAGGGTTGATGCTTCAAAGTGTCTATATATGCATATTTACGAGTATTGGAGTTGAGAAATATGGAAAGGACACAACGCCCTGCTACATTGTTTTAGAATAATCATTGAAATTAATATCCTTATTTGTACGCTAGTTAGCCAAGTAAAAATGTACGCCGCACCAGGGACCAATAATGGTTGTCCTTTTTGTTCTATCCCTGGAATTGGTGTGCTTTTCATAGTAATTTACTATATGCCGTGATATAATTATGTTTTTGTAATTATGCTATGTGTACACTATGCCAAATAAATATTATTATTATTACCAATGACACTTCATAGCATGTAAATAGGGTCAATGACCACACTCATAGGTGGTCCGAGGCGTAAAGATTATGTTAATTTATTATCCAAAAAGTGCATCCCTTTTGATGATTAATGATTAAAATTTTCTGATTCATAATTTTATTTTATTTATTTATAAGAGTTTTTTTTTAAAACAAATTTCATTAAATATACAGGATATTAAAAACAACGATGACACCAAGTATAACGGGAACAAAAATCATGTCAATCAATCAATTAAAAATAAAATTAAATATATTAGTGAATTTCTAGAAGATGACTACCACCGGTGCCTACTGTTTTCTAATGAATTGTTATATAAAAATTATGGGTTTGTTAAAAATTTAGTTTTACATGTGACACAAAGATTTTGCCTATCTTATAGTACATGAATAAAACGGGATGCATAAAATAACTAAATATTTTATTTTTCAGATTTAACATTAAGTTTATGACACAATTCTCATGAAATGTACAGTAGTTAAAGGTAGTAGTTCATATAGGCCTATTTTGTTATTTTTGTCTGTTATTTCAAAATATCATTCAATGTCTGTAATTGTGTAAAAACATTAATTCGCAAAATGTTGGCCTAAAGGTTGCAAGAAATATACAATAAAAGTCACAAACATGCACTAAAATTGTCTATACCGTTACATATACGGGTTAGATTTTTACTACATGAAACACCATCATTTGTAGTTATATGTCAATTTGCACTAAAATTGTCATTATCAGAACACTTCTTTTCTGCTTCCAAAATGTTTCCATACAATTTTGATAGTTTTTTTTAGAAAAAGTTGATATTTAATTGGAAATGGTAATGAATGAGTAGCTTTAAACCAAACGATGTCACTTAAGACAACAGAAACAATAAAAAGCATGTCAGTAAATTAATTATTTAATAATCAAATGTATTTGTTAATCTCTGGGAGGTAACAATAATGTCCTAGTGGTGCATTCCGTTATATCAAGGGTTTAATTTTAATAATTATTTAAGAATGTTTAAAATGTAAAATTATTTTTTAAGGAATTTCTCAATAAATTCAAAGAGTTTGTTTAGTTTTTACAAGTGGTACAAAATATTATGCTGTTCTTAGGTTACAATTATAAAACTAGACGCATAAAATAACTAAATATTATATTCTTCAGAATAAAAGAAATCAAGTAAATCAAGTTACTTTTCATGAATAAAATTTCATAAAAAATAATGAAAATTAACTAAAACGATGACATGAAGAATAACGGAATATCATGTCAATTATTTAATTAATTAACAAATTAATTGATTTATCTCTGGAAGGTGACAACAATATCCTAGTGATGTCTACCGTTATACCAGGAGTATATGGTGTCTATAGTATACCAGTGTGACATATGGAACATTGATGACCTAATGCTATGTCTAGGTGACCTCATACTGTGTCTCGGTACTTGTTATTTGTTGATGTATATGGAAGATAAGAGGGAAAGCTAGGTACTAGCTAATATATATGACTGGGTGTCAATTATCAAGTGTTTTTATAAGACTTGTCAAGAATATCATAAAAATGACAATGTTTTCATACACAGGAACTAAATGTCATATTTTAAATACATATTGTACATGTATATCAATTCTTGAATTGTAATATACTTGATGTATAAACTACACCAAAACATGCATTACGCATATCCCCACTCAGCAAAAATATTTTTACCTGTAAATATTATTACGTATATATTTTTATTATTTCTTTTGTTTTACAATGTTGTATTTTATAGTGGCCCTGATAAGTAGGTCGTCCAAAGTCGGAATATAAATGCGCTTAAATATATCTTTTATGCTTAGTTTTAAAATTTTAGTTTTTAAATCTCTTTGCTGAGTGGATCGTGTGCGTAATTGCAATGTCATGTATGACTTAAGTTTTATAAAATAGTCATCATTATTAGCTTTTATATACTAGACAATTATAACACAGTTGACGCCCCCCTTTTTTACCCCATATGTGCAATATAGTAACTTAAATAAAGTGTAAATTTTTAAATATAGATTCTTATTTTTAATATATTAATCATAACATAGTTTAGGAATAATGAGTAGTGTCCAACAGTCCTTTTCAGGACTACTCAAACTACTGAGTAAGTTGTACACGGCCTTTATTAAGGCCACTCATTAACCTTAATCAAACATACGAGTATAAGTTATTGGTTAATGTCATAAGTGCATAACAGCCCTTTTTAGGGCTTCTCAAGTCTGAGAAGATTGTGCACGGCCCTTTTCAGGGCCCCCATTTGCCACATTATTTTATACTAGAATATATATTTTTAAAATCAGAGCAATTGTTTTAATATAATTAAGTTGAATAAGTGTATCTATGTGTATAACAGCCCTTATCAGGGCTTCTCACATCGAGAAGCTTATACACGGCCCTTTTAAGGGCCATATACACACTTAACCCCCCCTTCCCCCCCCCCTCTTAATATAGTCAAACTATTAATATAAGCGAGTAGTGTCGGTTTGACCCTTTTCAGGGCCCTCAACATATTGAGAAAACCAACACAGCCCTTTTTAGGGCTACTCGTCATACTTTTTAAACTAGTTAATAAATATAGTCAAATCATTAATATAAGCGAGTAGTGTTGGTTTGGCCCTTTTCAGGGCCCTCAACCTATTGAGAAAATCAACACAGCCCTTTTTAGGGCTACTCGTCATACTTTTTAAACTAGTTAATAAATATAGTCAAATCATTAATATAAGCGAGTAGTGTTGGTTTGGCCCTTTTCAGGGCCCTCAACCTATTGAGAAAATCAACACAGCCCTTTTTAGGGCTACTCGTCCTACTTTTTAAAATAGTAAAAACTAAATTTTTATAAAGGCAGAAAATAGTAAATACTCGCCTGAAGCCTATAGGCATATAGGCGAGAATAAACAAACACACTACTACTACTACTTGAATTATAATGAGTTTGAACTCTAAAATACTATTTTGTATTTCAAATTAGTTTATGCCCGATATACTAGTTGTACTAAACACAATATTATTTGAATATCACATAACTTGGAATTCACCGTCCTCCCTTTACACTTATCATTTTTCCAAAATACATAGTACAAATGTAGTAGAATATCGATTGTTCATTCTTTGGGAGGTCTCAGATTTTTAAAGGTGTTTTTGTTCATATGGGGTCTAGCGGGGCTTGAACAAAATTCACATTTATAGTTTTTTTTTGTTATACCATTTATTGGTCAATAAATAAAGAAGTCAATTACCACATGAACTTAATTTCGGGTTGAATTTTATTGTTCTTATAAATGCCTTATTAAAGTGATGATATAATTGAGGATCAATTTAAAAATCTAGAAAAGCTTTCGATATGATATTATTATGAAACAAAAGACATTTGGATTTTGTTTCATGTGAATTCCATGTTAAACGATATTTAGTTAGGAAACTTCTATGTCCACAGTTTAGAGCTTCTGTTCTGCATATTGTGTAAAAGAGATAAAAACTCCATTTTATGGAGAAAAAAATAAATACATTATTTATAAACGTTTGGAAGAATTTCTTGAATTCATACGGCCATATCCTAATATCTTTATACATCGGTAAATATTTATCGGGTATTATATATCATTATGTTATCAATTTGATAAATATAATTTAGGAGCGGATGTGGCCGAGTGGTTGCGACGTTGGACTGATAAATATTGCATCTAGAAATGAATTAAGAATTTTGTTCGCCAAAATATTCGTTTGGTCGGTCCGCATGTCTATGTACTATAAAAATCATCTTTAATTGTAACTATTTATTAAAAAAATCTTACAACAGTTCGACAGATTTCCCAACAGAACGTCGCTAAATGAAGTGTAAAAGTATGTATTTATAAGTCATTTACATTATTCTTTATCAATCAACAACGCAAGAAAATTTAAGTTCTGATCAATTTTTTTTCAGTGATTTGTTGCCAAGAGAAGTGGGCATAAAAACGTTGCAATGTTGAGTTATTTCTTGCATCCCAGCAGACACCCGGGTTTTTATGTACGTTTGACCCAACACTAAAGAACTTTGGTAAATATCTATTTGAGATGTAAATGAAATAACTACTGACACGAATAAAATGTATCTAAGGGAAGTAAATAAAAAATATCTATTATTTAACGGATCGTAGTTATCTCCCTTGATCATTGCATTGAACACGCTATGTAGGGCTATGTACATTATTTAGTTAAAGCTGCATTTATGACCGAGTGTTTTGGCAATTGTACGCTAGACTTTTTATTTTGTATATAAAATCATTGCTTCAACTAGTATTTCTTGTGCACAATAACTTGACATTTCTATAAAGTGTTCTGCTCAAAAACAAATTGAGTGGCTTTCAGTTTTAGATAAACACATATTATTAATGTAGGAATACAAGTGAAGTCTAGCGTACATCTTCCAGGGCGTTAGCAAAAAGTTGAGATTCGTCCACAGGATTTTCGAGCCACATTTCGAAGCGAAAAGCTTCAAAGACAAATTGCTATTTTCGATTCATTTTCAAAAATGTTCGACCAAAGTTGTGAGCAAAAAGTTCTGATTCGTCAACAGAAATTGCATACCAAATTGAGAAGCGAAAAGTTCGAGGACGAATGGTAAATTTTCGATACGTCCACAGAATTTCGTACCTAACTTGAGAGCGAAAATGTCGAGGACAAATTGAAATGTTGACATTTGTACACAGATATTTTCTACAAAATTATAGAGCGAAAAATTCAGAGGACAAATCGAAATGCAGCGATTTGTCCACTGATATTTCGTGCCCAAATTAGAAGCAAAAAGTTCGGAGGATAAATTGTAATTTTCGATTAGTCTTTATAAATGTTTTACCAAATTTTGGGCAACAATTTCGAGGACGAATGGTGAATTTCGTCCACAGAATTCTCGCACCAAATCACGGAGCGAAAAGTTCCTGGGATAAAATGTAATTTTCCATTCGTCGTTAGAAATTTTCAACCTAATTTATGGCTAACAGTTCGGTATTATATTATTTCGATTCGCCCCCAGAAATTTCGTACTTATTTTTTGAAGCGAAACGTTTCAAGAACAAATGAACAATATCAATTCGTCATCGGAATTTTCGTACCAAATTTGATGGCGTACAGTTTGAAGAACAAGTAGACATTTCGATTCGCCCTTGCAAAGTTCCTACCTAATTCAGTGCGAAACGTTCCGAGGACGAGTAGATATTTCGATTCGCCCACAGAAATTTCGTACTTAATTTGGAGCGAAAAGTTTCAAGAACGAATGGAAAAATATCGATTCATCCTCAGAATTTTCGTACCAAATTTGATGGAGAGTTCCACGAACGAATATACATTTCGATCCCAAATTTGAATGGGCGAATTGAAATATCTATTCACCTTTGGACCTTTCCGCCATTAATTTAATAAGAAATTTTTGTGGGCGAATCGAAATTTCTATTCGTCGTCGGAATTTTTTCGCCTTTAATAAGGTACAATATTTGCATGGGCGAAGAGTTTTTAGTACAAATAGATATTTAATTACATAATATTACATATTTATTTCCCATGCAAAATCGTAATGAATTTGGGAGCGAACAGTTCCGAAAAAAAGATAATTAGATTTGTCCACAGAAATTTCGCATTTTATTTGGTAACGAATAGTTTTAAAGACGACAGGCAAAATATCGATTCATCCTTAGAATTTTCGTTCCAATCTTGGTACCAAAAATTTTGAAGACGAATTGCGAAATTTTTTTTTTCGCCACAGAATTTTCATTCTAAATTCAGGATGAAAAATTCCGAAGACGACTTGATACTGCGATTCGCCCATAGAAATTTCGTACTTAATTTGGGAGCAAAAAGTTCTAAGAACGAATGGCAAAATATCGATTCGTCCTCGGAATTTTCGTACCAAATTTGGGACATTCAAAGGACGAATGGCAAACAGCGATTCGTCCTCAGAATTTTCGTAATAACTTGGAAGCGGAAAATTCGAAGGAAGAATAGATATTTTGATTTGCCCTTGCAAATTTCGTACCCAATTCAGTTATTAACGTTCTAAGTCTCGCCCATAGAAATTTCGTACTAATTCTGGAAACGAAAAGTTCATAGGAAGAATGGAAACATTTGGATTCATCCGCCAAATTTCCGTACCATCTTAATACCAAAATTTTTAAAGACTTTTCGTCCACAGAATTTTTAAACCAAATTCAGGACATAAAATTCGAAAGACGCATTTCGAACCGAATTCAGTGATATACGTTCCGAGGACGAGTAGATACTTCGATTCGCTCACAGAAATTTCGTTCCACATTAGGGAGCTAAAAGTTCCAAGGACGATTGGCAAAATATCGATTCGTCCTCTGAATTTTCGTACCAACTTTGGGAGTGAAAAAATCCAAGGACGAATTGCAAAAATCGATTCGTCCTCAGAAGTTTTGAACCAAACTCGGGAGCGGAAAATTCAAAGGACGAATTTTCGATTACGATTCGCCCTTGCAAATTTCGTACCCAATACACTAGGTTTGGGAGCGAAAAGTTCCAAGGACGAATGGAAAAATATCTATTCGTCGTCGGAATTTTCGCTCCTAAATTGGGTACGAAAAACTCAAGGACGAATCGCAAAAATCGATTTGTCCTCAGAAATTTCGAACCAAACTCGGGAGCGGAAAATTCAAAGGACGAATTTTGATTCGCCCTTGCAAATTTCGTACCCAATACACTAGGTTTGGGAGCGAAAAATTCCAAGGACGAATGGCTAAATATCTATTCGTCGTCGGAATTTTCGTACCCAATTTAGGAGCGAAAATTTCGAAGGACGAATAGGTATTTCGATTCGCCCTTTGAAATTTCGTTCTACGTTTGGGAGCGAAAAGTTCCAAGGACGACGGGCAAAATATCGATTCGTCCTCTGAATTTTCGTACCAAACTTGGGAGCGAAAAACTCAAGGACGAATTGCAAAAATCGATTCGTCCTCAGAAGTTTCGAACCAAACTCGGAAGCGGAAAATTCAAAGGACGAATTTCGATTCGCCCTTGCAAATTTCGTACCCAATACACTAGGTTTGGGAGCGAAAAATTCCAAGGACGAATGGCTAAATATCTATTCGTCGTCGGAATTTTCGTACCCAATTTAGGAGCGAAAATTTCGAAGGACGAATAGGTATTTCGATTCGCCATTTGAAATTTCGTTCTACGTTTGGGAGCGAAAAACTCAAAGGACGAATTGCAAAAATCGATTCGTCCTCAGAAGTTTCGAACCAAACTCGGGAGCGGAAAATTCCAAGGACGAATTTCGATTCGCCCTTGCAAATTTCGTACCCAATACACTAGGTTTGGGAGCGAAAAATTCCAAGGACGAATGGCAAAATATCTATTCGTCGTCGGAATTTTCGTACCCCAATTTAGGAGCGAAAATTTCAAAGGACGAATAGATATTTCGATTCGCACTTTGAAATTTCGTTCTACGTTTGGGAGCGAAAAGTTCCAAGGACGACGGGCAAAATATCGATTCGTCCTCTGAATTTTCGTACCAAATTTGGGAGCGAAAAACTCAAAGGACGAATTGCAAAAATCGATTCGTCCTCAGAAGTTTCTAACCAAACTCGGGAGCGGAAAATTCAAAGGATGAATTTCGATTCGCCCTTGCAAATTTCGTACCCAATACACTAGGTTTGGGAGCGAAAAGTTCCAAGGACGAATGGAAAAATATCTATTCGTCGTCGGAATTTTCGTACCCAATTTAGGAGCGAAAATTTCGAAGGACGAATAGATATTTCGATTCGCCCTTTGAAATTTCGTTCTACGTTTGGGAGCGAAAAGTTCCAAGGACGATTGGCAAAATATCGATTCGTCCTCTGAATTTTCGTACCAAATTTGGGAGCGAAAAACTCAAGGACGAATCGCAAAAATCGATTCGTCCTCAGAAATTTCGAACCAAACTCGGGAGCGGAAAATTCAAAGGACGAATTTTGATTCGCCCTTGTAAATTTCGTACCCAATACACTAGGTTTGGGAGCGAAAAAATCCAAGGACGAATGGCTAAATATCTATTCGTCGTCGGAATTTTCGTACCCAATTTAGGAGCGAAAATTTCGAAGGACGAATAGGTATTTCGATTCGCCCTTTGAAATTTCGTTCTACGTTTGGGAGCGAAAAGTTCCAAGGACGACGGGCAAAACGAATCCTCTGAATTTTCGTACCAAACTTTGGAGCGAAAAACTCAAGGACGAATTGCAAAAATCGATTCGTCCTCAGAAGTTTCGAACCAAACTCGGAAGCGGAAAATTCAAAGGACGAATTTCGAATCGCCCATGCAAATTTCGTACCCAATACACTAGGTTTGGGAGCGAAAAGTTCCAAGGACGAATGGCAAAATATCTATTCGTCGTCGGAATTTTCGTACACGAATTTAGGAGCGAAAATTTCGAAGGACGAATAGGTATTTCGATTCGCCCTTTGAAATTTCGTTCTACGTTTGGGAGCGAAAAATTCCAAGGACGAACGGCAAAAATCGATTTGTCCTTACCTAACTAGAGCGGAAAATTTAAAGGACGAATGGCATATCGATTCGTCCTCGGAATTTTCGTACCAAAACTTCGAAGGACGAATAGATATTTCCATTCGCCGTTGTAAATTTCGTACCCAAGTCAGTGACAAACATTCAGAGAACGAATATGTATTTCGATTCGCCAATAGAAATTTCTTAATCTGGGAGCGAAAAGTTCAAAGGACGAATTGAAAAATATCGATTCATCCTCCGAATTTTCGTACCAAATATGATTGCAGTTTCAAGGACGAATGGCAAAAAATAATTTCGTACTAATTGTGCTAGCTATAATTTCCGTTGAAATTCTTATTCATTCTCGGAATGTTCGTACCAAATCTGGTAGTGAAAATTTCCCGAGATAAATATTTTTCAATTTGCCCGCAAAAAAACTCGTTCCAAATTTTCGTGGCGAAAAGTTCCGATGACGAGTGGTGAAATTGCAATTTGTCCACACAAATTTCTAACCAAAATAGTGTGCAAAAAGCTCCAAAGACCAACTTAGATACTTTGATTCATCAATGAATGGGGTGTAAAATTGCGAGGACAAATAGCTATTTCCATTCGCCAACAGAAATTTCGTACCAAATTTGGGAACGAAATTCCAAGTAATAAAAAAGACAGGTTTTTAGACATGTAATTGGGCAACAAACATCTCAAGGACAAAATGACCGAGACGACTTGTTTAAAAGTGGGCAGGCCAGAATTATATCATGTACAAGAAAATTGATATGTTGATTCTTCATGTTTTCTATAAACAACCATTATATTACATCGACCAGCTTGAAAAGTTTGATGATTTTAATACAATCTGAAATGAAATGTTAAATTTGATAAAAAATAAATCATGAAAATATAAAATTCAACAAGTGCTCCAGTGAGCCAGGCAAAATACGCCCGAAGATGGTTCAACTCAAAACGAAAGTTACTATCGGACAATAGCTTTAAGCTAGTGTTATACATGTATGTAGTTGACTATAACCGACTCTAAATAAAGATTATCTTATCTTATCTTACTATAATTTAAGGCAAGTAATGAAGGAGTTGTCTTCACAGAGAAAATATTTCAAAAGAAAATGATGGATTTTGAATGATGTTCCCTTTTTAAGTCCAAGGGAAATAATGAAAAAAATGAAATCTGCATTATGTCTCCTTTATGCACAAGTAGGTATCAACATCTGTCATCAGTGGGACTTCAAAGAACATAAGTCATGTAATGAATGAGGAAATAATGCAAAAGTAAATGATAAATTAAAATTATGACCCCTGAATGCACAACTAGTAATCAATATTAATCATCAGAGAAAGATGTAAGAAAATAATTCAAGTAATAAAGATGAAGTAATAAAGGATGTGATGCTTGCCCAAGAAATCTCTTATAAATATAATTATATAAAATGAAACTAGTTTCAAAAGTAAATGATAGTTTAAATTATGTCCCCTTGAAGCAAAATTTGTCATCAATTTCTGTCATCAATGATACTTTCAAGAACATAGGTCATGTACTAGTAATAAAGGAGAATTGTCCACTAAAGAATTGGTGCTTATGTACCGTATTTTGACGTATAAAATACGCATTCGTGTATAATACGCACCAAAAAAATGACTAAAATCTAAAGAAAAAAACTTTTTGACGATATTTCGGTAAAGTCGTAAGGAAAAATTTCGGCCGATTTTTCTAAAAAATCGAAAGTTTCAAAGATCGCAAAATCATACTCTGTCGTGAAACACACTTAAAATTACTGTGTTACGGCCTATCAACCAAACGATCATTTATCTATAAGTGATTGGTACTTTAAAATTATAATAAATATAAGGTAAGTCAATTGTAGATGTTCTCATTATCAAACAATTGCAAAACATAGTCAAACAGTTCAGTGTACTAACATTGTTTATATTTATATATATCCATAAAAATCTTGTAAATTTGGGCATATGATTCAATTTTAATCTGTGTTTTAACCCATTTCATTCTATGACCTTATTAGATAAAGTCGCATTGATTTTTTTCAGTTAAATTCATTTATTAACAGTGCATAATTTTTTTTATAAGCATGTCTTTAACTTGTATTTTTTTAATTAAAAATCGCAGTAATAAAATTGTTATCAATGAATCTATAATTTAATTGTCTTTCCAAAAATGTATATTTTTATACACTAATCTTTAATTTTTTTTCTATTTACTTAAAACCGACCAACAGGTCTCAATAATTTACAAAGACATCGACCGTCACTATATAATTATGGTTGACGGTAAAACATCAAAGAAGCCGATACGCCGTTACTAAGTTCAAAGATACGAAGAGCAGACACACATTGATTTAATTGTTAAACTTTTGTTAAATCACATATTAGAATTGAATTATATGCCTATTTATTATAAGATCGTTTATTGATATTTATAAATATAAAAAATGTTAGTACAATAAACTGTTTGGCAATTGTTTGATAATGAGAGCATCTCAAATTGACATACCTTTTATTGACGACAATTAAGTTTACTCAAACTGTAAAACAAGGTGCAATTATCCGTCATAGCCTGACCTTCTATGCATTAATTAACTGCCAACTTGTAATGCTTTCCTAATAACAATTGACACGTGTCAAGTTTGTATATTAAAAAATTTAATCCTTTTGTTCGCTGATTGTTTTTCACACATCATATAATATGACGCTTGGGAAGTAAAATTGAGTTATTGCTTGATTAAACATAAACCTTTTTACCCCATAAATTTATACAAACGAACACAAATTAACAACAAACATGGAAAGCAATTATTAATAATTTAACTTCTAAATTAAAATTTATTATGAATTAACAAACAACATTCACAACGTTACAATGAAAGAAACATCGGCAGATCAAATAGCGCGATCGCTAGTTTTTATCATTAACCCGTACATAGTCAGGGTTTTACAGAATTACTTCCCTTTTTAATAATACGCCATTTGCAAATTTTGACGATTTTTCGTCTATGACTCGACGATTTTTCGTTGTTTACGGATAAAACACGCATCAAAAAAATGAAGTCAGATTTGGAGGAGGAAAAGTGAGTATTTTATAGGTCAAAATACGGTATATATAATTTAAGGGAAATAAAAAGTAAATGATAAAATTTGAATTACTTCCCTTTATGCACAACTAGACATCAATATCTATCATCAGTGAGAGTTTCAAGAAAATAAGTCAACTAGTAAATATGGAGTTGCTTGTTCAAAAATTCCCTCGCAAGTATATATGAAAGGGAAATAATCCAAAAGTATTTTTTATTTATTTATTAGAGTTAACGCCGTATCAACACAATTTAGGTCATTTCACGGCGTCCAGCACACCTAACCTAGCTTTCCTGGACCATTGTCTATAACCAGTACTCACCTACCCTTCCACAAGGCCGGAAACTTCTCCATAGTATCTAACCAATGGAGGAAAATCGACATTATTGTCAAATTTTCATGGAAGAGTATAACCTCCCCGGGTGGGATTCGAACCCGCACCCCCTCGGGCACGAGTATCCAAATCCCGGCGCGCTACCAACTGCGCTATCGACCCGGGTAAAATCCAAAAGTAAGGCCTCAACAAGTAGATCATATGTTCTATGGATTCGCTCGCACCTTAACTTTGACTGTTTTTACAAAAAAAAATATTTTTATTTCCTCGCTGGCTCATAAAAATTTGGTCAAACCGCTATATAAAGCAACTGAATTAAGATTTTACTTACTTTTTTTTCTTCGCTCGCTTGCCCCATTTTTTTCCAGAAAAATCCGCAGAACACATGATCAACTTGCAGTGGCCTAAATGAAGAAATATAGAATATAACCCCTTAATAACTAGACATCAATATCTTTTATCAGTTAGAAAATAGGCTGAATAGTAAAGGAGGAGTTGCATGCACAAGATGTTACAGAAAGACAGACAGACGGACGGATGAATGAACAACTAGCGCCATAACATACGACTGTTTTTTAAACATGCGTATAAAAATATTGAAACAGAAAATACATTAGAAACACCTAGGATTTTTTAAATTTGTTTGGTTTAACGCCGTAGCAACAAATTATATAAGTCATATAACGGTGGTCAGTCAACCTACTCACTCCTCCTGGAAAGGCTAAATCTTTGGATTTAGCTGTTAACCAACTACTAAGCGCATACTTTCGTCGGGGACTGACAACTGCCCTACATAATTAATAATCATTGGTAGGAAGAAGAAATGGCAAGAGAAATAATTTCATGACCAAGCTCCACGAAAGTGTGCCCCGCCCAGGAATCAAACCCACGACCCCTCTATCAGTAGACTTGCGTGCTACCAACTGAGCTAGCCGGTATTTAAAATACAAAATGTAGCTCTTTTTATAAGGGAGGTAATTAATTACTCCAGATGACAGTTTTAACAAATTATTTATCAAACTCCTCACAGCAGTTACATCAAATATTGCTTACAATAAAGGGAAATAACCGCTGTGCGAAGTTTGATTAATTAGCAATCACAATCTAATTAACAAGTGACATCATTTAACAAATTCGAGAAATAATGATAAAAAGATATTTTACTTACATTGGTGTTATGATAATCTTGTTGTACTGGTTGCCAGGGTTACATCACTGTTCAACTGAAAAACAAGAAAAATAAATGGAGTAAAATAAACAAGTAATGTATAATCTTACAACTATCAACAAATAGAAGAATCATAAAACTTACAACAATACAACACAAAAAAATACAAATTTAATACTATATTTCATATCATAGCATCTTATAACACTTGTAAAGTAAGATTTTAATATGATACAGACTAAAAGTCAGAATAGATTTCAAAATAATGCCAAAGCCCTCCCCCCAGCCACGCCATATGACCAATACCCCCTTCATAATGTTTCAGTGGTCTCGAATGTCAATGCAGTATAACTGGAAATATCCTGGCCAGTTATATATAAATTTCCTTGAAGTTGTATGCTGGAGAGTACAATGTACAATACCAATCTGTGTCAGTCTTGGAAATATTCAATTAAGTTTGGAGGATGCAGTTTGAAATGTTTGAAATGCAGAAAAGAAGGGACAAACAGACAAAATAGAAGAGGACTTACAGATGGACAAACAGACAAAAGTGATCACAAATAAAGCTCACAATGAGCATAATGCTTATGTGAGCTAAGAAAGATGGTGCAGTAAATTCATTCAGAGGAAAATTAAGTTCAGTAAGCTCTTATTCTGCATGGTAGAATAGGTGTCAATTTTTAGGGGCTTTAAACGAAGTTTGGTAAAAAAATATCCAATGTGCTGTAATCCCAAACAAACAATTAACAATACAGTACAACATTGCTTGAAAAGCATTCACAGACAAGAACGAGTGTGTTGCAGTTCAGTTTGTTGTTCTGCAGAGGATAAATTCAATTAAAATAACACCTAAGGGAAACATCCAAAACTGTTGTTGTGTAGAGGATTTGGTCTGATGAGGACCTACAGAAGTTATACAGAACATGTAATATTGTCATAGCTGCATTTACAATACTAGTGGTACTATTTAGGGTACAATGTAACTATTATATTACAATTACTAATGTTTGAATCAATTATTTATATAAAGAAGGGTGGCAATTATGATTTTATTAACTTAACTAGTATCACGTGTATTTAGGTAAAGATAATCCTAAATGTATGTATGTGAAGTCAGAAGTACAGCAGTAACTATAGCAATACAGCAGTAACTATAGCAATACAGCAGTAACTATAGCAATACAGCAGTAACTTTAGCAGTAAAAGTAACCTACTAGAAATTTCAGCAATACAACAGTAAACCTTTTCAGCTAGACATTTCAGGAGTGAAGAATTACTAAAGCTATACAGACATTTTCAAAAGTTTACTGCTGAAATGTTTAGCAGTAAATGTTTACTGCTGCACTTCAGTACTAATTAATGTAGAGAACAAGAAGCGCCGCAATGCGACAAAACCAGGTTTTCAACGACCAAGTTTGGATGTGACAGAAATGATTCATTTGAAAGCAACAAAATCAATACATGCAAAATGAAGCAATTACGTGGAAACTGAATTTCTAATTTAGCAACAGTGACCTTGACCTTGATCACAGACAATTGGGTAGCGATCCCAAGCTGTCTCTTGATATCAGCTACCAATACACCAAGTTTGTTGTCAATAGGTCAAAGCAAACTAAAGTTATTGAGCGGAAACTGAAATTCTATTTTTAGTGTCAGTGACCTTGATCTTGATCACAGACACCTGGGTAGCAATCCCAAGCTGCCTCTTAATATAAGCTACCTATACACCAAGTTTGGTGTCAATAGGCCAAAGCAAACTAAAGTTAATGAGCGGAAACCAAAAGTTGGTTTTTGTTGAAAACCTGGTTAATGAACACAGGATAGATTGTAAATGATAAATAAATTCATTTTCTGTTTCTTTCTACATAATTAATACATACATGTATTTTGGTTTTTTTTCAATTTATTAAATAATTATCATAAAAGCCATTGTAACATATTTCTGCCATGATTTTGAGAATAATGTTTGCAACAACTAATTCTATGTGACATAGTAAAGTACAGTTGGAAAATCAACCATTTAAGCTCTGTAACACATTAAGTTTGAAGTTGCTCCCAAATATAGGAATCACAATCTTACAATAACAATGAAGTCAATACATTTTTAATCATTACTAGCATATTTTAATTTATCAGGGTTAAAACACATAATTACATCACAATTAAGTAAAATACATACAAATCATCCAGTCATAAACTGTTATACCAATTATCAAACTTAATCTAGAGTAAGTTATAGTAAACAAAGCCATGAGCATGCATAAAAATCACTTTCATATAATAAATAAAGCTATATTGCCTATCATAACTATTACTCAATAGCTTAATGAATAATACTCAATACCCTCAACTACCAGTAAAACAACAAAATAAGTTATCATACACCATTACCAAATACAGGAATGTAATAATAAAATGATGACCTAACCATGTAAATTATCATATTTCTAGAGTTTGTTTAAATTTCATCAATTTGTACTTATATGTACAGTACCGTATATAATATATGTAAGAGCACCCTAGCTATATTCACATTCTATGTTCAACTATTGTTCATTGTACATGTATATGTTTTATACTCAATCTAGCAGTCTAAACAGTATAGCCACCCTGGAAAACATGGTCAAATACCGCAAGACTACCTGGAACAACATTCCATTTATATCTGAGTTTTTTTTTATTGTACATGTATACATTTTATACTCAATCTAGCAGTCTAAGCAGTAAAGCCACCTTGGAAAACATGGTCAAATACTGCAAGACTACCTGGAACAAAATTCCATTTATATTTGAGTTTTTTTTTATTGTAAATGAATACGTTTTATACTCAATCTAGCAGTCTTAACAGTATAGCCACCCTGGAAAACATGGTCAAATACTGCAAGACTACCTGGAACAAAATTCCATTTATATCTGAGTTTTTTTTTTATTGTAAATCAATACGTTTTATACTCAATCTAGCAGTCTTAACAGTATAGCCACCTTGGAAAACATGGTCAAATACTGCAAGACTACCTGGAACAACATTCCATTTATATTTGAGTTTTTCATTGTACATGAACACATTTTATATTCAATCCAGCTGTCTTAACAGTATAACCACCCTAGAAAACATGGTCAAATACCGTCAGATTGCTTGGATCAAAACTTCTTTTATATCTAATTTATTTCTAGCATCATTAGTGACAACTACATATATTTTGAAATTACTTTTAATTATTTTTGCTATTGGTGTTTTCCTGAGTCAAACTTTCCAACATTTAATGATGTATAACCACTTCATTTGTCAGATACATTCAGTAAAGGTATAACTATCATTCATTTTAATACGTAGCATTTTATATGAACACTGATTTTACACAGCCAGACTTAGGTTACTAAATTGTACTTTAAAATTAGATTGAAATAATTTGGTACTTAAGATGAATGCTCAGACTGAATGACATTGAAGTAAACACTTAAATATGATATAATTATTATAATCTTAACATCTTATCACATTATTTAGTGGGTTAACTAGTTACATCACTAGTTTACCACAAACATTAAGCTGGTAAATTATACAAAAATGGCAGTTGCAGGCACTAACTTGCATTTATTTTCTGTTATAATTATTAATTTATTGAATAAAAAAACTAGTTACATAACTAGTTAGCCACTTAATTAACATTTTAATTATGTAGTTTACTGGTGGCAGAAATATGATACCATATTGTTCAAATGATTTTCTTAAAATTAACAAAATTATTCCATTACTTGTTCATAAACTATCCATATTTTATTCTCTACAAATAAACTATTATGTAAAGTCAAGTATTATCAGTTGCAATTTTTAATACGGGTATTACTTATTCCTACTTCACACTGTACTGGTGTAAATACTGGTACATTCCATTTGGACACTCAGGCAAACCGGGACTAACACCGTAGTGACGCCGTTGAAAATCACATTTAATCAGAATAAACCTCGTTGAATTAGTAATCACTAGGGAAGGATGTTAAAAAGAAGGACAGTGTTTAAAATCTAAATACAACCAAGATTCATCAGGATTTTTCAAATATTTTTCAAATATATTGATTACTGTATTGCGCCATGATAATAATACATAATTCTTTTAAAATGGCTATTGACACACTGCATAAAAAACACTCTGAACTAATTTACACTCAAACAGACTCAACATTGGGTACAATTTTATTAATGTATTTATGACTGGTATTAAGTTTTTTAGGACCAAATCATGCTTTATTTTCCATATAAGTCAGGACTTAACATTAACTTTTAAAACAGGTTGTCCAGCTGGACAACCACCTATATGATTTAATTGCCCGTATCAAATGTTTACTAGCAGTTACAGGTAGCCTGAACCCAAACATAGCTGGTCAGGGGCAATCAGATTACCTTAATGTCAAGCCCAAATGGAAAAGCAGTTTATTCCTACTATTATGACCAAATACCAAGCAGTATGAGACATTGCTATGCATTTATTAACATCAGATGAAATTCTAGTGAAAATGAAAATTGAACTTAATTATCCTCTGAATGAATTTACCACACCAACTAACAGTTATCACAGGTAGTCAAATAAAACTGAATATACTGACAGTGACTGACAACAAGAAGAGACAGGGCTTTCAAATCAAAGAACATGAAATCCATAAATAATAGTTTGTTCCAAGATGAAATATGAAGAAGTAATTTAAAGTTCTATGCCCATTATGACTGATGATTGTATCAACAGTCAGAAAGAAAGACATTTAAGAGTCATTTTAAAATCTAAAATAAAAGAGACATATTAATGGGCCAATATGTTCCCATATATCCTAATGTATAACAGAAATTCAAAATATTTAGGTATTTCTTTAATTTCAAAGCAGAAAAACTAGAACACCCCATGTGCAAATACAACATCCTTGTGATTCTACTTGAACTTATTGACAGCAAATGTAAGACCATAGACCATACCATATTGATTACATGTTTAGGTTCTGATCAAAATATTCAGTTCCTATTATTGTTTTAACATTTGAAATGATTCCAAGATATATTATTGATAAATCAGTCTACTCAGTAAAATGATTATTTCTATTTTATTTTTTATACTGGGTTTAAAAAACACAAATATTTAAAACAATTTAGGTTATTTTACAGTAGCCAGTGCACCTAACCTAGCTTTCCTAGACCCTTGTCTACAACCAATACTCAACTACCCTTCCACAATGCTGGACAATTCTCCGTATACCTTAATAATGGAGGAAAATTGGCATTATCAAATTTTCATGGAAGGGCATAACCATTCCGGGTGGGATTCAATCCCATACCCACTTTGGAAAACTAAATTTTAAATCATGTCTGATGTACATGTGAGCTACAACCTGTGTTATAGACCTGGATGACATATTGGGTTGTATTTAACAGAGACTAACACATGTTTATATTCTTACATCAAACTTATATGGCATAAGTTAGCTTTATTCAGATGTTTGGCTTTTTATTGAATGGTCCAAAAGCCTACCACGTGCAATGGCTAAACATAACATCCATTATCAATTTAGTATGATCTAAATTTCACCTCTATATTTTATAAGAAGACCCTTATGCAGTCTTTAGCTACGTTTACAAGGTTAAAAACCTGGACTGTGTAATCAATGGGATCCTGCATTTCAAACATTTCAAACTGAAGGGAAAAAGAATGATTTCATGATTTCATCACCAGATTGTGTGAAAAGACTCTCTCCCTACAATGGAATAGAAAATTCCTGATCTAAAACAGGTTACACTCTTACGACAAGCAAGATAGTATTAACAAACACCCTTTCATATTTGTCAACAGTTTAAATACTGGGTTTAACACCGCGTCATCACAATATTTTAAGTTATATAACGATGTCCAGCGCACCTAACCTAGCTTTCCTGGAGCCATGTCTATATCCAGAACTCACCTACCCTTCCAAAAGGCCAGAAACTTCTCCATTCAACTTATTGATGGAGGAAAATTGACATTATGTCATATTTTCATAAAATGTTAATTTGTCAACAAAGTGGATACCCAATATTAAGACTAGAAAGGAATCCTATTAAAATCAGGATATGAAACAAGTTACTGAGGGCTGTCACAATTACAAAAGCAATGAAATTGGTGCAATCATTTACTTGGAATCTGTCTGAATTAGTAATTTAGCATTCATTTTGATTCATACATATAGAGGATTGCCTGCAAGACAGTAGTAAGTGCATTGTAAATGAGCAAGTTACTACAGTCTTGCGGGCAACTCTCGATATGACCATGGATCTAAGCAGATCAATACATTTTGTATTTACATCACAATGAGGAAATATGGGAAATAGATTCAGGTATCCATATATTAAATTTTGTTCTTTTCTGTGTGATAATAACAAGTTAACAGTCCCAGTGACATTACTTCTGGATCAACCCTCGTACTACTTTATTTTGAATTGTTGAGTATTAAATAGATGCCAGCAATCTGACACTATCCTTTTTATCCAGTAATTTTATAAAAATATAATAAGCCTATTAATACAGTTGAAATCTGAGTTTCTTGCAGAAATAGAAATCTAAATCAATTAACCAGTTTATCATGACAGCCCTAGAAACAATCCCAACAAGGAGCCCAACAAAATATATAACCAATCATAGGAACTAACTCCTTATAAAGGGAAAACAAAAAATAGAGCTGGTGATGAAATCATGAAACAATTCCTTATCTAGCTCACAGTATAGTTAACCAGAATTCAACCGATCTCATTGAAATCAGATTGCATGTATCTCAATGACATGCAGCCCAATTCCTATCTAAAATATTGTATAGTCCAACAAAACTAGAATTCTTTCAAAAATCCATAACATATTGTAGTCCCAACAATATTAACCTGAGCTTGTTTTTTTTGTAACATCCTATTCAACACAATCATATTTAGGTCGTGTATATGACGGCTAGCTCTTCTTACAATAGGTTTCCTGGACACTTTTCTATCACCAGTACTAACTTACCCTACCACGAGGACGACAACTCAGGTATAAGGTATGACCTACGGCAACCGTGCTCGAACCCCAGATCTCTGGATTCGAAGTCAGACATGCTAACCACTAGGCCACGGTCGTGGCTTAACCTGAGCTTGACCTATATTCATGATGAATGTATTATACACTGAAAATATTTGGTTTTGTCCATTAGGCAAGAAAGTTCTGAATTTTTAATCACAAGGACACATTCTAATCTATATTGAGGCTTCTTATATGTACCTGCCTAAATCATAATTATGACTACAATATGGTCATACATATCTTAGAGGAAACTCACCATTTAATGTAAGTGAAGCATGTAATTATATCATAATAGGTAGTTCAAGCTCAAGTTAATATTGTTGGACTATATTATGGGAACTTAATTGGCTGCGATTTTCTCCATACATCACTCAATGTTATAGAAGCCTTTATAAACATTCTTAAGAGTTTTCAAGTCTATGATCTCACATGACAAATCAATTTCGACAGTCTCAGGTCAGATGCCTGATGGTGGGACACTAGCTTACACAGTAACTTGAACAAGATCTGATTTCAATGAGATTGGTATACAACTGGTAGGCTAAAACTGTGAGCCAGATCCCCATACATCCCCCAAACAGAATTGAATTAAAGTTTTACCAACACAGATTGGAACAGGTAAGTATTTCTCCAACATACAACTTGCCAGAACTTTATATATAACTGACTTGTCAACTGATCCATCAACACTACTGCCACCGAAACATCCCACCCCCCTTCCCCCCCTATTGGTCATATATTGTAGCTACGAATTTTGAGTTTTAAAATCTATCCCAACTTTCTTCAGAGGCATAAATAAATATGTTTGAAACCTAATAAAAGTATAAAGAAACAGTCTACAAGATTACAAGATACTATGATATAAAATATTGATGCAATCAAATAAATAAAATTAAAAAAATGTCCAAGTCAAATACTGTCTATTACATAATGATGAATGTGTATCTAAAAAGTTGGTAGTTGGCTGTTTAACTAAGGTTAGATGTCATGAAAGGTTAAACAGTAGAAGCTGAGAATTTCACAAGCTTTGAAGAGCAGAAAATATTGCTAAGTTTATAATAATGTCCAATTGAGGAAACTGGACAGTTGAGAAAACTGGACAGTATTGTCAGTACTGGCGCTGTGCAGTATTCTCAGCTTTTACTGTATGTAATTCACATGCATTACAAATCCCCTTTCATGATTTCAACTACAGTATTGTTCAACTAACTGACTACCTAATGAAATGTTAAATCAAATTTATCATTATATAAATATAACATGAAATAAACAAGTTAAAATAGTAACTAAAATTTTTAAAGACAAAGTACATCATACAAGACTTTATTTTTATTTTTTAAGTCTTCATACTAGAGCATTTCACGTTAGGTAGTCCGCATAGCAGAACTTGTAAGTGTATAAATCTTTTCTGACAAATAGTAAATATAACATATCATGCAGTTTTAGCCTTTCACTAATTCACAGTATCATATGAAAATGTATTCCAAAATGCCCAAATAAGTACAATAGCTACTGAATGGAACCAGTGAAATTTGATATTTTCTGTTTTAAGATTTGAAATGAGTTCACAAGCAATGATTCAGATACAGCAGTTTATTTAATATTAAAATGCAAACTGTGTATTAAATAGTAGCCAAATTTATTTACCTAAGATATTTTGTGCCACAGACACTAAGAATAGAAAAAAATGCATGAACAATTTTACAAGTATTGATCATTTTAAATAATAATTCGTCAGATTTTAACAATTCATACACTTAAAATGCTGTAGCCAAAAAACAGTGTTAGTTTTCTACGACTCATACCTGAATATCAGTTTCTGATTCTTATTCCAGTGGAAGATTCAAACTTACCTGTACTGGTCAGGTTGGTAGAGTGGTTTAATATATGGTCATTTGTCATAACAATGAGGGATATTTGCCAGTTATCTTTCCTTGATAAAATTTGAGGTGATCTACTTGGTAACTAGGTCCTATCAGTTAGAATCCTAAGATTTTATAATTGAATTTCTTTGATAATTTTAGTTAGGATGATAAAATAATTTACCAAATATCTATACGAAATCAGAATATGAATCAGTGTAATGCAATTTAGGTAGTTTTTCACACGAACAATCAAGATGAATAATTTTCAAACAAATTTAAGAATTTACAAAAAAAAGTTCAAGATTGACTTGGGGAAATTAGCATTGATAATTAAGAAAGGGAAAAAATCTGAATAAACCAACTAATTGGACCAACCTAATTTAATAGTGCACAAGGGGAAACAACTGACTAATATTCCTTATTGTTCTTCGAACGCTTCTATTCAGTTTACGATCAATGAAAATGAAATGTGCCTAAGAACAGTTCATTTTTTCTCATCTGTCAAAACAAATAATTTCACGTTGATTTTGTAGGTTAAAATTATTGTCTTCTTACTTTCATGATTTTCCTAAAGTGTGTATTATGATCAAGTAGGGCTGATTATGTCATATGATTGTTTTTAGTCAAAATACGTATTTCAGTAATGACGGTGCCTCAAGTATGAATATAATTCATTCAGTTACCGTGAAAATAATCAAGCATTGACAGTTGAGAAAAAACAAACTATACAATCGAGTGGTACATGGTTAAGTGGAAATGGTCAAGCCATTGTTTAAGGTAGAATTCCCATAATGCCAATTTACAGTGTTTAATAGATTTGAAAACCATGATTAAACACAATATTTATCATTCGTTACAACACGTTAATCATTTCGCATGGATTTATATAACATCTTTCGATTAAAATATTTAACAAAAACTTTTAAGGAGAGTTATTATCTCCCTTTGATATGAACATGATGTAGCCTGGAACCCCATTGTATCGATCTACTTAATTGTAAACATCAAATTTCAAAACAAAATAAACCATTTATCTTGTTATTTCTGCATTTCAATTGTCTTTAATGTCCATTTAATCCAGTTATATCAAAGTTTCTTCAATAAGTTTTAATTTCGGCAAATAACTTGTCAATATACAAAAGGGGGGTAAGTCTGAGGGAAATATTACGTCACGCCATTGTATCGATGCATTGTGGGAAAACAGTTCACAAATATGGAAGGCCAGAGTTGTTTTAGTGCTTACAACTGTTGACTTACTGACAGAGTCCCTCTCTCTTAAAATATTATTAATCATTTAAAGGGAAGCTGATTAAGACATCAGAGGTGGGTTTCATAGGATCTTACACAAGAAACTTTCAGAAACATGCAGAAAAACTAGGATAAATGGAGAAATCATGCAAAAAATGCTACTATAGACATGTTTCCATCGTAAAATTCTATCAAAAGCCATGCAACAGTAAATTTGACCTAGTTAACGTTGTAAACAATCGGCAGGTGGCGTTGCAATCAAAATATTGCGAGATCAATAAATAGCATGATACAATGGATAGATCGATACAATGGGGTTCGAGTATATGTACAAAATAACCGATAATAGAATTTAAAAATCTGACATAGTAAAAACATTAGAAATACAATGTACAATTAGATATCACTTTTCTAAAATAATATAAAAATAATTTTGTATAATTATGAGAGTTCTACCTTAAGTTTTACCTTATTGCATAATATACAGTGCCCTCCATAAGTACTTTGATAAAATCCTGTTTTCTGGATAACCAGTTTCTAAGCACATTGCAAAATCAGGCTATATCAGTTTATAAACATACATTATTCAAACTGTGCAACATAGAAAAGCTTATTAATCTTAAAATCACTAGCACTAAGCATGATCAGTTTTTCTCAAAACTCAAAATTTCATTTGTCCAAAAATGTTTGGAGGACACTGTAACTATTAGTTAAAGATATAACTAAACAGTGCTTAGGACACAATTTGTCTTTCTGTATCGAGTGCTATGTCTATATACTGGATTTAATGACGTGTGCACTAACTAGGTTATTTTCTGATGGCCAGCGCACCTAACCTAGCTTTCCTGGAGCTTATCTATCACCAGTACTCACCAACCTTAACAGAAGACCATCAACTTCTCTTAAAACATTAATGGAAGTGAAACTGACATTTTTGTCAAATTTTCCTGCAATAGTGTAACTGCCCTTTGAGGATGAAATCTTGGCACGCTACCAACTGTGCTACAGACTCGGGTTAGAGTGCTATGTAAATAGTAAGAAGAAAAGATTGTGTTTTGCACCTGTTGATGAAATTAGATTGTCTTTGAACCCAGAAGTAATCAGTTTCTGAATACAACATACAGGAGTATTTTGATTACCTCTAGGATCAAAAATGATGTGAATGTACTCATTTAGACAGGTTGTTTTAAATGAACTATATATAGTGCATACAAGTTGACCCCGACCTGACCTTTATGCAAGAATATTTATTACATTGAATACGAATGTAATGTTAAATCTCGATAGCAATCGGATTATATCGCCGAGGCTCGAATGTAATTTTAACACAGGGATTAATTTTAAAGTACTTTTAAACATACAATGAGTGTTTATAACACATAGACCGGACCAGATGATTATACGATGAGGCTAGCTACCAATTCAAATGGTGGGGGTTTTAGCCCCACAACCGCCACCCCCATCCTTTTTATTATTAATTGTAATCAAAAAGGTAAGAACACGAGCTTCCCGTTGAATTCATTTGAATCGTGAGTTGTTATACATGCGGGCTGTGTATACTCTATTCATGTCTTGTTTTATCTTAAATACGTAACGAGCCGAAGTATAGAGTAGGCGTGGTATTGATTTTTGCCCGGATATGTGTAGATGATAATTAGATGCAAATGTGAAAGGTAAGGACGGCGTCAACTTGTACGCACTATACCAAGGGTTTAACAGAAAACTGTCTAACTTTCACAAGTTTTAGATCATTAAACTTTCTCAATAACTTTACACAGTTGAACTGAATAACTAGTATTTATACTAGGTATTTCTAAACAGTAGTATAAAACAGTCATTTTCTTAAAAAAGTGTAAGATAGAACAGTTTTCAATCAAGCTCTTGACATGGTTTTTTCTGGATTAGATTGAACCAAAGTCTAAAACTCCTGACCCAATATTTTCTTTCACTGAAATGTTTTACTAGTAATGATTTGTTGAATACCAAACAAAAGAAATTAGGAGTTATTATTTTTGAACTTTAGAACCAAAATTATCAAGCAGTATAAAGAATAAATTATCAAAACAGATACTGTACAGTCATATCAAAGGTAAAATGATACACCCTAAAAATACAGATTTTTCTAAAATAGTTTTGTGATCAACAACCAATGATCTGATGTAAAGTCTTCACCTTTAAATTCTTACAAACACTTGTTTAATTCATCATAATTTATAGAAATGAGTTGAATCATCAACTAGCCTGACTATAATGAAGTAATTATTTTCACTAGCCTAAATGAATTTACCAGCCACAGGAATGTGGCTAGAGGATTAAAGTGAAGACTTTAAAATGACAAGAATACTGAATATTATTATAAAATTCTATGCCTATACATTGTACACTGGGTTAGAAGTCAAAGACCTGAACCAAGGATGTGGAAATACCAATATATTCAACTAAGTCCACAAACAAAAGAACAGCAGTCTAGCAGAGCTTGTTTTGAATTTCAATTTCTAATACAAACTTATATTGTCATAATAAGCATCTTTGTCATTGAATAATGACATGTGAATACATTTTCAACTAATATTACAACTTATCCCCAAAATAGCAGATGAATTACAGAATCAATTTGCAAGCAAACTGTGACAGAGTTAAGTTGAACATAGGCATTCCACACTCCTTCCTTATGTAAAATTTAACTTTTCCTCCATTTTTTGTGAATATAGCTTGTTCATATTGACCAGAAACAAATGAATACAATAGACAATGTAGTAACAAATCTGTGACTAGCTTATCTCACATATATAATTGACATTGAAATTGTAAACCTAGTCTCAGGTCAATATGAGTGAACTATATAAGATTAAGGTTACACAGAAATTAAGAATTTTGGTGTGTTATATAATCTTGAATGTAAAAGATGGTAGCTCATGATCAATTATTACAGACAGCAACTCACAAAATAACAAAAGATAAGATTTCATTTCTACGATGAAATAAACTGTTTTTAACAGAAAGAAAAACTAATGAAAACATGTTTGCTAGAGTTTTTGATCACTTGAAGTTATGGAAACAAAATCAAAGCCAGTGAGTATATGACTTTGTAGTACAAAAAAATAACAGCTATGGAGGAAAAGAAAATGATTGTAAAAATGACTTTTTCTCTCTCTTTTTCATTATTATTGTTGAAAGTTAGCTCAGAATTTAAATTTATAAACCATAAAAGAGTGTATAAGTTACATTCATGACATGTAAAGTAAAATTAAGAAACATTTTACTTCTTTTGATTCAAATGTCAAGGCAATTATGGTATCATTAATTAGAATACATATTTCAAATGGTTGACACTCATTAGATATGCAATGAGTAGAGAAAAAGTCCAAACTATAACTATTGCTAACTAATCTAGCCAACTACCAGACTTCAGCAAAAATAAAATGCTTGCCAGTTTTACACCAAACCATGAGAACTTGCAACATTAATGAGTACAACCGTGCCATTACCTTAAACCTATACATTTTCATATAGACTTACATGAGTAGACAACAATTCCAGTACCAATTAACCTACAAATTCACCATATATTGGATTGGTAAAAAATGGCAAACAGATATTTCAATGAAGTCAGATTTGTGGAAAAATGGTCACTTTAGACATCCAAACTATTCTTTGGATATAGTAAAGTAACCATTTTGATATAAGGGGGTCAACATATATCACTATGTAATGACAGTATTGACTTGGCAAAAAACTGTAAAACTATAAGTAAATGTTAAGTTCTTAGCTTTTTCTTCTGTTGATGAGCTGGTCCGAATAAAACTTGTCTTGAGTTCTTTCTTCCAGCTTGGAATGACATAAGTTAATGTTATCATCCTGGAAACAAATAATCAAATGAAAGATAAATCAACTAAAATGTCACACCACATATCATATATAATGTATATTATACATAAAATTTGGGTTATAATGATCAAGCTAGCAATCTGTGATAAACATATTATTCAAAGGAGTGGGCATGGCTAAGTTGTAATCATTGGCTAGTCAGCTCCACTTAGGTTCAATCCCATCCAAAACCTACTCCATTGTTTCCTTGAGCAAGAAACTTTATCCTACTACATGTAGCTCAGTTCTGAAAGACCAGAAAGCAGACTTGAAAGGGATAAACCTTATTTAAGTTGCCAGAACTTTTTTCACAATCAAGCTAAAACAATTACTATACACTATAATATTCAATTGCAATGTGACTGAAGCATTATTAAGCATTTCATTCTAGTTTCATATTTATTAATCAGGTTTTCTAGGCAATATTATACACAGCTTAGTACTCATTATGTACATCATATGCATACATTGGTTACAACACAGCCTGACTTGTTTCCCTATACATACCTGTAAGTGCATACTAGACAAACAATATCTTTAAAAAGATATTCGGCACTATGCTGCCCCAGGTTAATTTTGTTTAAAGTATAAATAGTCGTGTTTGCTGTTCATGAGCGTACCACCATAAATGTATAATCAATTAAAAAAGTAAGTCACCCATAATACACAGAGAAAATAGTAACAGCAGTCTGTGCTATGCACCTGTTTATCACAAATAACCAATGGTACCATATCTTTAATCCATTTCTCTATACTGAAAGATAAATTCATTGGAAAACAGGTATGGTGGAGCAAATTGTATTGGATAAAATTTAGGACAAAAGTTGGCTTAGACAGTTGCGCAAAAAAAATTACTCACCAATTAGACATCCGTAAAAATCTTGTACTGTAGATACAGACTAAAACACATCACATGATTACGAGGTTGGATTCACATATTTGAATGTCTTGAAGAATGTAGATCTTTAGAATCCTGAAGCTGATCTGAAAAACAACAAAAATGTTGAATATGTTTTGGAATGTAAAAAAATTAAATTTATCGGTCAACAATATAGAACTAGTCCTCGATTAAATTTCATATTGGCAATCAAATAAGCTCACCAAAAAGAACAAACTTTAGAATATATTTATTTGGTCCATGAACTTAGTAAATGTACATGATGTAAAAAGTTAGCCAAGCGCAGCATATGATTGTGAAGGAATATGCATCAAGACCAATTTCAACCTTGTAAACTTATATTATATCAACCATAGTAGAGCAATTGGCTTACTGGATTATATACAAACCAACTTCCAATAAGATGATTTGAATTCAGTATCTTCTTAGAAACAACAGTCATAGCATATCTGTATACGTACTTACTTTTTCATTGATTCCCTACTATATTAACATTGTCATCTTTATTTATTTACTAACTATATTCTGCTTATTATGTCATCAATTCACTGGATTTAACATACTGAAAACAACTGAAATATTAAAAAATAACAAGTTTAAATGCAATATTTACAAAATATAATGATTAAGTTTGTTATCATAGATTATTTAATTACATGTATAATTAAAGACAAATTAAAACATTAAAATGTTTGTACAAAAGTATTAATTGTATTGCAAGATATTATCTTACATAGCAAAATTTATATTTGATTTGAAAACCATGATATAAATATTTAAATAAATATATATGATAAAATAACTTATCTTATTAGTCTTGTACTCTTCCTTTACCATGAGATGGTTACAGTATTAAAAGCTGATTTCAAAATGTATTCTTTTTACTGAAAAAGAAACCAACTGTTAAATATTCTGATCTGAAGAGAACCTCAATGGTGTTTTTTTTCTGAAACACATCTAATCAACTAAGTCGGTCAATAATAATGTATATGATTGTGCGATCTGAAGAAACTGTAACAGCAGTAGTTTAAAACAATACAGTTAAAGACAACATAAGTATAGACTGACTTTTACACTTTTTAAGAATGTTATAACATCTTTTATAATGAAACATTGAAGTATAATCAAGTTTACAAAAAAATCTAAATCTTGATTCTATTTGTCTTGTGATCTATTTTTAAAGAAAAATATTAATTTCATTGCAGTATCCAGCGATATCATTATAAAACGAGTGTTGAGTAAATGGGCTCATACTTAGGCCATGTTGTTGTTGACTACAAAGTTCATCCACCAAACCACTGAGGCTACAGCGTCAAGATGCATTGGTCAGTACTGACTACTTCCACTGATGTGATACTTTCTTTCTGGTTGAAGCAGCTCGTAACCCTGAGAAGGGAGGCAATTTCAGGTGCTGACCCTTGCCTAAGGGGACCCTGGAGACAACTGTGGTAAAGGGCAGTCTCACGTTCCCACATCCACATTGGGATGCCACAGATGGATGCAGTTTAAAGTCATACCCAGGACTAATAGAACACGTTGTAGCACTGCAAAACAACAAAAAAATAAAAATTAAAAAGCAATTATTTAAAACAATTTACCCCATAAACAGTCTTTAAATTTAGCCAGTGGACTGTGGACGGAATCTGCAAAAATCACCTTCAGTCCAGTGATTTTTGGAATGTGACTGCATGGTCCCACGTACATCCCATCAACTTTTTATGGCCAACATTTACCTTATTCAATAAATTGTTATCAGCTATTGTTTATTTTATTTTAGGATATATTATGCTAAATCATAATTGACGGCATATTTAAACATATCAGTAAGACTATATCTGTCCAGTAAACTTTCATTCTGTCTGGAAAAATTATTTGCTCGTCCAAATGTCCAGTGCTGATGAAATTGTCATAAAGACTGCATCAAGTATCTTTACTACAGGGAATTGTCATGTTTCCTCCCTTTGATTTTCTTTATATAAATGGTATGTTCGAAAATCAAAGGGAGGTAACATGACAATTCCCTGTGATTTTTACTCTATCACTTTAACCTTTTCAAGCAAAGAAATTGATTCGAGACATATTCAATTTTAATGCACCATGTACCATGGATTACAACTTTACAATGCAAACATTTTAGTATTTTTGTATCAATCTATATAAACAGCTAAATTTCTGTTGGTGATTGTTTTATATTTTGCTTCAATCGAGTATAGCTTTTAAATCACAGAGATACAGTTTCACAAAAAGTCTTTGCACAGTGAAAATTACAATGCCAGACCAATTTTGTGAACTTCCTTGGTTTAAGGCTGTGTCAACACAATTTAGGTTATTTTACAATGGCCATTGTCTATAACCAGTACTCGCCCTTCACAAGGATGGCAACTTCTACATATACCTTATTAGTAGAGGAAAATTGTAAATTTAACATTAGAGGGTATAACCATCTAGGGTGGAATTTGAATTCGTACTTTCTTTGGGATCCTAGCACCTTACCAACTGGCTACAGACCCAGGTTCCAATAAAGACTTACACATTTTGAATATATGTGACATAGTATAATTATCAGTCAATAGATTTATACTCTTAAATACTTGAGAAGCATTTTCAAAAGTAAAGTGAAGTGAAAATAAAACACTACAGTACAGCAACATTAAAACTATTGCAAAAATAGAGAAAGACAATATACCACAGATATTCCTGTGCTTATATTTGGTAATCAAATACATGACGTAGGCTGATATGGTCGTGAATTCAAACAGCAGATATGAATAGTGAAAGAAATTATTCAAAATACTCAGATAGTGTACAAGAAATTCTGGAACTACAGTATAACCTGCATTAAGCAGCCAGTGAATGGAAGTGACAATATTGGCTGCGTACAGCAGGTGACCACTTAATCCAGGTTAAGATAAAAATGCTTTGATTAGTCCAGCAGCAGTGAGTGATTATTTTTACTTGCTTTAGCCATAAAATTTATGTAAATACTTATTCAAAATAATCTTAATTAAGAAAACAACAATTTAATTAAATCAAAATTTGTAAAAAAACAACAACAAATATTTAGATATAAGCTATATATTATTTATTTGATTTGTCGAATCTTATTTAAGATAATTAATGATGCAGTTTCTTATTAAATGATCTTAAAAAGGGCACAAGTGACAATGTCAGTTGTATATTGGAAGTCTTAATTTATGTGATGACACTTTGTTGATAAATTTTGACTGTTTAAAGACTTGACTAGGTGGGGTTTCACACATCTGAACCATTATACAATGATGGAGACACTTTGTTAATTCTAAAATTTAATTGACCATGACCACTTAATGCAGGTAAATTGATCAATTTTTAAAGAAATGGGTGACCACTGGCCACAGACAGTAGGTGGCTGCTTATAACAGGTGCAAAATAGAGTGATTTTCATTGGGAGGAAGCCAGATTGGCTGCTTACAGCAGGTGACCGCTTATTACAGGTGGCTGTTAATGCAGGTTATACTGTACATTAAATGACCAAAAAAATCAAATGAAAAATGCAAGGTGCCTCACACCAGCTTGCCCCCTTCTAAACACTCACATGTAAATCATTGTCAATATATGCGAGAATTCTATGAATTCAGTTCCATATATCAAAACTATTGATTAATTTAACTGTCAGCCAACAACCAAGCTCAGTTGGTAGCAAGGAAGTCTACTGATCGAGGGTTTAATTCCTGGGTGGGGCATACTTTCGTGGAGCTTGGTCATTAAAAATTTTCTATGGCCATACTCCCTCCTACCAATGATTCTTAATCATGTTAGGCAGTTGTCAGTCACTGAAGTATGCGCCTAGTAGTTGGTTAACAGCTAAAACTAGAGATTTAGTCTTTCTACAAATAGTGAGTAGGTTGACTGACCGCCGTTATATGACCTATACTATGTATTGCTATGTTGCTAAACACAACAAAAAAATAATTAAATGTACATGGTACAAGTTTTATGCACCACAAAATAATGATCAAGCATATTACCAGTATTTTATCAAGGAAATGTATATAATGCCTTATTTTTAAACCTAAAACAAGGGAGATAATAAAAAGTCAGTTAAACTGTATATTGTTTTACCCATTTTGGTCCCCATAATGTCACAAATGTAATAATAGAATACGCATAAAGACTTGACACAGAGGCGGGACAAGTACTTGTCATCAGAGAAAAAGTAATACCCGTAGTTAAGTGTAACTGGCAGAGAGGAGGATTACATAACTAAATTCTGGCAAGGTATTCAGCATGTAACTCTGAGAGTGAGAGGTGAACAAGGCTACATCCTGGCTGGTTGTTAAGCATGTAACTCTGAGAGTGAAAGGTGTACGAGAAGGGATCCTGGCTGGTTGTTAAGCATGTAACTCTGAGAGTGAAAGGTGTACGAGAAGGGATCCTGGCTGGTTGTTAAGCATGTAACTCTGAGAGTGAAAGGTGTACAAGAAGGGATCCTGGCTGGGTGTTACGCATGTAACTCTGAGAGTGAAAGGTGTACGAGAAGGGATCCTGGCTGGTTGTTAAGCATGTAACTCTGAGAGTGAAAGGTGTACGAGAAGGGATCCTGGCTGTGTGTTAAGTATGTAACTCTGAGAGTGAAAGGTGTACGAGAAGGGATCCTGGCTGGGTGTTAAGCATTTAACTCTGAGAGTGAAAGGTGAACGAGAAGGGATCCTGGCTGGGTGTTAAGCATTTAACTCTGAGAGTGAAAGGTGTATGAGAAGGGATCCTGGCTGGGTGTTATGCATGTAACTCTGAGAGTGAAAGGTGTACAAGATGGGATCCTGGCTGGGTGTTAAGCATGTAACTCTGAGAGTGAAAGGTGTACAAGAAGGGATCCTGGCTGGGTGTTACGCATGTAACTCTGAGAGTGAAAGGTGTACAAGAAGGGATCCTGGCTGGGTGTTAAGCATGTAACTCTGAGAGTGAAAGGTGTACAAGAAGGGATCCTGGCTGAGTGTTAAGCATGTAACTCTAAGAGTGAAAGGTGTACAAGAACGGATCGAGGCTGGGTGTTAAGCATGTGACTGAGAGAGTGAAAGGTGTACGAGAAGGGATCCTGGCTGGGTGTTAAGCATGTGACTGTGAGAGTGAAAGATGAACAAGTAGGGATCCTGGCTGGGTGTTAAGCATGTGACTGAGAGAGTGAAAGGTGTACAGAGCAGGATTTTGGCTGGTTGTTAAGCATGAAACTCTTGGGAGTGAAAGGTGTACAGAGCTAGATACTGGCTGGTTGTTAAGCATGAAACTCTTGGGAGTGAAAGGTGTACAGAGCTAGATTCTGGCTGGTTGTTAAGCATGAAACTCTTGGGCGTTAAAGGTGTACAGAGCTAGATCCTGACTGGTTGTTAAGCATGTAACTCTGAGAGGTGTATGTTAATGTGACTGTGAGAGGTGTACAGGGGTAGATCCTGGTTGGGTGTTGATAATGTGACTGCGAGAGGTGTACTGGTCTAGATCCTGGCTGGATGTTAAGCATGTAACTGTGAAAGGTGTACAGAGCTAGATTCTGGCTGGGAGTTAAGCATGAAATTCTGAGAGATGTACATGGTTTTATCCTGGCTGACTATTTAAACTATTGTGCACTTACTATCAGACTTAATTGTCTTATGTGAAAGTACAAAGATGAATTGAGAATAAGTGTTTGATTACAGCAAAACAGAAGCCATTGTATGGCAGTGTAAGTCCATAATAATGAAACATTTTGCTACAATGTATCAGGTATGACTGGATCAAGTGTTGCATGTTAATATAGTATTATACATCGACTTTGTAAGTAAAAGACACAACAGAGTTAACGGCGTTAACTGTACAACATTGCTATACAGTAGATAGAAAACTCTAAGCCATCGTATGACCAGCTTTAAACCTCCAAGGTGTTATAAGACCTATTGTACATCCACTGAAATTATCCATTTGATGTGCTTGAACCCACAATGTTATTGGTGTGGGAAGGTTACATTATTGATACCCTATACCAGTATCTGTAACCTTAAAAGGTGACTTGAGTCAAGTCAAAATATTTGATTAGCATAAACATACTTTACTGCTCAAAAACATGTTAGTGGTGATTTACCGAGTTCTGGCAGATAAAATATAGAAATTTTGACAATGCACATCAGGCAAACAAAATCACTAGATGTACAAAACAATGGATGGTGTCAATCACAAACAAAATCTTAGTATTACTACAATAAAACAACAGCATTTACAACAGAAATGATCAGTTACATGTTACTTTTCTGGTAAATAGTTCAAATTTTACCATACATAAATTATTGACATGCTTGTATTTGTATATATTGCTATATAATATTAATTTGATGTGCTTCTGCACCACAAAAATTGCCAAGCATATAATGTTATGAAGTTAATGTGTATAATGTTTTATAAACCTGATACATGGGAGGTAACCAAAACTTAGTTAACCTTGTCTTGTAGTGATAGATTGGTGTGGCTACTGTTGTTCATAAATGTGTCTAGTCCAGTGTCATTTAATATTTCAGTAAGTGCAAAGACATATCAAGTTTGAGGTTCTTGTTAACCAAATTGAAACTAAGTAAGTTTTGCAACCATGACTGGGAGGCCTAAGATGGAGGTTGAGAAGTGAAACAAACAAATCATACACAAAACATGAAGGCAATATTGTTGTACATGGCCATTAAGAGATTCAATCTGCCAAATATGACAGCGTCAAGACCATTCATTTTTGACAAATACTAGCTTTTTAAGATTTCCAAATTACCAATAAGGCTTACTTTAGATCTCAAGTCCATAATATTAACAGTCTTTGCATAGGCCCACTTGGTGATGTATCATCTTAATTTTGCAGATCTAGTCTAAAAACATCCAGAATAAATTAATTTACACAAGAATATGTTGACAATAAAACAGATGAGCATAATTCACAATATTAACAAAGAAATAACGAGGACAAAGCAACTATACATAAATCCACTTTAAACAATAACAGTTCACAGTTTGCACTGATTTCCAAGCCGTAATTCAGTGCAAACAAAACTAAATTAATAATGAACAATGACAATGGCAATTTAACTGACATCACTGCCAACAGAAAAAAAGCTTGCAATTGTGAAGAATTTCAAATACCTTGGAGCAATAGTTTGAGATGATAGTTTCAAGCCTGAATAGCTAGCTAGGATTGCAATGACAGCATCAACACTAGCCAAGTTAAACACCATTTGGAAGGACAAAGCAATCAAGCTCAGTTCAAAGACTTATGTATTCCCTTGTCTACTCAGTTCGCCTGTATGCTTGTGTGAAACATGCACCCTTACAGCAGAATAAGAAAAAACAACAACCATATGACCAATGAGAAAGTAAAAAAAGAATAAGACAAGCCATTGGTCCCCATGAAGATCTTCTCACCACCATCAAGAGACACAAACTAAAATGGTTTGGCCATGTAACAAGAGGAGGTGCTTGTCAAGACAGTACTCCATGGAACACTCAGAGGAGAAAGAGAGGAAGACAGAGGAAGAGATATGAAGACAACATCACAGAATGCACAGGATTTAAGATGAGCAAGGTGGTCAAATGTGCAAAGGTCACAGGGATGGATGGAGAGGACTGGTTGACAGACAGGTCATCTGTAGCGCCCCAACCACATTCGCCATGAGGCAGATGAGATGAGATGAGTCCATAGACAGTGTGCTTGACTATTCAGGTATGTGCGTAAACAGCAAGTACTGTGAGCAAACCAGTTGAGAGGAGTTAGATTTCAAATGTATGTTTTCAATCTCGTCAATGGTTTCAATATACTATGTTGCACCAAAAAGCTTACTGGTAATCAAGAAATTTCTAAGTATAAAAGGGCCATAATTAAGTAAAAAGTCATGCTAGAGTTATGCAACTCTATATTTGACCTTCAATTGTAACCCATAAAACATGAATGAAGTTTCAATTCAATCGTTTCAGTGGTTTCAAAAGATAAAAATGTCACACCTGATAATTTAACCAAGGTGTTTCGTCAATTCCAACAAGGACATACAACTGAGTAGCATAGCCCCTATATTCTCTGGATAGTCCAGCTGACATCAAGTTGACATTGCTATAGCACTTTAAGGGGCAGTGAAGAACTATTCAGATGCTTAAATAAACTAAAGCATTAAGTATCATATATGAACCATGTTTGAGAACTTTTTTTGAGAATAAGGAAATAGACTTATGTAAAAAGGGAGATAATTCAGTCAAAATAAACACTAGAGTTAAGTTTTTTTAATTTAACAATAGGTTGGAACATATTATTTCTGTATGATACATACATTTTTATAACAATTTCGATAACAAACAAGTAAATCTGTGAGCTAATGCTCACTAGTGATACCCCCGCCAAAATCTAAAAATATGCGACAAACAGGAAGTAGATGAGCAAGGAGCATGAAATCGCTTTACACCATATGGGACTATGGGATGAAGCAATATGCCAAGTATTAGGCTGCTGCATGATATAGTTGCTGAGAAAACTGCGACGGAAATTTTGTAATGGACGGACGAACGCACGGACAAGGGTAAAACAGTATACCCCCCTCTTCTTCGAAGCGGGGGTATAATTATTATTTTTAATTCAAATTCACCTGCTTGTGTTTCAATTACAAATGTATTGTGTTAATGAAAAGATGTTTTTACTCTAAAGTATACAATGATTTTAAAATGAAAAAAGTTGCAAAATGATAATTTTACTTATTTGTTTTAGCTTGATTGTGAAACAAGTTTTTACAATTAAACATTGTAACCACTTAGCCACGCCCGCAATAAAAAAATGTTGCTATTGGTTTAAAGCAAAAACTGATGGGTTATGTCACATAAATTTCAAAATGTATAAAACTTTTGTGCTTTCACATTCTAATGACTTTAGCCTAAAGAATCTTTTAAAAACATGTTTCTGTAAAAGACATGATATGGAACTCAAATTTAAGTTTTTCCATCCGTGTGCAGGCGGTACAAACAAAGTTTGTTACACACTATTGCTGTTTAGCATGAAATACAGTTTAAAACCTAATGTTCTTTGTAAACATGTTTTCATTGTGATGGTGAGTTTGTTTCTTTGTACTGCAGGGGAAAACCTTAATATTTGAATTCCAAATATAGTCTATAGAATACACATGACATAAAAATGAAACAGTGCTAAAGATAATAATTAAGTTTAAACTGGCACTCAATGCATATTTGGTAGTACATGGAAATAAAAATAAGGCTGGGGGACACTTTACTGTGTAAATGTGAAAATCAATGTCTTGGTCATTTTATACAATTAAGTAAGAGGTATAAACAAACTTATTATAATTTCAAAAGGAAATTAATAAAGGACCTCAGTTATTTCCCTTGTATACTCTTCAAAAAGGTAGGTCCAATTAGTTGGATAACTCCGATTTTACCCTTACTTTTCAATGTCAATTTGCCAAAATTAATGTCAAATAACTTTTTTGTAAATCATTTAATTTGTTTCAAATTCAAGCTAAGTATTTCTAGGGTAAAGAACTATTAAAAATCCACCACTTATGTTATTATCCTTATTAACAAGAGAGATACTAGATGAAAATTCATGTTATCCTTACGTATATAAGAATTCAATGATAAAATCCGAGGATTCCAACTGTAAGGACCTACTTACCAAATGGATTGCTTTAGATTCTATCAGGGAAAGATAACTGACTAAGTCCCTATTTGAGTGCCAGTTCAATAATTAATAAAATTATACAGAAACTTTGACGTTAAATAATCTAGAATGACATAAAAATGCAACATGGTAAAAATGTTCGAGTGGTAAAGTCAGAATTTGTCTGGATCCAAGTCGTACATTGACAGGTAAAAGTACATCAGGCAAAGCATGATAATGGCTGCAACCAATGCATTAGGTACTGGATAATTATGTTTTTCAAATGAACATTTCTCACTACACAGGCTTAAATCAAAGGATCATTGTACAAGAATTACAGTAGTCCTATATATAAGACCCTCCGTAACTCATTTCACATTGGGACATTATTCTGTTACGGCAGGGTCTTATCGGCTTCCAAATAGTTTGATGTAGCAAAACGTGCACAGATTTTAGTGCCACTTTAAACGAGCGTAATTCGTTATAATTACGCAATTTTCTTAACAAACTATATTAGAACGCTAGTATATACAATAATTAAGCACATTATAATATGAGAATTACAGTAAGTCATCTCAGCAAGTAGTAATTATCCATTGTTTCCGTCAAGTCCAAAAAATCCGGTCTTTCGTTTTAATAACAACACTAAATTCCAGTCTAGGGCTTTAACGAATGTCCGAGCTCTCGAGAGTTCGTGAACCATGATTGAAATTCGGACACGAATATTCGCCTTACCAAAGTTCGGGTGGTTTGCGAATATCATATGCATTTCAAACTACAATTAATTGAATAAGTTAACTCGCGAAAACAACTTTAACTTGCCTAGGAAATCATATCAATTGATCAAATTTTCGTGTCTCAATTATTTCTAAATTCGAACGCATGTTAGTGCATACTAACACGGATGCCGCGAAAATATTTCCATAAAGGTTATCTTCAAAATAAAGTTAATTATGAATGCAGGTATGTTATAATCAACTCGCATGCTCGCCATGGCGTGTGTTCCTATCGGCTGGGTGAGTAAAAATTGCTTAAAACTTGTCCGACTCGCCATGACACCCGTCTCTTTATTATTATATTTTTTAAAGCTCGTTTAAACTTTTAGCTAACATTTAACTAGACTCTATAGGTTATGCATTTTGACTTTGCATTATGACACTGCAGCTATCAAACATCAATTATGTGTGAAAAAATACCGACACACATTTTAAATTGTTTGCATCAATTTCCGTCATCAAAGGGTTAATATTGATTTGACTGTTAACAATATGGACTCCCCGGAGTGCATGACAATTTGTGACGTAGTAAGTCGAGATTACTTTTTGATATTAAAATGATATATACCTTACTTAAAGCTGTCAATGATAGGACATCGTATTTTGATGTTATTTTTTCTCATTAAAACAGATAATAATCCTATTGATTTGAAAATCCTAAAATTGAAAATCTTAAATACCCTCCAAACACAAGGAATTAGGTATCATCTATGTCTCTGGCCTAACAGGTAGGAACAATCGTCATGGCGAGCGGGCGAGTTGTATTTTACACCCCTGGATTATAATCAAAATGTTGAACACAAAACAATTCATTTTTAATTTCTATCAAAATTAAAAATGTTCTGTGGGATAGTTTTGATAGATTTTAATATTCATGTTAAGATCGGGGATGCATTAGGGAAATTAAGGTAAAGTGTACACTAGCAAGTTAAACATGCATTAAGGAGCAAAGGTTCGCGAATCGATCTGTGTATTGCTTTGCCGTATCGCGAACCGGTTCGTCTCGCGACAGGGTCCACAAACCCAAGCTCTATTCCAGTCACATGGTACCATTTCCGGAATTGTTACTGATAAACGCCAAATTAGACGTACCAAATCCGGATTACAAATTTGATGATTTTTTAATTTTTGGGAGACAAAAAATATAGCTAAATGTAACTATTGTGTTAATTGAATTGTTAGAAAGTAATTTTGTTTCGACGACGACGGGAAAAATTGTTAAGCATAAATATTTTGAATTTGTAATCCGGATTCGAAACGGGATGTGTGGCGTTTATCGTGACCAATCTGGTTTTCGGTTACGGCATGACCGGAGTTTAGTGTTAGAAGTATTCAAAACGAAAGTCTGGATTTTTGAGTTACGGAAACAATGGATTAATTCTACAAAATAAGGTTGGGCATTTTATATCTTATGTCATAATATGTTAGATAAATGTGTCTTTTATTGTTAGGAATAAGTAAATAAATAATATTTTCGGAAATTATTGAATTATGCTCGCTTTTGTCACGCGAGGGAATCCTTGCGCATTTTGCTACATCAACCTGTATGGAAGCCGATAAGACCCTACGTAACAGAAGCAATGTCCAAATGAAAAATAAGTTACGGAGGGTTTTATATATAGGACTAGAATTACAGTGGATACCTTTTTTAGTTGTTCAGTTACATTTATGCTAAATAAAGAATCTGAAATACTGATGACACTAATGCACATCCAAATTGTGCTCACGTCAAGACATGGTCTTTTGTTAATCATTCACTAAATATACGTACAATCAGAAAAATAGAAATGATCTTGCAATATTAAGAAAACTTATGCGGAAACCTTTTTACCTGAAAAAAAAACAGAGGGGCAGCCATTACTACAGTTTGCCTGACCCAATAAGGATAGTGGTAAGGGGGAGGTAATCCAGACTAAGTCAGAATATAAAAGTGTATAAAATTGTGTACAAATTGATTAAGATTTTTTTAAACGATTCTTTTAAATAAACGAATAATAAGATTTTATAAGATGATAGCATTCTATACTTTAAACATAGAATTACCTAGAATAACTTAGTACCACAAAATTATACAAAATTATTTTAGCAATCAAAGAGACCTAACTCAGTGTGTGCACCTTTTTTTATTTCAAAAAGTAATAGAGTATTAAAATCTTCAATTTTGACCACTATTACACTATTAGACCACCTTGGCTTTTGCATAATCTTGTTGTTTTTGAACAATATTTTAGCACAAATAATTTGAGAAGAAAAAGGTCACTACATTAAGATCACCGATTAGCAGAACTTTACTGTAATTGTTTTTTCAAAACTTATGTTAAACATTGATGACAATTTCAAATGACCTGTTGTTTTTTAATATTTGTGTAACAATTTATCAAATCAGTCTTAAAAAGATAAATGTTGGATAAATCAAAATGCTTACCACTGTTCTTGTCTGTACTACATCATAGTTGAAACTCAATAGAAAGGTTGATATTAAACAAAAGACTAAAGTTCTATCAAGCTAACAATATATCTAGATGTCAAACACTGGGTAATCATTCTACCCAAATTCAACTGACATAATCTACATCAACAACTGAAAAGATAATAAATAATAATAAACATCAGACTCCATATACTTTCAAATTTGGACCCATTATAAGGATTGTAAACAAGAGAGCCCTGAAACCCCTGACCTGCTAGAGTCTAAGGGCATCTGACACAAAATTATTAATCTTAAGGTCACAATCCAAAAGTGAAAGCTCTAGGCCAATCAGTATTTGAGAAAAGGTTTTATCAACCAGGGCCAAAACACTCTTCTATGCAGAAGCCGAATACAGGCTGCTTCCCCAAACAAAACTAACACTTTTTCCCCCCAGTTTGATCCTCCAAACTCCCCATAAAATCCCATAAAAAATTCCCGAAGAATGTTGAACCATAATTTGTGACATACAAAGGGAAAAATATTCAAGATATCTTCACAATGCAGTCTATATTGTTTCTTTTACCACATAAATTTAATTTCTAATTGATTTTTTAAAACCTGTGATTTAATACATCTATTCCTATTTTACTGGCAATATAGTGGGTCCATTTTCCCCAATTAAGTGAATACCGTGCTATTTTTCCCCTAATAAAGGGCTGAGGCCCCTTCCCTGAAAATGGTGTTTTGGCCCTGTCAACATTTCCTAATATTGTTGTAAAACTTGTGATCCAAGGGTCACAGCCAAAAGATGCTGCATACCAAATATGAAGCTCTAAACTTCTCCATATATTTGACATCATTGTCAAATTTTCATGGAAGGGTATAACCTCTCGGGTCGGATTCGAACCCATGGCCATACCCCTTCAGTTCATTAGATTCCAAATCTTGGTGCATTACCAACTGCGCCATCGACCCTGGTTAGAACCCACTGACCCCCCACTAGATCCGCCTATGCACTGGCATCTGGTTACATCCACTTTGTGCTTAGGTTAGCTATAACCTGAAGACTTGCACCTGAAAATGTCAGGATTGGCATCAACCCGTGACTGAGATGATTCTTTCATTGCCACTCGCTGGACTAGTCTATGAACGCAATAATTTGTATATGTTCATTCCACGGTTAATGTTTCAATCAAATAAAAACATCAAATGAAAAAGTACAATATATAAATAACACATGGCAGTGAGGGTGACAGTACAAATTATCAACCCGAGGAAAATAATATCAACCGAGGCGCTAGCCGAGGTTGATATTATTTTTCAAGGGTTGATAATCTGTACTGTCACCCTCACTGCCATGTGTTATTTGTTTTATTATACCGAACAAAACTGTATTGTTTGTTTTCTAAATTGTCAAAATTTGAATAATTTCACGGTGAATGATAACATACTATCTCAATATCACGGGTGTTAGACAAAGAGCACGAATTCACCGTGCAATTATTCATGTTTTGACAGTTGAGAAAAAACAAACAATAACATGTAAATATTTATTGAACAACAAATAACAACACAGTAAAGAAAACTATCAGTAAAATAAAAAAAAACTGAATTGTATCACTAATATACCCTGCCGCGACCGGGATTCGAACCCGCGATCTCCGGATTCGAAGTCAGACATGCTAACCACTACGCCACGGTCGCGGTTATTTACGTCTACTAATCGTTAATCAGTTGTCTCCCTTAGACAGCGGGTAATATTACCATGTGATCGAACAAATTATCACCCGCTCCGGTATAGGGCTTTAGCATGGGAAATTCCAGTGAGGTATAATAATGCCAAATAACAGTACTGGATGATTATTCGAACCTGGCCTTTTTGACAGGGGCCGTTTACAGGCGCCTTCCCCTCTAGAAATTTCTGCATGATTTTAAAGAAATTTCTAGAGGGGAAGGCGCCTGTAAACGGCCCCTGTCAAAAAGGCCAGGTTCGAATAATCATCCAGTACTGTTATTTGGCATTATTATACCTCACTGGAATTTCCCATGCTAAAGCCCTATACCGGAGCGGGTGATAATTTGTTCGATCACATGGTAATATTACCCGCTGTCTAAGGGAGACAACTGATTAACGATTAGTAGACGTAAATAACCGCGACCGTGGCGTAGTGGTTAGCATGTCTGACTTCGAATCCGGAGATCGCGGGTTCGAATCCCGGTCGCGGCAGGGTATATTAGTGATACAATTCAGTTTTTTTTTATTTTACTGATAGTTTTCTTTACTGTGTTGTTATTTGTTGTTCAATAAATATTTACATGTTATTGTTTGTTTTTTCTCAACTGTCAAAACATGAATAATTGCACGGTGAATTCGTGCTCTTTGTCTAACACCCGTGATATTGAGATAGTATGTTATCATTCACCGTGAAATTATTCAAATTTTGACAATTTAGAAAACAAACAATACAGTTTTGTTCGGTATAATAAAACAAATAACACATGGCAGTGAGGGTGACAGTACAGATTATCAACCCTTGAAAAATAATACCTTGGATATTTTGTTCCCCATACCTATGAAATTGCGATAAAATTTCCCCAAATGCTCTATATAAAAAAAGGCCAAAGGCCCCTTCCCCAAACAATGAAAAAAAGCCCTGCGAACAGTAGGCCTACGTCAGCAGGCCAGGCCTAGTCAGGAACATGGCACGAGCATTCTCACTTCTAAACATAAAACTCTTCAAATATCACAAACAATCAGTTCGAGTAAAGAATTGAAGCATGTCAAATTAAGAAATTATGCAATATGTGATAAATAAGGGTATAAAAACTTACCGAGAATCATTAAATCCGTCCAAATACAGGAAAAACGAGCTGAACTATCCACGCGGTCATGGCGAGGACGCCGCAGAAATTCAAAAGGCCCGTCGCGCTTGAGTAATTTAGCAGGTTCAGCCCTTTGTTCGGCCAATCAAATTCAAGCTATAAATAACATTTTTTTCCGGGAATGCACGGATATAACCGAGTAAAAACGATTAGACCATTAGTAGAACGATCGGAATGTTCCGGTATTTTCCGCTGCGAGCCTTAAATTATTTTTGTCAATAACAAATAAAATCTATAAATTAATTCATTAATTTGCCTCAAACTGTCACGTTTATTTAAATATTAAAATCCATTCTTATTTTAACTTATTAAAATATCTAACAGTTGCGTAATAAAACCGGTTTTACCGGTTAGGGCCTTCAATACACATCAAACGGTTTTCACGTGCAGAGCCTCGATTTAGAATTAATTTGTTATGTATACTGTTTGAAAAAGATATGCAACTTGTTTTGTTTTTTTATCTGGAAATGTCCGTCACACTTGATATTTTCCCTAACAAGTTATATTTTCATCTTCATCGACTGTTGATATGGGATTGGTAATTTACGATGGTCAGCGCATCCAGCCTTGTTTTCCTGGACCCGTGTCTAAATCTGGCTTCGGTACTTCCCCGGCGCATTGCCAACTGCGCTACAGGGGTGCATATTATCAAGCGTCTAACGAACTATTTTAGTCGTAAATCCTTCTATAATGTATTGCTAAATTATCGTAAGATTTTTGATAATATGCTGCTCAGATCCGGGTTTACAGACAAATTTAAGACTAACATCATCGTAAATTCATTTACCATAGAAAGTCGTAAGATCAAACTACATATTTATTATAAGAAAAGATAGTAAACAACATGTTGCACCATAAATTATACACTTACTTAAAATAGATAGGCATATAAAAGTATTTTACATTTTACGACTGGTTACTAATTTTAACTTAAGATGACTTTTTTCTCATTTTTTGCAACATCTTAATATCAATTAAGACGTTGTGGCCCTGGTCAAATTGTTAGTTATTGGTTCCAATTCCTTTTACGTGTCGATCTGGCTTCAAATCCTGGCTTCATGATACGTTACCATTTCACTTTGACGCTACTGTAGATTATAATTTTATTGTATGTGCTAGCTAGTGATGGTCAGTTAACAGAAAAAAAAACTAGTGACTAGTAGACCGTTGAACTGGTCGCGAACATGTTGCTGAAAAAGTTGATGAAAGCAACAACAAACACCAGATCTAAACAAAACAAAAGCCAACTAAAAATCGTCTGCTAGATTTCCATAACGCCTAAACTTTTCCATGAAGAATATTGATAGATTCATTGGGTGAGGTCAAGTCAGTGCATTCGTCCGTCAATGGACGGACACTATTCGGGGGATTCCGTAAACTACTGTCTTGTAAAATGAGTAAGCCAACAATTTAAAAAAATACGTGCTATAAGGGTGTGTCTAGTTAAAGTTGCATTCGGACCTTTCGGACCTCGACCTTTCATGAATGAATAATGTTATTCGTAGCGAATGGCCGAGGAGTTCCGAATGGTTAAAATTGTAGTAAGCGCACGTGAAATCTGTAGATTTAAAATTGCAAACTATATTTATCAATGCGAGTACTAACACTTGTAAAAGACCAGACGCCTAGTTACCAACAATGACGTATAAGGCCTAGTGTTACAGAATGTGCGTAAAACTCTGAGCTATAGGGCTTAATGCCGTCTCAACGCGAATTATGGTCATTTATGGCAACCAGATTACCTAACCTAGCTTTCCTCGACCTTAGTATATTCCATAACTCGTCCACCTGTCCACAAAGCCGACAACTTCTGCATATACCTTGTTAATAACAGGAAAATCAAAGTCGTCCGGCTAGTTCAGTCGGCAATGCACGATTCTTCTGATCGACAGGTCGTAGGTGTGATTCCTGGTGAGACAGACTTTCGTGGAGATGGGTCATGAAATAGTTTCTTTGGTGTATAGAACCACTATCGTATCAAGTTACCTATCGATGCACTGGAGTATACGCTTGTTGATAGTTCTTGGTTAAGAACAGATGTATGGTGTATGATTAGAGAATAAATGCGTTAGATAGTATTAGAGACTTGTTGCGTCTATTATCATAATAAGTATTATTGTTGTTATATACAATACACCACAGTTTCTACGGCCGTTTTTCTCCCTACCACTGATTCAAAATCATGTAGGTCAGTAGTTAATCACTGATGGAAGTATGTGCCTTGTTACTGGTAACAGCTAAATGCAGAGAATTAGCCTTTCCAGGTGGTTCACTGGCCGCCGTTATATAACCAATACAATGTGTTGTAACAGCGTTAAATCCAACAAAAAAGAAAATCAACACCTGGAATCCTTGTCCACCAGTACTGGGCTAGTAGGATAAAGTTTCTTACTCAAGGAAACAACAGGGTAGGTTTCGGATGGGATTCGAACCAACGTTGAGCTGGCTATTCAATGATTACCAGGCACAAAAAGCAAAGGACATACACTCGCCAGTGACTGACAAGTAACAGCTGTTCTGCTTGATACTGAAGTAGACGAAGAATTGCCGTAGAAAATATTAAATGGCCAAACTTTACGAAAGTATGTATAGGTCCTCCCCGAAATCGACCCATGAATAACGGTATGCTAGATAATGTATATACATACAAATACAGATGCCTATGACGCAATACGGGTACGGACACGGGTAGCGCTTTACGATTTAATCAGTATATAATCGCGTGATCTTCAGAATGTTAACAAACTCTTGATTTTTGTAAACTTCATGTTACAGACAAAAGCTAGGAAAGATACTAGAATTACGAATAGTACACAAGTACGGTTCACGATTAATCTAAATATTATCACTGTATGAAATGTATGTACGTATATATGCTACTTGGGACTCTAAATGTTGGTTTCTTGGGTTCTTAGCTTCTGTAGCTTCATGTATAACAAACTTGTACATTTACAGACCAGAGACATAGGTGGTATCGATGTCTCTGTACAGACATTGTGCAGTTTTTTGAAGAAAATGTTGAATTGGAAAAGGGGAGACTAATCGTACAAGAAGTTTACAATTTGGATGTGGAGCAGTTACTTCCCTAAAATTAATGTGTTTGGACTTGCGTTTTTATCGAGAAACGATATGCGCTATGACAAAATGCATTTATTAAAAACCCTTAAAAATGACCTGCAATACATGTACGTCCAGAAAAACGTGCAGCAGGCAGTTGGTATCGTTAAAAGATGAATGAATGCTTTGTATTTTTGGTCAAGTTGGCATGTAAGACGGTTGTGTTTTAAACAATAATTTACAAAACAAAATACGACCGACCTACATGCCTGTGTTATTTAAAACAAATGACTTATTGTGCTAAAGTACATGTACAGATCACTTGTTATACTGAGAACAATTTAACGTCGACCACCTTTGTCTATAACCAGTACTTACCTACCCTTCCACAAGGTCGGCATCTTCTCCTTATGCCTGATTAATGGATGAAATTGCCAATTGGCAAATTTTTATGGAAGAGTATAAGCTTCCCAGGTGCGATTCGAACCTCTACCTCTTTCAGGACACTCGGTTTGAAAAACCGGCAAGCTATCAACTGTTCTACAGATGAACGACCACTTATATGGTTATACAAATGTACTGCGATAACAGTTTTCATGTGTTATAGGATTGTTAAAGTTACCCATTCCAGATATGTATGTGAAGACAGCAGTAACGGCAGTACAGCAGTACAGCCTTACTGCCAGAATTTTCGGCAGTACAGCAGTACAGCCTCATTGCCAGAATTTTCGGCAGTACAGCCTTACTGCCAGAATTTTCGGCAGTACAGCAGTACAGCCCAATGTTGAAGTCCTATAGAAATGAAGCATAAAAGAACAGTGTAGTTTTGGCCAAATAACTTTACTGTGATGTTCATGCAAAATCAGTATGTAGATGATAATTCATAACTGGTTCAAGCCTGGCATAAGGTTCACAACTTTTTCTTCTATCACATTTGGTATCAAGAAAGAGACTAGAACCTAGATTTTTCCATTATAATTAATTAAATGGAATGACATGGCAAAGCAAATCCATGACAGTTCCGAGTCTATAAAGACCATGAACTTCCCATAGAACATTCTTAATATAGGAACCATTTTTCTTCTTAAATTAAGCATTTAGGACTTAAAAATCATAACAGATCACTCGATTATGCAATAATCAAGGTAGTCTTTATAGTGGAACTTCTCTGTATTCTAGCTGTGTGAAAGTCATCCAATGTAAATTGTGAATAAAAATGTGGTTTTAAAGGCTGTGTTGAGTATCTTACTTGCATGCACGCAAGGTTAAAAAAGTTAGGGCCGTTTAGAGTCTGCTTCCATAGACATGTTATGCTGACTTAACAATTTTTTACAATTATCCCTGATCCTTGAAATCCCCTTAATGCAGATAATCCCTCACAGTACTTATTTACACCTGAGTGGAGTGGAACAATTATAGGTAAATTTCTTGCTCAAGTAAATTAGCAGTGTCCTTAGTGGGGTTGGAACCCAGGATATATCAATGCCTATACGAGCATCCTACCAGTGGACCATTGCTCCTACAAGTAAGATTGCAGCATCTCACCCTGGTACACTGTACTTACCTTTATACAGTCAGATCTCGATACAACGACATCCGTTACAACGACATTCTCGTTATACTGACATACTTTATGGGAACCAATACCAACATGTACATGATCGGTAGAATTCATTACACTGACATATGCGTTATAACGACACATTTCTTGGAAACGAACGATGTTGTTGTATCGAGATCTGACTGTACTGTATTCTCAACCTGTTACACAAAACATCATCAAAGAATAACAAACAACAAATATTAAGATTTATTAACTTTTAATAGTGACTTTGCAACATAGTTAACTTGTATGGAACAAAAAAGTCAAAAACAAAATAATAATAATACGAAATATCTCTTTAGATAACATTTAATGAACTTAACAGTAATACATTATACAACATTTAATACATCAGTGTCCTATACCCATGTTCAACTATACTGTTCCACCTCACAAATTCAGTAACTGATAAAATTATAATGGCTCTACATCAACACAAGGGCTGAAACAAACACTATTGTTACTCAATTTGAAAATAAAGGGAATTACAATAGTTTTGCTCAGTCCTCGCACAATACTTATATAATTCGTTTTTTTCTCAACTGTCAAAACATGAATAATTTCACAGTGACTTTGTGCTCTTTGTCTAACACTCATGATATTGAGATAGTGTGTTATCATCCACCGTGAATTTATTCAAACTTTGACAGTTGAGAAAAAATGGACTATACAAAATATAGGTATAAGTAATAATTGAATATGGATACCAGACTATGTAAATACACTTTTATTTTTTATTATCATACACTATTGTAAGTGTTTATAGAATAAAACACAATAAATAAGTCACACTTATATCGTTTATATTATATATAAATATTCAAGATTGGCACTATATGCTCTTTTTTATCTTTACTTCACACAGGCAACATGGGACAAATGACTGTCTAAATCTAGTTTTCATGAATATTCATTATGCAGGGGAGATAACTCTTTTCCAATGGAATTAAAAATACTCGACAACAGAATACATTCTCCAACCCAGAGATTATGGAGATTCTCAAGAATAATGTCATAATGGTGTTTTTTTTTGTATCATAATTATGACTTAGGACAAATGTTTCTTGACTGTGAGTCAACACATAACAAAACACTAAAATTCCATTGGCTCAACTTCCATTGGTCCTAACTAATTTATTCACAACAAGATTTTTCCACTCAGATGTCCCACAGTGTACTATGAAGCATAGCTAGCCAACATTAGGTATCCAATGATAAAATACATTTTGTATATCTAAAACATTTACACATTTGGCTGTTAAAAAGCTAACATATATATAATACATATACTGGAAGCATACAATATTATCAAAAAACAAGCACTTTATCAAAAACCATTCAAGTATTACAAATATTTATTTCACATAAAAAACAACTTATACACCATACTTTAAGCATGTTTAAAAACAGTAAAAATGCTGAATAGATAACGACATTAGCATTCTTAGGGACCGACAACATTCAGTAATAGAAGCATACTACAATTGCTACACATACAGATAAACACTTCATATAAGCGATAACTAAAATTATGATGATGTTAAAATGTTGAAATCAATTGACAAAAATGCATGAAACGCTAGTCATGAGTACAAAGTAAGAGTTGAAATAGCATACTATAAATCAATACAGCAGTCAATGCCTTGAATTTTTTCAAGCTCTAGCCCGATTTATTATCTTGTACAGTACATGGATAGTAAAATGCAAAATTACCAACTAGCCTGACAATAGGAAGTAAGTATTTCTCACTAGCCCTAAGCAATTTTTACTAGACCCGGGCTTTAGGCTAGTGGATTAAGGCAATGACTGTACAGCTGCATTATGCACAGGTCTCAAATGTCACATGTATTCCCCAACAAGTCCTCTAACCCAATACCAATAGCCTTAACATTCCTCCAGCCCATTTTCTTATGTCATAATCATTTCCAAATCATCAATTGACCATTATTTGTATGTTCTCAAGGATCTATTGACCTATTGATTAAGAAATAAATCTTCTTTATTATATTTTAACATAGTTCTGGCGACTAAAACTTTATAAGCCGCTTTTTTAACGTTTTGATTTCATCAGATGCAGCATTTAGAGTAAACACACAAGTTCGCTGAAGACCTTAAGCTAATTTTAACACTGATATTATCCGTTTTTCAATGCAATACTAGAACAGTTATAAATGCAATCATGATTTTGTATCAAATCATCAATTTATATATTCATTCAAAGCAACAAGATTCCATAACAAGGGAGATAATAGTAATAACACTAAAAATAAATATTTTCACAGTTACTTCCCCTGAATGAATATGATATTCAGATTTTTGTCATGCAACAGCGTAGAACTATATCAAGGATAAATTGGTGTATATTATGTATGGAAATATTGAGTTAGAAGGATGTTTCCTTATAGTAAATGTTAAATCTTATCTGATTTAATAAAAGATAAAATAGCAATTTCCATACAATATGCAATCTAAAACATGCAAATACTAAGGCCACCCTACACATGTCATTGTTTCTGGTCATTATCAAATGGATAAAATGTTTGTTTTCTTCCTTTGTTTAGATATTAATGCTACTGTAGGGTTCTTGGTCAAATCAAGTAAAAGGGCATGATAAAGGTCAAAACAAGAAAAGGGTTTTAAAAGGGACTTATTTTGAAAAATACTAAAAATTTGTTAGCACAAAAATAGTGCCTCATTGAGATATTTATCAAAGAAACTCACATATGGGACATGTTCAAAAGTTTGAAAATATTGATATCTGCATTTATTTATTGATTTCATAGAGTAAATCATACAGATATACAATATTAATGATCTTTAGAAGCTGGACACTGTGAATTCAGGAATATTCCATAAAACCTTGCTGTACACATGCACCAGTTATCATTTTTCTAGGCATATAAAATTACCATTCAAACAAATGGTCTCATAAAGTATCTTTATCTGATCATACAGGAACGAAGTAATGTGCAATTACATGCATGAAATTTCCTAGTTATATATTCAAACAGATCATTACTAAAATGAGACCAAGTTGAGAGGAATAACCCAGTTTCTGAACTCCTCTACATAAAACTTTTCTTAGCACTTACATCAATATTGCGTGTGATGCTGTTATCATAAAGGAAAACAAAAAAATCGTTTCCCTCTCTAACAAATTAATCAAATAAAAAATATCATTTATGTTATCATAGGAAATCATCATTCCTGGTTAAAATAAATGAATACACAAATAGTTCTATCTCTACCTTAGATTCAATCATATGATACAAATATCGAGATAATATAACACAGAGAACAGAGAACAAAAACTTCTCATGTTGTAGAGAACAATATAATATCCTTGTGCCTGAAAGGATATGATATTACATGAATGTTTCAGTTCAAGGGTGGATTCAGGGTTCGGTGTGGGTGGAGGGCTGGGAGTAGCAATTTCAAGAGGGATACATGGGTCATGCTCCCCCTGGGAAAGTTAGAATGCAAATGACAGTAGAAAACATTTCCCTGTCATTTTCCGTCCTAATATACGGCACAGACTTATGTAGATAAATTATGTTACCTTATTTTTGCATACCTAAACACTCATCAGATTATCTACAAAACTGGATTACCTTGCTAACTTATTTCATAACTAGAATTTCTTAACCTTCTACAATGGGAATACAACTGTTTCCTAATAGTGAGGAAAATTGACCATGTTTCATTTTCATTGAATGGTATGACCTGCAGCCACCAAGAACATAGCAAAGATTGTCACTATCAAAGTCCAGTGTATTAACAAGACCATAGTCACAACTACATCGCTTTTATACTCAAGGCTATGTACATGTTCAACGTTATTCTAAACTTTGCCAAGGATTTATCATATAATTATTTTACATTCAACATTATCTCAAGTAGCCTGAAGAGTCAAAATTGCAACAATTCTGATATAAAATTTATAATAATCAATGAATTCCTGGAAACTAAATGACATAAGCTCTTATAAGAATAATCATTTGTAAAAAGAACCTATCATTATTGATATAAATATAAAATATTAATTAATAAAAAACGATAATTTCCTATAAAATCATAAAATAAATTTAATAGCATCATAAAATTATTAATAGCAACAGGAAATGAATAGTTTAACCTTCATTTTCAAATCAAGCCTTTAATGATAGCTTTAAAAAATTCTATCTTTAAAAAAACAGAAAATTCTTATTACAAAGAACTAAAACTGATGCCAAGAAAAATTCAATTCTCGGCAATTCTAAATGTTTTAGAGAAATACCGTTGAAACCTGCTGTAAGGTGATGTAATAAAATGCCAGAGTAAAACAATTAAAAAAGCTATACATTATATTCTATAATTGAGTGCAAGTAATAAAATATATTATGAGTTCATATAGTAACTGGAGAAAAAAACTGGCAAAAAGTCAATAAGTGAACATTTAGTGAGTAGAAAAGCTCATTTCTTTAAAATTCCATCATTGGAGTAATACTCATGATAATATTTAACGAGGTACAGATGATTTGTACAACATAAAAGTCATAACCATAATGTACCTTATGTCATGGTACATTGTAAACTGACTGCAACAAAATATAAAAAGCAGGTCTTGAGTGTGACTGTTTAATTCAATAAAGTCAAATAACAAATATTTTAGGTTACCTCATGTGTATGGCTATACCTGACTGCTTGCAGACACTTATGAAAATTATCCTAGCAGTAAGACAGAAGCTTCATTGACCCAAAAATTTACTCTATCAGTACAGTGTAAATTAGAAATATAATTATACAGCCCCCTCCCCTCCCCGTTCCAACCAGTAATAACCTCAACCAGTACCTCAACCAAATAGTCTAAAGCAAAAGACATGTGATAATTGATCATAATTAATCCAACTAGAGCTCAAGAAAATTTAAAGCAATGACCTGTCCACAAAATTAGTGGGTGTCTGGTAGCCCAGGACAGCCAATTTTAAGTTTGGGCAACCAAAAATTTCTTGTACACAATCAGATATCTACAAGTAAGATAATTAAAGGGCTTGCTGCTAATGACCTGTTTGAACATCAACTTTCATATCCTACTGTAGCAGACTTGCAATTTCTGAGATGACCAGTGACGGTCCAATAAAATTACCACTAAGCCATACAGTCCATAAAGGACTGGCAAAATCAATCGTCTGTTTTGTCCGTGTTGTCCCAAGGCAAGTACGGACAAATGGATTTTTCAATAATTTTATTCTATAATGATTATATGGACAATTAATTTATACCAGTTGGCAAGAATGCCAGTCCTGTCATACCTGTCCAACAAAAGTTAACAAAGATTTCATCAAGCAATCCAAGGTTTCCTAGAGGTCTGATATATGTGAATGTTTCATAAGTTAGAGTGATAAAAATTTTTGTACATTATAACATAACATATGGTTTAAGGCAAAAACAATGATTACTATGTAATAGAGTTGACTAGACATCTAGATATTGCTGGTGCCAAGTTAACCTATCATACCCTCTAGATAGTATAATATATAATTGCTTTTATATTTAATTTATCAAGAAAAGGAAAGTATTCAACAGAGAGCTCTCATTTTTGATGGTTAATGGTTAAACCATTGTCAGTGCAAAATATTTTAAGTTCAAATTCAATGTTATATCCAATTATGAAGTCATTTTTTCTCAACAATAAATTTCATATTCAAACAATAAAAAAATTAAGAAAAAATCAAGAATTCCTCAAACAGAAAAAGGATTTAAAACTACTAGTCTTTAGAATGTGGTCTAAAGCTAAGATTAATTTTTTCATGTCATCAAAATTGATAGTCTTCATAGCAGAACTGGAATGGAACTGTCTTAATATAGGCAGACATGGATGAAAGTTGAAAGTTTCAAAAATACTGAAAATCTATTTTCAAAATACTGAACTAGACAGATTTCATAAAATTTACATAGAGTAATTTATCTTCAAAATACATGTACTGAAATCAGTATCAATACTGAAAACTTTCACCCCAAGTAGGCATCTGTTCCTTCTCAAACTCAGCATTTACAATTAGTATTCAAAAACAGGATGATTTTGTAACAACCTAAGTAGTCATTATAGTAGAACATTACTGTAATACAAAACTTATATGATAATGATGACAGTACATAATATAAGACATATGTAAAAGAATGCATGATAGAACACACACAAACATACACAGAATCTAGATTACAGGTGCTTAATATCTTATAATCTTATATAAATGTATATATAGTCAATCATATTGTTTAATATGAAAGCTTCCTATTGTAATGTAAAAGAGCAGGGGTGCTTTTCACAAAAATTCTTACAAAAAAAATCTTCGTAAGTCAGATTCATATAATAAGCACTTCAAAGTCAGACACATAATAACCATAACTATGATATGATATTCAAAAGGTAAACATAATTATACACAATTTGTACAATATTTATAATTGATAAGCCAAAAATGAGCGTATAATTAATGTTTCTTGCTTTTGACTTACGAAGATTTTTTTCGTAAGATTTTTTGTGAAAAGCACCACAGTACAATATTCTGCATATTTAAAGCTAACAATCATCATGTACATGTTTATGAAATTCATAAGAACATTTATACATCTATAAATAAAGTCTTAATACTTTTATTATTATCATTTTATGGACTTTTCTCCTATAGCATAATATTGAAGATTTCAGTCATGAGAAAGTTTTAAGTAAAAATCAACAGAGCTTTAAGTTATATATTTGTAACTGTGTTTACAGCAAACTTAACAATCAAATTGAGAGTTATTCAACACATAATACAAATACGTAAATAAAATTCATATGGGTGAAAGTTTGAAATTTTCAAAACCCTGAATTTTATTATTTCAGTAGCACTTACATATGAAATTAACTCATTTCCATGTCCCCAAAAAAAGTCCTGAACTTAAGGAAAAGTCCTAAAAACTTTCACCCATGAATTTTGCAGCCAAATAAAACTCTTCATCTTTTATGATCCTTTGTCTTTAAAATCTCATCTTCGTCCGTCAGGAGAGACACTGTTTCCATAGTTACCAAATGACCTTGACCTCTACTGTTCCAAGGTCGTCTTTGATTTTTCCAAGGTCAAGTGTATTAAATCCCTATATGATGCAATGTTCATAAAGTCTTATAAAAAAAGTACATCACATGTGATCTTGATTTTCTTCAAGGGTTCCCATGGTAACAGCAAACTGGCTTGTATTACATTTAATTTACAAATTTCTCACATTAAATTCAATTTTATCACAATTAATGACTTCCTATGGAATTTCCAATTAAAACCGTTTCTGTCGATGCATGATTTTACTGCACTCTTGACAAAGCTCTCAAAAAATGAAATTTCATTTCGATCCCAAGCTGGGACAGGAACTATGATATCCATGATGTCATTTGTCATGGTTTAATTAGTGACAAAATCTCCAGCCATAATGAGCTGTATTTATTTATTGCATCCAAAATGAAGTCTTCATCAAGGTTATCTAAGAACAATTCATGAAACGAGCTTCCATCTTGGTACTTTAACAAGATGACAACAGCTGTCAAACAATACAAGTTGATCAGCAAGCTAGAACAGTCTCACAACTGGTGCCCTGAAATTAAAGAAACAAGACTATGAAATAATGCTTAATTAACAGTTTTGATCAAGTTGTTAGTTTTTCCTGCATAGTAGGAAGATTTGAAATGTTGACAACATGCAAGATTATGAATCAATAAAGTTCATAATGTACTATAGACTTATTTTTGTTGTGGAGGCTCTCAGGGAAAACTAGACATGCCCAACTGAGTTGCCTAATTAAATATGGTATTCATCATCATCGAAATTGATGGTCTTATTAGTGGAATATTTTGGTTTGTTTTGTTTTTTGTTGGGTTAAACACCATAGCAACACATTGTATAGGTCATATAATGGTATCCAGCACACCTAACTAGCTTTCCTGGACCATTGTCCATAACCAGTACTCACCTACCCTTCCACAAGGCTGAAAACTTCTCCATATACCTTATTAACAGAGGAAAATTGACATAATTGTCAAATTTTCATTGAAGGGTATAACCTCCCTGGGTGGGATTCGAACCCGCACTCACTTCGGGACAAGAGATTCCAAATCCCGGCGTGCTTACCGACTGTGCTATGGAATATTTAGGTCATAATAATAATTTTTAATGAATTTGAAATAACCAAGGTGGTCTTTATAGCAAAATGACATAGTAATTATCAATTAAACTCAAATGTTATACATCAACTCATTTTCATAATAAACAATAAATTCATCCCCCCTACATGAATATTTTTAAATATGAAGACATGAAGCATTGTTGGTGTTGGGTGCATACATTTTAATGCTCAAAGTCAGTGCCATACTGTAATTGTGACAATATGTCAGAAAGACATGTAATACTGTGCACATTGAGGGAGGAGGCGAAATGGTGAAATTGTAATAGTTCACAGAGAGAAGGGGGGGAGATGGTTGAAGTGGGAAACATTACAAATGTACACAAACATCAACTACAGATATTTCACTTTCACAAGATAAATACAATTAGTATTATATTGATACTAAATACATTATCAACCACAATACCAAAAGCTGATTAATACATCCAACATACATGTCCTTTTTTGCTCTCTGTTATGATATTTTTTTTCCTGGAATCCAAGCACATCTTGCTAGCTAGATAAGAATTACTGTATCAACATTATTATATAAAACCCCCGAAGTAAGTTAGCAAACTCTTCAAAATTGAAGGAAAACATGACATTTTGTAAATTTTCAAGGATAAGTTTATGACCAGTCGCATCTGTAATCTAAACACTGTTACATAGTCATGTTGTCAGGATAGGATTTAAGTGTTACTGAATAAACTACTGGACACTGGCTTGCTTGCAACTAATATCAGCCAGAATTTTTTTTGACCACAGTTAATGCTGAAGCAACACATTGTATACTAGTTTTATATACCAGTAGTTGCACTCAATCAACCTACTCACCTTTTCTGGAAAGGCTAAATCTCTGGATTTAGCTGTTTACCAGTTACTGGGTGCATATTTCTGATAACTGCTTGACATGATTTAGAATCAGTGTTAGGTGGAACAATTGCTGTAGAAAATATTTCATGATTTAACTCTGGGAAAGTATGCCCCACCTTGAAATCGAACCCACAAACCCTCGTATAGTTAACATGTGTTGTATGGACAGAGTTGGCCATGGTGCTAAAAAATATGAGCCAAACAGGGGACAAGAATCTATGACCATGATTAAAAGTCTAATGCTCAACAGAATAAGCAAGCAAAGCCAGTGGGGATTCAAATCTTTCTAAAGTTTTATTAACAACCAGTAATTTCCAACATTATATAATTCCAATGTGTCAAATACAGACAATAATATCATGTTATAGGACATCTCTCTCTCTCTTAATGTATGACAGTCTATAGTTCTGTATGCTAATTTTATGTAAATGAAACAAGGAAATTCTGCATTACTGATACAAATACAGTTAAGTTCCACTATTACGATCATCAAAATCAATGTTATAAAAAGTGGAACGGACTTAATATGAGGACATTTAGCTTCATAGATTAAGCATATTGGAACTTCAAACAAAAGTTCCATGACTTTGCAATAACCATGGTGATCTTATTAGAGCTGTCATCGATTTCAACGATATGGCTGTATTGTCAAATTAGTGAGTCCAGCCTTCTATTGTAGGGCGGTAACAGGTGCGCTATCGTAATATGAACTGATAGGTCAAAAACATTGACGGCACCCCCATTGAGGAAATAGCTATTGTCCACAGAAAGTATAAATTCATGACAAATATACATCTATTATGAGTTTATGGCAACATAAATGGTCTGTTTAGTACTGCAGTGAAGTTATCAATATATATCGGTGTATCGTCAATATTAATTTATCGATATATTGATATCGGCGATACACTTTGAGCCCAATCAATGACAGCTCTAGTCTTTATTATAGCCAGCCTTTACTGCAACAAATAGAGATAACTGACAAAGAATTTTTCCTCTTAGTAAATACCTTAAAAGAACAAGACAAGCATTTCTCAGACAAATCTGATGTTTACTGATATGCCATGAGATTTAAATTGTAAGAATACGATGGATTTTTATGAGATTTAGTAAGAATCATGTATGTGACGGTACGTCTAGAGATTTGAAGAAGTTTTACCAAGTACATGAAAATTGTATAATATTACATTAGTCATTCAAAATAAGTCTTTCATCATTGATCTAATATTTCCTGTAAGGAATATGGCATTTATAATCTATACAATACATATGTATTTTGATATCTGCACATCTTATGGATAGGATTTCATCGGTAATACTTAAGGTATTTGTCACAATATTCATACAATTATAGACTTTATCTCAAGAATTAAATTTTTTTTCCATTTTTTCAGTAACTTGCAGTTTTCTATCAATAGACTTTATATCCTGAATTCAAATATTTGGATTTTACACTCTTGTACAAACAAAATTTCACCCTAACAACAAATACATGTGTACAAAGAACAATAGGATTTAAACCATAGTTCGTGCAAATTAGGAATAATGAGTAACAAACTTTGTTTGTACCACCTGTGCACAGACGGAAAACCCATAAATATGAATTCCGGATTAGGTCTATTACAAACATTTGTAATTCAGTTTGTTTCAAGTTCTTCATACCTTTAAACATAATTAGTTTTGTTTATAGATTTTCTACACTAAGTTCTAACCAACATATCTTCGTGGCAATTTGGTCATGAAATATTTTCAATAACCATTCTTCCTGGCCATACCTCTGAACTAACTAGACCAGTTGTTATTCATTTGTGAGGCTAAGTTCTTAGTACAAGGTCCAAAGCTTAGATCTAGAGATTTAGGCCTGTCTCGAGACCGTGAGCTGACAACCACAGTATGACAGACCAAACGTTACAATACAAGTTGTAGTAACAGTGAGACATGCCAACAAGAAACATATATACAACATAAACTTGCCTGTCCTTACAGTGGGGTCTCCTTTTTAAGTGGAAGTCCATTTGGTCTTATAGCTGGCTTCACAGCTGAACCATTTTGTATTGATGATTGTGATGATGTGGGTCCATGTCCATTCTGTAGAGATTCAGTACTGCTGGTTCCATTAGAGATACCATTTGAAGAACTTTTACCATTTTCATGGTTAGACATTCTCTTCACGCTAGTCAAAGAATTCATTCCCTTGGCTTTATGATTTGGATTAGTGACAATTCCGTTACGTTTTCTCCGCGTTTCTGGTGACCTCATTTCAAGAGCACTTTGACCCATGAATGGTTTAGTGCCCTGATCAGGTGTTTTACGTCTCTGTTGCTCCAGAAGTTGCATACTACTTTTTATACTTATATTTGGATGACATGGGTTCACTTTCCATATTTCTTCATCACTTATGTCAGCATTGTAAGGATTCATGGTTATATTAACAGTTGCTGATGATAATTTGTCCTTACTAAGACAGGAATATTTAGCGGAAGGTCTTGAGCTTACATTTCCAGAACTATGGGACAACTTAGAACGATTGTCAGGGTTCTCACCTAACATGACCGCTGGGGAACTTACAGGGGATTGCACTGGACTTTGAGGTTCACTGACTGGTGAAAGTATTCTACTTATAGGTCGTGACCTATTTCTTGTCATTGAACACTGTTGTAATTGTTGAGTGAAGGTTAAACAATCACTCTCTGTGGGATGTGTTTGTGATGAGCTCATAGCACTACTTAAAGAGCTCTGATTGGTCGAACTAGTTAAATAACTAGACGATTTTGAAGAATTGTTTGAAAGCACTGATTTACGTCTATCGAAAGTGGAATCAGGGGATTCCGATGGTGAACTTGTTAGATGTACACCATTTAACACAGCAGGTGCCCCTGATGATATAGTTACACTAGAATTAACAGTTAATATTGCAGTTCCCGACCCTGGAGTGTTTGAAGCTTGCGCTGATGGTTTTGTATCATTACTGGCACTGGAAGCAGATGAAGAACTTCTGCTTTTAGGACCAGCTGCAGGAATAGTGGCACCACATTCTTCTAATAATTTTATCACATTAAGATGGCCACTTTTCAAAGCTACTTTCATCGGAGTACGACCAAACTGATCAGCATGGTTAGGATTGGCATGATATTGCAGTAACACTCTAACCACATCATCATGTCCTTCCTGAGCCGCTATACACAAAGCTGTAGCACCCTGGTTGCATGTATGATCAACATTAGCTCCCTTTTCAAGTAAATATTGCACGACCCTTTCATGACCTTGCCATGCAGCAGACTGCAAGGATGTCCTATTGTCATTGTCCACAGCATCAATGGATGCTCCGTATTGACATAACACTTCAATAATTTCAAAATGTCCTTGCCATGCAGCAACATGTAAAGCAGTTCGCCCTTCATGATCAACTAGGTCAACTTTTGCACCTTTTTCCAATAATAATCCAGCTATTTCATACTTGTTTTCTAAAGCTAACACGTAAACAGTTGATCGTCCATCGGCATCACAATAGTCAATGTCTGCTCCAGCTGTTATTAGATATTCAACACAATCTTTATGGCCTTCAATAGCTGAACACCTCAGAGCTGTTTTACCATCATGTGATTTCCTATCTACAACTGAACCATGTTCTATCAATGTTTTAGTCACAGATAAATGTCCTTCCTGTGCAGCTAAATGTAGTGGTACACGACCATCATTATCAATCTCTGTAACCTTGGCAAGATGTTCTATAAGAATGGCTGTCACCTGAAATTATAGAAAGTTTGAATTAATTTCATTATAATATTATATTAATCATCGTATGAAGGTTGAATATTGTGGACCAAATGGAACTTAAGTTATGCTCCGGAAACTGTTTTCAGTTTTAAGGTAATAGTGACCTTGACCTTTGACCTTGTGACCCCAAAATCAATAGGGGTCTTCTACCTGATATGGAAAATCTTCGTATGAAGTTTGAATATTGTGAACCAAATGGAACTTAAGTTATGCTCCGGAAACTGTTTTCAGTTTTAAGGTAATAGTGACCTTGACCTTTGACCTTGTGACCCCAAAATCGATAGGGGTCTTCTACCTGATATGGAAAATCACCCTATGAAGTTTGAATATTGTGGGCCAAATGGAACTTAAGTTATGCTCCGGGAACCAAATTGCTAACGGACGGACAGACAGACACCAGGGGGTATAACATATTATGCCCGAAATTCTTTCAGGCATATAAAAATTAACAAACCAAATAGTTGCAACTTGTGATAACATATCAAAATAACATATAAAGTATTGTTACCAATATCCCTCACAAACATTCCAAACAAACTGTACCACAAAGCAATGTCATATAATTTAGAGAAAGCAATGTTACACATCAATTTTAGAACTAACTAATCATAACCAAAACACACCAAAAATGACAATCACATAAATCAGATCTGATCAAAACAAAACAGAATTGAGTATACAGTATAACCTCTGCAGAGCAACATCCTACAGAACAAATCCTCTGCACAACAACAACTTTTGATTTTTCCCTTTAATAGACATAATTTCTATTGAATTTAACCTATGCAGAGCCGCAACCTCTGCACAGCAACACATTTTGGTCCCTCCCAGTGGGTGTTGTTCAAGAGAGGATGTACAGAACAGAACAAAACAGAAAGTTATCATCAATTTACTCACATTTAATGAACATATGGTTGAAATAAACATGTACACTGTAACACATTTTTGTAATATAAATAAAGTCACTTTATTTGAATTTGTTAAAATCAGTTTCACCAGTCTGAATGGCTAGTAAATATTGGTCCAGTTTCCAGAAGACTAATTTGTAAGTACAGACAGACTTTCTATGGCCACAACATGAAAATGATCATCAGTAATACAATAAATCATTTATAAATTAAGCTCTAATACCTCCCAGACAATTAATTATAAAAGATTTATCACCAATTAAACAACAAGGTCAAAGTTCACATACCATACTAATGTTACCAATGTAATCTATAAATAGATCTACAGACAAACAAATGACCTTGATGATCTTGTTCCAATATAAAATGTCTGACTTAATTCCCAGCCAATCTAATTTAAGACATTGCTATACAATACAATCAATAGATGTGTTAATGAGTCTTGGCAATGAATTATGAACTTAGGAACTTTAATACTGCCAGTCATAGAACAGTTTAATAAATGACTTGGTATAACCTGGGACTATTGTTTGGGGATAGTAGCAGAACACACTATCCAATGTCAGACAGGCCATTTACAGGCTATTACATAATTGAGAAAATAAAACAATCTTTTGAGGAGAGATGGTAGAATGCAGAGGGAGACTGAGAGATAAAGATTGGAAAGGGAGATGCAATCACTGTAGGAAGAGATGGGATGGGATTTGGGAAAGAGGAGAAGTGTAGAAGGGTAGAGATGAATATACGGGAGGGTTAGACAGAAAGGAAGTCCTAAAAAGATGGGCATGGGGAGGTGACTGGGTAAATCATGAGGGGTGGGAAGTGGGAAAAGGAAGGAAAGTAGATAAAGGAGAGGTAGAGAGGGTTATAGAAAGTGGAGAGCAAGATAGATGGGGAGTGAGATTGACAATGGGGCTGGGCAATTTGAGGGAGAAGGGGAGGGGACACAAAAGGGGAGAGATACCAGAAAGTAGGTGAGATGGCAAGAGAGTAAAGGAGAGAAAAATGTATGGGGAGAGATATGTATTAACAGACTAAGACCAATATGAACAAGCTATGTATATATTGAGGGTTGCCCGTAAGACTGTAGTAACTCCCTCTGTAACGAAATGCACTTACTACAGTATTGCAGGCAACCCTCAATATGCTTACATTACATAGCAACAATTATAATATCCATCATATAACATAGTGTTTCGCAAGATGATTTAACTAATTGTTTAATTAAAACAGTCTGTATGAGTCATACAGCATTTACCAATAATAATAAAACATAAATTAAATAATACTCAACCCATACTCAACACCTTTGTAACTTAGTAATAAACATGTGAAAATACACACAAATAGTTATGTTGATTAACCACAAGAGCATTCACTTTGTAGGCATGAAATTTTTATATTTTATTACTCAAAACTCACTACCCTAATTATGATACAGGTGCAATAACAAAGTGCTCAATTTATTGGTAAAAGAGTTAAAAGAAATCACACAGTAATAAATACACATTATACTCACAGAAATTAACAACAATTCTAGGAGTTTCTAAACTAAGATTCATTATATACAAATGTATGTATTACCCCTTGAGGTGCACAATTTATAATATTGCATTTAATGTAATAATGAAAACCAGATAGATTTTACTGTATTAAGCACGATGCATTATGCATGTGGTCGTAAGCAATTCAGAAGCCTTTAAAATATAATTTATTTAGCTCAATTGAGATACAAGTTCTTATTACTTTCCTGGTGCCCAGTCACTAAGCAGTAAGGTGAAGTTCTTTGATGAGGAAACAGCAAAATGGATTTAAGATGTGATTCGAAACAACACTGATCTGGCAACCCAAAAATTACCAGTACTAAAACAGTTTGCCCACACTCATACTTAACTTATTACATATTTTAAAGAATTCTTATATATCATTATACATGAAAATTGTACAACCTCAAGTTTGGAGTGTTTTCGCTGTCATTTATCATCAGGTCTAGATGCTCAGTGCTTTGATTACAACACGTGAGCATCTTTAAAATTATCATACAACAACAAGAAGTCTATCCCACACCTGATGTAACAAAAGTATAATATCAGTGAATTAATCATTTTTCAGAGGATCCGGGTTTTCGAAGATTTTACCATACAATGTAATTAATCATTGCATCATGATCTATGAGAGTCATTTAAACAAGATTTTCTGATAAATTGCCTGTACCTGAGTTAAAGTCACCTGAATTCGAGGATTTTATTCATTTACAGCAGACATGAAATTTGCCGAAAAACCCCGTGAAGTTATTAAAATATATCATGCCTAGAGACAGAATAAATAAGTCAAACCATTTTGCCTCTTTAAAGTTTCAGTTTGACAAAATGTCCATTTTTTAAAAAAAGTTTTTTTATAAGAGTCTAAGAGAACACAACAGCAATATGATCAAAAATTCATTTAGAGCTTAAAGCTAGATAATTTAGAGGAGGAATGTTATCTTCCACAAGACTTAATAGGTGGATCTAGCGGGGGGGGGGGGGGGGGTCAGGGGAGTCAGGACCCCCCCTAGAATATCCAAAATGTACCTGTCCATTAGTGTATTTCTTGACTGTAAGTCATTTTTAAGTAGCTTGTAGCATATTTAAACGGTGCTAAACATAGATTTAATGGTTATGTAGTTTTTATTATTAATATGTTGCATTATTTAGCAAAAAGTATAAAATGTGGTTGTGGTTCTAAAGTTTGGAACCCCCTAGGAAAAGTTCGGACCCCCCCCCCCCCCCCTAGAAAAACTTCTTGGATCCGCCCCTGGACTTCATCTAAAGAACTCCAGGGAAAATCTAGATTTGACTGTATATTGAAACTTTCAAGGGGGTATGGATGTCTCCAGACTGAATTTACCATTAGGTCTTCCTATGTCACTATAATTATATAATATGTAATATAAGTACAAAAAATAAAATAAGTTTGTTATATAATATTCTCACAGATGATACTGTAAGTAATAAGATAGTCAGGAGAAGTTGATTTAAGACAATATGAGAACATCATTATACTTGATCTTTATACATTACAGAATCAAATTACAATAGAATAATATCTTTGTAATACATCATCATCTACTTAAATTATAAATTAGTAGTATTATCAACTGTTACTACAAAATGTTTAATAAGAGTTTTTCTTCAGACAATAGCCTATCTAGCAAATTACATTATCTATTCTTGCAATTTACAAACTTGAAACAAATTTTTGTATCTTGTATTAGAGTTGGACTGTCATTTCCTACCTAATTATGTTGAAGTCTCGAACCCTTTTTTCTTATATATCAAGAGCCATTCAAAAGCCTATTGCTTTCTAGAATTTCATAACATTCATGCGGTTTTCATCAAATGAAGAGTTCACCATTCAATTTTCCCGAAAAACTTACATTGGGATAAAAATCTTTTTAAGTGTACTACATGGAGTTTAAGGTCACAGGTTCCTTCCTTAAACAGTGTAAAAAGCCCTGGCTGACATTATGAAGGACTGTGAGTGACACTCGTTCAGAATTTTCAGGCCTCAACTAGGATCCAGCTGAATCCAGCTGGATTCAAAATTGATTGAAATTTACTCTAGATCTGGCAGCTATATATCATGCACCATTAATCCATGTCACATAAATTCCTATAACAAAACCCACTACATCATTATACTAAGATGTCTTTATTAAAATGCCATTATATTGAGTCTTCATGAATAATAAATCATTTATGTTTTAAAACTGAATATAAGTTCACTTACACTATTATAATAATAAATAGAACTAATATTATTGCATGGTAAATTAATTCTACTATAAATGAATTATTGAACTACCAGCATGGAATTCAAATATTAAATAACAGCAGATAATAATTGAGTGAAAAAAAAACCTGGTATGGAGTATTAATAATCAATTGACAGGGATAGATAATTTGTAAATCAAACAGCAAAAGTCTTAGTGGTCATTAATCGAGTCATATTGTATAATAGATAAATTGTTGACTCAATAACATCATATATACATTAAAGGTTCATTACTTTGAAAATGGTATATTTTTTTCCAATCTGATTAAAACCCGATCTAAAATTTTCCGCTCGCCTACTCGCTAATTCAGATCTGGCCTTTTTTAAATGAGGGTCACGTTCAGGTGACCTTTTTAGCATCATAATATTAATGATGAACTTGTTATGATATGTAATGTTTACATCGTCTATGTCATGCAATTTGAAATGAGACTTCCAATGGCAGACTGTGAATAATACTGCTGTTAAATGAGCTTGCAAACCTTGGTCTAAAAATAGAAATTACGAAATCAAAATGTTATTAATAGTGTTTCGTCTAGATGAAAGTTATGCATTGATTAGTCAACATAAAGGTCATCTCGACGTGACCTTGCATTGAGAAAGTAGAGATCCTGTATGACAATGCTCTACAGGATATCTGTTAACGAAGATTGATTTTTATCCAAGTCCAATTAGTGGCTAATGTCTCCATTATAGATCTTTCTTTTTGAAGGTTACAGCATGCACCCCATAGAAGGATTATACATGCACCAATAGCTAAGGCTTAGCTTTTCCAAATGACACCAAGATCTTTTGCATATGCCAAATAATAAATTTGTAGTCTGATTTTTAACACCAAAATCAATGCAGATTTTGTTTTAGTACACACAAAAGTTGAAAAGTCGATCAACAAACACTAAGGTCGTAATTCATTGTATCATAATTACCTCCCTTGAGAAGAAAATTCAGTCAAATTTGGACATTGCAACACAAATTTACACTCAAATCATGGAGGTAAAAAGTTTAAGTTCACAATTGCTACACCAGTAAAACATATAATTTCTTTTGGCCTTAATGTCATAAAATAACAGACTCATTTATAGTTGAAGATATCACTTGTTTATTTTAGATAATATTATTTACAAAGCATGTGAAACCATAAAATATGTTCTCAGAAGATATTTAAACCTTTCATTAATCAGTCTCAGATGTCGCTTAGCAACATAATAATTTATAAGGAAAAAATAGAGAGGTTTGCAAGAAATATGGAAATGTTATGAGCTTATGAGATTGAAAACTATGCAGAAGTAAATGCATGGTCAATTAAACTGTTTCCATTTCTGCATGAATTTTTTTTCCATATCATTTACTGCCAAGGGTTTTGTGGACCACAATTGTAAGCATTAAAAATGTTTGTTTGTTTGTAGGGTTTAACGCCATAGAGACACATTTTACAGGTCATATAACGGCTTAAGCATTTGTAAATGGCACTTAACTTTTTATAATAGGTGCATAATTGAAAAGATTGTGAAATCTTGCAACATTAGCTTACTGATTCTGGAAGCAACTGACACCAGTTTGTTTTAGTTTTAGTTTGGTTTGTCAAGTCAACACAAATAATGGTCCTTTAACAGTGGCCAGATTGCCTTAACTAGTTTCCCTTGACCTTTGTCTATAACCAGTACTCATCTACCCTTCAACAAGGCTGACAACTTATCCATACAGCTCAATGAAGGAAAAATTATTGTTGGAAAAGTTAGAAAGTTAGAACCAGTTTTCATGGAGTTCAAACCAGCAACCTATTCAGGACATGTCTAGATGCCAAATCCTGTGCATTATATAGCCAGCACCATGAATTCAGGTTTCCCTATTACTGTGTAAGGTAAACAATTTTTCTGCAATTATTGTTTCTGCCATCCTGATAACAGAGTGCCAATGAAATAAATGGACATTCATTTTCTTCAACTGGAAAATGTCAATTTCTGATAGTCTATAAAAACCTTGTGTAAACCAAGAATCCTGGATTATCATTGTAAATCCTCTAGAATTGTTTGTTTGAATAATCAATGGTAAATGTATTAATAATGAAAGAAAACTAATCAATCGTTGTTGATATGTAATGAAATAAAATGTGATTTTAAAGAAATGAAACAATCACATTTATCACTTGTTTAAGCTGATGAAATTACAAAATTTATCCTTGAAAAATGTAAAACATTCACAATGTTTACAAGAAATCGTAATACCCCCGAGTTTGATCAAATTTATACCAAGAGACAGGACGAAACCAAATTTGTAAATTGTAAGCTTTAAATTAAATTTTCTTTCTGTTTTATTAGAGAATGATTTGATTTTCATTCAATTTCTTAGTTTCCACAAGTCTCCATTTTAATAATAAATACAAATTAAGACAGGACCTCTCAAGATTGAAAGACCCCCACAAAGAAAGGCTCTCATCTAAGAACATTATTTAATAACCAGTTCAAGACATGACAAAGGCCGAGACACTAGTCTGACTCAAGTTCCTTGAATGATCCCTAAAGGGACATTGTCAGCATGAGGCCGAAGTCAATTAAGGGACAAAGGTGCTGTTCTAATTAATACTAAACATGGATGGACTGTGAATTCAGTGCAAAATTAACCACACAGAACATTGGTGAAGGGAATAAAGCAGAGATCTCTGAGGTAGTTATGAATCATACTAACATTATGGGAGATCTTCTCTGACAGTTAACATGAAATCAATTACAGTAATTTACTCTGATATAATTATAGTTAGTGTTAGTTGATGGGGAGGAAAACAATGTTAGATATTGTACATTCAGTCAGTATCAATCTTAGAGAGAGTCTTACAATGACTAATTTATTTTGTTTTTGTTGAGTTTAACGCCGTAGCAACACATTGTACAGGTCATATAACGGCGGTCAGTCAACCTACTCAATCTTCCTGGAAAGGCTAAATCTCTGGATTTAGCTGGTAACCAACTTAACTAAGCGCATACTTTCGTCAGTGACTGACAACTGCTCTACATAATTTAGAATCATTGGTAGGAGGGAGAAAGGCCATAGAAATAATTTCATGATGAAGCTCCACAAAGTATGCCCGGCCCGGAAATTGAACCCACGACCCCTTGATCAGTAGACTTGCGTGCTACCAACTGAGCTAGCCGGGCAGCTAATGACTAGTTTACAACTCTGAATAATGTAATTGTAGTGAACTACCCGGTATGTAAGATTATTATAATTAGCATTATAACAATGCAATTGCAGGTCTTATTTTGACCTGATGGTTAAATATGGTCACTGCGTGTTTTTATTTTTGGACAAGGGTAAAACAGTATACCCCCCTCTTCTTCGAAGCGGAGGTATAAAAACATGGTTGACCATGGCTAGCAAATTTCAATATTTTTTCATCCACAAAATACATAAACAAAATATTAAACCCGCCACCCTGTCCTTTTTGCACCTCCCCATAATGCATAAGTAATTACTTACAACATTAACACCCTGATAGGGCCCTGCCCCTTTTCCCACCTCAATGCTCTTTTCTGAGTTCCATAAACTCTAGTATATGAACAAAAACTCAGCACTACAATTATTGTAACCAACTGGTAGTAAGCATAAAACATTTCAACATATTACTTAACAGTAATTTGAACATTGAGAGAAATATCGCTATGTAGACATGAAGGGTAATTTGGCTGTCAACAAAACTTTACAAAAACATCAGCAACAGTACAGTATTAAGACAGTATACACATGTATCCACTAGATCTAACATAGCATCACAATTAATAAAACTGTCAACCGGGCCAAAAACTTTCTATTGTAATTATGGTCGTCATGGAAACAATGGAATGATGGGATATGGTAATCTCTGGCTTGCACATCACAATGTACAGTTTGGAATTTCTGCAGAAATTTAATTACAGTTAAGCACATCTCTCATGCACCATCAATGCACCCTCCTGTTCATATGCTGGAATAAAGCAGAAGTGTAGAGACAAACTAAAGCAATAATTTGCCTGTCTAGATAAGCTAACAGCATGCAGTAATAAAATAGCTAATTAGTTTAAATGGTTGCACATCAAGCATCTGGTTTTGACAACATTGAATCCCTTGGCTTTAATATTGTATACTGCTAGTGTCAGCAATAAATGCTGTTGTTTCCAATAGTATGAAATAATAAAATACTGACATTCACCAATAAGGAAACAACATGAGATATGCAGTCATCCCTTTAACCCACCAGCCCTTATAAGCACAGGACTAGTGCAAACTGATGATGGCAAGAAAAAATATTTTTAAATAGTTGGGCTAGACAATAGTTTTGCCTTAAATTACAATAAATAGGGCTAGTGCTCTCTATAGTGACCATTGGATAATAATATGAGTGACTGGGAAAGTAACAACTTTACACATACACAATATCTAAGGCTGTTCCAAATTTATCATAATTTGCTCCCAAATCTCTTACTCTTGACCTTTATTAAATCAATGGATCCAGTCACCAGAAAATAATTAAGGATTCAGTCAGCAAAACCTTGATTTATAATTCAAGGCATGTACTAATAATCATCCAGTAACTAAAGCAGTGTCAGAACAAAAACTAATAATTTTACTGATTTACGGACAATTTCCCAAGAGTCAATAAAAACAGACTGTCCAAAATGACCATATCAATACAACACAAAGTAGCTTGATGACAGGACAATTATCATGCTTGCAACAGTGAGAGAATGCCATGATTTATCATAAACACAATTATCATACTTATTACAATGAACATTCCAGGCAGGAGGAGATTTACATTCTTAACATGACCAGATATAACATATGGCTGAGTGCAAAACAAGTCTATATTCTATCTTTATAAACATGCAGCTAGACTACTTTTGCACCAGCACTAGTATGACATACAAATTGATGGCTTGGTGTAAAACTATTTTAAAGCCTTCTTTTTTTACAAATAACTGAGAATATTTTAGAACCGACCCTCAATATATGGAAAAACACATAATTTTTGATAGCTCAGCATAAAACTAGTTTAAATCCTTCTTTATATACATACATATAGACTAATTCTGCATCATGCCGTCCATATATGGTATGGCAATTTGCAAATAACATTATACGGCATGATATACAATTTGATAGCTAAGTGCAAAAGAATTTTATATCCTTCCTTATTCACGAGTATTTAAACTACTTTTGCACCAACTGATCCAAGGAGATATTGTATTACATAGATACAAATATAATAACTGGACAAATCAGTGATTCAGAGAGATAAATGTCCAACATTTAACACAATCTAAGGTTCTAAATGGTTCAGAATTACTGAGAATAATCTCTCCAAGTGATACAATAAATTATATTACAGTATGATCACAGGAGATAGTACATGAATGAGGTCCCAAGTTAATGGTACAGAAATTTGTGGGAGTCATTGTTCAATTGTCCATAAATTTCCATTAATAAAATATTTATTGACACAGCTTAAGTGAAATTTTTCTGAGAAGTGAGCTTTTTAGGGAGCTGACAGAGCTAGCTTTATGGATTGAATGCATGTATAGCTCTGCCTATCAAACAATCAATCTCTGAAACAAGTCTTTTGTTCGATTCCTTTAAAATTATGTCAAGCGCTGTTTGATTCCACTCAGAATTGTAACATGATGAATAGTATGAGAATTTGTATAAAAATAATCCAGTATTCATCATGATGTTTCTATCTTTATTGAGCAAGAAACACACTCAGGTATTATTCAAACACATACCCTAAAGCCAAATTAAATCAAATCTCTCATAATGGTCAACCATTATAAAATATACATTGACCTTAAAAATCTATCCTGTGAAGAATCTATTGACCTCGGATATGTTTTATTCAAAGGTCCCTGCCTCATCCCCAGCCAAACATCTTTTTACAAGCAGAAAACAGTCATTGCATAAAACACACTAGCCCATAGTAACTTAAGAGAAAACAGAAGAAAGAAAATTTAAGAGAATTACTAAGAAAACACTGAAAATGAGATTAAAAATGTTTGGAATACACCCTTGATTTTAGGAAGTAAAACCTGACCTCCTTGTATATGTTATAATTGATCCACCCTAGATGGGATCTACAAAATCCAACCTATTCATAGTATGCTACATAGTCATATAAAGAATAAACCAATCAGACGAGAGCATCTACATTGGCCTTCTGGGAAATCAAACAGAAATCGGAGACTAATTCTTAATCAAAGTGCTGAAAAGCACTGAAGCAAGACTGTGTTGAAGGCTCAAACAACCATCAATAGTTCAAGCTTTAGTTTCGTCTCACGTATAACCAGTCATTAATTTAGGTATAAATCAAATCTGATGATTAAGAGCTTTTTAAGAAAGATTGGCATACATTTTCTTATAACTCACTGATCAATGGACTTGTATAATTACTAGTTGATGAAGAGCTGTGAGAAGTCTTATTTCCTCATTCAATAGAAATAATGATTTTCAGTAATGTCAACACAATGATTTCATACATCCTGTCTATAATAACAAAATATTGTACTTCAAGTAAAATATCAAAATCATGTTGAACACGTGAAGAAAAAATTAAAATCATAATTCACAAGCTAGATGATTCAAAAATGGAAAAAAGAAATTTCAAATAATTCTTGTTTTTGTAATCTTACTTTCATAGCTATCATAAACAGAACAGAACTGTTCTGCTAATATGAGTTACTTTTAAGGTATGCTGTAGAAATTATCATAAATGAAGTTGATAACAATTGTTGGATCAGCCTGCAGTATGTACATTTTTGAAAAAAAGGACAACGCAACAGCATGAGGTAGAGAACAATATCACCAATTGAAATGAAACAACATGAATTGTGAAATACACATTAAAAATACAAAATGTTTTCATTTTATAGGTATTTTGCCTTAAAGCTGGACCCAATGAAATATCTAAATAACTATCGGATGGAATTTACTCAAATTTTGTTTGTGATTTTAAAATAGCATAGATTTTAACCTCCGCAAATCCAAAAATTCTGAATTTTTTTAAAATTCATAACATACTTTCCATAGACATGCAATGCAAACTTTGAAGCCAAAAGAGGGTTTTATTTAATGGGTACATGCCACAATTAGGGCAGCCATGGATATAGGTATAAATGGTTATCGTTATGAATCCCTGTGTCTTCAACGTGTCGGTATTGACGATGACCATGAAAAAGCGGGCGTTCGGGGACAGTAGCCCCGATAAAAGACAAAATATCATGAACTTAAAATAAGATCACTTATTTACACATTGGAGTCGTCAGAATCTGATGGTAGAAACAGTTCATGATTTCTTTTACTTGCGTCCTCCTTTTTTTATTTACAAATGCTGACAGAGCTAATTAAATTGTAATAATTTTTAATTTTATAGTACTGCAATAAAAATTCTGCCATTGATGGGCACTTTAAGTGCATTATTTTCATTAATTTATTTCTTAATACATTGCAAAATGGATGCTCTCCTAAATTGTGGTTCATGCTAAAAACCACACGTACTGATATATTTCACGCACGTCTTTGTGAACAGATTTGCTGCATATTTATAAGCGATAGCAATTTATAAGCGATTACTCCAGCTAGGAATTTTGGATCGGGTTTATCGTAAACCAAGATTATCTGTATCCAATCAGCCCAGAGGCGTAACCAGTATCCACTGAGACAGATTTAAGTCATGCCCCTCATAAACATAGCTGTTAGCTTAACACCCTTCTTATTTATATAGGAATATTTCGGTTTGCTCAAAGATTGGGGCTAGTCCCTATATGTCAAATAGACAGGAACAGTTCTAGAGTCTACCATAGTAATGCTGTTTTATGTTCGTAGTCCGAACAAATCCTGGACAACACCTGTTTTTTCGGTGTACTTTCATCAGCCCAGAAAGTTCCATAAAATGAATCAAAAAAAGGTCTAAATGTTAGGTATCATTCACGTGTCACGCAAATCTTGATATTCTCTAAATAGACTCGGCACGGCTTAAAACGTTGAGGGATATTACTTCAATTCATTTACTCCAATTGTAAACAAAGCGTGCTAATTCCTGGAATTCTAAAAATAGACTCAATGGTCTTACATATTATCAGGGCATGTTAAGTCTTGTCTTCTATAAATAAACTTTGGACGGTTTGGATACGTTGTGAATACACAGTAAAACATTTTTGAAAATTCTAATACTGGTATTTCTAGTTCAGGTGAATTACTACGTACCGGTAAATGCAATAGCCCCCCCCCTCCCCAGCTAATATTGAAACGGGCCGGGGTATATTACACATAATAACTACAGTTTAAATCAGAAGTTACCTTGTAATTCATGTTTAATTTTTCTGCGTTCCATGTTTCCTGTTTAGTGAGCATGATGCATGTCTCTAGCCATAAAGCACACAATGACTAGTGTTCTGGGCAACACACAGAACACATTAGCACATATATGTAGGTTATGAACTAGGATTCTGAGCTCAAATCAATATTTGTTTATCCAGTATGTTTCGTAACCAGTTTTCGCGACGTTCGCATATTTGGATCCTCTACATTCTATCCTCCGATGTTAAATCCTAATCCTAGATGTGAATTAGTTAATTCCGTACACTTTTGCTGAATGTTAATGTTTAAATCCAGTTTTAACGCAAGTTTTTATCAATTTTGTTACGAGCACATTTTGTCTAAATCAGTAAATGTCAGCGTTCCTGTCATGTTTACATCTAACTCTGGGAATTTATTCCTACGCTGTACAGTCTAAAAGGATGAAATATTCGAATTTGCACGGCGTATAGACTACTTCACAACTAGCATATGTGTCATTGAATATTTGTTTATTCTTTTACACAGAAATAAAACATTTACTCCACTGTTTATATTATTGTGAAATTTAACCGTTCTTACAAATTCAAAGTAAAGCGTTTGATCGAGTCTTTCCAGGGTTATTGAATTGTTAATCACGTGACTATAGTGCTTGGTACGGGGACGAGTAAAATATTTTCATTCATAATTTTTCATGAATGAAATCGATGTACATGTATACATCCGCGGTAACCAGTCGAGTTATTACTTTTCTAACATAGTTTAATTGTTCACAAAATTGAAGAGATTTGATGTCGCAATGAATTTTATGAAATATGTGTGAATGCAAGATAAAGGCAGTTATGTATCGAGTTTTTAATATTGAACTATTTGCTGGCATGCGGAAAAATGGACCACTACTCAATATCGCAATTCTGAAATGCCGCTTATAGCTTCGCCTGTTTCACAGTCTTGCTAAAAATGCACCTAGTTTCCATGTCTGCTATTGTACAGAATATTTATCACACAGCAAACCACAGTCTGGTAAACAATAAACATTGTTAATTAATACCTTGAACTTGTTTATTTGTTTATGAATAATTAATTTAATCTAAAAATAAACAACTAATTAGTCTTAAAATAAGCTTAATACAAAATGATTTAATTAGCTATTAGAGGGAACTAGCCTGCCATTGACATAGGAAAGTTTATGGTAGAATATTAGGTTAATAGAAAAATGTGCCAAATAAACTTCACGTAGCTAAGTCGGCTAAACAAGAGGATTACTTGTATCTACTAATTATAATTATTTATATTGAAGATCCAACCTATGTTTAGTCTGATTAACTATAGTTTAAATGTTAAATAATTTAACCTTTATTTCTGGCGATGGTTAAATAAACTAACACCTACAATTCTAGACCTTATGACATTTGGAATGGGTAAGAGCTTTTGATATTAATTCTACATCTAAGCACTGCCCATAATGGTATGAATTAAACACTAAGTCATTTAGCAATTGTTTATAAATGAAATGGATTTCTTAGTTCTGGAGAGATAGAATTTAATAGGTTTAATGCAAGGGTAGGACAATAGTCATAAAGAGAATAATAATAATACACAATGTAATACTGAGCGTTTTGCTATCTAACAAAAATAAATACAAAAAATTTGATGGGTCAGTGCAAAATTAAGTCTACATCCTTTATTATTTACTAATTACTTTAGAATACAAAGTTCTGTCTTAAATGATCTTGACATACATTTACTTTACTTTAAAGAAATAATCACTGTAACAATTTCATTTATTATACCTAATGTGATTTGTTTACTATAGCCTAATGCGACGTCACAGGGTGTGAATACGTAATGGTACCCTCTTGACATCACATATTGACCCACTCGTCAGTATCTATCGGGCCCCTTAAAGCGATGTGAGACCACTGCATTGGATTTTGCTGAATACCAGGATCCGAGTTTTTGCCATTCAATTTGAATTACCTCCCTTGTGCAGACGCTTGCTTTTTGCCACACGACAAATTTAAATGGTGTGAAAAGGTCTTCAAGTTTAGAAGCAAATAAAACAGGTGAAATTAAACGGCTTGTGTCAATCAATAAATTAACAATTTCTGATTTTTGTTATAATGTTCACCCTTAACAGTAATGTCAACCTGGCCTCAAGCCTTGGTTGACATAACTTGTATCCCTTGAGCATTCCTTTCTGTGACCCTCTGTAGGATGTGATATTTATATAAAAGCTCCAAAGAACTTACTTACTAAAAGACGTCACTTACTTACTTAAAAAAGAACTTACATAGACAACTTGTCTTTTTAATATCAGTCAGTAATAAACATAGCTCCACAGGCTTTTACGACAAATTATTCCAAACCACAAATACTCCATCTCCTTATTAACATATAAAGACGTCTTAGTGAAGAACCATCAATAAATACCAATATTACATTGTTATCATTAATGTGAGGTTATTTCTGGAACGTTCTACGTCATTCATTCACGTCACACTAACGGAGTACAGGATATCACATTTTTTTGCTACAATGACTCAATCAACAAGTCTCAGTAACATCACAATTATCAATGCCTACATCTTACATGACAAATAGGGTATTGATTCACACAGAGTACAAGAAATACATCTACAAGGCTTTACTCTTAATGAAACAGAAATAGAACAAATCATGAGCTAAATAATATTGTACTTATTTGGGAGATTAGTATTGCTCAAGCCTTGTAATCAAGTATCTGCTCACAAAATATTCTGAGGAATTGTCTTCTAATGGTTCAAAACAACAGTCTAATCTTAACCAATTATGGAATTATATAAATTCTACTTAGATCTATTTCAAGACACCTAATATGAACTAACAACTAACTGAACATAAGTAAATTGATTTCGTCATGAATATTATAATAAGAAAAGGTCACCTGAACATGACCCTCATAACAACTAGCCAGATCTTGAATAAGCAAATAGGCAAGCAGAGACTTTTAGACCAGGGGTTTTAATCAGACTCGTCCTAGGGTAAAGGCAAGGTCTTTACGGTGATGGTTATGGGTACCATTGCTTAACAATGCTAAATTGGCTTTCATAGTTCATTATTTAAGGGATGATTTTTGGAAAGGTGGTCATCAGACAAAGTTTTATATTATGAAACTGTACAGTCTTTCCTCCTGTCTTAAAATAAGTCTTTGAATTCATTTCTAATTAGAATTTCTATAAAGCATAACAAAAACTAGACAAAAATCTTCAAACAAATTTTCCGTGCATTTTAAATTATGGAAACGACAAGTCAGCATTTTAAGAATATTCATTTGTGTTTTAGATGAAAATAAGCAGACAATGTGTCCAATAAATATTCTGATCCAGTAACATGAGCAGCCATGTTTGAAAGGTTGGTTAAAATGTTCACTATAACTTTACACTTTCTAAAGAATCAAGTTACAACCAAAGGTCTTTCTTCATAATGTTAACAAATTGTTGGAATGATAAAAGGAGCAGGGACAGCATAAAATAATGGTGACATCAACATGGTGCCAACACCATATGACATAATCTGTGAAATATGAGTTTTTGAAAAAATCAGTACTTCTTACAGTACAGCAAAACTGCATATTGCAACAGTAGAAGTTTTCTTTTATTTTTTACTGGGTGTAATGCCGTGTCAACAAAATTTAGGTCATTTAACCTAGTTTTCCTGGCCCTTGTCTATAACCAGTAGTGAGTATTCAGTTGTGTCCTACCCTTCCCCAAGGCCGGAAACTTCTCCATATTATAATCTAATAAATGGAGAAAAATTGACATTATTATCAAATTTTCATGGAAGGGAATAACCTCTCAGGTGGGATTCGACACCCGTACCCAATTCGGGACACGAGATTCCAAATCCCGGCTCGCTACCAGCAACAATAGAAGAATACTGCAGTTGCACTTAACTAAAAGTACTTATTTTTGTCATTAATACATGTAAGTCCTAGTCCTACTACTAGACCCCTGCTCCAACTTGAATCATGAGTTGACTAACAGAAAGCGATTTATTTATAGCATTAGTTGCAGTTATCATGACGAGTATCCACTGATCAATTGCCAACAAGTTTGCTGTCCAACCACCATTCTCAATGTAAGAGAATGTTTCCTTCAAACAGTGAGTCTGATATTGTCATAACCATTAAATTGTGATTATACATCCATTATCCATAACTTAAGTCTTGCAACTGGGTCTCTGAGTGTTTAGGTTACAATAGTAATGTGAAACAACATGAAACCAAATGACTCATTCCAGTGAACATTAATAAATCATTATAACAAGTGCATGGACATACATAATTAATTTTAACACGATATTTAACATGTTGATAAATGGCAGAAAACATCAGAACCTACAATGATGTCATAAACATGTGACTTTTCTTAGTCTTTAACCTTAGCAAGAAGGTAAAAGACAGTTACTAAGTAAAAACATACAATTAACGACAGCAGTTGTAACAGCCTGAAACTTTCTCAAGCAATATTAAGCCTGGTTTATAATGATTTATAGTAAAATGCAAAATTATCAACTTTAAAAAGCCCAACAATATGAATAACATAATTTTCATTGACCCAAATCAACGTCTAGTCCCGGGCCTAGTGGGTTAAGGCTATAATGTCTGCATTTAAAGAAGGCGACATCAGGGGTTTCCCCTGGGAAAAATACTTGCCACCTTGGGGTTTAAATCAGGATCTATAGTACACCAACTTCACACTGGCTCATGAAAGGTTCCAGATCAAACAAACTTTCTTGGTAAAAACTTCAACCTACCTTTCATAATACTAACCATAAACCAACAAACCCAATCTAACACACCAATACACAGAAACAAACAATTAAGTTAGCATCATCCGACAAGAAATCATTCTTATTTAATATTCCCCTTTAAGACTGCCCCTGTGAAATGTTAACCATGAATCAAGTTTGACCATGGTTGACCATGGTCAAAACATGGTTGACTATGTTGTTTGTCAGACTTTGACTCTGGTCAATTATGACCATGATTGACTATGATTTGACTTTGGTCTGACTGTGTTAAAATATCATGTTTTCTAAACCATGAAACACTGTCAATCATACAACTTTTAACTGATTTGATGATGAGCATTGCATTGTAACACTAGTGTATGTCTCTTACTTTAAAAGCAATAATTTAGATTTCTATGCAGTTTAGCATGCAATTGTGTACACTTTATGTATTGTTCTTGACTGACAATGATTCATGGTCATGTGTCTTTGTCAGACCATGATTCAAGGTCAACAGTTATTTCTAGACAATAAGTCAACTCATTTGATGATGAGCATTGCATTGTAACACTAGTGTATGTCCCTTACTTTGAATGCAATAATTTAGATTTCTATGCAGTTTAGCATGCCATTGTGTACACTTTATGTATTGTTCTTGACTGACAATGATTCATGGTCATGTGTCTTTGTCAGACCATGATTCAAGGTCAACAGTTATTTCTAGACAATAAGTCACTGTAGACTATAAATATTTCACATATTTGACATAAAACAATTTACAGTTTTTCACTTCAAAACAGATAATAAATATGCCTCTTTCTCATTACTCCGTGCCTTCTCATTCGATCCGTGCCTTAATAAAAACAGTATATCAACACGCGCGGACATCGCACGTGTCCGAATTCTATGCAAGTTTGTAGCGTTCGACCTGCTCAATCAGTTTACAGAAAAATATTCAGAACTAACATGTATTATTGCTTGAAGAACAAAAATCAATATGTTCTTATCATGATTTTGCTCAAAATTGATAAAAAAATAACCATATTTAGCTAATTTGATGCAAAATCTAGCCTGACCTACTTGTATTAAGTTTTCTTTACACATGGCGGCCATTTTTTTTGTGTATGCAGGTACGACGCGTTTCATTGGTTGACCTATTTTGCCTAGCTAAGGGGTTCAGTGCGGGGTATTAATTTGCACTCACTATTCAATTAGCGCTTTAAAATGGCGTTAATTAGGTCTAATTTAACTTATTAAAATCGGTTGCAACGGATAATCCAAACATTTTTTGTGGTTGTATGAAAAGTCCATTACATTCCTTGTTTATTGTTGACTGTTTTTGGACCTCTCAATATATTTTAGTTCTAGAATGTACGTTATAAAAATAGTTATACATGGTTACAAATATACCTGTGATTGTCTACATTCTAATCAAAGTGAAAAAAACAATATTTACTATTCTCTAGTTATAAGTTTTGAACATCAAAATCTGCTCTAAGCACCGTTGAAACAAAGTTATTTCTAGATATACAATAGCTTCAACACTAACATATTTCAAGAGTAAGAAAAATAATACTTCCCCCCTGCGGAGCCCCAATATGTATAGACCAATGTCAAGGACACGGATCCATTGAGAAACAAACAGCTGATTGACATGGACTATACACAGTGTAGAAAAAGGTAAACAAAGTTAGTTTAACTAAAAGTTATTCTATTTTTTATCATTCATATAGTTGATTTAGATGTTGGTTCACAATTTATTTATATTTGTAACCTAATTTTCGTATCCATCCACCGCGCATGCGCAAAAATAAAGGTTAAGGGCACGAAATGACGAGAACAGAGCATACATAAAATTTGGTGAAGCTAGGTACAGTAATTCTAGAGTTATTGTTTGGACAAGGTTTTCATATTTCAAGTCCCAGTGACCTTGACCTTTGACCCTGGGGTCTCAAAATCAATAGTGAAGCTCCTCTACCCAAGGGCTATCCAAATATAACATTTTAGAACCTAGGTACATCCTATCTTGAGTTATTCCTAAATTCAGGGGAGACTACTGTATATTAACTTAATGAATATACCAGGTACTGGTTTTTAAACTAAACTTGTGAATTCAAAGATGGCTGAAAGTGCTTTACCGCCAATTTCAAAAAAGAAGATTTTTACTAAAAGTTGAGTTGTTATTTAGGCATCTATTGTCATAATCAACTTATAAAAGATGCAAAAACAATATGGTTATCTTATATTTGGTTTAGAAAATCTGCAGCATGACAAAAATGATGAAAACAAGTAAGCATAAGTGTACATATTTCGGATAACAATTTTTGGATAACCATATTGCTTTAATGTTCTTATGACTCTGTATGTGTTTTAAATTTTCAATAGTTACAGTGTTTGCTTTTATATTTTTATTTTGCATTACTTGCCAAGGCCGGATACAGAGGGCCGTTAGTGAGGGGCATGGTTGGGGAAGTATAATGTCTACTACTTGATCTAGATCTTGTAAAGGAGGATCAGACAATGGTCTCTGCCCAGCCGTTGTTTGTTGGTTTATGTCCTAATTTACTTGATTTTAGATGTGTTACTTAAGCTCATTTGTGTCAAAAGCCAGAGGCTTATAGAGATGGGTCCAAAAAATTTCCTGGGTATAACCAGTACTGTGAAACATGGTTGACCATGGTGGACCATGTTCACAAGGCTGGCAATAACCAATGTAGAAAATGAAACATGGTTGACCATGGTTATTTTCAGGAATTTAAAAACATGGTCAAACCATGGTTGACCATGTTACTAGGGCGGCAATAAACCACGCGGACGATGAAACATGGTTGACCATGGTCAATTTACAAGACCATGAAACAAGTTTGACCATGGTCTATAAAAGAACATGGTCGACCATGGTCACCAGGGCGGCAATAAACCACGGCATGAAACCTGGTTGACCATGTTTGAAACATGGTCAAAACATGGTCAACCATGTATTAAAAACATGGTTGACCATGTTTGAAACATGGTCAACCATGTTTTGACAATGGTCATTTCACAGGGGTGGTTACATAAAACAGAGAGAACCTTTGATGACTTTAAACCTATCAATATTTCACACACAGAGAGATCAATTCTCTGATCCATATTTACTAGGAAACATTTGTAAGCTAAATGTGACGAAAGAAACACAAATTAAGAATTATGGCGTTTTATTTTTCTATAACTTTTCAGCCAATGGTGGCTGCGCTCAGTCTCTAATGGTCCACTTTGTTAACTGACCACAATGTTTCATGGTTACCTAATGTAACTTTGCTTTTGACCATGGTTTGAAATTTAGATTCATGGTATTTTATGGCATTCAACTGTTACACTGTTACTATGCTCTTGTCCTCACATGATTATACTAATGAAAGGGACCATGCTTTTTCCATGGTATTTGATCGTTTTTCAGTGGCAACCTGCAAATAACATGTTCAGATGACAAAAACAATGAAACACTAAAGTAACCATGGTAAATGTTTCCTCTAGTTTGTGGTCCAGAAAACGATATTTCACTTGGCGTTTACTCTCTCCAAGAAAAACTAGAACTGCCACCAGTGGCGAAAATACCCCCGCAACAGCAACATTTCAAGATAAAAGCAAGTCAACATTGTGGAAGTCCAAAAGGGTAAATGTTGTAAGAAGCATAAAAACCAAGAAAAGAATAGGATGCAAAAATCAAATCGGAAATAAACAGCAAATTACAGTGTAATTCACTATAGATTTATGAAAAAGCAAAATGAACAGAGTTGTCATATGTCAAATGATTTTTTACATGAAAATGAACACCATTTGGTCATTATGAATGTAAAGTGGGACAACAGACAAAGAGTGATCACATTTAAACTCATCATGTGTATGTTGTAACCAGAAGAGCAAAATGTAGAATGTGTTTGTAATTTTTGATAAATAAGTAAAAAATAAGGCAATTGCAAAAATGCACAATTTAAATCAAACAATTAGTATTTACAATATCTTGTATCAAGAATTTCACAAATACCCCATAAGAAAGCTTAAATTACCGATCATTATTTTCACAGAAGTAAAGTTAAAATAATATCTAAAATCCCATGTAGCTATAACGCCATTATGAATTTGATAAAATATCAATACATCAAAAAAAAAAGTTCAACAATAAGAATTTGATAAAAATAGCAGTACATAATAGACTTCAGCAAGTCAAAATGGCAAACAATGTGGAATAATGCTATATTTAATAAGTTACATGACATAAAGCCATAAACCCTTGATTCATCTTCGTCAATAATTTTTGCTAATCAATGAGATAAATAGTTACTATGAGATGTAGAATTGGTCATACTATATTAACACATTCATACCTTCTCAAAAGAAAGAAAGCACCTAAATGTATACCATGTGACGAGCATTTCAATGTCAAATACGTTCTCCTTGACTGCAAGGATCTTAAATACATCCGTGACAAACATTTTAAAGTTAACTCACTTAAAGAACTTTTTGAGTCTGTACCATCATATGCGATACTTAACTTTTTGAAGGAAATAAATGTATATAATAAGATACAGAGCTTTACATCATCAATATTGATTTAATAAATAGTATCATTGATTGCTTTCGACGCGATATGACCTTTTTGTGTTGGTGCACCGTAAAACCAAAATAAAACCAAACAATACTTGACAGAAATAAATGTTTATCATAAATTATAGGACGTACAATCTTCATTATCTATTGAAGTAATAGTATCATCAATTGTTTTCGGTGTAATATGACCTTTTTGCATTAATAAGCCGTAAAATCCAATAAATCAATCAATAAATCAATCAGACTTCAGCAAGAAGAAATTGGTGATGAAATAAGCTTACTATACAGTTATTTAAACAAAGTCAAAATGGCTGCCAGTCTGCCATAATGAATTTGTATCCTAAGTAAATCCATGTACAAGTCAACTACATCAATAAAGACTTTGGAGCGAAATTTGGATAAAATTAAGTAAAAAAACACATACATGTACTATACAGTAATTTAAATAAAAATTCAAGATGGCTGCCAGTCAGCCATATTGAATATAAATTGATGAAGAATGGTCATCCTGATCAACTGTATTAGTGAGACCTTGTATGCAATTTCTTTTCAAAATATGTATGGTAATAAGTCAAAATAAGACTGTATAAATTTAGAAAAAGGACGACAGCCAGTCCGCCATTTTGAATTGGAATTGAGTTAAAGTGTATGTACACATCAACTGTGAACGCCTGTGCAAAATTCTATCTAAATTAGTTGAGAAATAAGCATACAGTAATTAAACGAAATTAAAAAGAATTCAAGATGGCCACAAGTCGGCCATTTTGAATTTGGAATTGATATAAAGTGTATGTACACATCAAATGTAAACGCCTGTGCAAAATTCTATAAAATAAAAAAATAAAAAATCTGTTCAGAAATAAGCATGCAGTTATTAAATTAAATTAAAAAAATCAAGATGGCCGCAAGTCGGCCATTTTGAATTGGAATTGACATAACATGCATATAATATCAACTGTAAACGCCTGTGCAAATTCTATAAAATAAAATAAGACAAGAAAAAAATCTATTTAGAAAAAAGCATACTTTACAGTTATCAAATTAGATTTAAAATATATAACACCATTAAATATTTTAAACAAGTGAGATATGTTTCCATAGCTACATGAGTTTTGTATACACCATTAAGTCATGGTATATAACAGCTTCTATTAAAATACATTAAGAAATAAACATACTACAAATGTATTAATTTTTTGGGACAGACCACATATCCAACCAACCAACCAACCAACCAACCAACAAACCAACCAACCAACAAACCAACCAACCAACCAACCAACCAACCAACCAACCACCAGGGTGATTCCAGTATACCCCCGAAAACTTCGTTTGCGGGGGTATAAAAATGTTTTCTTGCGCAAAATCATTAATATAAATGAACCATTTCACCAACATTTGCTCTTTTGTGGCATATTAATGCATAGAATTGATGTCACATATTTTAAATATCTGAATAAATGTTCCAGAATAATGGACAATAAAAATAGATTTCAACAGATTGACTCATACATAGTGATCATTGATTTCTGTACCTTCAATAAATATAACAATAAACAAGAGCTGTCAGAGGAGACAGCATGCTCGACTTAGTTAGTGTTTGTCACAGGAGTAAAAAATATGTATAAGGAGTTATAAACCTAGTCACATGGGAGTGGTTGATAATAAGAAACATATATTTAAAGTTTGAAGTCAATACCTTAAGAAATAAAACAGTTGCAGTAAAAACAAACATTTTTTAAATTTCAAGGGGAGATAATTCTGAAAAAATATATTTGGAGTTATACACCTTGTCACATGAGATGTCGTTGATAATAAGCAATGTACATTTAAAGTTTAAAGTCAATACCTATAGAAATAAAACAGTTGCAGTAAAAACAAACACTTTTTAAAGAAAACTCTAAGTTCAAGGGGAGATAATTCTGAAAAAATATATTTGGAGTTATACACCTTGTCACATGAGATGTGGTTAATAATAAGGAATGTACATTCAAAGTTTGAAGTCAATACCTAAAGGAATAAAACAGTTGCAGTAAAAACAAACATTTTTGAAAGAAAACTCTAAGTTCAAGGGGAGATAATTCTGAAAAAAAATATATTTAGAGTTATGAACCTTGTCACATGAGATGTGGTTGATAATAAGAAGCATATATTTAAAGTTTGAAGTTAATATCTTAAGAAATAACAATGATATAGGAGAAAGTATTTTACTGCACAAAAACTTTAATCTGTGCACAAAAACTTTAATCAGTTCAAGGGGAGATAATTCTGAAAGAAATGTGTTTGGAGTTATGAACCTTGTCACATGAGATGTGGTTGATAATAAGAAGCATATATTTAAAGTTTGAAGTTAATATCTTAAGAAATAACAAAGATATAGAAGAAAGTATTTTACTGCACAAAAACTTTAATCAGAAAGGTGGACGCGGACGCGGACGCCGACGCCGACGCTGGGGCGAGTAGGAGAGCTCTACATTACTACGTAAAGTCGAGCTAAAAAAAAGTAATATGATCTTAAAACACATTGATTAACATAACTGTATAAAACTACTGATTGTTTTTCACTAGAAACTTTCTGAAACTAGTTTTTTTATTGTTTTTGTTGGGTTTAACGCCGTAGCAACACATTGTATAGGTAATACAATGGCAGTCTGAGTCCACCAACTCACTGCTCCTGGAAAGGCTAAATCTCTGGATTTAGCTGTAGTTAACCAACTATACTAAGTGCATACTGTCGTCAGTGACTGACAACTGCCCTACATAATTGAGAATCATTGGTAGGAGGGAGAATGACCGCAGAAATAATTTCGTGACCAAGCTCCATGAAAGTATGCCCCGCCCGGGAATCGAACCCACAACCCCTCGATCAGTAGACTAGCGTGCTACCAAGTGAGCTAGCCGGGCAGCTTCTGAAACTAGTTACAAGGTAAAATGAATTCCATATGAATTTTTCAAAATACAATATGGTATTATAAATAAAATGGCCTTAAAAATAATAATATTCTTGAGTTCAGACCACCTATCAAGAATACAATATCATTTTGCCTGAGGGTATACAACTTAAAAATGGACTTGATATAATTAAAGATCAATATTCAAAACTAACACTTTTATTCTAAAATGATTAGAAAGCCAAAACTCCTAAAGAATTTGAAAACAGTTTTTCAATAATACTTCAATTTATTACTTCAATTATTTTACAATTCCTATTTTCAAATGTATGTTATTAGTGAAACCACTTAATTCAAGAACAAAACAACTTTTTCACATCAAATCTAGGTTTTTTGGCTGTGTGGTAAATTTGTGGGTTTTTTTACTGTTGCTTTAATCATGATATGTTTGCATGTCTTTTTTATCATCTAAGACACAATAACTAATAATGGCCGAGCCATTAAAATGAATTCCAGATGAACCCCTGTTACAAGATATATTTCTTTTTGCTCTAAGCTGGTGCACATGTACCACAACAGTTACTAAGACCAATAAAATAGAACACCATACTGACTGACTCAATTCTGACTCACTCATTAGTTTAAACATTGATTTTCTTATCACTCTACTTGTTTTCCGAGGTGTCACAGGTTGTGTTTTTATACACACCAAACCTGTTAGTAATTCCATTCAGAAACTCATTGATTCCCTCATAGGAATTCAAGTATTGGATTTTCTCCATAGTTTCGTTCAGCTGTAAGAAACAAAACGTTAAGTGCCTAAGGGAGATAGGTGCCTCCAAATGGCTTGTAATTCTGAGTTAGATCAGAATTTTATATAACTTATTTTTTGATGCAGGTCAGGTTACATTGGATCAGTTATATTGATTACGGTAATTGGGAATGAGCATTTTCATTGTAATAATTGATATTCATAAAGCAGCTTTGAGGTCCCTCAAATCTGTAAAATTTGTTTATAAAACTTCATAAAAATTACTCTAAGGGCTGTAACCCTGGTTTGCAAACACCATGCTTCGGTTCCCTGGTTTGCAAACACCTTGCTTCGGTTCAAATGAGATGCATTTGACTCAGACGGCAAAACCATCATCGCAAATAAAAAATTCTGAACTGCGAACCGAACTTCAAATTATTAACTGCAGTAAACTGTAGCAGAGTATACTCCCGCTGTCCTACAATTTACTGCATCATCAATTTAATACAGAAATAATTACCAAATTTCATTTTCCTCAAATACATAACTTTACCAGTCGAATATTCATTTATCACAGCCAACTGTCATAATATAGTTGTTACAAATCTGATAACAAAAGAACAAAAACCCATCAACGAGCTTCATGGGAAATCTTTATTTCATCAGATTCTCATATTTTCTCAAATTTCAACAAAAAATCACAATAAGTTGTAGCGCAGCAAAAACTGACATAAATTCCCAGCTGTAACTTAGATATACAAAACATTTTAGAAATAAAACTCACCATGGATAAGCATAAGTTGACATAAAAACTCAAGAGTAAGTATATGACATTAATATGTTGACACCATTAGCATAAATTGTTATATTTTATTGACATTGTTCACAGCAGTATATTTAGTTTATCAAATCATAATATTTATCAACTATTAAATTAGACAGATATTTTCTCATTTTTTACTCATGAAATTACAGCATCAACTTAAACAAATACCAGACTACATTGAGATGGTGGTGTCTGAGTGTCATAGTGGCACATCAGAAAATCAGAGATTTGACTTTTATAGTTATGAGTTATCACTTGACATATTTAATAGATAACAGATTTTATTTAGACTTGTACAAGATAAAGTACATTGTCACATTTTGATATTACAATACAAATAGAACTATGTAGTCTTGGAGAAAAACCTTAGAGCAGTCAGAATCAGAGTACAGCATTTTGTTCTTTTTCTAAGCACATTTCTCCACAAATTCCAACTAGTTATTCAAATAAAAAAGGTCACCTATGGACTGTGGTCAAATGCATCAACTTGTATATAAAATGGCTGAGCCTAAAGCTACATTTGACAAATCTCTGATTCTCATATAACTTCAAACTGGCAATAACTCTTCAAATAATCTATCCCATAACAGATTTAATGATTTTTCTGACCAAATTAAAACAGTGGGGATCAAGACACTAAAAATTGTACTTATTTATTTTCTAGTCACAACAGGTCTCAAATTACTTATTTTATCTACATGTATAAATGACATATTGATGGGTCAGCGCTAAACTAGTCTAAATCCTTCTTCACTAACATGTAGTTAACTAGTTCTGCGCTGACCTATTGAACTGTCTTACAAATGAAAAGCAAAACAACCAGGCCATTGACCATGCATGATGAATACCTCACAAAAATAAAAAACTTGTAAAACAGTACCACAAAAATAAAACTATCAAATCAGTTTATGACATTAAGTCCGAAATATCTTTCCCCAACATGAAATGTAATTTAAAATGCAGACATCTCTGGTAATTGAAGGGATAAAAGCTTCAATTACCGACTAACAAATGTAAGGTTAGCGCAGGTCAAGCGTTGACTACATGGACATGGCCAATTATATTAACATCAAGTTATTAAATTTCACCAGGTCAAAATAAATTGATGTCAACAAAGCGTTTAGTTTAATACATTGGAAATAAAGAGTCCATATTGGAAGATTGTCTTACAATTTAAATACACAGGTGAAAACAATTAGTTAATTGAAGAAGAAAATAAACTAACAATAATTGAAGTACATCATACAAATTACATTAAAAGGTTAAGAAATCATTGCAAGGGGAGGCAATTGATCTCCTTGAGATGAAAATATAAATACATTACTATAGCATATAGTACAGTATAACATGAGAATAATGAATCCTTGCTACCTTCAACCCATTTTGGACTTCAATTTATTTATGAGCATTGTCATTATCTACTAGCCAAACTTAAATAGTTAAGTAATTTTCACTAGCCAAAGCTTGACATAATTTTTTTAATTTAAGGTTAACATGGCCAGGTTCAACAACCAGCTGTATATATTTTTCCTGCTTAACCAAATGTTTGCAAGCAGTACCAAGTTTCCAAAACCAAATATAGGCTGTCAATGTCAGGGGCAATAGGACAACTTTTAATGTAGAGGAGTAGAACCATCTTGCAGATTCAATAGTGCATGCCAATACAGTAGAGGGCTTTAAATCTACCCTTCAAGAGCTCAACTAGAGCGCCTCCACACCCGTCAGATTTACACCAGAAGTGGTCCTCTGAGGTATTACCACAAATACAGATGTTGTCTGAGCCCTGCTTGCCCAGTGAACTTTGACTCAAAGTCCCAGGTTTCAGAATAAAGAGGGTTAAGGCAATGACTGCAATGTGGTTGGACATAAAATTCATACCAACATCAATCAAAGAATCAGGTAATCTGCAACAAAATCCAAACATTTGCTTGGTCTCATTTATAAGGGATCAGCTTTCTAAGGTTACACTGTATTTGTATCACCAATGTCAAACACATTTTCAAACATCTGTGTCAAAGTGTCCAGTTACAGTCAATGTATAGTTAAACATCCTTTAATTTTATCCTTCAATAGTAAAATTTGATCTTGTGTCCATTGATTCAAAACCTATAAAATCAACATAGGGGACACACAAGGGAATTCAAATCAGTGACTCATATTTCACATTAAAAACTTATCAATTCTCAAGTACATAACCATGTTTTTCTCATTCAGATAAATCTGTTAACAAACACAGTAGGTAAACACTTTTGTAAATGCTTTAATAAACAGAGCCCCGTTACCCTTTTACATTAATAAATTGGTAAGTTAATAAATTCAAATCCTGTTTGTCATTCAAAAATTACCGCACTATAACCTCAAGTTTGACATTACAAAAAATAATTTTCAAATCAATTGATTATATCATCAGTATGAATCATACAAAGCATGTCAATCAAGGACAACTTCGATCAACCAAGATATCAAACATAAAACCACACACTACAAACATTTTAACCACAAACAATTCTACAACTAATTTATGAATAGACTTAGAATAGCGACTGCATAATCAAACCTTCCCAAATTTGTTTTCTGTTGTCTTTTGGTTGGGTTAAACACTGTAGCAACATTTGTAAAGGTTATATAACAGCTGCAAAAAAAAATAAGCTAGTCAACCTACTTACTGTTTACAAGTTTCTAGGCGCACACTTCTGTAAGGGAATTACAACTGGATGGTGTGTGGTGGAAGAAATTATTAAGTAACCAAACTCTATAAACGAAGCCCTCACCGAGAATCGAACCTACAACTCCTTGATCACTAACTTGTGAGCTACAAACTGAGCTAGCCAGCTTCCCCAAATGTCTTTCTCACTACATGAATTTCACATGATAAGACAAAATATTATGTTTTTTCTTAAAAGTAGCTACAATAATAAACATAATCATAACAATAAACAGAAAATATTGACTAGCTTTTCTTTGATCCATTATCAAATTTTAGAATTGCATTATATTGTAATTAAGTCTAAAGACCAACAAGACTGTTTAAGTTCAGAATATTAAAGGTCACAATTTCATTTTTTACACCAACCAATGTGAATCAAACATGAAAACTAAAAAAACATGTAAAATATCTACTTTCCACCAAATTTTGACACTTAAAACTTTTAGCTACTATCTGAGGTACATGATGGAGACCCCACGGATATAGAGATGATTAATCATATAGCTATACTTGTACATGTCTATATATCACACTAAGGTTTGTTAACCCTACTTGTTAAGTGAGAGGGAAAAAACCCTTGGCTTAATGTAAAACTGCTCTAACTCCATTATATACATCCAAAAGCAAAAAGGGTTGATCAGATTTGAAATTTAAGGGACTAAATGGCATATTGATCAAACAGAAAAAAGAGGTCAAGTTTTAATGCAATGAAGTTCAGTTTTTTGGCCTTTTCCATTAGGTTTTGAAATACTGAGTTAGAGCAGTTTTGCCTTAACACAACAAAATGTTAAATAGCACAACCTAATTTGTTTTTGTATCACTCTAAAGTTAATAAAATATAAAATCTATTAATTTTATGATTCACAACTCAAGTGAGTCCTGAGGAGTATAATGTATTGGTAAATTAAGGGAGCAATGACCACAATTTATTACCTTTATAAAAGTACATAGATCATGATAAGATTTCACTTGTCACATTTATGTAAAAATTAAGTTTAACTATGTAGTTTACACTTAGAAATCTATAAAATACCTAGCTGTCAAATCTAAAGCTAAGTAATACAATAGTGAATTTTGAATTTACAAATGAAAGAAAACTGACTTAGTAAGTTTTATTAAGTCATTTACTATGTCTCTTTGTCAAACAGATAACTTTCAGTTCTCCTAAACTTCCCTTCAGCAATATGCCTGTGGAACCAGGAGAATGGATTAACAAATTTCAGTGGTCTTAGAACCAAATTTACTGTAGTAAATCCATCTAAATTGTTTTGTTATGCTGCCAAGTTGCCAGAGCACCTTTAAACCACAGCAGCCAGCATGGAGGCATTCAAAAGGGAACTAGGGGAATATGGTTCAACACCTTTCATAGGATGAACAATCACCAATAAGTGAACATCTCACGAAAACTTGTGTGTATGACAATACCACAGAATATTAAGCATTTACATTATTGAAAGTAGACAGAATCTCAGAACGCTTTTAAAACAAGGAAAAAACATTATATCCTATTCAAATTAGTTTGGAAATCAATATCTTTATAACCGATTTCGGAAACTTTCTAAGACTAAAAATAGATTTTACATTAGCATCTAGCTGTTTCTGAAATTTCCTGACACTTTTAAAAGCTTGAAATTTAAATCTCTCATTGTCAGATTTTCCAAAAAGGAACAATCCATTTCTGGTATGACAGAACCAGAGAAACTAGGATATCAGATTTAACTTAAAATTTCAATATAAAAACTCTAGTTACAAATGGAAGAAGTTTTTCAAATAAAACACTTTGATTCTGAAGTGCCAAACAAGCCTGGTTAAGGGTCATTAATTTTATTGAGATATTTCCTAGTTCTCCAAATGGACAATTCAAACTATCTTCTTTTTTTGGTTGGGTTTTATGCAGTTATAGCAACACATTGTTTAGACCATATCATCAGGGTCAGTAAAACTTAACTCACTGTTCCTGGAAAGGCTAGATCTCTGGACTTTAAAAGATATATTTTTAGCCAGTAGGTCAATATTACAGAAAAAAAATTCCAAAAATGTTGTTTAAGGCAATCACTTTCCATATTGAAACTTAAATTAACCAGACATTGGCTTAACCCACTTAAGCTCATAGAGCTCAGGACATCTTTATTTTTTTTTAACGTTGTATTCAACACATATTTAGGTCATATATACGACGGCCAGCTCTTCCTACTATAGGTTTCCTGGACACTTTCTTATCACCAGTACTAACTTACCCTATCACGAGGCCGACAACTTATGTGTAGAGTTACTGGTATGACCTACCGCAACCGGGCTCGAACCCGCGATCTCTGGATTCAAAGTCAGACATGCTAACCACTACACCACAGCAGTGGCTTAGCTGGACATCTGAAAAACTCAGATTCAAGCTAGTTAAAACTACAAATTTCATGTGGTTACTAAGCTTCTAAGGACTTGTTGATAATAAGTTTTGCCCAATACAATAGTCTACAAAATTATTGGGTGTCCCATTTCCCAGGACAATCACATTATAGTTTGACAATCAAAAACTTCTTTTCGGCAACCAAAAATCTACAAACAATAATTATACATGTATAGTGTTAGCAATCAAAATTAATATATAATAATTTCATAGACTTTTACTACAAAATAATTTTATAATAAATTGAGCTAGTGCTTTTAATAAGAAAATTTGAAGCAACAACTGAAAAGGAGAACAATGTAACAATGTTACTCTTTGGAATAAAGCAGAACTGCAACATCAATAATTGAAAGCCACATCAATATATCAATACTGCTTGACAATACAGCTTGATAATACCATACAATGCTAGTGACAGCCCATGGAAGCTGTTGAGTATTGTTCATTTAATGTCGGACATTTTTTATGATACATTGCATATCAAGAACCATTGCTTATTATCATAACAAAAACATTAAATACACAGCTGCAGCACACAGAAGTCACTAAGTTTAACAATATAATAATGACAAATGAATCAAAAGTTCACAATTATATGTGACAATGAAAAATGAGTCAAACCATTAATATAATCAATGAATACAAAAACATCATAGATGAAGGATTATAATGTTTGGATTCTGTGACAATATTGCAAGGTGATAGTAAGACACACAGCTAGAGGATGACTATTGCTCAGATTTGAGAGTATTACACATTGCCACTCATACATGTCGGTCTGATCAAGAATGCATGTCAAACAGGGTATCATGCACAAAATAATACTCTGCAGTCTACAATATAAGGATGTCTAAATGGGCAACTACAATTTAGCCAACCAAACATTTTTTTTCCAGCAACCATAATTACCACCAAGATACAGTGCTTGTGACAGACGACCAACTTCATATCCTAATTTTGTAGATTGACTCATTAGTCAGTGTAACAAAGACCAATCCAAACAGAAAAGAACAATTATTATATATAATAGAAACAAGTGAAAACCAAAGCAAGAGAGTAAAACATCATTATCTAATATTACCTAATTCTACCAATAACAAAAAAAATGTATCAAAACATAAAATTACAAAAGAGGTCTAATTAATGAAAAAAATATGACATCAAGTAGATTCCCGCCCCCTTCCTCCCCCCATTCTAATTAGGACAACAAACAAAAACATCAACAAAAGAACACCAACACTCCTCACCCTCTGTATAACAAAGATGCAAAGTAACAATGTCGTATATCCAGACATAGGAGAATTTTCTAAGCCTCTGAATTCTGGGATAAATTGGAGGTACAAACAGAACAGGTGGGTCGAATCTATCTGCAATGATTCCACTAACATACTTTATCTTTCAAAGTCTGTAAAATATATCTAATAAACTATTTCCAAGCAGGCAATTACTTTCAATACTTGAGACTTGGTAAGACTTTTCACAAGATACATTTTAGATATAATGATGTAAGAATTTCTTAAGGGAGTTAATATTGACACTGACTTTTACTGAATATTTCAAGTCTCAGTTTATTTTACTTAGAATTCCAGACCTGACATTAATATACTGTCTGGGAGTGTATGACATTGTCTTATAATGAAATCTCAAATGTGACTCATTGTGTCATTGTCTATGTGATTGTTTTAAATGGGTTTTATGCCGTGTCAACACAATTTAAATCATTTTACAGCGTGCAGTGCACCTAACCTAGTTTTCCTGTACCCTTGTCTATAATCAGTACTCACCTACCCTTCCACAAGGCTGGAAACTTCTCCATATATATCTTATTAATGGAAGAAAATTGTCATTATTTATATTGTCAAATTTTCATGAAAGAGTATAACCTCCCAGGTCAGGGATTTGAACCTGAGATTCCGAATTCCCGGCACGCTACCAACTGGGTCATCAACCCAGTGACTATGTTTTCATGTGACTAACAATCTTAAATCCCCACCTTAATTTAAAGCTACTTAAGTTTACAGATCTGGTTTATTTTTTTTCAATGTTTTAAAATTACCAGTCAAGTGTCTGTAATTGTGTTAAAAATGAATTCTGAAAAATTCAAGGCAAAATGACCTATACATTGTGAGAAATGCAGCACTACTATTGGCATTATCAGAGCATTATTTCACTTGTAACTTCCAAAATGTTTCTATACCATTTTGAGAGTTTTAGAAAAATGATATTTACATTAAAATTTGTAAAAGTGTCGCCTTAAGTAAAATTCAGCCAAAATTTAAGAATGAACATAGAAATACCAAGTTACATATACATAAGTCTTAAATGTCTACCAGTCACAAACAATAACAAACACCTTATATCATCACCCCCAGCATCCTAAAACAGCTTACAATCTGGCTTAGACACATTCTGTGACATCCTTACTAAAATATTTATTTTTACCATCAACTAAGTAAACAAAATTCAAATAGACAAACTGTCAGACAAACATAATACTCAAGGTTTACATCAATATATCTCAGCCACTGAAATGCCATACAAAACATGTAAGGTCACTACTGACAGTCATACAAATGATGAGTAACAAAATCAACAGAAATTAGGATTTGTTTGTTTGTTTTTTAACATCGTATTCAACACATATTTAGGTCATATATACGATAGTCAGCTCTTCCTACTACAGGTTTCCTGGACACTTTCCTATCACCGGTACTAACTACCCTACCTTGAGGCCGACAACTCAAGTATAGGGTTACATAATGACCTACCCCGACAGGGCTCGAACCCGCGATCTCCGGATTCCAAGTCAGACATGCTAACCACTACGCCATGGCCGCGGCAAACAGAAATTAGGAGTTTAGTCAGTTAATTCAAGAGTAAGACCAGCTTTTATTTTACTTTAAAAAAAGTTTTATTTTCAAAGAGTGTCATGGCAACAAATATCAAAATACCACAATCTTCATCTTTCAATGCAGTGAAAATGGTAAGTTATGTTCATACTTTCAGTGCAGTGAAAATTCACAGTTGTAATATTTCACTGCAGTGAAAATATAGAATTTCAATTTTTCACTGTATAAATTCATCTTTAATACTTAATAACACCCACATTTCACTCTATTATAGAACATGAAAGAGAAAAAGCCTATTAACTTCTATCAGAAAGAATTTCAAACACTCACATTGTATATAAAACTAATAAACAACAAGATTCTAGTAAAGTAATCAGCCTTCTATCATTAATGATTAGACTCAGGAATAGATTTTAAAATCTATCAAATCTATCAAGGTATAAGATTGTAGAGAAGTGTTGATGAATATTTGATGGCATATATCTCAGGTAGTGTAGGTGATAGTGAATGCCAGGATATAAATACTGCCAACAACTTTTATAACAGCTTAGTGTGTGTACTTTGTGCATTATAACTACAATCAAAATATTGAAATACAGAAAGACTTTCGTGCACATTGAAACCTAACAAATCCACATTAATGATTACTCCTTACACAGTAGATTCAAGTACGAATCGAGCAGTGCAAAAAATGAGGGCAAAGTGTTTATTCTACCCTGTATTACTGACAAATACTACTGCTTAGTGTATTAACAAGATTTGACACTGCCATTCAAAATATGTAATAAACACCTGTCAAGGATTGTTGAAATTAACTGCGTAGTAAATGAGAGATACATGTATTGTATCACTTCGCAGGTTAAACTGGTCAGGCATTTTCAGCCTCGATAGTTTTCGTTTTGTGGTATAACTTAAGCCTTTTGGTAAAATTGCTATAATTACAGTGTGCAAATCAAAACATAGTACACTGGTAAGGTAAGACTGTGAGACTGTCACTCAACAGTCATGCAATGCAAAGTTGACCTATTGAAATTGTTACTAGCAAATCAATTTTTTCTTGATGAATGATTAAATTTGGATTTACCTTACTATTACAAAAATTGCCCATGGGCCCCAAGCACAGGACAAGTGAAAATTGATTTGGGCTAGTGAAAAGTTCCTTATTTCATACAGTAGGGCTAGTTGATAAAATTGATCTTTAATTAATAAATCAGGTTTATGTTGGAAAGAAGTGATGACTGTTATAAATTCTATATTTAAATGTTGAACATGGATTCCTATTCAAGCTCAAAAGCTTTATTGTTATGATGAAGCTTAAGCACTGTATAAGAACTTTAACACATGGTCATCGTCATTTTAAAACTATATTTTAAAGCTTTACAAACATGGGTTCACTCAGGATATAAAAAAATCTAAGCAATTCCCAGTAGTGTTATAATTACAGACAAGTTATAACACTTTACCAGACCAGCAGCTACATTGTTTCCAAGTTAATGTTTACATACAACCAAAACAATCTGACAGAAGACACAGCTATGTCTTAGTTAAACATCACACATTAAAAATCAATTACCACGAAATCAGATCTGATTTAGTCCAAGACTTGATGGAATCTCCACCTTGGAATCTCAGACAATCCAAGACTTGAATACAATCCAAGACTTGAAGACAATACAAGACTTAAAAGTACTTGAAGTAAGACATATTGTAGATAAACATACTGGCAACAGTCAGGTCGGAAAATGGTTTACGCACAAAGGAATGTAATTTCTTTTAAACTTCAGTTTTTCAAATTACCTTGAACCAAAATAACATGAAATGACGACATTGTGACGTCAAAGTGATTCGTCAAAGTGATTTCGGAGGAGAACATCTAGGATAAACCCAGTAGACTAAAATTCTGAACCATCAAACATGTATTGATCTAAATAGACTAGAAGAATTTACATTAATGTCTACAATACCAAATAGTCAATTGTACTTCTATATATACATTATTGAACAAAACATATCACAGTCCCGAAAAAATTATCTATTGAAGAAGCTTATACAGTTACGTTCTACACAGGGAACAATCAAAATCAATGGTCTTTACAGTGAAATATTCTTAATTATAATTTTATGCAGTCATCGCAAAACATGGTGAACCAATGGACAAATCCTGTAAAAAAATTAAAAGATCTGCTGAGATCTGCAAGATTACGGGACCAAATGTCTGGAAAAAATTTGACTTAAGTTAAGAAAAATTAAACCTCGCATGATTTTGTAATAACCAAGGTGGTCCTTAGAGTACAATGTAATTGAATATGGATTTCAACAACTCGGAAAAATGACAAAAAATAATTTCTAATTCAATAAAACAGAAAATCAATGACATCTAAGCAAATTTGTATAGCAGTACGAAGTGTACTCAGACATCACCTAGATAAGCCTATCAGTTGAAAATCAAAGAGAAAAAATATTGAAAGAACAAAACAAAAAATAAAATCAATTAAATACAATCAGTAACTGTCTAACATAGCCGTATTTTTAGAAATAAAACAATAAACGTTATATCATATTTTATCCACTACAATCTGACAGCAATATGTCAGATTGCGTGTTAGTAACTATTCCATTATAATGAAGTCTAATAACGGTCTGTTCTCTATGATAATGAATTATGATTGAACGTAAACATTGATATTTTATATGAATTTGGTGTAGGATATTTGTTAATACTATTTAGAATAAATTGTCAATAGTTTCCATGGCAATTTAGAAAATAATAAATAATAAATAATGAGGAAGTGTCAAATGTCACAAAATCCACTACAGTCAGGCAATTCAAGAGACAGAACTCTGCAATTGGTGAATACAAGGAGATTGATCTACTGGTACCAACTTCTAACAAGGATTGGTGAAAATTTTATGAACCAATGAATTGACTTCATCCAGAATTCAAAATGTGATTCATGGAAACTGAAACTAATTTACAGGGGCCAGGGAAAAGTAAACAATAAAAAATTTAATTCATTCTTACCTCATTATGGCCTTCATAAGCTGACATATGTAATGGAGTCATCCCAGAATTATCTCGATGCATTTCATCTAATCCTCGATCTAACAATTGTTGCACAATACTAAGATTTCCTTGTGCTGACGAAATACTTAACACAGTTCTTCCTTCAGAATCAATAGTATCCACAGCTGAACCCCAGAATAATAACTGACTGACTATTTTTTCATGGCCCATTGATGCTGCGGCCAGTAATGGTGTACGTCCATTTTTATCACTATGATCCACATCAGCGTCCCATTCCAGCAACATTTCACAGACTTCTTGGTGACCTTCATACGCTGCCACTAACAATGGTGTCATGCCATCTTTATCTTGATGATTAACCTCCGCACCACGTTCCAACAACAAACTTACAACATTTTCATGTCCTTTACTCGCCGGGATACATAAGGCAGCTACAGACAGTGCAGTTCTTCCATCACAATCTTCATGATCAATGTTAGCGTTATAGTTCAACAAATGTTCAACAATTTCAGTATGTCCCATATAAGCTGCAGCAATCAAAGCTGTCCTACCTTCATTGTCTGCTTTGTTTACATCAGCTCCGCTCTCTAATAATTTTATCACAATATCTTCATGACCACCCCATGCTGCGGCCCTTAAAGCCGTTCTCTGATCAATATCAGCATTGTCCACTGATGCCCCAGCTGACAGTAACACACTGACCACTTCAGTATGTCCTCCCCAAGCCGCTGACCGTAGTGCAGTCCAACCATCTTCGTCAGCGTTGTCAACATTAGCTCCAACCTCAACCAAGGCAGACACTACTTCAGCGAATCCTTGCTTAGCTGCGAGATTTAACGGCGTCTGTCTCGACTTATCTAAAGATTCTATATTTGCACCTTTTAATAACAATAATTGCACTAGATGTAGATTACCCTGATAAGCCGAAGTATGCAACAAAGTTCTACCATTTGCATCAACATGATCTATACGCTCGTCAATGTCTCTATCACTAAGTTTAGGAGATTCTATCTGCGATTCTATTGTTAAACTTTCTTTCATACTTGCGGCATCCCCTTCTTCCTCGCATGGCATCTCAGCCCCAGCATCCAATAAAAGTTTTAACACTTTTTGTTCCTTGGGTATTCCTGCATTTAAACATTTTCCCACGTCTGCTCCAGACACTAACAACCACTGAACTAAATGGTGATGATCTAAAGTAGAATGAAAATTACTTCTCACTAAATGAGAAGCAAAATCTTGTACCTCAGCTGGCGTGAGCCGTGATGCGTGTAATGTAGCGTAAAGACATATCATACCATGCCCTTCTGATGCGTTACACAGATATTTCTGAGTACAATGTTTTACATCTAAAAGCCATTCAGCAAAACTATGGTGAAATAGAATTCTACGATTGTCTGCGCTAGTGATTAAAATTTTTGACAATAACTCCATATGTTTTTCGAATTCATCCTTAGTAAGTAATGTGTTTTTAATTTGTGCACATCCATACAGTTCTATATCAGTCAGTGGTTTTCTGCATGCCAAAATGACATCTAAAATAGATTTGATTTTCGAGAACTGTTTTCTAACAAACAACCTCTGACATAACCATAAATAAAGACCGTTTAACGTGCCTGGAATTTCTTTTATTTCACGCAGCATTATGAAACTTTCTGCTACTCCATTTAACACTTTTTCCAAATACAAAAAACATCCATTACTTTTAATATGTAACTGGTTTAACATTTCAGCCGTTTCCCGACTCAGGTGTTGACGAAGCTCCTCCTCCTGGTCAAGTCGACATAGAATATATTGTTGAACGTCCCGCACGACATGTGACTTTCGTAAGTCATCCAGGCTAATTTTACGAAAACCAGTAAACATTCGGGTGATTGATTTATTTTGCTTTCTTGAGGAGCAAACTAAAAGTAGCCATTTTGGAATTAAAGAATGGTGATTGGCTAAGAGTTCAGCAATTGTTTTGCTCCCTTCCTCACGCTCATTCACAGAATGCAAATACGACTCATCAATAGAGTCAACTAAAATAAATAGATTTTTATCCGGAGGTTCTATCTCTAATAAAGGATTAATGATCGCACGTTTGAAAACCTCGTCACAGCTTGTCTCACACTCCGGAGAATTCAGAAGTCTTTGAATGTCATGTGACTTGACTATGTCGGCATAACCTGATATCATATCAGAACATGTCAACTGTTTGACTAAATTTTTAATAAATAAAGTAATTGACAAAGTCTCCACATCATAAGCTTGGCAGAAATGGTACGCTAAAAGTCTTTGATTTAAAATTACTTGTTTCCCATCTGATGATGTGGGCCAGACTAGTTCGCAACATATTGCTGTCTTCCCACAGCCTGGCCCTCCCATAATGAGAGCCCCACATGTTTTAGCTGTGGGTCTGTTCTCCAAACAATGATTCACTTTGCTGAAAGCCCATTCTCGACAGAAGAATCTCTTTTCCTTCAACAAGCACTGAGTCATTTTTAATTTTCTGCTCTAATTTTCCTCCGTTTTAATTACATAAATTGAACTGATGTTCATGTTGCCTATACTCAGACAGATGGTGTTACCAAGGAAGAACGTTATTCTTAATTATTCTTACTGTCAATCAATCGCTCCTCTTAAAAAATACCAATTACATTCCTACCCATAATTCTTCCACAAAAAATTATATTGCACACAAATAAAATAAACAGTAACTCATAAAAGCTCGTAATTATGACAAAAAAAATTACTCGAAAATTACTGTAGCACGAATACAAGTGATTAAATCCATTATCTGATCTCAGCTCTATCTTTATACAATTTTTAACACCAACTTCGAATTAACTTCTTTGTACACGTTTTAAACCTCCCAGAACACGACAACCCAAGATCAATATATTTTTCCGCACTTCATTAATCCAGATGAATGAAACGCAATGATGACTAACCAAGCAAGTAAATAGACTCAATGCAATTCATCGATAATGTCTTTCTGTTCACTTCAGCAAAAATAACCTCAGAAAATCAAATAAACTTGCTCGCTTGCAATATTATCACAACAAAAACGCAGTTGATACACTGTACAATACATCTGCAATTTAACAAATAGCAGAATTTAATTCACATTTTCAAACAGGCGTGTAAATGTAGAGTAGTCCTTTTCTGTTTTTCTCACAGTTTAGCTTGAAGAGTACAAGCAGACGGGAGATTTTAATAAAATCTTTTGATATCTTGAAATCGGAGTTATTTTTTGCTTCAAACCAGTGGTTACCCTAATATTTTCGACTATCAGATCTCCACATGACATAGAGTTAATGTAGGGAAACAGTTTTAATTAAATTGTTTGAGTAAGTAGATCTTGTCTGAAGTAATTATCATTAAACATCATGTTATAACCCTTTCATAGTTAAAACATGACTGAGATGAATGGATTTCATCTTTCATCTATGAGATATAGCCTCATACAACCAGACTTTAACAATATGATGTCTATTATATGCTGGTAAATCATTCTTTAAACAACAGCAGCAACCTGTGGTACCATTACCTAGAAATAGAAAACATAGATTTAATTAACTTTTGAAAATTATACACACATGTACTCCTGAAAAATAGACATTTTAAAATTAAAGTGGTTTTACTCCACCCCTTCCTAAAATATCACCGTCTTTCTAAGGCATCACTTCCTGTCTTAAGGTCACTAATACTTCTTAAGGTCTCCCTCATTCTTGAGGTCTCACTACTCTTCTAAAATCTCATCCATCTTTCCTAAAGTCATCCGATTCCCAAACGTATCACACCTTTAAAAGGTCTAATTCTCTCCTGTCTGTAAAATAATATGACAGACCCCTTCAGCTTATGAAGTAATTTCCATTAATCAGGTAAACTATGCTTCCACTTTCAACTCCTCATCTAAGCTCAACCCGTTACATCACTTAGTATTCTCTGTTATCTCCCTCTTCCTTTCTTAATTCCTCTTCCTCCTTTCAGCCATCCCCTTTAACTCCACTTTCTTCTACTTCCTTATCAGGCCTCACCCCCCCCTACCCTCCCTATTCCCCTCACTCTTCCTCCTCTCCCATCACCCTCACCTGCCCCCCACATCTCTCATATACTTGTCAAAACTATAAATTACAAAGCAACATGAGAATACCAATGTTCATAAACATACAGCATTCAACAGCAACAATAATCCAAATATCAATTTTCAGGTTAATTTATTCAAATCTTTAAAGTATCTCAAAAAAGCATCAGGTCACTCAAGACCTAAATTTATCAAGTCAATTTTAATAGAAAAATAATAACACTTGTTTATTTCACTTTAAAAAAAATAAAGCTCGAGATTCAACAGAAGTTTTTTTCTTCATGAAATCAATAAAAGTCTCATATGTTGCCTTTAGGAGTAAGTGAATACATGTACCAACAATAGACATCAATTTTCTGTCTTCCAGTTGATATAGCAGAGTAATATAAAGTTCTATAAAAAGAATTCTTCATTGTAACTTAGAGAAATGAAAGGGAAAAATCTTATTGAAACAAGTAATGGAATCATAAATGAGATAATAAGAGAATTTCTTTCGATACATTAATTATTATCCCCGTGTCAATACTGTACTGGTATTATCTATTGTATAGAGTAGGCGGGGAATGACGTCAGTCTTGGTGCCTCTGAGGCCATGTAGTTGTGCCACAGGGTTGAACAGTGTAAAGATGATTATCATTAGATCTAGAAAAAAGTTTCAATAATTTTTTCGGCAGCAACAGGGTTTTTGTAATTGACTTTGTGTAAGTTGTCATGAAATACCAGTACGATCGACTGTACAAGAAATCTGAGTCTCAAAATAAGCCAATCAACTAATATAGGAGACAGTATGGTATCGATGAATTTTATTGAACAGTCAGGAGCACAAAGATTAATGCTTGTGATTTATATTCTCACTACAGTATTAATGTACTTATTATCAATGAGTATTTAAATCAGTGGGGTTAATGCATGCACCACTGGTAGTTGAATAAAATTTACTAACACTAAGAGTTTATACTGGCAACTAGCAACATGCAATATCTTCACAACTGTATTTTAACTTTCGTATTTTTAAATTTTATTACAAAATACAGAATCCATGGGTTTTTTTACGGAAGCTGTTTATTTATTTTTCCATTAGTTCATTTATTGACAATTTTAACCACTTCAACAGTTCAAAAATCACTTATTTTATGGTACATTTTACAAGAACACATTATGAACTAATATTTCTATTGATCAATTGTACAATAGCAAAATATTACGGCACTGAACACTGTTCCCATTTCACTCCTTCCAGCCCTTTTTTTGCTTGAAACATCATCCCTTTGATCCTCCCTGCACCTTATTTCTGCCTCCTGCTCTTTTCTGAATGCCAGAATAATCACTAATATAACACAGCAGCAAAGCAACAGAGTCAGTTTAAATCATTATCAATCAGATATAACATTTTTTGTGTGTCTCTCTTAAAAAACACAATGGCCGTGATCGGTAGCCATAAAGTCAAACTGCTAATATTGGAAGAAAATTTTGTTCCAATGTGAAAATCAATTTTTATTTTATAAAGTGAACTAAGCGATATTATATTTTCAATTGTTGCTTGACACCACAAATAAAAATCGATCTTACACTTAACAAAAACCAAACATTTCCCATATAACAACTGTTAAGATAAGAAAATAAGAATTGAGACTGGCATTTAAGATGGTAACAAGTTAGTTATAGCTGCCAGTGAAGAAAGATATCATACTGATAAGTTAAGTATGGCTGAATTAATCTAACTTTATCACTATAATAAGCTGATAGGCTAACAATGAAATCTCCAGGATATTCCACAATTCTGACATTTAATCTCTCACCTGTTTAACTATTGTTCTTTTAGACTTCATATGATTATTATTACTAAATAAATTTCTGGCTCCTTTTTGTTTGTATTCTTTTTTACTAAAGTTTTGTCTAAGTAAACACCCTTTACACATTTTTTAAGAGCAGGGCAGTTAAACCTGATAGATCAGTACCGGTCTGATAGTGCCACAGATTTCTAATCCAGATTGCCAAGGTGGTACAGGAGCAAAACTTAAAGCCACCCTGGCTGTAATACCTTAAGATTAACAATAATGTAAACTGTCATTATAGTAATGTATGAGTAGTAGGCAACAGTCATGTTGTGTATTTATGTATTGCCTTTGACACTGTGTCAACACAATTATGGTCTAATTACAAAGGCCAGCACACCTAACCTTGCTTTCCTGGAACCATCTCTATAACCAGTAATTATCCACAATTTATTTATTTATTTTGTCGGGTTAAAGCTGTAGCAACACATTGTATAGGTCATATAACAGCGTCCAGCGCACCTAACCTAGCTTTCCTGGACCCTTGTCTATAACCAGTACTCACCTACCCTTCCGCAAGGCTGGAAACTTCTCTATATACCTTATTAACGGAGGAAAATTGACAATATTGTCAAATTTTCATGGAAGAGTATATTCTCCCCAGGTAGGATTCGGACCTGTACCCCCTTCAGGACACTAGAATTGAAATCCAGGCACGCTACAAACTGCGCTACTGACCTGGGCTATCTACTATTTAACAGTTGCTATTAAAACCATCTAGGTAATAACAAATATCATGCGATTGTAATGATTTTTAAATCCCAAATGCATTATTTGAGAGGTCATTATATCAGAACCATTCCACTATCAAGACAATTGATTTCGATGGTCTTAATGGTGGAACTTGACTATAAATGGCTTTGTATTGATCTAAAACCAAAATAACCGAACAAAACTCTCAAGTAAAAAGCATTAATCAAAATTACATCAATAATTCTTACCACAACTATATTAATCCAATCATGCCTTTCACACACCATGAACACATTAATTCATTAAAATGTTTTCCCCGAAAACCTCCAAGTTCCAACCGTAGACTCCCAATTATATGTGGCAAGTCTTCAAAGTTTATTAACTGTACACAGTTTCTTGGAAAGTGTTCCCACAGAGTAAATCAATACAAATGAATTAAATGTTCCAAGTAAGTTCACTACTCAATATAAGTATTAGGATGATAGTCCTCTTGCATCTTCTAGTAGACAAAGTTCCTGAAAATAGAAAATTGTTAAAACTATTACAAAGGATTATTCTAACAAACATTGATCGTTCAATATATCTATAATCTTAATTTCCTATACATACAGACCTCACCAAACGTCCTCAGACAAAATCTTGTTTTTAGAATAAATGTGTTTTATTTCTACCATGAAATAGAAAGAAACTAAGTCCCAGTCACCTGAATTCATTCCAAATCAGCATTTATAAGCTTACTATAATTCACATAAATAAGATATTAAGTTATCATAAATACATGTAGTACAATTATTCGAGGGTTGTCCGCAAGACTGTACTAACTCGCTCTTTAATGCAATGCACTTACTAGTCTTGCAGGCAACCCTCGAATTGCTTTAAAGCCACAGACATGATCAATTTTCTTTAAATTTCATTCCACCAAGAATTTTAGGAAGACTATATATAGAACAAAGAAGTTAACACTCCCAGCATTTGTTATCCTAATATAAGTTGCCACAAATGCCAAATTGTCAGTATATTTTTGCAATGACGTATACATATATATGCCAATTTAACAGTGTTTTACAGGGGTGCTTCTTTTCAATGTTTGTCAGGATTGTCCTCTTCCAGGTATTGCCTTTAATGGCCTTTCTCAATGTTTGCGAGTTCCAACACTTTTGTGCTCAATGGACAATTTGTCTGTATTGTACTGTAATTTTATATTTAATGCCATGATTTGTTGGTGAACTAACTTTTACTCTTCAAGCAATTTGTCAATACCTTTTCACATGAAGAGCTATTTATGCAATGTAAAATTTATCAAACAGATTAAATCCAGTGCTATGGCTCAAAATATGTACCGCAACTGCTGGGGCTTGAATGTCCGTAACCCAATCTAAGAGTGCAATCACACAAACTCCCAACTCAACTATACTAGGCTTTTTTATGGAAAAATGTACAGCTAAACCATGACTCAAGTGCGGGTGATCCTAATCCATAACAGATACTCACAGTACCATGTTGCCATAAAAAGCTACATGTATACAATTAGTTAAGTGTCATATCATACAACCATTACATAAATATCATGAATACCTTATATCACTTGTAATATAACTAGCAACAAAATACACCAATAATACTCACAATGAATAAATAAACAAACAACAAACCAAACAATAATAGACGACAAAACAAATAACCTAGATATACTTTGATACAGACAATAGAAATAACATCTAGACTTATTTATTGTCATATCATAGATAATGATTATAATTATATCAAGTAAGAGTTACGGAACTTGAGATAATGGTTCCAGAACTGAGTATAAAACAAAGTCAAGTTTCATTGTTTTATGTATGTAGATAAATCAGTTTTGTATTCAGTATTGGTAATGATATACTTCATCCAGACAGATATATCTTTATATGACAATATTAACACATGGTCATGATCAAAGATCTGCATTATAACCAAAGCAGAGTTTTCAGAAAAGGTTTTCAAGAATACTGGTCCATTTACATTAACATTATAATACAGCTGTATATTTATTATAATACAATACTGTTAACACATTGAAAATGCTATGATGAAGAGCTTTACGGAGTTTCTATAGAGAAGTAAAAGTATTAAGAAAATACAGAATCATGTAAGAAATAATGGCAAATGTGTTAAGGTAGATTATGAAACAAAGAAGTATTGGAGGGAGTGTAATACAGAAACTTTCAAATCTTGATTGCAAGACCTGTTCAGCTATCGTGGAGGTTTAAGGTTGTCAAAGCCGACTGACAATAGCTCAAACCAATCACTTGAAAATGCATATTGGTGGATATAAGTCCTCAATTTTGTGAGTCCAATCTTGATGGATGCCAAAGAGTACTGGGCCTCAGCAACTTATGCTGATAAGTTGTTCCATAGTGGTATACAACTGACCATTTACAGCTGCACATTATACTGTTAACAAATTAAAAATGCTATGATGATGAGTTTTAAGGAGTTTCAATAGGGAAGTATAAGTTACTAAGTATTTTAGTTCAAAATACAGAATCAGGTAAGAAATAATGACAAACGTGTAAAGGTAGATACAAAAGAAGTATTGGAGAGAGTGTTTTTCCAGCAACTTTTAAATCATCATGGAAAGACCTGCAGAGTTTAGTTACCATGAAGTTGCTAAGATGCCAAAGTCGGCTGATGTATAGCTCAAACCAATCACTTAAAAAATGCATATTGCTGGACATAAGTCCTCATTTGTAAGGTCAATTTTGTGAATCCACTCTTACAGCATGCCTGGAAGAGTGGGCCTCAGCAACTGATGCTGATGAGTTGTTCCAGAGTTGTTCCATAGTGATATACATCAGGGGGAGAATGTAAGAAGTTTGAATGGCAGTGGTCCTAAGCAGACCTAATAACCCATTTTAATCTCTGAAGTCAGATTTATTACATTGCATAGATATTTGCAAATACATCAACTTAGCATAATTCACGATCCAGAATTAATTTCACTAGCCCCCACTCCGCAGGCTTCAGACTATTGGGTTAAGGCAAACACCAATATGTTTCAATTTCATGTTTTGCAAGTATTATGAAATCTCCAGTGGGTCTTAAACCATGCTATAATAAATTTATACAGTCTATGTTTCTAATTCCTGATTGAAATTCTATATTCTGTATTCCAGACTTGAAATTTCATGACCAGTTGGCATTAAAAGTAACAAATGGTAAATTATTAAACAATAACCAAAAACAAAAGGTTGGCAAGTCAGGATAACATTATAGACACAAACACCATAAAACAACACTAAAATACACCAGGTTTTATGATAGCTATAACACTCAGAAATTGTTGTTGGCATATACCAACATTATTATATTCTACAGAGAGGCCTATATGCTAGAAAATCAAATTAGAGAGTCTATCCATGTTATGTTTTATATTATATTTACATGTTGAATTACAGCCAAATTAATATCGTGTCTGCAGAAACAATTCCAAATAAATGAATTATGTAACAAATTCCTTGCTGAACGATGATGTCAGGGCAATTATCTAATAGCTTGATATTGAAATAATTATGTGGCAGCCAAAAAAAACCTTTCGCCAAATGAATTTCCAAATAATTATCCTCAAAATGCTACTTGCAGTCTATGGAACAAGGAGATTGCTAAACTTTCCCAATGTAATTTTGCAAATAATTTTCACTTTAACAACATAAGTCTCTTTAAGTAAAAACTTGATCAATCAAAGCCTGAGTGTATACATGTATATACTTTTCTGCACATTGATTGAAATACAACCAACTTTATTTTGTTCTCAACGCTATAAGGAAATACTTGGTTCAAAAACAACTTCTTAAACATATCACTATGGTCAGCTTCCTTTTAAACTAAACCTAACCCCTTTGACTAATATTCTAAGCAACAAGAATAAAGATCAGGAGACAGAGGGTCCGAATATCAGCTAGGGCTTTTTTAGTGTTTAAGCAGAAGAAACCAATGGTCTCACTGCACTAATAGGGCTGTGCACAATTGAGCAAGTGGCAATCCAATCAGAACCACCAACCATGTGTAACTATTCACAAGTTAATTATGTAGTTAACTGGTTGTGCCTGGATCCATTGGCATGCTTTTCAAGAAATTTTAGAAGTGGATGTGTTTTTCAACCTTTTAAAGACCTTTGTAGTATAAGGGAAAATCCTCTTTCAGCAACCATTACAAACATGTATAGATTACTATAGAACAATATAAATGGCAAGCTAAAACTATATCCCTAAGTAATACAACAAAGACAAAAATTCAATCACAGACAAACTAGGTCATCAAGAGCCACTAGTAATATACTGAACATAAACCAGTAAGTTAATCCATACAAAAGCGAAGAAATCTTCAATAATCAGTTTAGACCTCATCAAAATGTTATAAAAGACTATATCCATGGATACTGTTTCCAATTTCATTATTTCCATAGATCTGTTCTATCTCCTAAACACTTGACACATCTTCGGACAATGAAAAAAAAGATATTCCTCAGAATACTGTTTGTTACCATGTTATTCTTACTAATACATTGAACTTGCCTCATGTACATTGTTTACATAGGGTTTCTTGTACTTGGAGACTTGGCAACAAATACTTCTTACTTTAATTCTTCTTTTATGAAGGGAAACATCAATATTATTGCAAAAACTTCATAGAGGAGTTTTCACCAATTGCATCCATGAATTGTCCAAGATCTTCCCCATGGACACAAAGTTGAATGAACTACTACTGCATCACATATCACCGTAGTACTTTTCAGAGTTCAAATAATTATAAATTTGACATGTGTCATCTTTTCAAAGAAGGCTTCTCCAAAATCAGACGTTAAAGCAAATGTCATCTGAGCATTATTTGTGAATATCCCATCTTTATATTGCAATCACCATAAAACATGGCAGACTAACAATAAAATCCTGCAAAAATAGATTTTTAGGTCCGTCAAGATCTGCAGGTTTACAGGACTGACTGTCAGGCAAAAAAAATGATCTCATCCACATACCGGTAGTTTTCAATTCATCAAAATATGTAAAATGTCTCCGGTCCTGTAAGACTTGGTTCGGTCCTATAAAATTTTGATCTTGAAGGACCTTGAAGGACCTTCAATCCAGTAATAAACTGTTGAGTTTTGCAGTATCTGTTTATATTGGATTCTTGTCTTTTTCAGATCAAGATACCAATCACACTAATCAATTATTCCATCAGTAGACTTCATGACTAAATCATTCTTGATAACTTTAACAAGTTTACAATACATTTTAACAACTGTATACGCCAGACATGCTGGTTTTAAGAACTTTATGATATGGGTTAAACATGAAACGCAAACACAAGATTGATTATTATAAATGAATGGAAACAATTGATTCACTTAAAACAATAACCATCATGACAATACTTATTACTAAGTAAATTGACATAATACCAGGGTACAAGAAACTCATTGAAAACTAAATCTATTCTGATGAATGATGGATCAGCACAAATTTTGGTCATTAAACACAGTCCAGCATGGTCAGTGACCACAGTTTGTGACCATGGGAAAACACTTTATATCGGCACATTTAATTTTACTCTATTTTTATATGCAAGGGAGGTAAACCATCAAAGTGCCAAAGAAGCTTTTAAAGTGTTGTACACAAGCACCAAACAAACTGATGGATTATGTAAATTACTATGACATAAATATTTGAACATTTTCCCAAAACCAGTCAAAATAGTCATAACAATATAATGGAATGCTTTGTAATATTCTGAGTATTCTAAGACTGGCTCGTTTCTCTCATACAGACTGGTTCCCCATTTTCTGCAAGCCATTATCACCGGCATCATCAATATTTCAAAGCATTTCTGCAACTGGTCCAGTGCCAAAATTTTATTGACATTATTTCAAAGGATATAGAAAACAAGAAATGTCTTTAAAAAAGACAAACGGCGTCGATTTAAAAACAAGAGGGCCCAAAGGGCCCTGGGTGCTCACCTGAGGAAAAAGTCAAAGGTCACAGAAGAGCCATTTACAGAGGACCACTAATGTTAAAACCTATTTTTTTGACCCAGTGACCTACTTATCCAACCAATCAGACCTATTTGAACAATTTTGGTAGGAAACCACCCACGGACCATTCCTGTTGAGTTTGGGCAAATTATCATAAGCGGTTCAAGAGAAGATGTTGTTTGAACTTTTCCTTATATAATTCAATGTAATATTGTGATTCATGGGGTGGGGTCAATTTTGACCCAGGGGCATAATTTGAACAACTGTGATGGAGGACCTCTAGATGATGTTATATACCAATTATGAAAGCTCTAGGCCTTGTAGTTTCAGACAAGAAGATTTTTGATAATTGCATTGTGAAAACCTATTTTTTTGATTCCGTGACCTCCGTTAGTATTTGCTCATACAAGTTGTGACCACGCATCATCACTTCATCAACAACATTTGCAGACCAGTTTCGCAGACTTGGCACATGATTGCCTACCGTAAACAATATAACAGCCAATGCAATTGCCGTACACTGATAACCTGCAGCTTGTGAGCATATCTGACCTTGGTGAAATCGACCGTTAATAATCCTTACCATTGTTTTGATCTCCGTTGCCCGTTCAATGTTGTTTAGAGTCAGCTACCTATGCTCGGTCACTACCAATGCTCGGTCACCCCTAGCAAATTTCGATTAATTAAAAAGGTGACATCGCGTATTGTTTCTAATTTTAGTCATACCTGTCAAACGCTCGCGGAAAACCCCAAATCATGATCATCTAGACGCTTATCTGTTTATGCAGACGATAGATACGAGCGCACCTGCTGTTTTCCGCTAGAAAATCCTAGAGGCTAGAAAATCGAATTTGGACAGCCTTGTCTTTTTCACTTATAATTATTATAATAATTCAAGAAGTATTATGATTTATTTAAATTTATAATATTTATAATTGTAAATAAAAATCTCACATATTTATGTATATTCTAAGTAAAACAAGGTGACAGAGCACTGGTCCGAAATTTTCCAAAAATACCGTGTTTTACGTATTACACTCCGCGCCGATTTTATCCAATAATCGGGATCGTCAGACGCTTGTTTTTCTGTAAACGGAAGTAGGTCAACATGTAGACGATAATGCGTAATGAATTTGACATGAATTGACAGAATACCGTTAACCCGCTTCGATTTTGATATAAATGTGACCGAACAAAAATTATGAATTTATTCTTAAAAGTTACGTACCAATAACTCTGCGGATTAATAAATATATGCGGAGCTGTGACTCTCAAAGTGTAAACCCCGGAAACTGGACGTAGTGAGGCTAACTTAATAATTATTGGGTAATATGTCAGACTTTTTACTAGAAACCGGTTCACATCTGGAGACGTAATTCATTTTACCCATAAAATATTGTGTTTGACATGTAACTTTTTATTGTTACAATATAAAAAAACACTTTGGAAAGAAATAGAAGTCTACCCAAAAAAAATAATCTACGAACGAAGCAAAATTTCGTAAAACACTGCATTACAATAGTGTGGCCTTTATTTTTTCGCGCGTGTCAGGGCCATCCAATCGAAGAGGGGATTTTCTCTGTTTCCCCCGTACGTCATTTTCAGTGCTTATAAAATCATCCAATAGAACGGCGGATTTCCGAAATTCCCAGACATACGTCATTATACAGAAATGTAGGTCAAAATCCAGCTTAGACAGCTACGCCGAAAAAAATAGATGCAACAAATCTCACGCCTGTAATATTATAATGTCGAAATTCAAAGATGTTGGACAGTTTTGCTTTAGTTAGATAACGGAAAATTATCAAAAATGTACGGAGCCCCTAAAAGGACATTTTGAAATACTTTTATATTTTCACAACTATTTCGTTTAAACGTAATAATTATTTCGTTTTAACGAAATATTATTTCGTTTATTCGAAATATTATTTCGATTAAACGAAATAATATTACGTTTAAACGAAATAATTATTTCGTTTTTTCGAAATAATATTATTTCGTTTTCTCGAAATAATTATTTCGTTTTTTTCGAAATAATTATTTCGTTTTTTCGAAATATCATTTCGTTTAAACGTAATATTATTTCGTTTTAACGAAATATTATTTCGTTTAATCGAAATAATTATTTCGTTTTTTCAAAATAATTATTTCGTTTTTTCGAAATAATATTATTTCGTTTTTTCGAAATAATTATTTCGTTTTTTCGAAATATTATTTCGTTTAAACGTAATATTATTTCTTTTTAACGAAATATTATTTCGTTTAATCGAAATACTTATTTCGTTTTTTCGAAATAATTATATCGTTTTTTCGAAATAATTATTTTGATTTAACGAAATAATTTATTTCGTTTTTTCGAAATAATTATTTCGTTTTTTCGAAATAATTATTTCGTTTTAACATTTTGTAGTCAACACCAGTTGCCTATAGCTAACCAAAACATTGCATTTGAGGTCACATGATGAAAAAATGGATGTCGAAAATTCAAATTAGGGGAATGTTAATGGACTCGTCGAAGCCACGTTTTGTCGGGTTACCTGCTTGAATTACCGAAAATACCATTATTAATATACATGTAAAATCGCGTGTCAGTTAATAGAAAGTTGCAATATAAGACCAAGAAAAATGCCAAACTAAATGAAACATGTTTTATTCTTTTTAAAACTCGCGTTTATTGAAAAAATGCCAACATATCTTCCTTACTTCGGGGCGAATCTAAATCAATGGTTTTACCTAGGGCGCGCTAATTTCTGGTATTCTATAAATAGACTCACTGGTTTTACATATTTTTACCAGCCCTGTGTTCAGTAACTACTGTTAGCTAACGTTACGGATATGGGAGAACTCAACCTGTGCCATACTCAACACAAAGTTGGGACAACTCAATCCGTTAGTAGGAGATTGAGTTGTCTCGGGTTGAGCTGTCTAGTTGTTCCGATTCTTCCGTTACGGAACATTGAAGGTAAATGAACACGCTGCTTGGCACGCTAATTGTATTCTAAAAATAGACTTGAGACGGTATAAAACGCTAGCGCATATTGCTTGAATGTTTTTACTCTAAGGAGTATACACGGCTAAACGGCGATTTTAAGCATTTTTGGAAATGCTCATATTTGTAATTCAACACATTTTAAAGCAGCGGTTGAATGTAATGTATTCATGGAGCTGCGATGGGAGCGTAAGGTATTACGTAGTGCTAGGGCATTCGGAACATTCTCGGCCAATCGCTACGAATTATTCATTCATGAAAGGTCGAAGGTGTTCCGAATATTGCCAAGGCTCTACATCGGTTTACGATATATATCGAATACCGGTATTGTAGGTTCGATAGATATATCGGATCGATCGTTTCCGTATCGATCAAAATATCGATCAATGACAGTGATACGTTTTTATAATATTAACAAACAAAATCCTGGCCTGCAAATCGGTTGATATCTTTTACTCACTGTTCCTGCCAAAACTATTTGTCAGGATCTTTTAACTTTTTCTTTATTTATCACTTTTCGACTCAACTTAATCCTGCCTGTAACACTCGAGAGAGGGGTTGGCAGTATACAGAGATAAAATATTTTGTATCCTACTGCTTCATGCTAATCAGTGGACAAACTATCTAATATTATCACACACCTTTACGCAAACGTCTTAAACCGGTTACGTCATGTTAAATATGATATTATATATATTATATGTTTGAATATGCAGGGATCATTTTGGGGCGCGATTTCGCGATATTTGCGCATTTTCCCAGCAGAAATCGCATAAAAATTCACTAAATGGGACAAAAAAATCGCACGACTTGATCTGCCAGTCTTTTCCGATGACCATCGTTTAGGGGACGTAACCCGCGAGGAAGGGACATAACCAGAGTCAGTGAAACGGCTTTTATACCGTCCTGCTCGTCAAGGCTCTCACTGAAACGCTTCAAGCTTCAGGGTTTGAATTAGACCCGAGAACTCGGGTTTTGACGCACGGAAATTCCAAAATACCCTCTTTTGACCCGCAATCAAAATCGTCCATGCGTCAATTTGACCCGCGTATATTTTAACTCAAAGAGTCATAGTTGAATCGAGACGACGAATTAATAAGTGGAGAGTATGTTACATCCGCCTATTAGATATAATCGACCAATCAGCGATGCACACTACGCGGGAGTTGCAGTTAGTATACACGCTTCAAAAGCCGATAACAAGTAACTCCTTTGTTTATCGATCACCCCCTGTGTTTTTGTCGCCTTCGGTGTCCGCTCAAAAAATCAATAGTGCTACATGTCGACCTGATAAGATTGTGTTGCAATTAACAAACATGTGACAAACTGTGATATTGCATTGATTAAAGTAGATAAAGCTTTTTGATGCTCGCCGATAATTGTATTTAATTATGAAAATGTTGTGAGGCAGTTTAAATAGACGTAATAACCAGTTTGTTAAATGTTAAAGACAATTAAAGTTGACAACAATAATTAACTATGATTAAATGGTAATGATAATTGTTAAATTCCACGTCAAAATAATCGTAAGAACAAATTATTTTACAATGAATTAAAGATTTTTTTCGTACTGTCATACATTTTCGCGACCGACGATATCGCCAATAAAGTGAAACATCGTTAAAATTACGTTGTAATTTAATTATGTTTTATCATTTCGTTTGTTAGATTTTCTTAATTTAGCAATAAGTAAGGGTGAAATTTCCTCAAATTTTCGATTTCAATAATAAACATTGGTTGAATATGTAAGAATTATAAAATGTTCGTCCCATGATCTATCAGTTAAAATCGTGTTTTAGACTCTAAAAAACAATAAATATCATCTATTGCAACATGAAAAGTATTATTTAACAAAATGTATGATATTTATAGCAGACCTTATTTTTACAGAAAATATTCAAACAAAGAAAGGTCAAAATTTAGGACATTTATAAAATATCTTTAAAATGGCCCTGAATGCAATTTAGTCTCTGTTGATGAACAGATACCAGCAATCAAACATGCTAAACCAGAAGATCTGTTCAGTTGAAATAAAAAAAATGATATTTTTAGTTTACAATTTGATACAAAATCACTGTAGTCGTTTTTCCAATAGCTTGCAAGCGTTCACCACACTCTCCTCAAAAATGGCTTCTCAAATGTTGGAGGTCTGAAAAATCCAGGATTTTGTTTAAAAAGAGTTGTTAGTTCCAGGTGTTCAGATGTACTTAAATTACACTTGACAGTTGGGTGATTTTTTTTAAGTTTTCAACAGTTTGATTTTGTTGTTAAATGAAAAGAATAATTATTCTTTCAATGCCACAACAAATAAATTTTATAAGTACACAGTTAAGACTGATCTGATCATATCTCCTGGAGAAGCTGCATTATCTGGGTCTACTCTATTAGCAATACAGTGTTAAGGTATTTCAGGTTGTGAAATAAAAGCCAATAAAACTAACATTCTTTGAAACTTCTGTTTTATTGACCATCATGAAAAATAAGCATTGACATCTTGTGTACATGTATTACCTTAATGTAATAAAATTCTTGCCGTTTTAATTGAAGTAAAAAAATCTCATCAAATTTGAAATCTCTCATCAAATTTGGTCAAATGGGATTTTTTCTCTCATCAAAATCTGGGCCCAGAATAATCCCTGAATATGGAATGTATCATTTAATCTGGAATTCACTATTTATAAACATGAGACTCCATGTAGCCCCTGTAACCTTTATAAACATGAGCATTCATGTAGCCCCTGTAACCTTTATAAACATGAGACTTCATGTAGCCCCTTTACAAATATGAGACTAAATGTATCACATGTGTTGGGACATCTTCACTAAGGATTAAACACTAAAATCCAGTCCAAATTTAGTTCATTCGCCGCATGGACAAAATCCACTATATACAGTCTCTATCAACCAATAACTAGTATAATGAACTAGAATAGAAAGTTTGTTCATGTGCGGCATGAACAAAATTTGAAAACTACAATTCGAATAGGCTACATACAGTCTATTTTGTTGAACAAAATGAACTGTACAGTGAGTATAGTGAATTCCATATTAGACGATACATTCCATATTCAAATAAGACAGTGTTTTTAGTTCTTGGGAAGTAGCTGTTGCGGTTAGAAGGTCTCTTTTCATGTACTTTGATTTTCAATTTGCACGGAGACCAACAATCGCTCCTTATTATACAGACCACTTCTGGCAACCAATAGTCACACAGATTGGTAATTACAGATCCGCAATGTAACGGGCACTTGATTGAACAGATGCGATATGTCATGTAAATAGCCTCAGTTGTGAAAGAGTATGCTTTCCCTTTTGCCGATCCTTTTAAGCGTCATGCAAATATGAATTACTGGAAATAAATCCAACTGAAACCAAACATCCTGTCGGCATAAAGGTGGTGTCTAGATCCAGACCATTCTACTAGGCTCTAGGAACGAAAATGTTACATATGATCAGGAAAACGTTTTATAACAAGTTACCTTTTTATTACTGAAAAACCGTAACAGGTAACATGACAATTCAATAAAATAATTTTTGAGTTACCTTTCGATTATACTTAACAGGTTTTTTGTTTGCCGTGACAATCACATTGCTGCATTTCGCAGCAATTTTTTACTTGTTGGACACAGTTGTTAGACAGATCAATATTATTCATGTAATTATTTCAGGTTTCATGTTGAAAGGGATTAAATATCGAGAATTCACTTTTGAAATGAAAATACAAGCTCGGGTGACCAAGTTTCATAACTCCATGTTACATTTTCACAGTGTTCAGTCCTTTTAGAACTTGACAAATCCAGATTAAACTTTTACTTGCAAAATCATATCTCCGATACTACACAATTATCAATTTCAAACTTCCTACAAATATTTTGCAATCGCTTATGATCAAGTTTCATATGGCTTTTAAACATGCCTGTTTCGAGGAACAGTTTCGAGAACTGTCATTACCTAAAGCCCGTGCTTGCACGGGCTCCCATCTAGTTTAAGATACATTTTTGCAAATTGACAATGAAAAGTAAGTAATCCAACCAATTGGACCTACCTATTTGAGGAGTATACAAGGGAAAATAACTGACTAAGGTCCCTTATTGTGTGATAATTGACACGTTGAGAAACAATCTCTCATACAGAGTTGTCGATCCTTACAGTGATCTTTATCTCTGTTAACGTCTCGAAAGTAGTCCCAAACACGTGATCGTTTAAAACGATCATGTGACAATTTTTGAATTTTTTTCCAAACGCAACAGACAGACTAACTAACAGATCACCTTTCTTGTCTTGTAGATGTTCAAAGGCTTGTCGTTGACAGTCCCTTAGCACTAAATTTTTGTCATAATTTTTAGCAATATCATCTTTTGTTGACATTTTTAGCGGATGAGTAAAAAATCCAAATTACTCAGAATAGGAAGACGTTTCACAAGAAAATAGTTCTTGTAAACATAACTCTTTAAAAATTGGATTTCGCCTATAATAAAATTCTATTTCACGTAAAACTTTAAGATTATATATATAAAAGACGAATTACGCTTTCGATACAAAATCTAAGTTGTATTACTATTTTACAAGAATCTTGTAAAACCCGAGACGTTTACAGAGATATAGATCACTGTAAGGATCGACAACTCTGTATGAGAGATTGGTTGAGAAACTAGAACCGCTTGTAAAAGAAATGATTATGTCATTAAATCGTCCCGGTTTTGGGTGTATTTGGAGTCAGACTTCCAATTTAGCCAATGGACCGTGGACCGAGTCCACCGAAATCACCGTCTGACCAGAAACTTTTAGAATGTGTGTGGCCCGTCTGTCCACCTTGAGTTTTACAGCCACCATTTTCCATATTCTTTAAAAATCGTCATTTGTTGTGAAATTGTTTATGTTATGAATGCATGAGTAACAGTTTGATATGAGATTTATCATCAAAGTTTTTTACACGTATTAATTAAACCAGACTGTGTTCCTATATCAGTTTGAAACTTATACAGAAGTTGAACACGTTTTACCTGTTTTAAGCTGGGTTCCCACTGCCGATCAGATAAACTCGATCATCCCGATCACCCAAATTCCCCGATCAGGCCCGACCAAGCTCGACTAAAGGCGTATACACGACTTCTTCTCGACCTCTTGTCGATCACACACGATTCCCACACGATTATTCACGACTCCTTCACGACGTCAACCCGACCACCTTTCCGATTTCCGCTCGATCATCCCGACCTTTACACGATCCCTACACGATCTCAACTCGACCCACTGGATCTCTGCTCGATCGGTGTCAGATCTTTCCCCGACCAGATCGTCATGGTCGTACTCGAGTCGTAGAAGGTCGTGAACAGTCGTGTACAAAAACTTTTAGAATAAAAACTTCAAACAGTGTTGATCATTATCACTTCATCTTGAAACTTCATAGTATATGTTGTGTCCAGCATAGTATAAATATTTATGAAGATTGAGCAGTTGCAGTTGTGGGCCAGATGGTTAGAGCTCCAGAGAGACAGGGCTATTGCTGTGCTAGAGTTGGAACAAGAGGAAGAGGCTGAGGGTCGTAGGCATAGACGTAGGCGACAAATGCGCAGGAAAATATGGATGAAGCAGTGGCTTGCACGACGACCACTGTATGGGCATTATGAGCAACTGCTACAGGAGCTAAACAGGGAGGACCCAAAAGGATACAAAAATTTCCTAAGGGTAGACGCTGATATGTTTGGGGAGCTTGGCTGAAGATGTTTTAACAGATATTGGTTTGCTAAAGATGTTATATCTTCAGCGTCCAAACAACTTATGAGACACTGGTCAGCACGCTTTTCTTGCTTTAGTCACGTGAGCTCGTGTATGGTCGAACAGTGATCGGGGTTTGATCGTGTGCGGTCGTGTGTGGTCGTGGAGTAGTCGGGTAGCAGTCTAGATAATCTGGACAAGAGATCGAACAGAGATCTACTTAATCGGGATGCGATCGTATATTACTCGAGTAGAAGTCGAGATGATCGGGTACAGATCGGGTTAAAGATGCCAATCCGACCAAACAAGATCGCTACACGATTGTTTCTCGATCAACTCGATCTTCAACTCGATCAATACACGGTCGCTTCCCGAGCTCTTCTCGACCGCTTGGCTACACGATCGCTACACGAATTTTTTTGACATGTCAAAAACATTCGGGTAGAAAGCCCGAGCGATGCCGACCAAGGTAGACCTCCCCGACCACTCCCGATCAATCATGCCGACCGACCCAGACCAGTACCCGATCGCTTGATCGGGCTTGATCGAGTTGATCAGTGGGAGTTGGAGCCCAGCTTTACAAATAATTATGTGACAAAATTTGTCCTCGTTCCCACCAAGTCTCAAATTATAAATGTTGTACAAGAACAAGTATTAGCATTTCCAAAAAAGCTTGAAATCGCTGTTTAGGGCCACTCCTTTTATATAAATTGGTTTACAAAACCGGCGACCGTAAATTTCGTGAAAATGGAAAAAAAATGAGAAACACAAGTTTTTTTTTATTTTTTGTAGTTCCGACCGACCAACAAATCGATGAAAATGAAAAAACCTAGACCGTTTTGGGGAAAAACACTGACTCTATTTTGAGAGTAAACAAAATAATAAAATGCCACAGGAAAATAATCTTCGAAACAAACATTTTTTTCAAAGTAAATTTTTTTGGCACTCGGCCAAGAAGTTTTATGGAGTAATTCAATAATTTGATGTCTAAATATCAACATTTATCACTATAACTTAACTAAAATTGTAACAAAACAGTCATGTTAACATACGTCATAAGCAATGATAAAGACACAAGCCTCTGTTCCTGTTCTTCTTAATCCTAGAAATTCTATCTAGTTTATATTAATTATATTGAGCAGTTGTATGTTGTTAAGCCTATCTCAAATTTACCCAATAACATTGAGACTTTACTTATACACCAAAGTTAACAGGTTTGGTCCATCATGGTGTTAGCAGAACTGATACTAAATTTATACAGTAATCTTGGAAGTTTTAAATTGAATGTTCATATTGTATGAACAGCAAATGTATAGATTAAATAGACGAATTTGTTTACATTCAAAATTTCTAATATTGTAAGTCTTGGAACTCGGTGTCATTTTGACAGCTGGACAACATGTAAAACAAGATTTGAGTAACAATATAGGCATTACCAATGTGTATGTAATTTTATACATGGGTCTGTTTGCCAATAGGACTGCCATTGATATAAAATTTTGTAGCAATATATTGAAAGGTATGTATTGGTGATACATCAAAATATCGAGTCGGACAAGGAGTGTAATAGAAGCTGCTAGAACTCCAGTCTTATATTCTGTATGATGTCCCATAAGGATGTTATGGGTGATGTTAAAAGTTGTTACAGACATAAAACAAACTAAAACAAACTGTAATTTCTTGTTTTTAATACTTAATAGAAAATATGAAAACTCAGATATGTAAAACAAGAAATGTCTTTAAAAAAGACAAACGGCGTCGATTTAAAAACAAGAGGGCCCAAAGGGCCCTGGGTGCTCACCGGAGGAAAAGGTCAAAGGTCACAGAAGAGCCATTTACAGAGGACCACTAATGTTAAAACCTATTTTTTGACCCAGTGACCTACTTATCCAACCAATCAGACCTATTTGAACAATTTTGGTAGGGAACCACCCGCGGACCATTCCTGTTGAGTTAGGGCAAATTATCATAAGCGGTTCAAGAGAAGATGTTGTTTGAACTTTTCTTATATAATTCAATGTAATATTGTGATTCATGGGGTGGGGTCAATTTTGACCCAGGGGCATAATTTGAACAACTGTGATGGAGGACCTCTAGATGATGTTATATACCAAATATGAAAGCTCTAGGCCTTGTAGTTTCAGACAAGAAGATTTTTGAGAATTGCATTGTGAAAACCTATTCATTAATGCTACAAAACAAAAATTATGAATTTATTCTTAAGGTTCTGGAACTGTAATGGTGACCTTCCACAATTCTTATACTGATATTGTTTCTTGAATCTATACTATTAAAGACATTGAATGCTGAAATTTTAAAGAAATTTACCGTTTGTAACTTAAGTTATGTGCATTTTTATAACGTGACCCTTCATTTTCAGAAAGACCGTAAATTGTGCTGGGACAAAAAGTGAAAGAACTTTTTTTTCAAATTCTGCTGTTTTATTTCCAAGTTTTAATCCATTTTCTTGTTATACAGTCATGTAATGACAAATCAGAGCAACCAGGTTACACTTTGGACAAATACATATAAATATACAGAGATTTGCATACATGTACCCCCAAGCAAAAATCCGAGTTTTTGAGAATGTTAAAAAATTTACCCTATCTTTAAAAGCAAATATCTCAAGTTAGAAGTTAGTTAGACACATGCAACTAGTTTTTTTTCTGCAGTATTAACTGTCCATATAATGAAAATTTTAAGAAATTTTACCGTTTCTAAAATTTTTTATAAGAAATTGTATTAGATTACTGTGCTGAAACTGCAAGAGATTTTATAGAGAAAAATAACGTCAAAATGGTCAATTACAAATAATACTACTTTATACAAATATATCATCTAAAATTGGTATTTGAGATGGAAAATGTATGTTAAACTCTGCACTATCATATAAAAACCTTCTCTTCCATTGCTTTTTGGCAAGCTTGAGGGGACTATTTGGGGATTAAACTTGTACCAGCTATGTTTTCTGCTGTTGTCGTTTTTTGCACTAACAGTTGGACACTAGAGTCAGTAATGTTGGCATATTATGTGCCTTAGCTTTCAAATTATGCTGTTTATTGTATTGTTTTTTATAATTAGAATATGACGATATTAAAAACAGAAAATGTGCAACGATTTTGTCTTTATATGCTGACTTTGGTACGATTATTTGTGGGAATTCGTCAATAAATCAATATAAGTTAAACATTCTTTCCAGTTTATCGATATTTGTGTAGTTTATTTTACCTTTGATCATTTTCAGTACACAAAATAGATTAAACAATCAAAACCCCATTTTGCCCCAAATTCTCCGTTTCGTCCATTTCGCCTCAAAATCTCCATTTCGTGTTTCAGTCATACCCAATTTACATCGCAAAAAAAGATGAAAAAAAAAGTATTTTACACCTGTACAAACAGAATCAACGCAAAAGTTATGATCCACTACGGCTTTTCATTGTTTTTATGTCGATAAACCATTATTTTTACGATAACTAACTACGATCACGCTGTAGAGCGTCTGGTTTCGCCATTTTCGGAAAATGCGTTACCCTATGACTTCTGGAAAAACCCACGTCACGTGGTGAAAATTTCTAAAAATAGCAATTACGAAACTTGACGAAGATAGGTAATCGAAAAAAAAACGGATTGTATCGAGTGTCGAGTTTACCGAAGTTAGTTACAGTTCCAGAACCTTAAAAGTTACGTATCAATAACTCTGCAGATTAATAAATATATGTGGAGCTGTGACTCTCAAAGTGTAAACCCCGGAAACTGGATGTAGTGAGGCTAACTTAATAATTATTGGGTAATATGTCAGACTTTTTACTAGAAACCGGTTCACATCTGGAGACGTAATTCATTCTACCCATAAAATATTGTGTTTGACACGTAACTTTTTATTGTTACAATATAAAAAAACACTTTGGAAAGCAATAGAAGACTACCCCAAAAAAATAATCTACGAACGAAGCAAAATTTCGTAAAACACTGCATTACAATAGTGTGGCCTTTATTTTTTCGCGCGTGTCAGGGCCATCCAATCGAAGAGGGGATTTTCTCTGTTTCCCCCGTACGTCATTTTCAGTGCTTATAAAATCATCCAATAGAACGGCGGATTTCCGAAATCCCCAGACATACGTCATTATACAGAAATGTAGGTCAAAATCCAGCTTAGACAGCTACGCCGAAAAACTTGCAGTTATACAGTATAACATTCCCAGGAAGAGATGATTCTAATATCATAATACATTGTATCAAGACTGGATATAGTAGCTTAATACATTCAACAGTTTCTATGATATTTAAGTTTTCTAATATAAAAAGCTACTTCTCGAAACTAGAGAATCAGAATTTTTCTTAAGACAGAGAGTCAATATAGGCACATTTTGATTGATCTATTTAGTTAAACCTAGTTTCGGCCTAGTTATCTCAGTGTGTAGCCTGTTTGACTATGAATCCAGGGGGTTATGGGTTGGACTCCCAGGTTGGACCTACATACCTTTGTGGGGTTTGGTTATGAATTGATGCCTAAACAGTCACTCTACGTATTGCCATTTTTCGGTCACTGACAAGAGTATGCACTAAGTACTAGGTTAAATCCTTTGGTCATTTAGAGTCTCTAGGTCTTATAGGAACAGATAGCAGGATAACAACAAAATGACGATCCAGAAATCCCCAGTTTGATCACTACAAGGAGCACTGCTTATTTCCTTGAGCAAGAAATTAACCTGAATTATTGTTCCAATTCACCAAAGTGTAAATGGGTACTTTGAGGGATCACCTGCCTGGGGTGATTTCAATGATCAGGGGTTACATATCATTATCAAGAAAGTAAAGTAGGCTGAACAAGTACATGGAAGCAGACTTTAAACCCCACATAAACTTTTAACTTTTAACTTGATTGCTTTTTCATTAACCTGGAAACTGCAGGCCAATGGTTTGATGATTTATTGATATGTCACTGGCAACCCTACAATATTAAACTTTGTTTCACAACTTCATAAATTTAAATTTACAGCGAAATATCAAAAAGCCAACAAGATATTGATTATAATGCTTCAGCTTAAGTTCACAGAGAACAATTGCATTTGTTTTTTTACTTGGAACTTAAAAGAATTGATACAAACATTCACATTTAAAGAGTTAATTTTCTCCTGAAATCAAATAAAAACGGAAAAAGTTGATTTTGAAATGTCAACAATAGCTAGAAACGTAACAATCAAGGAGTGGCGGCCATCATTATGTCATGGGAAATGTTCTCTGAACATCATTTACTGTAACAGGAGACTTTTAAAGATCAACCATTAAATCAACACAGCAGAGTTAACCATAATAAAATATCTGGACTTAAGTACAAAACACCAAGGAAACCATTACATTAAACAAACAAGGAGATAATAAAATCCAGAAATGTTCCACATTGATTTTGTTACATGGTGGCCAATGAGAGACACACATTTCAACCTTGTAGGAGATTGTTTACTTCAACTTAAAGCTGCTTCTCCATAAATTTCAACTAAAATATAAACTTTTCTGAAATTGTATACAAACATTTTGAAAGCAATAAAACAATGTTCTGGTAATGATAATTTTAGTGCAAATTGACATATTACTGTAAATGATGGCTATTTTATGTACAGTCTCCTACCTCCATGTTAATAACAGTATAGATGATTTTAGCGTTTAGTTTTTAGACTTTCGGCACTTTCGCCAAAAGACTTAAGTAATACCATAAGTCGAAAACTATCGACGATTCAAATGCCTGACCATTTTAACCTGCGGAGTGATACATGTGTCTTTGATTTACTACCCAGTTTATTTCTAGGCGTTAAAAGTAGTTCTGTCAATCAACTGACAAATCTTTGTTTCAGTGTCAGTGACAAGTATTTACTTATATTGATAAGCGTGTGAATGGACGGAGTCAGATCTCGTTAATACACTTAGTAGTAGTACTTGCTAAGTTAAACAGGATAGAATAAACACTTCGCCTGCATTTTTTGCCCAGCTTGGTTCGTACTTAAATCTAATGAGTAATAAGTAATCACTAGTATGGATTTGTTAGGTTTCAATGTGCACAAAAATCTTTCTGCAAAAATACTTTGATTATTATACTTCTGTTTTATATTTCTCACCATTCAAAATATCATTTTCTTTAAAAAATTACAGATGCTGATTTTCAATTCTAAAATATTAAAAAAATAATCAAATCTGTGAAGCAGTAGCTTTACAGATAAAACAATGAATGCATGTTGACAACACAGAATGTTTTCAACAATTAAACATCTGCAACAGATTTCATAACATGCTAGCATGGGAGAGATAGAGAGAGATCCAATGAACAGAGTTAACTAGCTTAGCTATGGTACTAACTACAAGTAGCTTAGCTGTCTGTAATTCTTAGCTTTTGCAGTAGAGAAAATATTAGTTCTGTATTTTAGCACTCTCATATGGGTACTAGCTTAACTTATACAGAAGAAAACATGTAAATATTTCAACTCTCTTGCAGACAGTGCCAGGGATAAAGTATTCCTTAAAGAAAATGCATAGCTCTATTATAATCATATTCTAGTCTTCACCTTAGATTTTCACACTAGCCCAATTTATCACACACAGTTACAAGCCAATTTTTCAACAAGAATTACAAAATGAATCACATACAGTTAGAAGCCTGGAATTTTTCAACTATCCCTACTATTTGAAATACATAATTTTGACTATCCCAAATCACTTTACTCTAGTCTTTGTTGAGCAAGTAGGTTGAAGGGATGACTTGCTCTCTGGCTGTCATACCCTCGCCAAATGTTTCTTTTGATGTTCATAATAGTTCTTGAAGAGTTGTTCAGTCAAGGGAAGCTGGTCTTTACAGTAAACTTTTAACTTACTGATTTTGATAATGGACTTCAATCTTGTCTTAAAACTAGGACAGTCCATAGTCAATATAAGGGAGATCTTAGTTACTACTGCCATGTATTGATAGTTTAAGGTTACACTAGCGTGATACACTATTGTCCTGCAAATATCACAATGCATTGATGTATCAAGAATATCCCCCAAACACTAGTTGGCCAGGCTGAGGGTCTTAGATACTTGTTGCGAAGAGTCTCTATTATTCCACCTTCTAGCAAGTTCAATGTTCAGAGACTGTCAATATTTCAGCTCTCAGGAAGCCACAGAATGACGTCTCAGCAACACACATAGCAACAGTAAAACTTACAAGAAATTCTAATCTGATTGCAACATAAAACAGATGTGTACAATATTATCTTATGATGTACTTGCTGGTTATACAGGATAGAATAAACACTTCGCCTGCATTTTTGGCCCTGATGGTTTCGTACTAGAATCTAATGTGTAAGGTTTCAATGTGCACGTAAGTCTTTCGGAATTTCAATACTTTGATTATACTTCTGTTTTATATTTCTCACCATTCAAAAATTCATTTTCTTAAAAAAATTACAGATGCCGATTACTACTTTCAAAGAATTTGAAAAATAATCAAATCTGTGAAGCAGTAGCTTTACAGATAAAACAATGAATGCATGTTGACAACACATAATGTTTTCAACAATTAAACATCTGCAACAGATTTCTAACATGCTAGCATGGGAGAGATAGAGAGAAATCCAGTGAATAGAGTTAACTAGCTTAGCTATGGTACTAACTTCAAGTAGCTTAGCTATCTGTAGTAGCTTAGCTCTTGCAGTAGAAGAAATATTAGTTCTGTATTTTAGCACTCTCATATGGGTACTAGCTTAACTTATACAGAAGAAAACATGTAAATATTTCAACTTTCTTGCAGACAGTGCCAGGGATAAAGTATTCCTTAAAGAAAATGCATAGCTCTATTATAATCATATTCTAGTCTTCACCTTAGATTTTCACACTAGCCCAATTTATCACACACAGTTACAAGCCAATTTTTCAACAAGAATTACAAAATGAATCACATACAGTTAGAAGCCTGGAATTTTTCAACTAGCCCTACAATATGAAATACATAATTTTGACTATCCCAAATCACTTTACTCTAGTCTTTGTTGAGCAAGTAGGTTGAAGGGATGACTTGCTCTCTGGCTGTCATACCCTCGCCAAATGTTTCTTTTGATGTTCATAATAGTTCTTGAAGAGTTGTTCAGTCAAGGGAAGCTGGTCTTTACAGTAAACTTTTAACTTACTGATTTTGATAATGGACTTCAATCTTGTCTTAAAACTAGGACAGTCAATATAGTCAACATAAGGGAGATCTTAGTTACTTACTGCCATGTATTGATAGTTTAAGGTTACACTAGCGGGACACACTATTGTCCTGCAAATATCACAATGCATTGATGTATCAAGAATCGTCCAAACACTAGTTGGCCAGGCTGAGGGTCTTAGATACTTGTTGCAAAGAGTCTCTATTATTCCACCTTCTAGCAAGTTCAATGTTCAGAAAATGTCAATATTTCAGCTCTCAGGAAGCCACAGAATGAAGTCTCAGCAACACACATAGCAACAGTAAAACTTACAAGAAATTCTAATCTGATTGCAACATAAAACAGATGTGTACAATATTATCTTATGATGTATAATTTCTTCTACTAAACATTGGAACATTTATATGACAACCAGAGAGATAAATAACATATCAATGTAAAGCCATCTTTTGGAACAATAAAACAGATTTTTATAAGATATAGATCCAACAAAATGTCTTTTAAAAACCTACGCCTTACCTTCCAGCAAGTTTCACGGAGATTGGAATTCATTAATGTTTCCCATAGGGGGCGTTGTACGAAGAATATTGTCAATTTAACGATGTATCTCTAAAAGGCGTATTAATCATACCTACTTCTGTTTTCTCCATGGATTACATTAAATATTGTAAAAGGCAAGAAAATGTTTTATGGTTATTGATAGTTCATGGATAAATCTGAGATTCAAATAAATTATGTTCTGCCCCCACACTTGTACACAATTCAAGAAAATACACAATCTTTGATTGATTACTTTTAAATTTCAGATATATTATAGTTTGTGAAAATTGACCTGAAACCATGAATAAATTTAAATATCATATACATAGTATATTATATCACTCTATGGTAGGGCTGTGTTACGATATATCAATATACCGGTATATTGCAATACGCAGCTGTGGCAATACGAACTGTGGTACGATTTTAACGTACCGGTTTTTGGCGATATTTCTTTATTTCATTGAAAAATTCTTCCCTTCGCGAAATAAAAGTAGCAAAACGTCAGTTTTTCCATTGTGCATTCAATTTAATCTTAAGTTACAAAAATTTAACCGATTTGGGCGCGTCACTGTCCTAAATGACCGTAAATACTTAAAGAGGTTAGATTCTATCAGTAGCTGCATGTAAAATTTGCAATGTTTCTGTTAAATACAGTGGAGGCACAACGAATCTTAATGCCCACAATATATCGTGGTACGTATCGCGATACGGTGCCAGCGTATTGCAGTATATCGCGATACACCATAATCGCGATACGCTTATGGCGTATTGTGGCAGCCCAACTCTATGGTAGTACAGTTATCAAAGCATGAAATCTGCCTGAGCCAGTCGATTTTTACAATCTATGTAAGGAGTTGAACATCAATCCAGATAATGCTTATGAGGCAGGGATTGGTTGACACAAAGATCATTTGAACATCCTGGCACCCTGTGTGATGTCAGGAGATCTTTAGTATAATTACAGCGCTCTTATGATATCAAGGTTAAAAGATGGCAGCAATTTGAATGAGTTTGACTAGTAAGTAATCAGCTTAGTTTTGTAAGACTGTTATACAAACAATAATAATTTCTTCATGGTTGACTTAGTAAAGTTGTAAAGCAGGAAATTCTAAGAACATACAAGTAATACAATCAATAGCAGAGACTTTTTGGAAATTATGATTCCTAGCATTTTCAAATTTGAAAATCATCAAAATCATATTTAAAAAATACTATACCAAATATGAGTTTTGAAATAATATTTCAATGCCTCCCAATTTGCAGGAGTCAGCTCAACATAGCCATTGGTGCACAAGTCTCGAAACTTCATTGACACACACCTAGCTGGAGAAATCATCATTTATAGCTATAAAACTCATCTCATCTCCAAGTAATGTCCAATTATCATTGTAGAATTCTCATTCCAAAGTATTGATAGCAAATCATTAAATACCAGACAAACAAAAGAATTACAAGAATCAAAGACAATACATAATGAGAGAAAGTCCAATCTTCCATAGAACACTTATAAGATGTCAGGGAAACCATTTCAATTTTCTTAATAATGATAAATTGAGGATATGACTCTACGGCTTTAATCTTCTTTTACGTTGGAAAAATAAACAACAGTTTTCTATTATTATTATATTGTACAAAACAACTTTTGTCTGGTGTAGCTAATGTTCATTTTGACCAAACAAAGAATGTACTTCGAATATTATTTATAGATTGTTCATTAATGACTTGAGACAAAAAATATACTTGGAATGTTATTCATAGCATGTTCATATTGACCTGTAGGATCATGTTTAGCTTAAATTTGCTTACATAGACCTGAGTCATTAGATACATTATACAACATTTATAGCTTTCTCACATTGACCTGAGACCAAGAATATGAATATTTTCATTATTACTAAATGTTCAATAAGGAATGATGTCCATACGGCAGTTGACATGATATTGCCTAATGGCATTAAAACTTGACTACGTCTTTTTTATAAATCAAGCATTTAGACGCATGCAGATTTGCAATGCTGTTTGTTGCAGTATCACATGACACACATGACATAATTGTCACTTAAATCACCAGTGGAGATCTACGATGAATACAGTAACATTAACCTCAAACCATTAACAGTAACAAGCTATAACATCTATTAGGAATTCATATGAATGCACATTACAACAACGTCAAAAAACAACACATCTTATGGTACATCAGTAAATAACTGTAGCAGTACATAATTCTTTGAAAAGTGCAACTTTAAATTGATTAAACAAATATAATGTATAGTATACTTGCCTCTGTTTAAAGTAATCATCTTTCTAGCAATAGTTTACTTAGTTTATTCTGTGGCAAGTCACTCCATGTCTTAGCTAATTTTTGGGTTTTTGTCAAATAATTGTGTTATAGTTATCTTTAATTACATCAAAACATGACTTGTTTGTAGCCAAAGGAACCTTCATGAATTTATTTGACAAATATTACATGAAAACTTACTGCATAATAGATGTATGTTAGAAATTTGGCCAGTACCTACCCTCAAGGCAACTTTAGCAGCACCTCAAAGCTGCTTCCAACATCATACAAAACAGCAGAATTTATGTACAAACAGTACTGAGTGAAATGATGAAAAATTGGAATTTACTTCCAGTAAACTGAAGAACTCATATATCACGTTTTAACATAAATGATGAATAAAATTATGCAACTCTACAATAACCAGAAATGGCCTTAATCCCTTAGCCAGAAGCCCAGTGTTACAGGCCAATCTCTATGCTAATATTTTATTAGGATAAGGGACTAAGTGAAAGATGATTTGGGAAAGTGAAAATAACTTACAAATAGATTCTAATTAATATAGTGGGGGCTAGTTAATTATTTTGCCCTATCATATATAGCATAAATTGATAATATAACAGGCTCCGAAGTGGTGACAACTTATTTCACTACTGTGACTAGGCGAAAGTACTGGTGACAACTCACAATGACTTAGAGTGCCAACCATGGCTAGTACTCAAGAAAATTTACGAGATGAATAAAAAAATTGCTCAGAAAATAAGTCTAAACTAACTGTTACATCCCCAAGAAAGACGAATGTTACATTGACTATTTTAGAGAAAATGACTTTTTGTTTAATGAATAATTTTCATCGGAAATTGTAGGATATGAAGGATTTTGAAATGGCTGCTAATGACAGTTGGCCTTTAACAGAATTGTCACAGTTCCAAAGCTACTTCCTGCATCGCCAATTAGGGCTGTCACAATAACTAAAATAGGTTAATCGCTTTTTTGGAATCAATTAGAATTGGTTAATTTTCAATTTTGATTCATACTTAGTTTTTGCCATAGGTCCATATAATCAGGAGTCGAACTGGTAAAAGGGTTCAATAAAGTTCCTGTGGTTAGAAACTCTGTCTTACAGCAATAATGAGTCATTTCACTTAGGATTATATATTTACACAGTAGTCAAACACAAAACGTAATAAAGAATTTATACAAGTAATTTCTGCAAAGAAAACTGTGTTCAGTTCTACAAACAAAGAATTTGATCAAGCCTGGAAAATCTGTTCCTTAAAATTGAAATGATTCCACAGAACACTCACAGTGCATGAAAACAACAAAAACCTGTGGCATGAAAGAATGATAGATATAAACTTAAATATAAAGCCAGAAATAAAGAACTATTAAGTATGACAGTCTGTCATTAATCATTTGAAGCTAAAGAATACAATCTACTCCCAATGGATACAAATCAAAGGAAAGTAGATTAAGTAAAATTCCACTAACACTGTTATACTACAAATAAATGCAGCAGTGAGATTCTTTGATGATTATCATATTTCCAAGTGAACATCAAGTGACAAAAACAACGAAAAAAGTGCATTATAAATCAATTTTCAATGTGTAAATATGTTTCTTTAGTCATTGCTAACATAGTGAAGCTGGATGGAGATTTATGGTAGATCTGTATAGCTCATTAATGTCTCATTTAGTTTATAACCACAGGATTCCTCTTGGCAACACAAAATCTATAAATTACACAAGTCACTGCAGTTGCAAAAAATAGTCAATATCAAATATTAAATATTAATATCAAAATACCACATATACTCTATTGACTGCCCCGCTGGGTCATTAAATTTTCCAAAATAGGGCAATATAGGAAGATTATTAAAATTCATAAAATTACAACTATAAACATGAGTCATCAGTCGTTCTTTTTTTCAAAAAATAAGAGGATAGTATGCGTTAATTGGGGGAGGGGCATTCAAAAGACAATGTACGGTATTATGCTAAATTAACATTTCAGTATGAATCTACTTATACCATTCAAAATACGGACATCAAAATACATGTATTATACATCCTATTTGAAAATCTTAGAAATAATATTCTACTATTCATAGATTTTATAATACATACGACACAGACTTGATATCCTTCAAGTCACCTTAAGGCATGTTACTGTTTTATTATTCATTCATATATACAGTCAGCTCAGCAGAATGAAGTACTAATTTATTTTGAGAATAGACTCAAAACAGACAAATTTCAAGTGGAATACTTTAAGGCAAGAAGTCAGTTTGCCAATACAGACCTTCCCAGGCGAAATGATGACCATGGTTGACCATGGTGACCTCAGTTTTTGATGGTTGACTAGGGTATATCATGGTCAACCATCAAATACTGTAGTGGAACATGATACAGAACATGGTCGACCATGATCAGAAAATATAACATACCATGGTCGACCATGGTCAACCATGATCAGAGGAAACTGGACATGGTCAACCATGGTTGCTAACAGACAGACCAGGTTCCACAATGGTCACACCCCTACAGACCAGGTCTTTCTTGAAAATTTAAGTTGACAAACATTTAGAAGCTTGTAGTAGTAATTGTCTAACATTCATTGCAAATTATTTTGCCTCACACTACATGTATGCCATTAAGATAACATCAAACGTTCAGTGCTTAATTAGTACAACTACATAAACATAGAGAAAGATGTAAATTAGTTTTGCACTGACCCAAGGATATATACAGAGCAACAGATAACCAGCGTATTTGCGTAATTACGCAATAAAAAAATACGAAATACCCTTTAAAAATAATTTTAACGCGTACCGAAAAACGTTGAAAAAATCGGGTTACGCAAAAAAATCGCCGACCATGCGTAATAGGGCCGCATATAATGGAATGGTGCGTCGCGGAATATGGTTGATCATTTTCACCCAGGCGCTTACGTAATCAAGCTTCTGTAATCAAGCGTCCAAAATGTCGACAAAAAGGCCGTAGAAAGTCTATATTTGAGAAGTAATCACAGAAAAATGATATTTTTACGTACTTTAAGGCTGATAACTAGTCAGAAAATATTGTAAATAGTGTATTGAACGAAATTATTGTAAGCAGGGTGACTGACAGTTACGACTTCGTTGCTGAATTGATAAACTTGGTCGTCGAGAATTCTTTGGATCGTGCTTTATGCATTAACATTAAGTCTGATTTAAGGCACTCTGGTGGTCGATTAACCCAAAAAACCATTGCAGAATGGGAAGAAAAAATTCCTTAGCTCGTAGTCTGCAAAGGAAAGGACAATACTAGACTGTGTTGTAAAATTTGTACAAATCACAAAGAGTCTCTGAAATTGACAAAGGTCTGGGCTCAGGAAGGGTCACCTAGTGTACAGATGTCTAAATTATTGAATGTTCTTAAAAAGTACCCTTTCTTTTCAAAATGACCGGGTATCAATAAATTTGTTACCCAATTAAAAATCCCTGGTACCCTATTTTTTCAAAATGAGTGGGTAATTACCCTATCAACCCCAAAAATTATCTGTTGCTCTGGATATATATGCCACAGTGGCACCAAGAAATTCCCACAAGACTTCAGACCTCACTTCATTCAAGTTATGATATATTATTTTAGTAAAGGTCTCAATCATTGCTGAAACGGTTCTCCAGTCTTTAATTCTTTTGATATATAGCAAAGGGCAATCTCAATTATCAACTAGCCTATATATATGAAATATATAGTAATTTTCACAAGCTCTAATAGCAAAAAACTCTATACAAGTTGAATAATACATTTTTGCTGATCTAAGCCATTATTTACCTTAAACCAGGCTTCCCCTAAAAAATGATCTTATTTGAATTTGTGCCAAGCTTTTAATGTCTTATGGACAACACAAGTAACTTAATGTACAGTTAACATGTAACTTCACTTTCATCCTACAATGTTCAAAGAAAGGTAGAGAACACATTGCTACAAGCCATATAATATACATAATAGTTTTATATCAAGAATGTATAGCATGGTTTCATCAAGTCAATTTTATTGTAAATATAGTGATTATCTTAAAGGGCTGGTCACATAGGCCAAAACGCATAAATCACACAAAAATCAAGCACAAAACTCGAGTCTTACGAGATACATCCATGATATTCGCGTTTCATCAGCGTTTCTGACGTTGAGCATTCGTAGTCAGACGCACATTATGCGTAGTTCATGCGCGAATCATGCGCCAGTCATACGCAGTTTATCAGTGATAATGCGCAGAATATGCGTGGTTTCCGCGAAGCTTTTGTTGGGCACATTCAATTCTGTGCCCCTTTTTGGGCTTATGCATGGTCTATAAAAGCTTTGTCAGTGATTTTTGCGTGACTGATACGTAATTCTTGCGCAATGTATCAGTGATTTTTCATCGCGTAAATCATAGAAAATGGTCAAATCCTCGACAGACAAGCATGCACAACCAAAATTTATGCATGATTCATGCGTTTACAAGCTAGTTGGGACTGTGTGACCAGGGCTTAACAGCCGTGGAGAATAGTAGGATGCTGCACCCCATCCCTTTTCACTCCTCCCTATGCAAAAATAATTACTTTAAAACATCAACCCTGAGTCTGAAGCAAACTGCCCCAGTTTACCACCTCCCTGCCCTTTTCTAAGTTCTAGAATAGTCAATGCAAGAAATATCTTAATTGTTGATAATTCAAACAATATCAAGCTTATAGTTCAATAAGACTGCTATGTGAATCATCACCTTAACCCACTAGTCTGAAGCCAGGGACTAGGGAAAATTAATTGACCACAATAAAAAAACTGGGCTTGTCAGTCTTGAAATCTTGGACCATGGTCTGAGTCCATTAAAAATTGCTGTTGGTCCAGTGAAAATAAGTGGTCTGATGGTCCACACATTTTTTACAGTCACCAATACACTAGTTTCAATAATAATAATAATAATAAAACTATTTGTATTTATTCACAAACATGTACTTTAATAAATTTAACTTTCTTTGTGCTGTCGTCATATTTGGATGCACAACCAATAAATAATCATACATTTTTTTTAATTTACATGACATAATATCAGTGTTTATAGACAAAAACCTTTTAAGCATTTTTAGAAATAGACCTTAATGGGAGATAGACAAATAAAGCATACAATACTGTGCAATGAGCAGTGTTCATATTACAAGCAATTTGACAGTAACAGCCACAAAAGCAACATCTCAAATCTCAAACAATAAATCACTTATCATATACATCCATCAACCGTTACATAATAAACTATATAAAACTATAAAAGAAACATATAATAAAACATTTACCCTATCAAACAATACATCAAACAGTAATCCATACAACAAAACTGTCACATATTATAAATAAAGCCATATAGCTGAGCAATTTAAAGACTCCAAAATAAAATTTCAATGAATTCACTAAAGTTTCAATAAAATTCACATTCATTAGCCAAGAGAAGATCAAGTATTTTTGTATGCAAACTGGTGGGACCAGGCAAGCACTTCTAAAATACAGAATTACAACAGATTAGATTTCAGTAGTATTTGATTACATCCATTTTAAAGCCACCTGACAAAATACCAAAAATAACATCTGTAAACTAAAGCCTTGTTTAATTGACTGAACAAACCAGGTCAGTAGGCTGATTTTACTATACATTTACTTAATTAGGTCATTCTACTATTTATCCATGATCATATTCTAGAGATAACATCAAAACTATATAAATAATATATACAGTAACACCTCGCTACAACAACCAGTAACAGGACTAATGGTAGTAGAAGCAGTGGTCCAGTGGTAGGACACATGCTTAGGGACATATTATAGGTCCCGAGTTCAAACCTCACTAGAGGCACTGCTTATGTCTCTAAGCAAGAAATTTACCTACAGACTTACTACTGTATAAATCCACCAAGGTGTAATTGGGTACCGTCGAGTGATCACCTGGCTGACAATGGTCAGGGGTTATTGTACAAAATTATGAAGTCAGCTGAGCTTGTTTATGGAAGCAGACTTAAACCATACTTTTATTCATGGCTTACTTAACTGACCATGATTGAGAGGTGGGTTCTGTAAGGAACTCTTGGGCCTTTAATAGTAAGATATGTAACATGTGTGACTTTGAGGGAGTTTAGATCGCTGGCAGTTATTCATGGTTTTGGCCATTGAGGAAGGTTTTATAGTAATTAAACATTTATCATTCTTATGATAATACAATACAGGTAAACCCCCAAGGACATCCCATACATGATAATAAACAATACTGATTTGAGCTAGTGTCAAACAATGAACTAAGAAAGTGAAACTTGCAGATTCAGAATTTATTCATGATGACCATAACTTGACCTGATAATAAATTATATAGATGAGTTCACATAATTGGATTTAGACTATCCTCCTGGGAATCAGTTAGATTGTAGAATGAAAGATTCTAGAAGACATTGCACAATGATTTCAACTCACACACACACTTTTTTGTTGGGTTATTAGCCCATAGCAACACAATGTTTAGGTATTTTTTCGATGTCAGTCATTCTACTCACTGTTCCTGAAAAAGGCTAAATCTCTGGATTCCCAGAGAAATTACAAAGGCATTAGTTACTTAAGTCTAAGTCACCATATGGTAATCACAACTAAGTAAGTGAAGTCTGATTAATTTGATTAAACAACTCATGTGCAAGGAGAAAAATAAAACATAAAACCATTATAAGTAGTTAAAGAGTAATCCAGTCAATGTAACGTTTCCTAGCAACCAAATTGACACTTTAATATTTTATAAACTGTAATATTGTAACACATGTTTGCCATTCTACGATTGTATAAAAATGAATTGTTTCACATTGTGATGTCATGCAGGGGATCCCTCTCCCAGGAGGTGAACATCCTAATGGTTGATAATCCACAAATACAATGTCTTTGTATTTATAAACAAAAACATGAATTGAAGAAATCCCCCTTAATCAATACAAAAAAGCATATTCAAAAGCACGTTGTCTGACTTTATTATTAACAGATTCCCATTTCAAAACCACTGTCAACATATTCAGTCTTTTTTCTGTTACCATAGCAACCACATTCCAACCAAGGCAACAAACACAATGCAGAGGTAAGACAATACATGTACCATTGCCTTTATTTATCTCAAACATTAACCTAATATTTTATGTAATACAGCAAAGGGCAAAATTATCAACTAGCCTAAGTATATGAAATATGATATTCTTACTAGCCCAATTTAATGTTCAACAATACTGGGTTTAGGGCTGGTCGGGTAAGGGGAGGATTGAAGTCCAAAGGAAAAATGCAATTCAAAATAAACTTTTTGGCATTCATATGTCACCAGGTCAGAATATCATTTTTCAAATAGAAAACATGGACACCAAAAATATCTACTGTTGACAATAAGTACCAGAGTACATCATTGTACCAAAGTGTTCATGTCGAATATAAAATTATAGTACACAAAACATTGTCTGATGAAGATAGTCATCTCTATCATTATGATATTGTTATGTGCATAATATCTACACAGCTAAATATTATAACTTTTTCATGAATAATTTTAGGATTATGGATATTTTTGCTTGTAATTTATTGTATGCGAAAATTGTCTGAGTCAGAAGAGCTGGGCGTAGAAATAATTCCACACCCTGGTAAAATACATAATAAACATTATTAAATGTACTTAGTTGCAACAAATCACATAGAATTTACCATTTGTTTCTACCTAAATTCAAAATACCGTACTGCTTCTTTTCAGCACCCTGTCTCTTATTAGCGAGAGATTTTCAGCAGAAAAATTTCATCCATTCCTAATAGCACTAGTTAAAATTTTCAATAAATGTAAGAAGTAAGAACCAAACTAGTCTACAGTAAAGTTCTGCTTTAAGCACCTCTATAACAACCATGATGATTATTGCTACTGTTAAGCGATGTTTGACAATTTCATGCTTAATTTCAGAAGAAAAAAGTTCCTACATTAAGACTGTTCTACTATTAAGACCATCTATTTTGATGGTCCTATAGAGGACTGAATATATAATTTATGGTTTTATTCAGCGATTTTACATGGAAAAATGCACTTACTGGGGCATTAATTGCTAACTATACGGTAGTTAAGATTTAATGTAAAAGCAGATTCAGATGTTGCTTATTGACATTATGGCTAACAATGAAATCATTGCTCACTTCTATCTGAACAATATATTATAGAGACTTAAAAATATAATCTATGCAAAAATTATCAACCTCTGAACCATAAAATGTAAAGTCTTCAATCTCCTGCAAGTCTTGAGCAAAAATCAAGCCCTCATTGTTTCACCCTGGCCTGGAATTCCACCAAAATCATTCCACATAGTCTTATATAAGCAAATAAATACAGCAGATCAACTACAGTCAACTCAGCACTTTGTTAACCAAGTGTGAAAATATTGGTTATAATGACAAAAAGTTAACACCATTAGCCTTTTGATAGAATAGTTAAATCATATAATAAACTTTTAATACAATTATAATGCTTGAGGTAACCTACTGTGAAGTGTTGACAATTTTCTTTGTGAAGCCAACAATTGTATAAGAAAGTGTATGTTTCTCAACTTTATTACAAAGTTTGGATATTCTTACTACGATATTTTGATTAGAAAAAGTCCACATGATCAATGCATCAGCTTGCTTGGGTCAGCCGTTGATACAAATGACAATCTTTTAATTAACTGGTGGCTCATTAAATACTTATGTATGCTGTGGTATTGATATATGCGTACATTAATTTTTAAATTGAAGTGCATTATTTAGAAAATATATTGATACAGAAATCTACATGTTGAAGTTAAATTGCTATGTTCTTGAATTTGTAATTCTCTCGTTCCCAGAGGCTATCAAGATTCTCGATACTATAGCGTTCTTGATAGCCTCGGGGTACGAGAATGTTATTATACGCAAGTATTTTGGGATCTGATATTAAGCTATACATAATGTATAGTATATGTATTCTGTGATTTTTGTATAGTTGTATATTTTGTACATATTCATTGTATATGCTCTCCATTTGAAGGAGGAAATAAAGATTATTATTATTATCTGCGACTAATTAAGCAATATCCTTGCTTGAGCAACCAAGAAAATTACCTCTAAGCTTCAGTTTAGCTCTTAATTCATACATACATTTAGCAACCATCTGTCTACAAGCTGAACTATGTTGTTTTATCAACCTGGCAGCTTAACACAGGTAAAGCAAGAGTACGTTCTTTTGACCTAAAGGTCCATGTCACAGAGCGAACCACTAAGCAGTGTAAAAATGGAGTAAAAATTACTAATTTTCTACAATTAGTGTGAATGAAATATAACATTGTTACAGCGATAATGGCCTATCTTGACACATAAAATCCACAAGTATGTAATGCCTTAAAGCTAGCACCTTTTATTACAATTTATAACATTTAAACCAAGCATACATTATGTTCATCGGCCAGTCATAACATACGGTAGTACAGAAATAACATGATAGTATCAAGTTTAATTTGCTGATATGTCAATATTTCATTTCACAAAAAAGGTTCAGCATGTTGTTATAAACTGTTTGATAAATTTATAAATGAGCCACAGCAGTCAATTTTAAACATTTTAAATTGTATCCATTTGTATAAAAGATTTTTGCCTTTTTTTGGTATGAAAAGCATTAAATATTTACAGGGGCCAGTATAATCAAAGTTCTTTCTAAAGATTCAAGTAGTAAATCCTCTTTTACTATATTAAATTGTCATACAAATTAATATCCAAAGAAAGTTGATGAGTTGCCCAGCTCAGGACAGAGTTGAAACTGGATGCAGGTCTGCATCACTGTTAGATAAATTAAATGCATGTATACCAATTAAATACATTAAGAACTGCGTTGTCAAGATATATTAAGAATCACAAGAGCACAAGTATCCCATTTGGTTCATCAGTTTTAACCATTGACCATATCAATATATGAAAATGCAATATGAAAATAAATAGTACATGTATGTGAAAGGAGCCCATCAGTGGTGTTTCAAGTAAAAGAACCAATAGATGCAAAAAATAGAAGTAAAGCATTGTCTTTATCTTGAACTTCCTTTCAGACAAGCTTCTGGAAGCTTAAATTGTCAAAATGTGGGCATCAGCCCTGAAGACATAACATAACTAATTGTGAATTAAAATGTTAGATTATTATGATAATCATTTAAGTGTTTAACAACCTAACGAGGACATCAATTTAGTATCTCAGTGATAGTATCTAATCAAACCAAGTATGTTAATTATAATCAAATAAACGTGTAGTATGTATACACAAAACAAAAATTCAATCTAGAAAAAAATTCCAACCAGAAAATAGTTTAAAGTTCATAAATGAAATGTAAAGCCTGTGGCTACATTATAATAAACAGAAAGTGCTTACTTTAGCAACCACTCCTGTGTTTCAATTAAACAAACACTAAGACCTTGTCTATTTAAATCTCCCTAAATTTCTTACAGATGAAAAACACATGCTAAAACAAAGTATCTCCACAATTTCTTTGAGGTTGCCGAACCAATTTCATAACCAAGAGAAAGTAACCAGCAAGAATTTTCCCAGACTGAAGCCAGACATTGTCTCATTAAAAAAACTAAAAAACTGCAAGCAGCTGTACACTCCACATAAGGGTGACTGCATCAATTAGGGGACAGACAGAGAATTCATCAAACTGACTCAAGGGCAAATCTAGCCAAATCCAGACCATTGACAAATCAGAGTGTCTGCAAACAAAACTTAAGTTTCCCATAATTCAATTGCTTTCATTATGAATTAATTGAAACTTCTAAACAGATGGAATCCATGTTTTTAAAGATCAAGCCTCCATGCATAATGTAGATTACCGTACAACCTGTATCAACCAGCCAGACAATTTCCAGACATTAACCTTAATTTTCTAACCTGTTTTATTACATTTTATAGTAAAGACAAAATATAAACTAGCACTATTATATGAAATAAGTAATTTTCACTAGTTCCAATCAAATGTGCTAGTGAATTAAGGCAATAACAGAACCATGTTCAAGTGCAATGTTTGGTAATCCTATGACAGTGGTCTACAGGATAGCCATCTCATAAGCAGATCCAGCTGGGTGGTCAGGGGTGTCCGGACCGGGCCCCCTGAAATTTCCAAAATGTATCTGTCCAGGAGTATATTTTTAACTGTAAGCCATTTTTAAGTTACAAGAAGCAATTCTCTCTAGTAATGTAAGCCTTTGTATTTAACATAGATTATAATGGTTATATAGTTTTTGTTATTGATATGTTGCATTATTCTGCACACAATGCATAATGTGGTTGGGGTTGGAAAGGTTGGATCGCCCCCCCCCCCCCTAGAAAAAGTTTGGATCCCCTGCCCAAGAAAAGAATCCTGGATCTGCCCCTGCATCTAAAGGGTATCTATTTACAGAGATTTGCAAGTGTGACTGTATATGGGATACAACCATTATATCAAGGCTTCAAACACAGAACTGTAGACAGAAGACTCACAATATAAATTCTATCAAATATCTAATGTTTTAATATTTATAAGAAGCAAATAGAATATTATCCTTCAAGGCAATAACAATCCAAGCATTATAACCCCCTCTTTCTGTAGAAGCTACAATGACAGGTCTGAAAACTGATTCCTATCAATAGAATTAAAAAGAAGTTTATAATTACGAAAAATGATAGGAAAATAATAACTAATTCATCATTCTGACAATTATTAGACATTTATATAGATCTACAATATTATAATATATATGTGATACAGTAAAACCTCTTTACAACAGTCAGTCTAGCAGGACTTTGATAGTACTTTGACTGTTATACAATAATTGCTTTATTCTACCAGCCCAAAGACTGGGAGCAGTAAAATTTGATTTAGGCTAGTGAACATTATTTATTTCATGTAGTCAGGCTAGTTGGTAATTTGCCCTGTACTAAATTTTTTATAAGACAGAAAATTGGGCTAGTTCTAGAGAACATTCGAGGTAAAAACTGTCATAGTGAGAGGACTCGCTTGTAAGGGAGTCATTTGCATTAAAAATTCATAAGATTGGACAATTTATGACAAGTGGTTGCGAAGACAGTTTGTTTTTAAAATGCATAAGGTTGGACAAATTATGACAGGTGGTTATAAAGACAGGTTTTACAGTACAGTATAACCTAGACTGTCAGTGTGGGGTTGTAAGGTAATCATTAATTCTAATTGATTTTTCTTCCATTTTAAACTTGTAAACAGCAAAATTGTAAAGCAAACAATTAAAACTGAAAGTCAAGATATTATAGTTCAGGGACAATCCCAGAAATTTTTATCAAGGGCATTCATGACAATCTTTAATGGGGGCCAAGAGGAACATGATTTTTAATTCACTTTTAATCAATCTTAATTTAAATATTTTAAGAGGTCAATATACCCATCTAGGCCCATGTCTTGGAACTGCTTTCTTGAAGATTCATGAAGTCAAGTGCTCTCAGTGTCTTAGGTAGGATTAAAATAGCTTGTGTTTTGATTGAAACATGTTTCCATCATTTCAGGGTATCCAGGGAAAACTAATTCAGATTTCTAACCTCACAACAATGCCTAATTTAACCTGTCATGATGATGACCCCCTCAGCTCTTATACAACCTTGACCATCTTGATAAACAAACAGGTTACTAAGTATGTATACAGATTTAAATTTAAAGAATGAATGAAATAGGTGACAGGTGACCCCTGATTTTGGTGATGGTTTAAATGAATGAATCTAACCTCAATAGGTATGGTAGGAAGGTAGTAAAATGAAGTGTTGACTTTAGTATTTATATCACTATAGTTCATTCAGGATAACAATTAACTTGAGACAAATTTCAACAGTTATTCTATGATAACAATGTTTTGTGTTATCCTAAACAACTAAAATTACATGTAAGTCATCCATCATGACCGTTCTAAGCTTTAAAATTACTTAGTGTACACCATTTTCCACAGTCATTATGCATGCAGTTATATAATTCTAAATTAACAGCCCCATCAGCATCTAGACTACAATTATACATGTATACATAATACAGTGAGTGACCCTAATCAAATGTACATTACACCTTAACATAGATTTATGTACTCTTTAGGCCTTTGTCAGTTAGTGACAACCCATGGTAATTTGACAGTGAGTGAATATGTCCACCTTATTAAGGACACTGACCTACTAAGACAAAGAGAGTGAAGTCAGATGGGAAGAAACAGAAAAACAACAGTATAATTTTTATCAGAGACAAAGATAGGTCTTTGATTTAATGGTCACACAACCCATTTTTCCTCAACAGTCTAAGTTTGAATAATTTCAAGTTTATTGAATACTGACCATCACAATATCTACAGTGTTAGACAAAGAACAAGAAGTCACAATGAAATTATTAATGTTTTGACAGTTGAGAAAAAATAAACTATAATAGCTAGAAATGGCAGGTGTGAATCTGGATTTTTGGCAATTTTGATGCACTGATCAAGAATTTTCAATGGAGGTCTCAACACTAAAATCACTTGGTTCCCTATTTTGAAACCATTGAGAAAATCTAGAACAGTAGAAATATTTACAGGGGATCCTGACTTACCAAGCAACTATTTTGCTTGGACCACTTGGTCATGGAATTCCAGGATGTATCAGACACTGATTAGTTAGTTCATTAAGCTCTTGCTTTGCATTCATCTACCCATGATTCAGTCAGTAAATGTATCCACTCCTGGCCCTGATCATTCAATGCATATGGATAAGTCATATTATGGGACAAATATCAAATATCAGCATGATTAATTAAAGTTCTAACTTTTTAGCAGTGGAGCCAAGCTGTCACATGTGTAACACATAGTAATACATTGTAATAATTGGGATTTAATTGGCAAGAAACATGTGCACACAAACCATGATGTTCAATACACAATGATGTTAGTACCCAAAGTTGTAACTAAAAGATCATTTCAATCTGAAACACAATGTTCAGTGAAATTTTAAATGATCAATAAATTAAAAAAAATTAAAATGTCATCAAATTAAATGGCAGATTAACAGGTTTCCAAATCTATAGACAAACACAGCGAACGCACAATGTATCAATACAGTACACACTCTACCCACGAAAACTGGTGAAACCATTCAATTCTTCGTCTGCAGACATAAACTAACGTAATCAACTCAACAGATGATCTAAATTGTTTACATCAACAAACATAAGACAGATCCTGCAAACAGTCAAAACATAAACAAACAATTTGTAAACTTGAACTATCAAAGACAATCGAGGTTCCAAAGATGGCACTTCTTTTATGTCATCCTGTAGTGTAGTCTGTGAGTGTGAGTGTGACTGAGCGTGACACACCGTCGCGTCCTCAGCATCAATTTATAAATAAAATACAAAAAAAGAAACAATAACAGGCAAGATATTCATTAAAATAACTCACCTAGATATTTATTTAACACATAAACCCAGAAAATAATCCAGACGAACAAAGAGTCAACTTAAATCGTATTTTGTGTATTCCATTCAATGACTTCCATGCGTGTATTGCTCGTCCTCATAATATGAAAGCGGGCGGTGCTTATGAATCAATACTGCAATCTGATTGGATGTTTGTGTGTGAATCGATGTCCTCAGATATCCGCGACGGCTATGTCGAAATTTACAATGTTATGTCGAATACGAGCACGTTACTATCAGTATATAGACGTAATGAACTTATGGTTATTAAAATATAATCTTTTAATAAAAAGGAATTGTTTATTGACAAAAACGGATACATTTTATGCACTGATCAAGTATATTATTAATTATTCACAGGAACATTACTTATCATTAGACAACAGGGATGGTGTTTTTAAAATCTAATTGTAACAGAGTATGCCATGCAGAATTGTCTCTAAGAATACAATATGAGTCATCGTTTATTTGTCATGTACTTTCTATTTCTTAACAATACCAGGAAATATGCCCACACCTTTTTGTGTAATGTCGACAAGTTCCGTTTAAAACCCAAACAAACAATACAAACAAGTGTGGTGACTTCAACTTATCAAAAAGGGCATGTTTAAGGTTCTGTGTGTAAAACACATGGCCTGTTAATTTTAAGTATGAAGAAAAATATGTTGACAAGGACAGAAAATATTACCAGTGGTTATCTAATTAAAGATCTTATGTAAATATGTGGTTAATTTTCTCACTTAAAACCCAGACGGCATATTTGTATCGACGAGAGTAAAAGAATGTACATGTATACATGTAGCTAATAGTTAGTATTATTGAATTAAATTTTAGTTATCAGTTAATTTTAGTATACTTAGTGGTTCTACTTTGTTGATCATGCAGTGATTTAATTTTCACTTTGTATTATATGGGTCAACAAACACGGTGTTTATATAACACACCCTATTTAATCAATTGAACAAAAGTATGTGAGGATAAATTGTAGCTAAAGTTAAAATAGTTTACATTTTAAAGATATTTAAGCAATGGACCGAAAAAAAAATTAAAGGAGGTATAATAAATTTTTAAAATACAAGTCTATTTATATCGTTTAAGTATGATTATAACACAAACAATAAAACAGTGCTAGCAATAAACTACATCCGGAATTCAAATACTTGGGCGTTCCCCTTCGGTGCAAACAAACTTTCACCATGACAAAGGAAACATGTGTACAAGGAACAAAATGAATTAATCTATATTTCGTGCTTTTCAACAATAATGTTTAGAAATCTTTGGTTGTTCCGCCTTAGCACGGACTGAAAACCCCATAAATTAGAGTTCCTAATTAAGAATGTAAACTAATACAATTGGTTTTTCATTGAATTGGATAATTCAAATGATTAAAATTGTACTCTTAACAAGAAGACTAATTTCAATATTTTTCATTGACCGCTTTAAAACCAGGAAATATAAAACCTTTTCTTGAAGCACAATAAACTGTTACTATCCTAAGTTTTGACTCACTTATAAGTAATGTTGTGTCGCCTTAAGTAAACTTATATATACTGTCAGTAAATGTAATTATTTACACCTTATATACAGTTAAACATTCCTCGCATACTTTGTGGCACGCGTTTGTGGTTATTTTTCAAATAGTAAAAATGATAGGAGCCATTTACTATCATTATCATATAAAAATGATGACGATAATAAAAGAGTCATATTACGTCACGGATAATAAACAAAATTTGATATGAAAATTTGATAGGAGCAGCTAGTTTATCCTTTCATAAATATTAAACAGTACTGAGGTTTAAAACTAAGATATTTTGAACATACGAGACCCTTCGATGGTAGAAGGTTACTGTAAGTATAACTAAAGCTATAGGAGTCTTTAAAAAGATCGGATATTTCCGTATTCTTCGTGAAATACTTTTAACAACAACAACAACAATAGCCGAAGATATCAGCTTGATATCATCCTCGGTTACCTAGGGTATTATTCGGCGACGATGATATTCATAACGTATGAGTACCGTGGGTTACCGACGATGCTTGACAATGAGAACCTCAAACTTGAAGGTCATACCTAATCAGGATTTCATCGACCAACCTTGATCTAGAGACAATTGACTTTACAGTACGACAACTCCCGTAAACCTTATTAGTTAAAATATCTATAGGCCTACCAACACCAACGGGTGCGTGCTTGAATACAATTTACTATTCAAGACTTCGTGTTTATCTTTGAATGATCTGTCTCGTTGATAGCGTATCTAAGTTTAGAAAATGAAAAAAAACAACGAATGACATGTTGACATGTAACTATAGCGATAGAGACGCCTGTAGACAATACAAAAAAGTAAAATAGATCTCTAAGCATGCAAATCTCTCTGAAGAGTTCCATCAAAAGGGACCACACGTGTTACATGTAAAAATATGTAGGATCAGACAACAGATAGTTGCAAATTGCTCGAAAATATCGTGTTTTTGCGAATATATTTATCACACCTGCTTGTGCGCATTCTGCATTATTTAACTTGGTGATAATCAAGATTTCAGATTGGGGGTCTTGATAACTTTGGGGAACGAGAGCGGAAATGTTGGTTACCGGGCAACGTACCACTACAACACTGTCTCATTGCTAAGGTACAGTTAACTGTTTGTTTTTCGATATAATTTTAGACTTCAAATTCACGAATCTTCAGTTAATCTGATTACTCTATACAGAAGCATTGTTTGAAATTAATAATGTCAGGTATAGTAATTTTGTAATAAGGTTTGTGGCTTTAGTCTTTACTTAAAGAGTATAAATCTATATATGATGATATGTCAATTGAAAAAATAAGTATTCGCATTTAAACTATAATTATAGGTTATTATACATTTAACTGTACAATACGGAAATATAGTTGGACGAGTATACAGCTTGAAAAGTCATATTGGACGAGCCGATAGTCGAGCCCTATATGACTTTTCAAGCTGTGTACGAGTCCAAATATATTCCGTGTTGTACAGAAAAATGTATAATAACCTTTTTATTCGTTTCCTTTGAAATATTCGTCATCACCATCGTCCTCAACAAAGCAACCACAGTGTCGTTTAGTGCACATGTCCCCAACCGTCCAATACGGAAATAATATAATTTTTTGGATCCAAAACGGAAATATATTGGACGGTCACGTAGTAGAAATGCAGATTGTCGATTGGTTAGATATATGAGATATATAATAATGATAAGAATTTTCTCAAACGTTCTGAACGAGGAAACAAATATAATTGAACATTAACATGTGCTCCAACAAAACTATTCACACAAGATGATATAACTTAGTTTAAAACTATGTGTAAATACGACTATAGGTGGTATATAAATTTGAACATACTTGTACTTTTACTTTGATATCATAAGTAGCAGTGTGAATTAAATCAAAAGGATTTATTCACACAAAATCCCTTTTCAGCTGTGTGTATATTAGAATGTGAGTTTAATAAATTTTGATAGATTGATTTTGAAATGTAGAATATATTTTCAGTAATAGTTAAATATTCACTTTAACCTAATAGACCAAATGTGCGGTTGGTGCCTCCTAGAACCTAGCTTCACCCCAATGGCTATTGTTTTGCCACTGTCCGTTCCAGGCCAAACTTATTTGTTTGTGACTTTTTTGTAACAAAAATTTAAAACATCGCCCTATTTGACTTTTTGGCTTTGTGGAAGATAAGCGTTTTACTGTCGCTGTACCTGAAATGTTTTCATGCTCTTGTTTAAAGCCAGTGAGACGTTTTAGCCTCTAATCCTCATACAAGGCCACCATATTATATACATGGTACATTTTGTACATAAAACATATGATATATGTAACAAATTGCTGAGGCATCAATATAAAATATGAGAACATTACCCAATCAATAATATATGAGAAAAGTTTTCCCTATAGATAAGACCATATATGATTGCCCATATAGTTATATTGGTGCTAGGATGGACATACTGTACTGTATCCATACAATGTATTTCATGACTAAAGCCCCATTATCAAAAGTAACTCCGTTCTTTTACTGCAAAGAAAATAAACATTTATCTATTTCAAACACTTCTAATGAATAAGATTGTTTAATTACATGTAAATGCAAATATTGCTTAAATGCGTTAATGTTATTTGTTGCATTTCAAATGAAGTGAAAATAGACCAAAACGGAAAGTAGAATTTGGTTGTCAATACTTGAAACAATAGTTTTGATCACAGTATGTTTAAATGAAGTCTTGTTATAGAAACAAAGAGCTTCAAATTACATATATATATATAAGCTCTAAAACTATTTTGGAGCAGCTACGTATATTAAACATAAGCATATATAAATTAATATAGTATGCTACCCAACTTTTTTAAGAAATGGACACTTTGCCAAACTCAAATTTAGAAAGCAGAATGATTTTAACTGTTTATTGTGTCTCTAATGCATGTTATGTTTTGATAGCTTAATGGTTATAAAACAAGTCAATTGTTGATGAATGTATCTTCATATAGGGGCTTTAAAGTGGAAACAAATAATCTAGGTTACTTTGTAATGTTTTATTACTAATTACATATAGGTCAGCTTTTACTGATTTATCATTAATTACAGTAAGCTGTCAATGCCTCTGTTGGGTGTTGTTTCATAATGTATAATAACTAAGTAATGCCAGGCAATATCATAGAATTAGGTAAAGTTTATTGGTGCCATCTATAATGTAGATACATGTATTGTTGTAAGTTTGTTATTTATGGACCATTTTTGTCTGTTATCGTATTGAATGCGATTGAATCATGCTAAGCTTTTATGGTAAAACTTAGAAAACTGCGGAATAAGTGAATAAGTTATGTCTTATTCTGCTTTGTTTTGTTCTGTTCTGTTATTTACTGTTCTGTTCTGTTTTGTATAATAGGGAATGAAGACAATTATTTCGAAAATTCCTAACACTCGCATCCAATCTCCCATCAATAAAAGAAAGAAAAACATATTTTTCTATGAGATTTATGAGATGCAGACGCTTCTTAAAGTGGTATATATGTATGGTGTGCAGTGCATGGGCAATGGCGAGCGAATACCAAGAAGTTACAAATACATAATATAAATATACTGAACAATCGTAAAGGAAGCAACTCAGACCAGATTAAACTGTTTCGGTATAAGAATACCATGATATTTTAAGGCCCATAAAATGCCAAGCCCAGTACTGCTTACCGCAAAAGGTTGTTCTAAATATACCGTCATGCAATCGCATTTTGCAAGTTAAGCATATGTTTGACAATTTTCTTATGCCTAATTCATATGTGCCATTGTACAGTTCCGGTTTGGACACTTGGACCAACCGGGATTACAATCGTAGCGACGCCGTGAAAAGGTCAAACACACGGGATTAAGCCTAACCGTATTGAATCTAAGATCACCGGATAGTGGTCCGGCGGAGTTAAAAGATACAACCAGGATGTATCCGGAGCTAAACCAATGCCGGCTTTTTTCGGGGAGATCTGGGACATCACCGTAGCTCTATACCAGCCTAATTCGACTCTCCACCTCAAGACCACTGGTTAAAACCGTAGTAAATTGGCATGGCTTGCGTCAAAGGTGAATTTACGATGACACCAGGCTTGGCCACTCGATTTTCTTCACGAATTTTGTCGGCTTTTCCAAGTCCACCGGCAACAAATTATCGGGTGGCACCGGGGAATACACCGGGATTAGGTGGATTAGGCATTTCCTAAGCGATAGAGAAATTATTAAACAAATATTAGATTTTATGAAATTATTTGGAGCGAAGTGTTCACTACTTGGTTAACTTGTTAATGTGTGAACAACTGAAGCCATAAAAATGACCAAGGTAAATGGAAAACGAAAGTTTTCAAGTGCTGTAGCTTTTGTTCAAATATAATGGAATTGTTTAAATTAAATATTACACATATTTGGGAAATGGCTGAAAATATATACATTAGCATTGAGTCATGAACTTCGATTAAAGCTGTACAGAAACTATGAATATGTATACATGTATATATTAAGATTGCTATTGTGTTCATATATTATGGTTCGAATTTAGACTTCATTTATAAGTATCATTGAGCAATGAATGTACGTGCATCAACTCAAGGTAATTATGTAGAAAGATCAATGTCAAGGTCTGACTACGGGGGTAGGGGGGGGGGCTCAATATAATTATAACGCGACCGTCGGAGAACCATTTCTTTTTAAATTCCAAACATGATTTGGTTTATCACTTTATCACCTCTGCAATTACTTTCATATCATTCAAATATGTATCAACAAAAAATGAATGTTTCCCTTGGAATCGTTGCATAGCAACGGCAGAATATCAATTAATATTTTATTGCAAAGGCTACATAGACGCTCATTTGCAGTTCCAGTAAACATCACATGCTTGCACAAGAAAATTCAACATTAAGTTAGATATTAAAAGAAGAACTGGTGACGGCTTCATAGCTTCCATCCATTCCATTGATCATATCTGAAGCATTAGGTGTGAATTTTAATGTGTGAAGCCATCGTAAGCGAAAAATGAACAGTGCGGGTCGTCACCTGTCTTTTGTGTCAGTTGAAGCACTATTCAATGACAAATGATAAGCAAGTGGGCATCGCAAAGAGTAATTGATATCTTTCTGCAATAGGTGAAAAGGTTTCCAAAATCAATTCGTGTAAATTTCTAATCAATTGTTTGTGTATACAACATTCGATCTGACAGTTGAGAATAAATAACACCCTAACACGAATAGAGACGTCAAGCAGAGACGCCAGATAGCAATTAGACAGAGATTCACATTTCCTAATTGTCCAGAAATATATAATTAATTTGAATGCTTCATGTTCCTTCTATATATCATACTTGTTTATCAAGTCATTATATGTTTTAGAGCAGAATTTTGCATGTAAAAGAACATTAATTAAAGATTTCATCTTAACTTTGTGGCAGTAACAAGCCAAGTCATCATTGATCCAGCTTTCACACGTATTAACTTGACTCATTGATTTAATGGAACAATTCTTCGTCAGATTAGTACAATTTCAATAATTTAGTTGAAAATAAAAGAAAGTAAACAACAATGTAATGCACTTTGATGATCTCAATCATGTTTCTTTATAGTTTGCATATTGACAATAAGGTTGGATAGCTAGCTCCGCGTTGGTTCGAATCCTATCAAAAACCTACCCAGTTGTTTCCTTGAGACAGAAACTTTATCCTACTAGCTCAGTACTGGGGGACCAGGAAGCGGACTCAAAGGTGATTAATATAAGTTGTTATTACTTGTTTCATAACCGATCTAAAAAAAGTATAACAACGACAATCAGCAATTCCATTTTACAGCGCATTGCTACGTAAACAAAACAATGCTTTACTACGAGTGTTTCAAGCGCTCGTTTTAATAGTTTTGGTTTGTAATAATTTCGTAGGATCTCATAAACCTAGGACTGATATAGTTGCATATTAAAAACCAAAATGCAAAATTGTATAATAACCCTTTGTTGACTAAGAAATACATAATGCAAAACTATGTACATTAGGATTTAATATTCATTGTTCTGTTGTTTTTTTTCATAGTCTTTAAGTACAAAATGTATTATGTATTAGTGTTACCCTTAATATGAAAAACTGTTAATGCCTTCAGCAAACCATTGTATAGTTCCGACAAACCATTTTATAGTTCCAACAAACGATCGTATAGCTGCATGACATTTAGATAAGTTCTGACAAATAGGTTGATTCCCAAGAGAAACAATCTGTAGACGATGATTAATCAGGCAATGAACCTGAGAAGTTACAAACCAATTTTGTACTGTTAGATTACATTTGCATATCATGTAGCGCTGTTTCTGTAGCATGAAATGCAGTGGAGAGAACAAATGAAGCTTTACTACAGTACAATTACTGAGTCAGCCGACTGATTGTCAATACATGTATATGAATAAAATACAGAAGTGTGTTACATTGGTCATACATCGGCATTCAGTCGGCTTACCTAGTGACACAAGTACGATCTTCAGTCCATAGCTTTTAAACAGTACTAAAATTACATTCCCTCCCCAATGGCTGACATCTGTCCCACTAAATACAACATTAGGATATGAAAAACAATAGCCGTAGAAAGTAGTTCATTACTGTATGTAAAAATATGTATGATTTTAATGCCGCAGTCTTTTTCTGTCACTATTAATGTTGGTCAAGTCCAGTGAGTTAGCTCACACAAGACAGTCGCATATTATACCAATTCAGTAGTGGTAGGTCCGATTCCGTGCGGAACGTACATGCATTCACGGTGTTTGGTCATTACATGCTTTGTATGGCTATTCGAACTGAATCTTCCCTCTACTGTCTTCAACCATTATCGAGAGTATGTGTTTGGTACTTGTTACAAACTTAAATCTAGATATCTAAGCCTCTAAAGGAAATGTTCAATACCTAAACGGTGAGTATATTAAATCTGTGCGGACAACTGAAAAAGACTAGTGAATTGGTCGACTGACCTCTGCGTTATGACTGAACAATAGTTTTGAGTTGGCGGGAACACTAATAAAGCCAAATGTATGAAATTTAGCGTTTATGAAAAATAAACGTTAAATTCTTGCTGAAGTGGTTTGAAAATATCGATGTTTCTTAAGACAAGAACTAATATATCAATGCTATATAGATACATGCAATCACTCAGAGTTGAAATCATCTTGTTTTGTATTGGGAAATGGAAATAGACGAAATAGAGAATATTTCTCCATTCATAATTCAAGGACGGTTTATTGGGTAAATTTAATTCCACACTGACCGGTCGTTAAATTATTTTTTCCACAAAGATGAGGTCATGTCCGGAACTGGTACTGTGTCGTTTGATGATCTAATTCTCCTTGGGATTTCAATCTGCCAGATGGCAGCTGATCCCTAATCGGTATACTTCGGTATACTTCGGTATACTTCGGTCATTCTATGATGAATGATCTTGGTGTTCCAAATGATAGTGTCCTAAAGCAGCATCAAACATAATGACGTTGTGTTTGGAATATCACAGAACGTACAAATCAATATATTTACTAACAATTCCACCACATTTATTATTGAGTTTACCCGGATCCGTGGCACAAGAGGTTGTGTAAGGGATTTGGAATCTAGTGTCCCAAAATATAAGCTGGTTCGAGTTTCAACCGGGGAAACATATAAGTCCCACAGTAATCGAACGTACGACATCGGAACAGACGAGCTTATGACTTCAGCAGAACTAGACGTGTTTAAAAGAAAAGTGTCTTAATAACAGCGACTTGATTAATGAGTATCTCTATTCGAATCGGAATATGTTTGTCTCTTTAGTAAATATATGTTTAATCACAAATAAACTTGGATAGCTTATTGTGATGTTAACATGATCATTTTTTATGATGTCAGATTAGACTTAATATATATAATAGAAACCCAACTCTTGGGCGACGTAATATTAAACCAAGAGTTTGTTTATGATTTATTTAATATGCATACTAACATCGTGAAGGATGAGGTATTGTCATTGATACAGGCTAACCTACAATCAGTCTTGGTTTGATAACATATACGTGCATTTCATTTGTAACACTATGATAGGATTGGATAATAGGCATATAATATACAGTCTACGGATTTAGTGGGTGTCCGGTTGTCCGGGACAACCAATTTCTAGTTCGGACAACCAAAGGTTTCTGCTGGGCAACCAAATTTCTACAAACAAGATAAAGTGCTAGGTGCTAAAATGACCTGTTGGGGCAACCACTTTCATATCCTCATTCAGTAGACCGTAATACCTATATACATCCTCTTAATCAACAGTATTGCAATGGAAAAACGTAAGTGGGCAACATACACGTATTTAAGGCCACATACTCGTGTAACAAGTGATATTCAGAACAAATGAAACTTTTGTGAAGATTTTGTTAGCTGTTTATGTCAGGAATTTACTCAATACAGATGGCCACTAAACAGGTTTCACTATACATGTACATATCAGGGTAGAGAGGAACGTGTTTTAGTATACTGACATTTAAGGAATGCTGATGAAATATGTAAACATTACCAAGCCTTTATAGTAAAGGAATGGTTGTGTTTTGTCTATCACCAAAAGCGTCCAGACCATCTCAGGGTAGATCATTTGTCTTAAAATCATATTTCTTCAAACAATGTGTGTATATAACATGACTCGTAACTTGCTCAAGTAAAACATTTGCATTAAAACATATGATATTCGCAGATTTTTATTTCACGAGTTACTAGATTAAAATGGTTTGCCTTTGGCGATGAAATATGTCTAGTATTGGTTTTGTTGTAGGAGGGGTTAATTATCTTAAACCCGCCCGGCTTGCTCAGTTGGTAGCACACAAGTCTTACTGATCGAGGGGTCGTGGGTTCGATTCTTGGGCGGGGCATACTTTATTGGAGCTTGGTCATGAAATTATTTCTATGGCCATTCACTTTCCTACCAATGATTTTAAATTATGTAGGGCAGTTGTCAGTCACTGACGAAAGTATGCGCTTAGTAATTGGTAAACAGCTAAATCCAGAGATTTAGCCTTTCCAGGAGGAGTGAGTAGGTTGACTGACCGCCGTTATACCTATACTATTTGTTGCTACGGCGTTAAACCCCACAAACAAAACATAATTATCTTAATATGTTGGCTCAACCCAGCGACCTTCTGCTTGCAAGGCAGAATCTTTACCAACCGAACCGATCGAGTTAATACTTTTAGTCGGTCAAAAGCTATACATAGCTTATGTTTATTATTGTATGTACAAACCGACAGTAAATAAAATTTGTATTTGTATGTATTTGTATTTGTATTTGTATTTAATAAATTTAACTATTTTATTTAATTAACATACTCTATATATACAGTCTTGTTAAAAGTTTAAAGCCTTACTTCTAGAGGTCTTTTATCTTCATTGACAGAATGCAGCCAAATTATGACGGCCATAAGAGCGAGATAAATCACCATAAAACATACTTACAACCAAACTAGCCCAGTGATTTGCAATACAGTATGCAAGTCAAAACAACAATATAACTGTCCAATATTCGACAAATGGTTAAAAGAACTGACTACTGCAGAAATCATAACCAATGCAATAATTATCATAACCAAACAACAACATATCACTCCCAATACAAAGTTATACTGTTACAAATGTATTCAAAAGTCCTGTTTTGTCCAAGACATGTCAAAAACCATTTAGCTATGACATGAGCCTACCATTTCATATCCGTAATGACTTATGTTTCATAGCAAGCTACCAGACTGTTATTACAGTAATAAACATTAGTGACAAGACCATAAACTTGTGCTGCATTAACGTAATTGTTATCATAACATTATGTTGTCAGTTTTAGAAAACTCTGGAGAAAAAAGTCTCAATGAACGAGAGGACGCTTGCAGTATTTACATTCTAACTGTCGTGACACGTGATCATAAATCAAGTCGAAGGTTGTCCATAGATTCAATTAATAAAAATATAAACATTGTGTATTCAGAAATTGTATTTTATAGGCTAGGTTTCATGCTGTTGCACGCTTCCCAACTTTCAGGTATTGCTACTATAGACATCAAACAATTGGAATACATGTATCAATCACCATATGGAGTATTTTATTGTATTCATAGTTCAGTCACAGAATGGCGCATTTGAGCTTTGCCACCCTCGCATGTATATGTTTACATCTGGTTAAAAAAGCAATCACAAGCACATTTTTTCCCGGGGCATTAGCAATGTCCCTGGTTGAGTTTTCACCCTGAACTTGACAATCCCCAACGAGCGTCCATTTATCAGCCACTGCTTTTTGTTTGGTTGGTGATACGGCCATTTAAAAGTCATTGTTTGGTCTCAGACATAATATGTCTAAAACCATTCAGTTATGACGTAGGTCTACAATATCATATCATTAATGACTTATGTTTCATAGCAAGCTACCAGACTGTTATTACAGTTATAAACATTAGTGACAAGACCATGAGTACTGCATTAGTGTAATTGTTATCATAACATTATCTGGTCAGTTTTAGAAAACCCTAGAGAAAAAGAGAGAGTCTCAATGAGAGAGGGAAATTTTGGAGGGAGACTGTTTCTTTTCTTTTCTTTGTACATGTCATATCACGGCGGTCACTCAACCTACTCACTACCCTTGGAAATGCTAAATCTCTGAATTTTGCTGTTCACCAACTACTAGGCGCATACTTTCGTAATTGACTGACAACTGTCTTATATGATTTAGAATCAGTGGTATTATAAAGAATGGCCGTAGAAATAATCTCATGACCAAGCTTTACCAAAGTATGCCTCGCCCGGGAATCGAAGCTACGACTCCTTGATCAGTAGACTTGCGTGCTACTTACTAAGTTTGACGGTCGGATTGATGATTTTTAAACATAAACTGGAAATAAAACAACTTATACTTTTAATATGGTATGTCTTCCAAAAAACCAATGTTTCTAACCAATTTTCATGTCGCTAATATTCAACAAAACTAATTTCTGAAAATGACAAACTTAAATACTGCAAGGATCATTATATAATGATAGGGCAATTATTATCATAACCAAAACAACAACATATTTGTAACTCCCAGGACATTTATACGGTAATTCAAAAGTCCTGTTTTGGTCTCAGACATAATACATGTATGCCCAAAAGCCATTAAGTTATGACGTAGGTCTACCATTTTATATCATTAATGACTTATGTTTCATAGCAAGCTACCAGATTGTTAATACAGTAATAAACATCAGTGACAAGACCATGAGTGCTGCATTAGTGTAATTGTTATCATATCATTATTTTATCAGTTTTAGAAAACCCTGGAGAGAAAGAGAGTCTCAATGAAAGAGGGGGGGGGGGGGAGTTTTGGAGGGAGACTGTTTATTTTGTTGTCTTTGTACTTCATATTATAACGTCATATTATAGCGGTCATTCAACCTACTTACTACCCTTGAAAAGGCTAAACCTCTGAATATTGCTGTTCACCACTAGGCGCATACTTACGTCAATGACTGACAACTGTCCTATATGATTTAGAATCAGTGGTAGAATAGAGAAAGGCTGTGGAAATAATTTCATGACCAAGCTTTACCAAAGTATATCCCGCTCGGGAATCGATTTTTAAACAACTTATGCTTTCAATATGGTTTGTCTTCCCAAAACCCCAATGTGTTTGACCAATTTTCATGTCGCATATTTTCGACAAAATTAATGTCTGAAAATGACTTATTAAAATGCTGAAATGATCATATCACAGTGTTATAACTATCATAACAAAACAACAACATATTTGTATCCTCTAAGACATTTAAATACTGTCATGTTAAACTCCTTCTTTGGTCTAAGACAATTTACATGTGATTCTAAAACCATTAAGTTAAATAAGTTATGACGTAGGTCTACCATTTCAGCAGGTTAGAGAGGATGTTTGCAGTATTTACATTCTAACTCTCGTGACACGTGATCATAAATCACGCGGTAGGTGGTCCATAGATCAAATTAATAAAAATATGAACATTGTGTATACAGAAATTGTATTTTATAAGCTAGGTTCCATGCTGTTGCATGCTTTCCAACTTTTCAGATATTGGTGCAAACTATTAATTGAGATTAATGTATCAATCACCATAGGGAGTATTTTGTAGCATTCATAGTAAATGCGAATGCCGCAGTAAAGTTTTGCCACCCTCGCAAGTATATGTTTACATCTGGTTAAAAAAAGCAATCACAGGCACACTTCTTGCTCAGGAAAATATGGAATGTCACTGGTTGAGTTTGCACCTAGGACCATAGGCGGATTCAGGATTTCCAGTTACGGGGACCGTAAAAATTCAATTTACGGAGAGTGGAAAATGAGCAAGCAGACTGGCGGTCCAGGGGCCGTATTTAAGGGCCCCCTATGGGTCCTTGACAAAACCCTGACAAGGGTTTAGGGGTGCTGCGACCCCTAAAGCTCATTTCTTATAGATTCAGGCACATTTACAGAACCTAAACTATCCTTTCCCTGGGTATACGATAAAACATCTCTCTATATAATATTTACAGCCGTTGGATCATGTTAAAATCTTACAAATAATTATATTTCAGTGTCAAAACTAGTTAGCTTACGATACTCAAATACTAAATTAATGTAAAATCAGAAGAAGGGGTGAGTATATTGATACATGCATCGTATGCAGGTATAGAAATATACATACATGTTGATGCATTTTTCAAAATGTGAACACACGTAGGTTATTTTAACTATAGAGGCACGCGATTTATGTTAGCACCGAAATAAATGAGGTAAACATGTTGTATAGATTTTATTGCACACTTTTGTTCCATTTTTAAGCATTACTACAATAATGCAATAAACATAGTTATTTCTTTTGAAAGCCTTATTGTCAAAATGTGTCAATGACGTAGTATTGAACTGTAGAAGCAAGTATGGCCATGCAAAATTGGAATTTTGTTAAGCGTCAACTCAAGTTTGACAAACCTAGGTATACCTATTCACAAAAACACACAAACCGAAAACGAAAACGCATGTCCATTCTAGCTAGTATTCACACAAATAAGTACTTGGTAGTACATGAATGTTTATGACATTAATGTGAGGTTAAATCAATTCTATAAAAAAGTATATATGTACAACATACACATATACATTTTCATTAATCAAATACACAGAAACAATGAACTATCGGTATTTCCTGAGAAAAAATCAGTTATCGATTCCCGGAACAACAGAATTATTTAAGAAAATTTCACCAACAATTTTTTTGGATTGAGGACTCTTAAATCGGACGCTTTACAAAATGGCCTAATTTGTTTAGCATACAATAGCGATGTACTAACATAGGTCTACACTTAATAATCATTAGCTGATATTTTGTTGTGCTCCTTATGTTTCGAAATGCATTTTTATATAGAAAAAAACAATTGATTAAAGGCGAGAGTAGCGTAAATTGCCGAACAATACTGTCACGTGATTTATGTGATCATTGAAATGTACGTTTTGTGCTCATGTTTATTCAAACACAAAATATTTAATTACAGATAATAAAAAATAATATTATCAATACAAACGTTGATTGTATTTTATCATTATTGAAATCCATGTTTGTATTTTAAACGTTTGTATTAATATTGTTCAAATGCTCAAAATACATACATGGATTTCAAAAATGATAAAATACAATCAACGTTTGTATTGATATTATTATTCTTTCTATAATTCAATTTGAAACTTGGATATTCACACAGGAAATAAACGCAGTTCTGAAACGTGAAATCCAATTTCGGTTTGACGGAAGACTATAACAAGTTACAAATCTGGATATCAGCCAAGAAACCAAGTCGTCAATCCCAAATCGACCGCCGATTAGTTTAAGGTTTTACCACGATGCTTAACTCTAGAACAATCCCGGGTTCAAAATCTAACCCGGACAACAATCAGTAAGTAAAAGTCCTCAAAATCTACGAACTAAACATGAAACGGGGACCACAATGGAAATAAGAGATTTATCTCTTTTTTGTGTCATCCCGGTATTGATGTGCATGGCATATGGCATTATACATTCTGTGTTATTAACTATTTGTATGCCATGTGTCATGTCATTGTTACCGAAATAAAATTATTATCATTATAATTAAATATTTAATCAAATTTTCAAACAGGTTATATGTCTTTAAAACAAATTCCTTATCTGTTAGAGGCTTACAGGATAGAATGGACTTTGCCTAAATGTATTGCCTCTATAAATAAAGTCCTAATTATTAGTAGTATTATCTACTGCAATGCTTATAAGTATTATTTTAGTATTTTCTAATATTTATTCCAACGAATGAATGCAGTTACGAGTATGTAGTGTACATTTACATTTATTTTTCGAAAACGAATCTACTAGTTTTTGAATTTACAAATAACAAATAACACAAAAAATATATTTTACAAAACGACTTACCTTTCAAAATGAAAATGTATGTACCTCACCGAAAAAAAGATCATATTAATAATTCTATTATAAACACTTACGTCAACTTGTGCAATATCATGTCCACGAAATTGGTATAATTACTCAATACACTGCAGAAATATGTGAAACTAAGTAATGGCGTAATATCCATTTTTGGTTTTAACAATTATTATGATGTCATAATAATAAATAAAAGGTATTGTTTGCATATCCGATGAATACGTAAAATATTCCCCGAAAATACATTTAATATATATCCTGTTCTAAGAAATGTAGGGAAAATAAGTTTGTATTATTTCTGATTTCCGAAATTCGAACTGTCTTTATGTTCCATGTTTAGTCGATTAGATTATACAGTAAAGATCCACTATAAGGGCCATCAAAATGTAGGGTCACTATACAGAAACCGTATTCTCTTCAAATTAATCATTTGGGACTAAAACAATTGCCCAAAAATTGCATGATATTGCAATAACCAGTGTGATCTTTTAGATCATATTTAGGTCATAAATACGACGGCCAGCTCTTCCTACTATAGGTTTCCTGGACACTTTTTCTATCACTAGTACTAACTTACCCTACCACGAGGCCGACAACTCATGTATAGGGTATTACCTACCGGGACCAGGCTCGAAACTGCGATCTCTGGATTAGAAGTCAGACATGCTAACCACTAGGCCTACGCCACGGCCTCGGCTTTTAGCAAAATTTGACCATAGCAAAAGTGAAAGTTTATTATCCGTGTTCCTATCGTGTATTCTTGTAGAGGTATTTTCTTACATACACTGTTTTCCTCGTAGTATGTAGCGTTACAACAATTACCAATCTCATACGGGTTCTAAAAGGCGTATCATTGATACTGACATAGTAAACTAATGAAAACACTGTATCAAATATAGTTTTATCAGAATATTTAGATGTATATTTTTCCTTAGCAATGTTATCATTTAACATGTGTTTATATTTATTTATAAATAAAGCCACGTTGTAAACTTCCCGTATGGAACTACAGATCGAAACTGCTATGTACTTTTGCAATAATGTAGACTAAATATCGATGGGACAGTACAAAACAAGTTTATATCCTTCTATATTTACATGTAGTTATACTATTTTTGCACTGAGCTATCAATATATCGTCAGTTCTATGTATATACAGAACATTATGTTTTATTTACCATACTAAGGTATGCATGGAATGAACGACTTCAAACAGACTTATAGAGAGATTTTCATTAATGATATTTTACTTAATGTGATCTCATACCATATCTATATTAATTTTGCAGTCTAGTTGGCAAATGTCACGAGATTATGTGCACGTGTGCATAAAAGTTCAAATTGTTATATCAGATAAACGTGTCACGTGACAGACTTCAAAGGGTTTATATTACAGTGAATAGATAAATTACGTACAGTTTAATGCACCTTTTGATTCATACTCACAATTTAAAATATTGCAGTACTTTTATAGATTATATTTTACAGTGTTTCATACTAGTATTTGACTTAACATGTTAAAGGAATAAACAGGCAAATGACTGTGACAAAAGTATAGAACCAAGTTTAGCCTTTAAAACAGTATTAAGAACGTAAGAAATCACTTACTAATAACATTTTTCACTTATAACATTCAACTGAACGAATTAAAACATGTTGCATACACATTGTTGGAAACGAAAGTGTGATACTGAGGGAATCGCCAAGCTATTTAGAGATTTGTTATATGTCGCACTATGTCGCTAACCTGACCCACGTGGGTCTAGTTAAGAAACAAATATAAGGAGAAAATATAGAAATATTTTGCCAAGTAACATACCAGTTTATGTGTTTCAATCACAATTATAAAAATATAATGCAGAACCAGGAAAATTGGAAATTTTGCCTACTAATCCCTTTAACCTTGATGCTATTTGGTAAATCATATTGCAAATGAACAGTTGTCTAGAATTTCGAACATTTAAGCCAAGTTATTTCGAAATCTTTCCTGACATTACTAGGTTAAGGTCGATACAGTGTTAGCAATTAATGTTGATCTTCATGACGTCATTTTATGTCCCTGTGATCTCCTGAGTTGTTATTTTTGTGTTTATTTCCAATTTGTTACTTATCTTGTTTTTTGTTCATTGATTTTTCTTGCTTAATTAAAAATGTCGGTTAATTAGTCGCAAGCCTGGCTAAAGTTAAGTACATCCGGTATATATATATTCCAGACGTTCTTTTTGTACATGTAAATATCTGATTAATTTGGTGTGGTTTTAGACACGACTATGGCTATCATACGATGTTTGATTCGAATAAAGCGAACTTATTAGAAAATATCCAAGACGGAGATATCCGGTTTAGAGTAAATCAAAGGTCGCCATCATATATACGTGCTAGCTCCCTGAGGAGTAATTTGTGGTCTTGGATTACAAAATGTTCCTTGTAAATCTTACTTGTTTCATTTATTGAGACACAATTTAGACCAAACAAAGGTATTTGCCCTCTGAAAATTGAATTTCTTGAACAATGTAATGCGCGATCATGAAGCTTGGACGCTCGATTTAGAAAACGGTGACACGCGTTAAATACTTGACCCATTCTGAATGTAACTGGCTGCGGCAGACCATGCAATTTCATTTAACAATTGTTCAAAAAGGCTGATATTTTCATGTAGAGAAAATGTCGGCTACATGAAGAAGGAAAAGCGTGTACATTTTGTTACAATATCTCATACTTAAAAAGATTGATGATAATTAAGTCAAATCAATTAAGTCATGAATTTCACGTGCAACGAGCGTACATTTCAATAACGAAGACGACCACAGTTGTAATATTAATTTTTCAAACTTAATTAACACGAGTAATTCATGGTTGCGTATGTCTGCCATCAGATAAATTCATAATTAACAAGTTAATCATATGGGTATTAAGTTACGAAACTTGATAACTACTTACCAGTATTGACAAAAGACAATTGGTAAACTTCTTACCAGTAAGTGATTTTATAGATTTATAAGTGGTTGGTAATTAACTAGTAATGTAACGAGATAATAATTTTACTCGCAAGATAATACTGAGATTAGTTGCTGTGTTTGATCACGTAACTTGTTAATTCTTTACCTGCTAGCGATTTTTAGATAAGCGGTAATGATTTACTAGTAAGATATCTTATTAACTACCAAATTAATGTGCTAGAAATGTTAATATCTAGTGGCAGAAATATGCCACCATAGTCAAAATTGTGGACAAATAGCATTTTAATCTTTAGTTCATCAAAGTGTGTTCTGACATGGGTATATCCATCTACTTGTAGACAACATCAATTGTAGACATATAATGTTGAATGAATGTTGTGATAAAACTTTCTCAATAGCCTGCTAATACATATAAGCATATATCTACATGCTGTATGGAACCATATATGAAAGTATCTAGCATTAATGCCAATTCAGCAAGTTTATTATGGGGCAATCAATACAAAATTACCATATCAGAATGTAAACACTTCCAGCTATAATACTTTAGATAATATTTTATATGCTGAGCCAAAACAAACAACAAATTCTTTATTGAACGCGATACTGTACGTACTCGATGTCTAGTACCTTACTGTTTTGTTATCGCAATTATCCTAGCAATGAGAGCAACAATTTCTAAACGTATCTGTATTATTCTTGGGTAATGTTTCACATAATGTGCCGAAATTAAACAAACGATAAGAGGAAGCGATACAGTAGATACTCAATGTCTATGACGTAAATGTTTTGTTTTGTTACAGCAATTATCGACATGGGTCCAAGAGCAAAGCTCAATGAATGATATTCTGATTCCAAGAATGTAATTTCCGATTCATCTGTTGACAATATCATAACATGTTTTGAATCTTTGAGAGATCAAGAAGCTTTGTGGTCCTCTTGCCAAGAAATATAGAATGTTAACATAATCTTTTAAAGAAATGTCCCAAATCATGTTCTAAACCATTAACAATGTATACAGTTGTGGTAATGTCAACTTGTAAAATATTATGGAACACGATTTTCGCCAAGTAAGGTAAGTTCATTGACCTAGTGTTTCATTTATAAGATCATTTTCTTCACATAAAAACAATTACATTGATGTAAAAACTGGACTTTACTCCATGAAGAAAATCTGCACAATTTGAATTTGACTTTTTATTTAAACATTTAAGTAAGCATCCTTCGTATTTATCATGCGTTCTCTATAATAAACTTTGTGTTCATTGACAGAAGCAATACACTCGCATGACGTCAATATTATATACCACATAGGTATCACTTGTTATTCAAGTTATTTTTCATTAATCAAGACGTCTTGAACATGTCTTGAACATGACTGTAAAATGCAGAATCGATGAAAAATGTGTGGTCCGCAATTTTAGGCAAATAGACATGGACATAGACATTGTTCATCTCCTTAATAATGTTGTAAATTATACTGTGCTAGACCATGGGCGGTCGCCGCCTATGTATTAGACTGTTGCAAAGTTATTTTCATTTTGATTTAGCTGTCAGTAAATATGCCTGTAAAAACATGCATAATATAATTTAAAAGAACAAAATGAAAGAATAGTGCCCTCATCAATTCAAGTACAAGTTTATCGAAAAACTTTTTTGAGATTCTGTCAATTTTACTTCCGAGGTTTCTTTGGAGTCATTGCTGTTTATAATTGATTGTTGTATTATAAAACATTGTTCCTGTAAGTTTAAGCAATAATCAATAAATTACGGAATCTAAATCCGTTTGTTCTAGGAAATCGATCTTATTTATCAAAACGGTTGATGACGTAATCAATATGTTTGACGTGATGTTATATCTTTGTTGTTTCATCTGGTGCCAGTCTAAACAACAGTATCAGGTTAAATATTGGTGCAATATTAATAATATATGATCACTGAAAACGGATTAAGCCAATGTTTATTTTTGTGTAGGATTTAACGGTTGCTATCCACATCTATAAGTAGGCTGACATTTAAATGATGGTTCTATCAAACTAACATAACTGTTAGAATGATTATGGCGCTTTTATTTGCCCGTATATTTACGTAGTTAAAACTGTTCATGTTTTATATACATACATTATATTACGACGGCTTAGGAATATTAAAGCACTATAATTGCTTCATATGTTTGTCTGCTTTAATTATTCCATACAAGCTTCACCAAGTACATACGCCATGAGGAATATAAATGATGGTTTGGTTTGTTTGACGGTGTCTTCACTGTTCCTCGGAATTTCCTTCAGAAACAAGAATGGTGAGTAGTTTCACTTTCTGAACCTGGAGTGGTTTGATCGCTTGGCATAACCGTATTATAATTTCTATTATAGCGCTTTCAATTCAACAGTTGCTGGTACATAATACAGAGGTATGCGGGAGATTCATTCTTTCTTTCCACAGACCATTAGGACAGGAACAACTCAACTCTGTCCATAATGTCAGCTGGCACAGTTGAAGCTTTTTAGAGCTTAACTTGCCAACATCTTTATCTAAACTTCTCGTATGTTTTAAACCTCCCTGTACAAATACTCACTTCCACTTTTTATCTATCCCATTCCTCTCAGCGCACATCCTGGCACAAACCTTCAGTCTGTTGAAGGTGACAAGTATTGGTAAGAAAAGAAGAAGACCAAGAAAGTATTTCATAAACAAACATGCGGTGGTAAGTTGGTCCCGTGTGGAAGTCGAACAAAAGAACAATTCGGAACAACATCGACAATCATCTACGAAGATAATTATACATAGAAGATCGCCGAGGTTGTTCCGAATGCAAAAGAACCGGAGACTAGCAATCAGTCGCACAACTGACCAGAATGAGCTGGTCGGGATCCTAATTACATGACATTACATTACAAACTAACTGAAGTTCAAATCGTATCAACTCAATAGGATAAACCATAAATTATATGTTCATTATGCTCTATAGTTTTTATGTATTTGAAAAAGGCGATTATCATATGATGGCTTAGGATAGCATGCTTAGCTCCGTTTTATGAAGAAATACGTCCAATATTCATCATTGGACAGAACAGAACAGACTATAAGTCTATGCGCTTTTGTCAAATAAAATTTCTGTTCTGTTCTGTTCATCATTGGGCAAATAATACGTTCACATAATGGGAAAAGCGATATACATGTATATACATGGATGTATATGTATCGTGTCTCAGGTATATCGGGACCTTGCCGGTCGCCTGTTCATTGTAGCAAACTATTTTTAAAGTCTATCAGAATAGTCCTTATTTCAGAACAGTGTCTAGAATGTTTTCAATTCATGAATCAATTGTTAGCCAGACAATAGATACATCGAAACTACCTTGTCACGATGATTCACAAATATCAAACATGCAATGTTATTTTAAGAAACACATTATACTGACAGATATTTTACCGAATTTCATAAAAATAATATCCTATTGTACTGAAGTAATTTTGTCATTGATTACCGAGTTAGCCTTGAAAATGTTTAATCTTTCATCTAGGTATGAAAATACTTCATATTTTACAGTTTTTATTTCCTGTTATCTATACATCAGTCAGGGTAACATGTACCATTAGTAATTTGCCAGGTATATATTTAACTGAATTGTTATCAGTTAAAGCCCCCATACTAAGAGTAAACACCCCTACATGTATATCAAAAGTAACACAGTCCATGAACTGCAAATTAAATAAACATTTATCTGGCACAAATGTGTTCAATATTATTTCAAACACCTTTAATGAAAAAAAATGAAACACCTCTAATGAGAAAGAATGAAGCACCTCTAATGAGAAAGAATGAAGCACCTCTAATGAGAAAGAATGAAGCACCTCTAATGAGAAAGAATGAAGCACCTCTAATGAGAAAGAATGAAGCACCTCTAATGAGAAAGAATGAAGCACCTCTAATGAGAAAGAATAAAGCACATCTAATGAGAAAGAATGAAGCACCTCTAATGAGAAAGAATGAAGCACCTCTAATGAGAAAGAATGAAGCACCTATAATGAGAAAGAACTTTTTAACACATGAATTTTCGCTGTACATGTAGTATGTTTTTTATCAGTTACTAAGAAAGTAGATCGAAATCGAAAGTAGAATTTGGTTGTCAATTCTTAAAACAATAGGTTTGATCACAATATGTTTAGATGAAGTCTTGTCATAGAAAAAAGTTCTCCAAATTACATAGGTAAGCTCTAAAACGAGTTTGGATCATATACATTCAACGTTAACAAGAAAGTAAGTCTTAAGACATGTGCTCTCATATAAAGACCTCCCTTTTTAAGAAACAGTCGCCAAACTTAACCTTAAAAGCAAAATGGTTTGACATGTTATGTCTCTAATGTATGTTATATTTTAATGAACTCACTGTTTGAAGAATATTTTCATGTCTACTGTATATGAAAATATCATCGAGTAGTGGCTTTAACGTTTTAATCTGTTATGTTCTTTATCGCTTGTATCTTACTAAGAATGTCCTTGATAATGACATTGATATCGTACAATGATGTCATGCATTGTTCTTTTGTTTACAAACAATACGTGACTTGTTTTGTGACTCGTACTAATGTATTTTAGCATGATTGTGAAACAATATACTTAAAACTTAGATTTTTCTCTTTCGACTCCGCTTCCTGGTCCCTTCAAGCTAAGCTAGTTGGAGAGACGTTCTTGCGTAAGAAAATAGCAAGGTAGAGTTACCCGGTAAAAATCCATGGTACAAACTTAGATTCGAACTTATGACCTCTCGAGTCGTTAGTGGTAACTCTACCTCGTCGCCATAAAAGCTAGTTTGAATGCAAGGGAGTACAAGTGCTGTATTATAACTATGCTCGAGTAGGTTTCAGACGTGCTTTGAACCAACGCGCGTCCTGTAATCAAATCACCAGTCCAATGTCGTTACCACTCGATCACGCCCGTGATTTGTAATTATTTTTGCCAACGATAAACAGACTCATACGGATCCAAATATTTTTCAATATGATCAATAATGACGAAAGGTAAGTATTTATCTACCATAAACATTTAAAAGTCAGTAAGTAAGACATCATAAATATAGGACGTCGTTTCGTGACGCCTTTTAAAGTTTTATGTGAAGTTATCTTCAGCTTATCAGTATTTAACGTACAATAATCTGCAACAAAGAATACACTTTAAGACTTTTACATTAATAAATATCTTAAACTAAATTGTATTTATTTTATTTGTTTATTTTTTTTCTGTTTTTTTTTACGCCGGTCAACACAATTTATGTCATTTTATGGCGTCCAGCGTATCTGACCTAGCTTTCCTGGACCCTTGTCTATAACCATTACTCATATACCTTTCCACAAGGCTGGAAACTTCTCTATATTATCTAATCAATAGAGGAAATTTGACATTATTGTCAAATTTGCATGGAAGGGTATAACCTCCCCGGTGGGATTCGAACCCGTACCCCCTTCGGTACATACGATTCCAAATCCTGGCGCGCTAACAACTGCGCTATCGACGCGGGTTATCTACTTTAAGTATATAGATTTATCAGTCTGTTCCAGATCAATTTGCACAAGCTGTAACAGAATATAATTATAAAGATGTTAACGAACTGTCTAGCATGACTGTATGCAATTTCTTCTAAGGGAAGCAACTCGTGCTTGCATCGTAGTATGTAATGTCAGAGTTGTGTTTCATTAATTGATTTTCCAGTTCGATTTTTGCAGTTAGTCAACGTTTTTGAGTAGGGTTATGTCCGTCAGTCCGTTAAAAACCATCTTTTCTGGACAACTTTTTATTACACGAACAAGCTTACTCCAGATCAGTCACGTTTTACGAAGAATGGTTGACAAAAGGTACTCAAATGTCAAAAAGACATAGTGAAAGCTTTTCAACTATTTACTGTTAAATTGTATTCCATTGTTAGTGGCGCATACATAAACTCTGCGTGTTAAAATATATTTTATCGATCGTAAGTACTGAAGTACTGTGGTAAATATTTAAGTCAGCGGAGTTAATGTAAGAGCAACTGGGAGTTGAATGAAAATTACTATTTAAATAGTCTAATAGCTGGTTATGAATTAAAGTAGAATAATTCATTTTAAAAGTCATCTGCGTTTTACCTCTGTATGGAATCATTTATTACCGAAATTTATCGTATATTCTATGTATGAACAAGACAGTTAAACATGTGTAGTTTCATTGAGCATGGGGGCTCTGGGACTATCATTCGTGTATATAAAACGAGTGCATGTTAAGTAAATCATAGACTATACTGTTGACTGTTGAGATGGCAAATGTTGAAATGATTAGCCTGATTATATAAGTGTTCAAGGGAGACAATCTGATAAAACAAGGTTAATGACTTCAAGTCTGAGTTGTCTCTCTCTGTGTTTATAAGAGTTTTCCGTACATTTCAGGTCGATTGTAAGATTGAAGCCTTTGCCACAGTCTGATTTCTGGTCTCCAGTACACAGTCAATATAGATTAAGCTTCTTGCATAAGAAACAATAAGAGGGGTTTAGGATAAACATTTGCTTCTGATAAAGTTTATTAATGTATTACATATTAGTATATACATATAAGTATATGAAAGATAAAATAATTTAGACCTGACCACTGTAAATGGGTTCTCTTTGAGTCTTTGATATTGCCCTAATAACAAAATCTGAAAGGTGGAAATTAGTGAAGAATCTTAATTGACTTTTAGTGTGTATAAAATAAGAATTGCCTTATACCTGTTTGTCCGGATTAGAGTTGATTCCTGACAAGGGAGTTTTTACGTAAAGGTAGTTTTTGGTACATATATTTACATTGGTTGGTTTCTACATATGATCAAATACCCAAAATAATCAATGACTATTATTACATACATGACTTAAAACGCTGATAAACAAGTAAAACCTTTATAGAAATTATTTCAAAGAGTATTTTCGAAAAACTGATGGGACCGATGAACAAAACGGTCATTGTTTTAAACTTTCCGTTTTTACTATATTTGCATTTGTTTGCCCAAAATCCAATGGAGGTCGACCACAAGATGCAACCCTTCATAGTATTCAGTTAGCTCAGAATATAGTTGGATGCCATGATGATTTCTGCCAATTGTCGATCTTTTGGCGACCAATCACGATAACATACGCTAATTAACGAGAAGTCACCAGTACACACGATAATTAACAATGAATGCCGAAGTTAAGCTTTTATTTGTGATACTATACAAAGTCTATATAATTGTACATGCTACCTGCGTCATGGCATACATGATAAAAATTCTAAAACTTGTCTCAGATTTCCAAATAAGGACATTCTTTATAAAAACCTAATATTGATATAATCTGATAGACTTTATAAAAACTTCTATTGAACCTACAGTAATCAATCTGTAATGTTTATACATTTATATATTATATTATAAAGATAACAAGAGGCTCGGCTTTATAAATTATAGTTACAAATTGCTTCATCAAGAATGTTTATAATATTAAAAGATTATGATACTCCGACGTTATAACTTGATACTTGGCTGTTTACTGCTGCACTTTTTGGGAGGTGGGGGGGGGGTGAAACGTTTTAAAATATGGTTTTTAAGATAAATGCAACTATTGTTTTATTTTTAACTCGATCGTGAAACAAGTTCTTTCAACTTTTAATAATCACTATCGAGTCCACTTTCTGATCCCCAGTGCTGGGCTAACAGAACAAAGTACTTTCTAAAAAGCGACAAGGTTGGTATTGGGTGTGATTTGAACATACACACGCCTGCTTATGCAATGATCAGTCCAACATACTATATATACTAATTTATTTTAGCTCAATTGTGAAACAAGTTCTTACAACTTAAATTAATCACTTTCGAGTCCGCTTCCTGGTCCCTCAGTACTGAGCTAGAAGGATAAAATTTCTTGCTCAAAGAAACAATGGGGTAGGTTTTTGATGGGATTAGAACTAACGCGGAGCTGGCTATCCAATGATCAGTCCAATGTCGTAACCACTGGGCCACAATGAATAATGCATACCCTGCATATAAATTTGATTTAACTGTTTCACCAAGTTATGTAAGTTAAAGAGGTAAGATTATACAAGCAAATTCGTTGAATTTATATCCCCCGCCGAGTACTTGTTTTTACTAACACAACAACTGGAGACTTAAGGCTTTATTAATAAATATAAAAATCCATAAAACCATAATAGGGAACATACATAACTCCATGTTAATAAAAATTATCAGGACATGCCAATGAGATGCAAATTTATTTTTTGTATTGATGGTTTCCATAAAATCTTGTTGAAATCAATCCAGCTATGCAAAGAAATAGCAATATTTCTCTATATGAACACTGCACAATTAATCAAGGGCAATAACTCTGAGCTGAAAGGTCTGACCAGAACAAGGCGACGATATGCACGTCTCCTCTAGACAACGAAATGCCTATCTCCTCTTGGTATTGAAGATTCCCATAAAGTTTCGTTGAATTCAAGCCAGTAGTTGCAGAGAAGTAGCGCGGAAACAATTTTTACTACATATGCATACTGCATAACTAATCAAGGGCCATAACTCCGAGTTAAAGGGTCTGATCCGAAAAAAGCTGACCACATGCGCATCTTCTCTTGATATTGATGATTCCCATAAAGTTTCGTTGAATTCCAGCCAGTAGTTGCAGAGAACTACTCCGGAAACGACTTTTACTCTATATGCATACTACATAACTAATCAAGGGCCATAACTCTGAGTTAAAGGGTCTGATCCGAAAAAAGCTGACCACATGCGCATCTCCTCTTGATATTGATGATTCCCATAAAGTTTCGTTGAATTCCAGCCAGTAGTTGCAGAGAACTACTCCGGAAACAACTTTTACTCTATATGCATACTACATAACTAATCAAGGGCCATAAATCTGAGTTAAAGGGTCTGATCCGAAAAAAGCTGACCACATGCGCATCTCCTCTTGATATTGATGATTCCCATAAAGTTTCGTTGAATTCCAGCCAGTAGTTGCAGAGAACTACTCCGGAAACGACTTTTACTCTATATTCATACTACATAACTAATCAAGGGCCATAACTCCGAGTTAAAGGGTCTGATCCGAAAAAAGCTGACCACATGCGCATCTCCTCTTGATATTGATGATTCCCATAAAGTTTCGTTGAATTCCAGCCAGTAGTTGCAGAGAACTACTCCGAAAACGACTTTTACTCTATATGCATACTACATAACTAATCAAGGGCCATAACTCCGAGTTAAAGGGTCTGATCCGAAAAAAGCTGACCACATGCGCATCTCCTCTTGATATTGATGATTCCCATAAAGTTTCGTTGAATTCTAGCCAGTAGTTGCAGAGAACTACTCCGGAAACAACTTTTACTCTATATGCAAACTACATAACTAATCAAGGGCCATAACTCCGAGTTAAAGGGTCTGATCCGAAAAAAGCTGACCACATGCGCATCTCCTCTTGATATTGATGATTCCCATAAAGTTTCGTTGAATTCAAGCCAGTAGTTGCAGAGAACTACTCCGGAAACGACTTTTACTCTATATGCATACTACATAACTAATCAAGGGCCATAAATCTGAGTTAAAGGGTCTGATCCGAAAAAAGCTGACCACATGCGCATCTCCTCTTGATATTGATGATTCCCATAAAGTTTCGTTGAATTCCAGCCAGTAGTTGCAGAGAACTACTCCGGAAACAACTTTTACTCTATATGCATACTACATAACTAATCAAGGGCCATAACTCCGAGTTAAAGGGTCTGATCCGAAAAAGCTGACCACATGCGCATCTCCTCTTGATATTGATGATTCCCATAAAGTTTCGTTGAATTCCAGCCAGTAGTTACAGAGAACTACTCCAGAAACGACTTTTACTCTATATGCATGCATACTACATAACTAATCAAGGGCCATAACTCTGAGTTAAAGGGTCTGATCCAAAAAAAGCTGACCACATGCGCATCTCCTCTTGATATTGATGATTCCCATAAAGTTTCGTTGAATTCCAGCCAGTAGTTGCAGAGAACTACTCCGGAAACGAAATTCGGACGGACGGATGGACGGACGGACGGACAACGCCAAAACTATATCCCCCTCCCGATTCCATCGGCGGGGGATAAAAAGAATACAAATGGATAGTGTATCAGAACATTTAAAATCTTTATAAAAAAACTCGAGGTCACAACTATTTGACAATCATATTTTAACTTCGGTTTCGATATAATTTCAGTTTTAAATGCTGGAAATAACGCACAAAGAATTAAAGAGGGAATTGATAAGTTTTCCGGGAGAAGAGTCATTTTAAGTAAAACGCCCCATATTTGTACAAATTCTATTCTATATAATTTTTAATTCCACGGATTATGTTAGTCTTGATATAGGGGCATTGAGATATTGATATAGTTGGTAAATTTGGTTACCTTTAAATAAATTCATTCTATTGATAATTTGATATTTAAGCTTCCCTCCATAGGCGGGCAGTAAGGTTCTATGTCTAAAAAACTCTATTTACATATAATTATGCATATCTAGCATTTTCAACTTGGAATTGTGCTGGCCGCATATGCTTCCCTACGAGCATAATATTAGTAAAAGTCATAATGGATATCTGTTCACAAGTACCGAAATGTACCAATTTACACTCAAAGATACGAAGTGATAAAAATCAATAATTATCAAAAGAGCGACCAAAACATTAATCGTAAACAGTTTAAGTTATCGCAAATATATTGAAGCATTTATTTCAAAAGTACAAAGGTTACGAGCGAGATTTTGAAATAAATCATACAAAACGAATATTGCATTATCAAATATGTATTTTTAGAAATTTATGTATTTGCATATATACAAACTGTCGGCAATGCGATAAAATACCCGATTATAATCCATTCGATATTTATCATAGACTTTATATTTATAGTTGAAACTTGAAATGAATATAATTGATTATTTAAATTGAATTGAAGTTTAAACAAATGTCATTTTATTCATAATTGTATTCTATGAAATATAGATTTCTACAAATTATATTTAAGTTTAATTCAAAATCTATGGCGAGCCTCAATCATCCAATAAAATAAATTGATAAAGAATTGAATAGAATTAACCAGTATTGGGCACTTGTCAAGTGTGAAGTGTTTATTGTACGGTGTCCTAGTCGTGCCTTAACCTGATATCAATGACTTCTATAATTCTTACTCCACGAAGAATACGGAACAACCCAAGTTATCATTTTTTGCTTGAATATTTATGCGAGTACTTGCAAGAAATCTGTCGCAAGACATCTGTTGGTAATCCATCAAGGGTAACCACATTTCCCAATCTCATACGGGAACGTTATAGGCATTGCTATCATAACAAATATTGAGAAAGTTATTCAGTTAAAGACTGAGTCAAACTTCTTACTTTTTGTACTAATGTTTCACAACATCGTAAATGATAAAGCCATTCTTTTTCTTCTTACCTAAACACCCACTGAGATCCTCAAAAATATAAATCAGCGCCTTCAAAATACTTTAACCAAAATTGATTTTTATAAATACTCTTTTCCCCCGAGAATATTTTCGTTACAATTCTTTGTTTGATCAATTTTAAAGTTAACAAATTTTGTGAAAGTTAATAATATAAGTAATACATATAACCCAGTTAAAGGCTGGTTAGCGAATCCACGGGCTATGAATTGTGGAAAATCTTGTCAATAAACGGCACAAAATCTAAATAAACTATAATAAAATTGAACGACGACACATTTCAATGACATGTATCGCACACCATAGCATTGAACATATACATACATTTTGACTTTAAAAGATATACTTCAACTGATAAATATTTATAAATGTAATGTGTCAATATATTGAAAACACTGCTATATAATCAAATAGAAATAATATCAGGGATATATCTCAAGTTTTTTGTCATTGAAACAAGTGTAATGCTTTATCATATAATACAAGGACAAAAAGTCAGACAGTTTTTATGCAGTTTTAACTTTTTGATCAATGATTAGGCTTGTTACAGTCAATACGATATTGATAAGTATGGATATCAAGTATGTATAATCAGCGGTCACGTGATTAACAAATCAAATATATTTGTATATTTAATGAAATATGTGAATTATGTATTGAAATTAACAAGTTCTTAAATTTTCATACATTTTTATGAAAGTTTACCGACACTTCATATGCACAAGTAGGATAAAACAGTTTTTGTGACATTTGGTAAAAACGCAATTTGATAAATTGTAAAGGAGGAACAGGACTGTGTAATACATACCATGAACTTATTGGAAATACTCGAATAATAATTCAAATGATATTCATTGTTGATCAGTGAGCAACAGTTGCGAAAACTGCATAAATTATAGATATTAAGCATCGAGGATAAGCTTGCACAAGGATTTGATGACAAGCATCACGGACATTTGGTTTAATAATTACAATCTTGAACAGTCTTCATCTTGACGCAAATTTGTGTGGTACAATGGGCATGCAAATTAGACGAGATTAACAACATTCTACCGAAGCGCAACGAAAACAAGAACACCTCCATTTTGAAGATCGAAATCTCCGATTTGAAGAGTTCACTTAATCATATGAAGTAGATATAAGCAACTTATGGTATTTTATTGATAGACTCAACGGAAGTGTATATACAACGAATGTAGATAAAAGTCAATTGAGTGTTTACTTACAAGCTTAAAGTGATTTACTTGTCAACTGTTAGCATTAACTTTGATTGACTGAAACACTGCTGGAGAACATTGAGCTAGTTTTAGAGACAACGCTGAAAAAAACTCTGAAAAAAAACTCATTTATAGCACATGAAATATTTCCTCATAAAGAATTGTCATTTTTGAGTTACGTGGGAAAAGAACAATACCTTATATATTTGGATTAAATTCAATAAACATTTGTGTAGACATGCTTTAACTACGTGACAAACTCATGTGTATGATAGATGTAACTTTGGATTAGTCAATAGAGCACGAATGTTCACATAATTGCCAACTTAATTGAAAAATCGCCAGTTGAATTATAATGTATTCTTTCTAAGGTAGAGACAGGATTAGAACAACAAACACGTGTAAACCCTGAAACATAAGAAGGTGTTGATAGTTGGTTTGTTCATTCATAGAGACTACTAAAACTGAAAATGACTTCGAAAAAAGAAGAAAACGGCCAGCAAGGAGAGGAGTTACGATGTGGACATTGCTTGAAACCGTATAGGGATCCAAGATTGTTACCCTGCTTGCATTCATTCTGTATGGATTGTATTAAAGACCATGTAGCTAAGAATAAATGGAAAAAGACTTTACTTTGTCCACTGTGTCAAAAAGAGATGCTTATTCCTAAAGAAGGACTTGAAACTATAGGACGAGATTTTTATATCAAAGCAAGACAAGATGTTGGAAAATTGAAGACCACATCTAATTGTGAAACATGCCAGGATGATAAACTAGCACATAGTCGATGTTTGAATTGTGATGTCAACTTATGTAAAGACTGTAAGGGCAAACATTCCAGTCCAGAATCAGACCAGGTTCATCACTTTCTGGAATTTGTTGTGAATCAAACACCAGAAACGAACAATAAGACTCATATGTCTACAAAGCTATCACAACTTACACTGTGTCCAAAACATCCCGACCAGGAAGTTAATGTTTATTGCACTAAATGTAAAACTAATATTTGTGCGATGTGTAAAGAACAGAAACATAGTGCTCACCCAGTTCAAGATACGTCAGAAATTGCAAAAGGTATGCGTAGTTCACTGACTCACTTTCTTGGTGCTATTAAAGAGTATTTACCAGACTTCGAAAGTTATGTGAAACAAGTTAGACAAAGTCAGAAAGAAATGGAAAAAGATTTGGAGAATGCTATTAAAGATATACAAGCCAGGTCAAGATTTCTTCAGAGAGAAATAGAAAAGATTAGTCAGCAGATTATTGATGAAGTTAAAGAGAAACACAAAGCCGAGTCTGAAGAATTAAACAAAGAAGCAAAGAGTATCATTAATGCATATAAGTCCATAGCAACAGTTGCTGCATCTGCTGAACGAATTCTGAAGATAGGAACAGACATAAATGTTATTGAGAATTCAAAACAAATACAGAAACGCTTCATGCAAGTTGAGGACGAGTTACCATCGTTGTCGCGTGACAAAGTAGCAACTGTCGGTTTTGTGCCTGGTGGACTGAAGGCTGACTCTCTTCCAAAAATGTTTGGGCTGATAAGTAAAGGTGAAATCAAACTTCCTACATTACCGGTGCCTTGGGGAATAAGAGTAGCTAAAGATTTTGAAATGGGATCAGTGGCTGCTTTTAGAATAAGAAGTATGGCTGACACGATACAAGCGATCGCTCCAATATCAGATACCGAGGCTTGGGTTTGTTGTGGGTGGGGCACCAAAGATGTTTACCTATATAACATTAAGGGTGAAAGACTCCGTAAGGTAACTCTTGATATTCAAGTTGATCATATGTGTGTAACACCGGCAGGTGAACTATTAGTATCAAGTTACGAAGACAAGTATATACGTAAAATAAACAAAGAGTTCGAGGTATGTGATTTTGCTATGCCTCATCTTTACCCTGGTGGGATGGTTATGACAAAGAGGAAGGAACTGTTCGTTTGTGCTGTGGATAGCTACACTACTAGACGTGCTGATCACTCGTATAGATGTCTACTGAAGATGTCCGAATATGGAATGAATATAGACCAGATTGATGAAGATGGTGACACCATTTTGTTTGGCGCTCCCTATCGCATTGCTGAAGCACCGAATAAAGAACTTATTGTCACAGATCGTGAAGAAGGTAAACTACGAGTGACAAGAATTGACCAAGAGGGTTGTCTGAAGTTTGTTTACAAAGGTCCAACGGATTTTAAGACAAAACAACCGTTTAATCCATTGGGTTTATGTTGTGACAGAAATAACAATCTTCTGATATCTGATTGGGGGAACCATTCTGTACACATGGTTAATGGCGATGGTGAATTTTTAGGTTTTATTTTATCACAGAAAGATGGGCTTTTCAAACCTAATGCTATGGCTTTAGACAAGTCAGGACAATTGTGGATTGGAGATGGTAATGCTACTGTGAGAGTTTATAGATATGGAAAACGTAACTATTGAAACGAAGCAATAGCTTTGTAACAACTCACTTAGTTGGTGTCACGTCCGACAATCCATCCAGTGATAGTTTTTTTGACAAAACATAGATTCTTTATTAAAAAGTTTGGCTATGGAATAATTTATTTATACTGTTAATTATAGCACCGTTTGTTGTATCAAAAAGGGTCAATTTGTCAGCGACTGGAGAAGGTATGTGCCAAGAACTAGTTTTAGTTAACTTCTGGAAACCTCATCGGGGACAGCGAGGGGGCCGACCGACCTCCTCGATATGATTGAACATTGTCGAAGAGTCGATAAAAGGACGATCAAATTAAACCAAATATTCATTACTATGTATTTATTTAATAACAATTTTGTTCAAATGCATATATATCTATTTCTACCCAATAGTTGTACAAATGTACAAATGATATGTGATAAAGTTATTTATTACGTGTGTATGTGTTGCAGTATAAATCAACGTTGATAACGTGACACCTGTAGGCTGTCTTATTGTATTCATTTGTAAATAAACATATATAAATGAATAATAAGTTATCATAGTTTGAGTGTATGTCACTCGATTGATGTTCATAAACAAATTTTGAATGATAAAACATCAAGTAAGATAAAACATGTGTTCTTAAACCTTTCGAACTTACCTTTTGTAACTTAACGTTAGTTATGTATACATTTCCAAATTAATTCTTTGTTTAAAGCGTTCGGTTAAAATTATCAAGTTCCTACCAAGCAGGGAGGTGAGTAGTCAAGGCTGTTACTATAGACGAGGGAAAAATCAGTAAAGCGTAACACTTACGTCATAAGGTTTAATGCACCGCATATGTAAAGACATATGTGTAACTGTTGTAACTGTTAGCCATCCTTTTTTATTTAAGATATTATTTTAGTCCCATTGGACGACATATGTGTTAAACAATCAATGAAACGGCATAATACCAGCCGGTGCAGGGATTTTTCGACTGTATGTGTTTAGACATATATGTATTTGTTAATAGATCATTTAACATGATTACATCTCTAATACATGCGCACACACATGTATACTCAATGGTATATGTAAGACAGTTACATGTATATGTAATAAACGTAGAAAACGAGCCAATAATACTTTTTGATAATACCCCCTTTTCTCTATGATGACACTGATTTCGCAACTTTTTGCATTCCCAAATGTATCCTATAAATACTCATGAGGTAATCTTGCGTAACCTTCCATTCCGAAGACAGCTGGCAAGGAAACAACCAGTTATATTGATGTCTCTCCAATCGTAAGAATTGTGAAAAGGTAAGAGTCTATTTCAATTAAATCAGTTGTAAAATCAAATTCTAGAAGCGCGTACTGTTAATTCTATGGTCATTTTTTTTTACCGTAATAGTTATTGTATTTATTCATAACATTCGCCGTTTAAATTTGCCACATTTTTTCTAACTACTACGCTATTGGATAGATTTTTAACCTCGGCGAATGAGTCATGTAGATGTATATGTACTGTAAGATACACACTACTTGTGCCCGTTTAAATTAGAAAATTTCTTTACCTTTTTAAATGGTTATGTCTTAAAAGAAACTTAACTGGCGAGCTTTTCTTGATGTAAACAATACACAGACAGATTATTATGAATTGCTTTAACTAAAACAAGCTGTATATTTACAACTTTTTAATTAAAACTCGGGCAAATATTCGTTAATGTTAACAGTATCGATACGGTTAAAGTATGCGTCAAAATCTAGGTCGTAATGGTTGCTCTCTGTATACGTATACATGAAGTAGATACAGTTAACACAGATTAACAAACATAACGTACGACATCGTCTTTAGTTATATTTATTTTTAAATCAGCATATCATTTATTCAACAATAAAACAATATAACAGAAAAGTCTTTTCGCAAATCGTTATGATAACATTCATTCATGTTTGCTCAACAGTTGTACGGTGATATCTAATTCAACTGTTCATACTTATACGACACATTGGAAGACTTCCATCAATTCTCACAAATTTAAATTCACTCACTTAGTCCGTTTGTTACTCTTATTAAAAATTAACACAACATTACAAAAGATTATATGATGTACGTTGAGCAAAATATCAACATAAATACTACATAAGTAGTAATTATTTATCTAAAGTATTAAGTGTTATGACTCACGAGTCAGTTTACTGTACGGCTTATTAGAAGTAAGCTGCGGATTGAATGAGCGCTTTCCAATGGCGCAATTGATACAGTAGATTGCAACTATATTCTATGTATGTATAAAACTATCTAAGTCTCGTAAGCTACCATACACTTTTATTATATCAGATGTAGAAATCAGCGTCATATGTGTCTGTAATGTACTAGATAACAAACTTAAATCCAGCAAACTATGGATTTTATTTCCGTTTTCGGCAGATCACACAAGTGTTACATGTAATTGGCTATCTGTCTGCAGAGACAAGTTGTCTTCAAAAATGCTGGTAAATGAATGCATATGAACTAGGTACACTGTAACATGTTGATGTGCTATCAAATACAGACAATAAATAACAACACGACATGTTTTGTTATATTTTACTAAATGAATATAAATCATAATTCATTATCTTTTATTACACTATTCAAATATAATCATATTCATTGAATGTCATTGGCGTTTATCCAGCTGTTAAATTTCTTAGGAAAATCTCGCCATTTTACGAACAAAAGTTTAGTTTTCCCCTTTACTTTCGTTTTCAGTACTTTTTCCACCTTCCAAGTTCGGTCTGGATTGATATCAATCTTTAACAATTCAGGCTCATAGAATGTTCCGATAATTTCCTCTTGTTGCATGTCTTGAAGTCGGTAAATGGGCAAACGTCCTCTGTAATATCGTCTGTAAATCTGAAACACTTCACCAGAATACGTCTCATCGTAGGCGCGCGTAAAAGCCTTCTTTAAGTGATTTAGTTTTAATTTTGTATTTAAACGGTTTTAGTTTTGCACTTTTAGTCTGGTGTCTTGGATGTTGAGCAAAATACGTGGCTAATCTCACTTCTTCTTCATTAACATCTTGAACATTGGCCGGTGTTGTTCCGATCGTTCTGTGGAAGGTTTTGTTATAACTGTCAGCCATGTCTTGCAAAACGGGTAAATATGAATAATCATCCCTGTGTGTAAAATAACGATATATTTTACGCTTGATGGTTAATATAGCTCTCTCCGATGTAGATGCTTTTGTTTCATTCTGAGTAGGGAAGTAGCGAATGTCCTTCTTTCTCATAACGTCTTGTACTTTTTTGGCGCGAAATTCTTGTCCTGAAATTTAAACGATAAGACTATCGTAAAAATACAATAATACAAAAGAAAATTAAAAGTCAATATGTTTTTATCAAACGAGTGTATACACACTGGATTATATGCTTTAAACAGAAGTACATGTACCTTTATCAGTGATCAACTTTGCAGGTGATCTCTTGGAAATGCTAAATATTTGCTGGAACGCTTTAGCCACATCTTCTCCAGTTTTAGATTTCAATGGTTGTAGCCAAACGTATTTGGAGAATGTGTCTATAACCAACAAGATGTACTTATAACCATCATTCCAGTTAGCGAATTTCACCATGTCCATTAAATCAGACATCCACAAATCGTCAATACCGGCACTAACAACATGATTGCGTTGAAACCGTCTTCTCACTGGTTTGTGTAGACTGTAAGATTCTTGATTATGTAGAAATTGTCGAATTCTATGCATTCCTATATTATATTTGTCCTCCCGTTTCACCGCATTGTATAACTTTTGTGGACCGCTAAAACTGGCTGGATGTTTCGGATCGAAATATATTTTCTTTAAATAATCCTCCCAAGGAGCCATGTCTTTACAGTCCAAAGGTTAACGCTTTAATGAAAGATTAAAAACAAATACCTTGATATATCTATTCTGTGTCATTGTCTGTCTCGCTGTCAGTTCCTTCAGTGGACTCATCATCAGATAATATCTCGCCGAATAGGTCAGTAAAATCGTTTCTGTATTTCTTTAAGACCCGTTTCACAGCAGTTGAAAGACTTGCTCCTTTATTACGGAGATCATCTACCTTTTCAACAATATTACGATGAGTCGTATTTGTCCTTAGTGGAAACAAATATAGTTCCAATAAAGACTGGTATTTTCTAAAGAAAAGTTTTTCCTTGTACGGCTGAATACGTTCATCGGCCATTTCTGCTGCCTCGTCTTCATTTTCTCCATCCTCGATATATCTATCGTATAATGCGTTGTATCTGTCCTTACTTTGTCTTTGTGCAGCTTGCCAAAGATGCAGATAACCTTCGTTTTCATCGATATCGCTACTTATTTCGTCCTCATCTGTTTTCATTTTCTTAGATGCAGGTTCGTTGCTCTCTGGACACCATCCCCTTTTAACGTGCCTTTGCACGTCGTGAACAGTGTCAAATAATTGGCCACAATCATCGCAAGGGTGTCCTTTATTTTCCATGATTTCTTCTGAATTATTTTCTAAGTAATCCAGGGAATTTACTGGTTCTTCGATGTGACCCGTTCGAGTTCCAACTGCAGAATGATTTACTTCTGGCAAACCGTTTTCTTTTATAATGTCTTCAGGGGTCACGTGATCAACTGGCTGCACTGTGTTTTGAAATCTTGACTCTTTACATTTTAGTCTTTGGTCTTCAGGAGTGAATGGTTTTAAGTCGATGAATAAATACCCGTACGGATACTTTACAGCTTTCATAAACATTTTCATAAATTTATCTATTCGCCCAGGGTACATTTGTCTAGCCAGTGTAATAATAGACTGTTTGTCTACTGGGTTATTGAACAATGCCAAATAATGGCAGTTTCGTCGTTGCGTTGGATCCTTATTTCCAAACAAGTTCTGATTAATTGAAATTACGGATAATGACCGGTGGTGAGAACCCTCCGTAAACAAGTCGGTGATACGTCTATCTTTGCCAGCTTCTGAGTACAAATCGTCCAGTATCAGTAAATTGTTGATGCTAGGGTCAAAAAAGTCATCGTCTTCCAAATCAGTTGGTATGCCTTGAATAAACTCCACTTTTGGTAAAACTGTTCTTTTAATAACGGTATACATAGGTTGCCACCTTTTGTAGAGCCATACAATTCTTTGTATGTTGGGATGGATCTTATCAGTATTGTTCTGCAATACATCTTTAACCATCGTTGTTTTGCCACATGCCGTTGGTCCTGAAATCATCATGGTGAATGGATGTTGTAACATTGTGTCATGCGCTGTTTGCTTCGGCGTGAATGGTGACACATGTCGTTGTGGTTGTTGCGAGGACGGAATGGTGATCTGGTAGTCCGATGCTCCGAGACGGCTCTTCGGTGCTCCTAATTGTGTTGATGGAGCTCCAACATGGTGCTCCGGGGCTCCAGAGTGGTGCTCCGGGGCTCCAGAGTGGTGCTCCGGGGCTCCAAAAGCCTGGTGCTCCGGGGCAACATGGTGCTCCGGGGCTCCGGAGTGGTGCTCCGGGGCTCCAAAAGCCTGGTGCTCCGGGGCTCCGGAGTGGTGCTCCGGGGCTCCAGAGTGGTGCTCCGGTGCTCCAGAGTGGTGCTTCGGGGCTCCAATTCTAATTATCGGCGCTCCATACTGCTGCATTGATGTCCCAAACTGTAATATATCCGCATTCTGAATGATATTATGTTTTCGCGTTTTATGTCTAAGTAGACTGTATTTGCTACAAAATGATTCGTTGCATACTGAGCAAGTTATGTTTTCCATGTTGACTACCTGGTGGCTAACTTACAAATGACGTTGGCACTAATAATTCCTACATATATACTCCTGTCATGACAATGTTAGCCAATCAAATATCTTCATTTGCAACCAATCATAATACACCACTCGAACTATTGTAACCATTCGCATTGCAGCATAATTGACCAATCACAATTGATACATACATTTTACGAGAGCGCATGCGCAAGTATTACTTTTATAAAAGTGTATACACTTATTTCTTTATTACATTTACAGATTTGGTGCTGTGCATATCGGAGGTTACAGTGAATATAATATTATCTGGATAATAGTATACGGTATGTATAATTTTGTTGTCTCGCCTGACTTTTCTGTAGTCTCGCCTGGCTTTTTGTAGTCTCGCCTGGCTTTTTGTAATCTTGTCTAGCTATAAGTTATCACACCGTAGTGCCTCGTGATACAGCTTTAAGTATGTCATGTATACAATTGCGTAAGGTCAAATGTTTTGACAAGAAGTTCAAAAATGCATATGTATATACATTCATTGAATGTAACACAATTATTACTTGTTTATTTTTAGACTATGAATTACCAGTGTGAAGAATGTGGAGCTAACTTCTCCAAGCTAAGTCAGCTACAACAACACAGACGAACCATGAACCACTGGAAGAAATACCAGTGTGAGTCATGCAAAAAGGTTTTTAACCGAAAAGATAATTTAGAGCGGCACATGAAGAAACACAACAGTGACCACAGTCACCATTGCCCAGATTGTCTGAAAGCCTTTATTAGCGAGGAAGCCGTGAATAGACATATAATACAGCACCATTCGCAAGAAGGTGCTGGACAGAAACGGACAACCGATGATCAACAGCCTGGTCCTAGTGGGAAACGTCCTCGTGTAAACACGAATCCGAGCCCTGGATTTGTCATTGAAAAGGTCAGCGAAAAGAAAATAGAAAAATTCAGAACTAATGCAACCTATTACAAAATATATTTAGAGGAAGTAGAAGTGCGAGATATCTCAGATATTTTGAAATATCTTAAGAATCTTTTTAAAGAAATATTAAACCGAATGGCGAGTGACATACCCTTAACTGATTTAGTTAGAATAACGATGGATAATCCTGAACTGGACTACCCAATAGTATTACCGTTTATGCAGAGATCTGATCTGACTGTGGAACGGGTGTTAGCAGAAATCGAACGTGTGTTGCAATCCTATGAACAATTTGTTGTTGATGAGACGTTTGGCATTGAACTGGTCCATGTCCAGTCTTCATCCGGCACTGGATTTAAAAAACATATTGTGGATATTTCTAAGATGATGGAAAGTAAGAAAAGTATTGTTCAAATAAAAAACAGTGATTTACTGTGTTGTGCTCGAGCTATAGTGACCGCTATTGCACGGATTGAAAAACACCCCCAATGGAATAGTATTCGTCAAGGTCTTAGCATTCAGAAGGCACTTGCCATCGAACTCCATACTCGAGCCGGTGTTCCAGTTGGCGAATGTGGCATAGAAGAAGTGATGAAATTTCAAGAGGCATTGCCTGAATATCAAATTCATGTGCTGTCCAAGGAACATTTTAATGCATTTGTTTACTCTGGACCCGAAGGAGGCGTACCGATTTACCTGTATTGTCATAACAGGCACTATGATGTCATTACCAAAATGACAGGGTTTCTTAACAGAAGCTACTTTTGTTTGAGCTGTAAGAAAGGATATCAACACAAAGAACGCCACATATGTAATGATCCGTGTCATCACTGTAAGAATCTACATAGTAACCACAAAGAAGAAGATTGGAAACATTGTGATAAATGTAATTGTAAGTTCCGTAATCAGGTTTGCTTCGGTCTACATTTGAAGAAATCACAAAATGGCAAATCAACGTGTGATACTTATTTTAGATGTCAACAATGTTACCAATTGATAAATCGATCAAAACATAAATCACAGCACGTGTGTGGTGAAACTTTCTGTCAAACATGCAAGGATTTCTTCTCTGATGGACACCAATGCTACATGCAGCAAGAAGAAGTCGACGATGAACAAAGTACAGAGAATAAAAAGAAATCAAAAGACAAAACGTATATTTTCTTTGACTTTGAATGTACGCAAGATTCGGTTATAGAATGTGATTTGGGGTACCTTCCAGGAAACGATAAAAAGTGTTTGAACTGTAACAAGTATGTGTGTGGAACAATGGAACATAAGCCCAACCTTTGCGTAGTTCATAAGGTGTGCAGTTTGTGTAAGGATCAAACGATTTCATCTGCATCTAAATGTTTGCAATGTGGTCCCAATGAGATGATATTTTCTGGACCAAATACGACCACACTTTTCTGTCAGTGGTTGTTTACTAAACAAAATTACGGAGCAACCGTCATATGCCATAACTTCAAAGGTTATGATTCATATCCAATTCTACGATATCTGCATGACAATTCCGTTTTACCCGATGTAATTACCACAGGGTCAAAGTACATGTCAATTGTAGTTCCGTCTTGCAAGATACGTTTCATCGATTCAATAAACTTTATACCAATGGCATTAGCAGATATGCCAAAGGCATTCGGTATACCAGAGTTAGAAAAGGGCTACTTTCCACATCTTTTTAACCGCGTGGAAAACCAACATGTTGTTCTACCTCACCTTCCTGACGTGAACTTTTACTGTCCCAATGGCATGAAGACAGACAAACGAAGTGAATTTCTAAAATGGTACAATCTTCACAAACATGACATATTTGACTTTCAGAAAGAATTGCTGAAATACTGTCGCTCAGACGTTGACATTTTACGAAAATGTTGTTTAAATTTTCAGTCAATGTTTAAGCAACTGACGAAAAAAGAGGGCAAAAACGGAATCGACCCATTTGCAAAATGCATTACTATTGCCTCTGCCTGTAATTTGGTCTTTCGATCTCTTTTCTTAGAACCTGAAACCATAGGAATCATACCAGCCCATGGTTACAGACCAGAAGAGAAACAATCTGTCATGGCCTACCAGTGGCTGTCTCATTTTGCACACGAAAACGGCATTAACATTCAGCACGGCAGAAATTCGGGTGAAAAGGTGATAGGACCTTACAAAATTGACGGGTATTATGAAAAAGGTGACGAGCGACATGTTTTAGAATTTCATGGATGTTTTTGGCATGGGTGTTCTAAATGTTATTCACCATCGACCATTAACCCCGTATGTGACCTATCAATGCGTGACTTGTATGACAGGACTTTAGAAAAACGGAAATACCTAGAAAGACAAGGATATACATATACATCTATATGGGAATGTGAGTTCAAACAATTGCTGAACGAAAATCATATCATGCGACGTTATGTAGATGATTTAGACATTCTAACGCCATTGGAACCAAGAGATGCGTTTTTCGGAGGCAGGACTGAAGCATTTAAATTGTATGACCACGCAGCCGCTGACAAAAGCATTAAGTACTATGACGTGACATCCTTGTATCCTTGGGTGAATAAAACTGGAAAAATCCCGATAGGTCATCCAGAAATCATAACGGAGAACTTCAAAAGCATACGCGAGTATGAAGGTTTGGTAAAATGTAAAGTACTACCACCAAGACAGTTGTATATACCAGTATTACCTACGAAATGCAACGGTAAATTACTTTTTAGTCTATGTAGAACATGCGGTGAAAATTATCAGCAAACAATATGTCAGCATGATAAACACGAAAGGGCTTTGACGGGTACATGGGTTACTGATGAATTAAAGGAGGCCGTTGATCAGGGATATGAAATACAACAAATTTATGAAGTGTGGCATTTCGATAGTGTATCTCTTTACGATCAGAACAATAAAACCGGTGGTATTTTCACTGACTACATTAATACATTTTTAAAAGTAAAGCAAGAGGCCAGTGGATGGCCATATTGGTGTGTTGATGAAACATCTAAACAAAACTATATACAACAGTACTTTGACAAAGAGGGTATTTGGTTAGAGTATAACAATATTCACGATAATCCCGGTTTACGTTCACTAGCAAAACTGATGCTTAATTCCTTTTGGGGTAAATTCGGACAGCGCACTAACTTGACTAAGACATTGTTTACCAATAATCCGGCAGAATTTTTTGATATGATGTCCTCTGATAAGCAGGAAGTGATGAATGTTCGGTTTATAAATGACCAATCAGTACAGCTAGATTGGGTCAACAGCAATGAGTTTATAGAGCCTTCGTCCCGAACTAACGTTGTAATCGCGGCTTACACAACCGCCCAAGCAAGACTCAAACTTTACAGCTTCCTTAAACCCCTTGGTAAACGAGTTTTATACTGTGATACTGACTCCATAGTGTTTACAAGTCGCCCTGGGGAGTGGGAACCACCTTTAGGGGATTATCTTGGGGATCTTACAGATGAAACGCCAGGCAATAGTATTACACATTTTGTAACAGGTGGTCCCAAAAACTATGCCTACCGACTCAAACATGCCAATAAAAAAGGACAGACATCTATCTGTAAAGTGCGGGGAATAACATTAAACTTCAAAAATTATATTGCCATCAATTTCGATACCGTACTTAGTATGGTAACAAACAAAACAGAAGGTACCCCAATCACAGTCGTTGACACCAATAAAATCGCACGGAGTGTCGAGAAGTGTTGTGTCATAACAAAGACAGAATCAAAAGATTATAAAATTGTGTTTGACAAACGTATTATTAAAGACGATTTAAATACATTACCATATGGAATGTAAATGAACGTTATTCTTTTATTTGTTATCATGCTTTGTATTGTGTATAATAAAAGCATTGTATTTGATTTGATTTGTTGATGTTTTTTTTTTACATTTAAACACATTGCTTCTTTCGTCATAGTATGGCAAAAACGCACATGTATATGAAAGAAACAAGGAGCAAATAACATGTGTATCACTCAACATACCGGAGTATACATTGTATAGCTATCAATGTGTTGGACAAACTCTTGTTTCTCAGCTGTATAAAATGATTCACTGTCAACCTACTGGATGATTTAAACATGCAGATATATTTATATAAATCAGCTACTATCACTTGAAACTTGACCGATTATTAACGAGAGAATGTTAACTAATATCAACAGCTACCCACACCGAGAATAACTCACACCGCGCACATGTATGACGTAAGGTGATATTATTCAACACACAAGACGCGGGAAACCGTGTAATGCAAAACAATAGAACACAATGTTATGATGATTTCTTGTATAAACATACACTTATGTCTGAAAACGGCACTGTACCGAGAAAACTACAAATGTTCATGTATGCCGTCATAAACATCCCAATATATTGTCTCATCCTATTGTATATATTACACATATGCCGAACAAAATTCCCTGTACCGACCATGTATGTTTATATTAAATAAAGGATGGCTTAGATCTAAGGCAACAGTTACACATAATTATGTCTTTACATAATATGCGGTTAAACCTTATGACGTAAATGTTACGCTTTACTGATTTTTCCCTCGTCTATAGTAACAGCCTTGACTACTGAGGTGTTCCGAATGGCAGGAAGGGGCACCGTTATTTTGTAACTAGTGTTATATATTTTCAGTTCATATAAAGGTTCTATGTTGTATTTATTACTGATTTAAGAGCCCGAACATTTGCAGCGAGTTTCTGGATAAATGTTTTTTTCGAAATGTTTGGGTGTTCTTCTTTTGCTTAAAATGTAAAAAAAAACATGTAATGTATACCTATCCGCGGACGCTAAACATAAAACCGGTTTAATAAGGTCCTAAAGAATAATGTATATGGTTAATAGCCACTTATATAAATATTATTATTATTATGATGATGTTGTAAATATCAACAAGAATTGTTTATGATAATTTGTTCATTCAAGTTATTGTCTATGAAATATGTTATAATTATTGATCAGAAAGCATTTGTATTCATAGATATAGCAATTAACATAATTATTACAATATACTTTATAAAATATATAACTTGTTGTATCTAGACGAGTATCATTTATTTTATTTCCATTCCTTAGTCAGTCTGATACACAAGAAGTCTTCAAGGATCCTAGTCGAGGATTTTAATAACTTAAGTTGTGGAAGAATATTCCTTAATCTTTATTTGACAATGCATTGGCATTAATATGAATTAAGACAATGGGCCTGTTGCCTAAGCATATCGCTACGTATCGCTTCGCCCCCTGTCACCCTTGATTTGATCACATTCTTTTTCCTTTTGGTGTAAGAAGGGTACCAGGCCGGGACACAAAGTGCTACGTAGTGATTTGCTTAGGCAAGAGGCACAAGGTAAATTCCTTCTCTGAAATACAGAAGGTACTAATCTTACATTATCAAGCCTATAGACGACATTTTATACCATTCGGAAATCCCCGGCAATGATCTACGCAGATACCTTCGGAGGTAAATCACAAAAGAGTTCTGAATAATTTTCAGTATCACATGGCGGCAATGCAGTGGTGTCCATTCAAGGAGAGCGCAATTGACAGAAGACTCAGTTTTTCAGTCGTACAAGTAATGTTTCATGTAAATTACTGTAAACCCATATAGTGACGAGCATACTGCAAAGACACTAAATCTCAGTTCATACCTGTGGTTCAAGCTTACAGGACATGAGAGTAAAGGACCCTTGAGCATTGACTAAGTATGAGCAATACCTTGCATATCAAACACAAAATCCTGATGCCTCAGATTGTTTGTTGGTAGATGACCATTCGACTTATATTCATTCAAACAACAATAAAGCAATGTTCCTGGCTACTGAGCGATCTGAACTCAACCGAGTTTGTCAGATCGTCGGAAACTGCCAAAGAGTAACGATATCTCTACCCCAATCTGAAGTTCATTTGAAATTGTCTGAGGCGCATACATAAACCCCACTGATTTAAATACTCAATGTAGTACTTTAGTACTTACTTTCAATAGAAAAAAATATCTGTATCTATGTATAGAGATAATCGAACAAATTAAACTAAGTATTTAAATCAGCGAGGTTTTTGTATGTATCACTGACAGTTTAATAAACTTTAACAATACGTGTATGTAGCAGTTAAAGTCACCTTACCAAGATATATTCATTGATAGAATTTAACAATCAAAAAAAGTGTCCTTGCTTAAACTTATTGAAACATTTATACCGTCTTGACACGGTTATCAGAATACCAACATCTAAATTTAAGATAACTAAATGTTATCATTAGTTTATTATCACCAGTGTCATGTGATGATCACAATAGTTTTGTAGATAGTTTATATCTGTGCCATTTTAGTGCAAGTTTTAAACTCTGTTTAGACAAATGCAAGTATTGTTTGTTCTCATATAATTCATTAATGGTCAAGATGGATTACAAGCTAAAAGGTAAGCCTTGAATGCACACGTAGGTGTAACTGAACGTATTGTTGCATGTACATTGTCAAGGTATTGTTTTTGTTTTATTATTGTATAGTGAATGTGGCACGTGTGGCCTAGTGGTTACGACATTGGACAGGAAATGGGATAGCCGCGTTGGTTCAAATCCCATTCAAAACCTACCCCGTTGTTCAATGGAGTAAGAGATTTTATGAGATTTATCTTAAGACTTAGGGCCAGGATGCGGACTCGAAAGGGATTAATCTAAGTTGTAAAAAACTTGTTTCACAATCGAGCTTAAATAAATGTGTATTAACTAAACTGTATTATTGTCGCGTAGTAAAGACGCAATTGATCGCATTATTCGCTTGCATTGATCACCGAGTGATGACGACGTTGCTCCACCACTCGTAAGATAGTCAGTTCTGCAATAGTTTAAATACCAAATATATATATATCGGTTTGTCAACTTTGTCCAAAGCATTTACTATCGAGGAAGAGTAGCAGATTGTGTCACTTACATTGTGAGTTGAAGCCCAAACGCCCCCGCAAAGGAGGAACACGTGACGTAACCGGTGTGAGGAGTTTGGTTGAAACCATGACTAATGGATAAATTCCGGGATGCACTGCCTAACAAAACTAGGATTTCCAATCAAACTTTTTCATGAACATTCGATATTTCCTTCTTTTAAACTGAGTGTTAAAACCTTGATCAAACATCAATGCAATTTCACAAGATATTTGAATTACATTCCCGAGTCAAAGTTAGACAACTCAGTACGTTTTAACTTAAATGGTATGATACTTACTTCCCTTGCAAAGACATGAACTAAAAATTGGTCTTAAAATGTCTTAACAAACCCGAATTAACTATGGTTATTCAATATTCATGGCAAGTATGGAACTTCAATGCCCAAGCACATTACTGTTGAATGTAATTTTGTAACAAAATGAAGGAAGTGATCACTATGTATTAACACCAAAATTGTTCATGCTTGATATTTGAAACTGAATATAATACTTGTAGAATAAAATATAGCAAAATGAAAATTTTCCGTGAATAAAACTGTCTCATGCACATCTGCAACGTATTCAGTAATGGCGGTTAGCGAACGTTACGGGTATGTGACAACTCAACCCAAAACAACTCAACTCGTGGATAACTTGACCCAAAGTTGGGATAGCTCAACACATCAGTAGGGGATTGAGTTGTCTCGGGTTGAGTTGTCTTTGGGTTGAGTTGTTCCGACCCTAACGTTATGGAACGTTCGGGGATATTAAACAGGCTACTGAAAAACTTTAGAAGAAAAAGGAGATAACTCTTATATCTCATGAAGTTCACATCTAAATTTCAGTGACGTACCTTGGATTGTTGATGTTATATTTGACAATTGAGTGGACATCTTGTTTAGACAATGGTTTAGCATTGACTCCACCCATGGGCTGGTTGTCATGGGAACGATATAGATGTAATATAGACTGCGACAATGATCCTGATAACTGTATAAGGTATATTTGTATTTATTATTTTATAGTCCCCGAGTTTATAAGACCTTAAGTTAAAAAACTTGAGATCATACTAGACGCTTAAATCTCATTTTAATTTTCAAAATATTAATCTCTTTCTCTAATTGAGGGATTATCTCAGAAAATCTTGATATATCAGAACACAGATTTCCATAATAGTTCAAATCTTCTATCAACCATTCGAAAAGAACAGTAAGGAATAGGGCATACGTTTGTATTTAACCTAATTGCTGTGTAGGTGTTAATTACAAAATACAAATGTATAATTATAATGATTTAAAAATATCAACAAATAAAATCAGGAACGAAAAATCGTGCCATTTTACAGACTTTATCTAGGGTCCTTGTCCAGTAAAGAAATACTGAAGCGATTATTTGAATCAGCGGGGTTAATATATTAACCTGTGACGAATGAAATTAATCACAACAATATGTTATATAGTGAGAAGTTATACATGAGGATGGCAGATTTATTGGTCAGTAAAGGATACAAAGATAAAGGTTATGTGTATGTAAACATTGATGATTGTTGGATGGAAAAACAAAGAGACAGTAATGGCTCCCTAGTACCTGATAGACAAAGATTTCCTCATGGTATCAAATGGCTAGCAGATTATGTAAGTATACTATACCCGATGTCTAGCAAACTCCTCACAGCGGTTACCTCACACATTGGTAATTTGCTTCTGTTTGTTATTCATTTACTAAAGTGAAATAACCGCTAAGGGAAGTTTTGATGTCAAGCTCATAACTAACTTTTTGCCCTTCTATATTGCGTCAAGCGAAAAGTCCAAAGTCTTTGGTGAAAGTTTTTCAAGGGTTTGTAACTGTAAGTAGTCCGTCACACCATTTTGGTAAAATGTACCATTTTGGTGACGATACCTGTTTTGATAAAATGTACCGTTTCGCTGAATGATTTTCAACTTTTTGAATGTAGTACAAATGTATATACGAAATAGAATGGCCAAACTTTTTGAACAGGGGTTAATTAAAAAACATTAAAACAATAATCTTGCAAAATAAATTATTACATGAATTTTGGTATCTATATTTAACCCAATGAAATAAGTAAGTTATGATGTACAGGTTCTCTGTAAATTAAAACCCAGATATGTAGCGCTGTATTTTATTTTATTATCACGCATTTTGTTTATACAAAACATTTTTTTTAAATTTTCTGACTTAGCGATTATATTAAAAATATAATGTTACAGTACCATTTTCTAGGAAATAGCTTCCGATTGGTTATAAACATAGTTCAATATTTGGGGAATTCTACTTAAATTCAATAAATATATTTTGTTACGAGTAGAAACTGGTGCTATCAATAGTACTAAATTGTTATTTAGGTTCATTCTAAAGGTTTAAAACTCGGTATATATGAAGACATGGGAACATATACATGTGAAGGATATCCTGGCAGTGAGTTCTATCTACAACAAGATGCTGAAACATTTGCTTCATGGGGAATTGATTCTGTTAAACTAGATGGTTGTAACAGTGCTATCTCTGATCTGGCTTTCGGTAAGAATTCTCTGGCTGCTTTCCTATAGATAACACTAGGTAGCGCTTTATCTAATGGTACCCGTCTTACACAAAATATGATAAGCATACAAGTATTAGCATTTCCAAAAATGCTTAAAATCGCCGTTAAGCCGTGTATTCTTCTTAGAGTAAAAGCATTCAAGCAATATACGTCAGCGCATTAAACCGTCCCAAGTCTATTTATAGAATACAAGAATTAGCGTGCCCTGGTAAAGATATGTAAAACCATTGAGTCTATTTATAGAATTCCAGGAATTAGCGCGCCCTAGTAACGATATGTAAAACCATTGATTTAGATTCGCCCCGCCGAGTAGGGAAGCAGGTTTGCATTTTTTCAGAGTTTTTAAAAGAAAAAAAAACATTTTACAATTAGCTATGCATATTTTCTGGTGTTAAAGTGCAACTTTTTTGAAACTGGTACTATTTCATACATTGATAATGGTATTGTCTGGTAATACAAACAGGTTACCCGACAAAAGATGGCGTCGAAGAGTCCATACACGCACCCCTAATTTGTCTGTTCGACGTCCATTTTTTCATCATGAGACCTCAAATGCATCGTTTTGATTGGCTTAAGGCGACCGGTGTGGACACAAAAATGCTCAAATCTTGATAAATATTATCGCCGCCTAGGCGGCGATAATTATATCAACTCGAGGGTACCTGGGTCGAAGAGGTAACTAGCGATTTTTCTCAGGAAACTAGCCACTGAAGCTAGCCTATCTTTTTATGACAAAATTTTACATTATAGTTGTCGTTTCTTGCACTCACAAATCTCTCTCTTTTTTATAATTCCTAAGTCTTTGAAGTAATGTATTTTTATGTATATAAATCTTTGGTGCTTTATGCGCTTTTCGACATAGTGTCAGTCATTTCACTGGCGTGTTATTAAGTCATGTGTAAGTATTATTCGGGTCTTTACACCGCATAATCAAACAGTAATTTCAGTATTTCTCAACGATCAGTCGACCTCCCAAATGTCCCTATAGAGGCGTTGGTATCTAAGCCAAAGCTTGTATTTAGGACCAAGTATACATACATTCACGAATGGCTGTCAACTACCTTAATTGATACAACTGAAGAAGACCGGTAGAGTAGAAACGTTTTGTTCGAGAATAAATCTCGTGGCTCTATGGCCTGTTTTCAATTGTGTTAACTGGATGGCGACCTGAGAGCAGTATCTGTCAAACTTATATGTCCTGGACTTAGTTGAACAAGTGACTTTTTACGTGGGTTTCGAAATATTTATTGTTATTCTTGTCCAACAGGTTATACAGCAATGTCAAAATTTATGAACAGAACTGGTCGACCAATGTTATATTCATGTAGCTGGCCAGCTTATGTTGTCTTTGATGGAAAAATTGTAAGTATATTGACTATATATCGAACTTCAAATGTTTTACTATAGAACATTTAAACCATGGTTCGTGGCGCTGCATGCTACGCATAGGTTTTCAAATTTAGAGTCCTGAAGGGATCGCTGACTTCACCTGAAACTGACCATACTTAGGATGTGGTATATCAAATTAAAGACAGACCGTCAATCAGATTTTTTCGACACTGGTAGATTAAGGACGTACAACGAAATAGTTTGAAAACACACACGTCTCCTTATTTGCCCTTAATGTACAGGGTGTCCAAAAAGAAAGTTTACAGTTTCACCCTTTCGTCATTTTATCAATTGTTATGTTATATTGATGAAAAATGTACCATTTTAAAGTGCATATGCTCAAGTTTTTAATGCACATTACATCGACTCGCTAAAATGTTTGACATCGCCATATAATGACATCAGGTAAAAACTTGTTATTTTCAAGATGGCGCGTCTGACGTCTTATCAGCGTGTTTTTATCATAAAACATTTTTACGAAAGTAAAAGTGTAACAGATGCGCAATGAAAATTCAAAAATATGTATAAAGGCATAAGAATGAGTAGAATGATTATATTCAAAATTGTCTGGAAGTTTGAACAACTTGGAACTGTAAAAGATGTGCCAAAGTGGGGTCGTCCCTTGACCAGCAGAAGTGAGGAAAATGTCAGTGCGCTCCAAGACATGCTTCATCAAAGTCCAGAAAAATCAGTTCAACGCGTATCATCAGAGATGAATATTTCCAAAACATCTGTACATGATATTTATAAAAAACTAAAAACTGTTTCCATATTAAATATATATTATGCAAAGCTTATCAATAACTGATCAAGTGGATAGATTTGCATTCTGTAACTTAGCCACTGACGTTGTTGAAAATTACGCCGACACATTTCAAGATGTTTGGTTTATGGATGAGTTTACTTTTGTCCGGACATGTTTGCAAGTAAATTATGAAATATTCAGCTGCACAGCCCCATAATTTTGTAGACACTTGTGCTAAAGTTATTGACAATTTCATGGAGCGCGTGAGTGAAGTGAAGCGTCAAAAAGAACGACATATGGAAAACGTTATTAATTACTAATTTGACGTCAACTACAAAAAATTGTAATTTTAGAAAATTGGCGTTTTCATGTAAAGTTTTAGACCAAATATATTACAAATGACAGGGATAAAACTTACACCTATTGTCTAAACATGTACAAGTTTGTGATAATCTGGCAGAGTATTAACATGGTATAAATTAGCATCAAAACTGTAAACTTTCTTTTTGGACACTCTGTATATTGAAGGCTTGATGCAACACTAAGCTAGCTCAGTTGTTCTGAATTTTTTAGGTGCCCTATAACTGTGTTTCATTAAAACAACACCTATTTTTCAGTTAGCGAAAAACGCTAATTGGCCTATTTTTGCCAATTTCGAGTATTTCAAAACGTTTTTTTTAGGAATTATATCAAATCAAGTAAAGAAGTTATTTTGAAAAATATTAGTTTGATCAGTGATGCAATAAGCCGACGATAGACCATTTTCGTATATCCATCGAAAATCTTGATAACCTCTTGGTAAAAGAATGACGATAGACGTTATTATAAAATTATAATATTTTACAGCCAGATTATAAAAATATAGCAGATAATTGTAATTTATGGAGAAATTATCGTGATATAGAAGATTCCTGGGACAGTGTTAGTGATATAATACAATATTATGGTAATGATACTGGTAATTTTAGTATGGTAGCTGGTCCTGGTAACTTTAATGATCCAGACATGGTGAGTGTAACTGTAGACCTTTATACTTATACATATCCACACACGTTCGGGTACACCTATACATAATATATATTGTCTTACAAGTACGGAACGGTACGGCTCCGAAAAACTCTTATTTTAAGGTTTAGTACTAAAAAAGTATGAGTTCTTAACCAAATTCAATTGGTGACCAATATTGGTATTATGAAAGATTACATCTCACAGGTATATACAAGCATACACTGCTCAGACTGCTCTTTCGATTGACATCAACATCTTTTGCACAGCAAAAATCACAAAAGTTGCAGAATCGATATACATCAAAGACGTCAAATTATCGTCGATTATCCTTCCTGTACGAAGTGATACATAACATCTCTACATGCAAAAGAGTATCGACATTACTGTGAAAATTCTATAAAAGGGTATGACCTGCAGCGACAAGGAATCTAACCCAAGCCACCAAGTATAAGTCTCGCATTCTTACCATTGTATATTGGCCACAAACACTACTCTGTGCCAGACCTAACTTTGATAATTAATATACCTCAAAATAAACCATATTATATTTTTACTTCAGCTAATATTAGGTGACTATAGTCTAAGTTATGATCAACAGAAAGTACAGATGGCAATGTGGGCCATCATGGCATCACCATTATATATATCAGCTGATCTAGCTAATATTCAACCTCAGGCTCAAGCTTTACTACAGAACGATAATATTATTAAAATAAATCAAGATCCACTTGGAATACAAGGGAGACGAATCATGAAGGTATTTCATATATATTAGTTAGAGTTACCTCCCATTACTTGACACTACAAACGATAACGCGGAACTCAAATGCCGCGATCTCTCGTAGTTATGTGTATGTGCGGTCGAGCTTGCGCGTGATATTACGACTGCACTTTTAAAGTCTGAATAAACGTTCATCTGGTTTGATCAATGTCGCTCTTAAGAGAATGATCAAGTCGTCCAAACCATCATAGAATTTCCAATACACGTAAAACACAGAGACTGTTATCGTAAGCTACCGTTCGGTCAACAGACTTGACGAATACATTCAATTAATGATTTACTTCACTAACGGTATCTGTTACCAGAAGTCGGTGGTAATTACCTATAGCATTAACTGTGCATTTACGCGACTTTATTATTTGTATAAGTTAGTAAAGGCTTGAACACTTCAACTGATATACATACTCGTGCTCATATCACTTGAAAGTTTCAACTTAATGAATTTCTTTAAGCAGTGTTCCTGTGGTAGAAGGCGTACTTAAGGACCTTAATGGTACCGTGTACCACTTGGGGCACCGCTAATTTCCATAAGCATGAATTTTACCAACAGTTATATCTAATCTTATCTTACTGTGATGGTCATTTGCTTGAAGATGATTTCAATTATCATACAAAATTGTTAAGCCGGCTGAACATGTATATGGAACCAGACTTTAAACCGAACTTTTTTTCTTATTCTTTACAGAATGGTGACGTTGAAATTTGGACAAAAACTTTGGTAAACAAGGGAATGGCTTTTGCATTTCTGAATCATAATCAGTACGGTGGTCCAGTCAAGGTAGGTATACACGATATACATTTTAAGTAAATAAATCTACATGATATTGTTCAATTGTATTTAACTATCAGTGGAACATACTGTAACCCCGCTGACTTAAATACTCAATACAGCATTTCTGTACTTACGATCGATGAAATATATAACTGTTTTTATAAACGAAGATCATCGAACAAATATCGAGTATTTAAATCAGCGATGTTAATGCATGTTTCACTGACAGTTGAATCATTTTTACCAAAATATTAGTAATTAAAATACAAAGCGCTTTACTTCCCAGCCAGCATGACCATATCGGGCCGATATACAATTAATGTCGGCATATCGGCAAAATGTGCCGACTTGGGGCCGACATCGGACCGCTGCAGTGCCGACATACTCAATATTTTGAAAAATTATAAATGCAATTGAATTGCTTACTTAATTATGTTAATAAATAGTCCTGTGTATGATTTTAATTACTAGGAGCACACTAACCCCATTTCATGTTACATCAAAAAAAGTATATCGGGTCTGCGTCGGGCCTACATGATCAATTAATGTAACTATTTTGTATATCGGATTGACATCGGTACGATAGTGTGTTTTCTGCTACACCTCCATATACTGTTAAATCGTTAAAATATTATGAAATAAATTATTTCTAATGAAACACCTTTGTTATCTACTTATTATATTTACGTACTGTCATACCGGCAAAATGTGCCTATTTGGGACCGACATCGGACCGCTGCAGTGCCGACATACTCAATATTTTGGAAAATGCTAACTGCAATTGTATTGTTCACTTAATTATGTTAATAAATAGTCCTGTGTATGATTTCAATTTCTAGAACCACACTAACCCTATTTCATGTAACGTCAAAAAACGTATATCGGGTCTGTGTCGGGCCTACATGGTAATGAACGCAACTATTTTGTACATCGGATTGACAACGGTACGATATTGCGTTTTCTTGTTTACCATGCAGCAAATAATTGTACATTTTGGTATGAATTTTAAAATAGCTGTGTTTTGAAATGAAATGTTGTTTTTAATTGAAATCAATATTTTTTAAGTACATAAAAACCACTCTTATGTAATAATATTATTTTAAATTAAGAACTGGCAAATATTCACTGCATTCCTTCTTTCAACTGAATAAGCGCCAAAAACAAAGGAAGGTGATGAAGGTGAAGTTTATTTTCTTTTAAAAGTAGATCTAATGATGATTTAACAAATGTGTAAACACTGTTAATTACTTCATTTTAACCATTTGAGCGATTGAAAAATACAAAATTTATCTGTTTGTCTTATTTTAAAGTAAAATTATGGTTGAAAATATTTGTAACATAATTTCGCGACATGCATTAACAAGGCCGTGATTATCATTTGCTCTTTATAGTTAGAATATACTAAATATTCACTTTTATAATCTTTTTTGTAACAAATCCGTTTGTTTTTTGCAAACTGGCTGTTTATTTTCACTCCACGGATTATAAATGTACATGTACACCGCTATTGTTTTGATGTTAGCCCGATGTAGGTAAGAAATATCGGGCCGATATTGTTTAGACATCGGCCCGATATTGTTCTATAGATGTCGGGTCGACAACATTCCTATTTGCAGCCGAGGTTAAATCCGACGTTGGGCCGTCATAGAAAACCATAAAGGTTTGCTATCGAACCGATATAGAATAATTTCTACTGTTGACTGATATCACACCGCTATTGTTTTGATGTCGGCCCGATGTAGGCAAGAAATATCGGACCGATATTGTGTAGACATCGGCCCGATATTGTATTACCGATGTCGGGTCGACATCATTCCTATTTGCAGCCGAGGTTAAATCCGACGTTGGGCCGTCATAGAAAACCATATAGGTTTGCTGTCGGACCGATATAGAATAATTTCTACTGTTGACTGACATCACGCCGCTATTGGTTTGATGTCGGCCCGATGTAGGCAAGAAATATCGGACCGATATTGTGTAGACATCGGCCCGATATTGTACTACCGATGTCGGGTCGACATCATTCCTATTTGCAGCCGAGATTAAATCCGACGTCGGGCCGTCATAGAAAACCATATAGGTTTGATGTCGGGCCGATATAGAATGTTGGCTGGGTTGGACCTTTACATTACTAATACCTATCAGTGACATAGTTGGAGTCATTTGATTGTAAAGCACAACTATTATATATAATAATATAAATGTGGAATACGGTGTCCTCAACCATGAAAAGTTTGAAATCTTGAGCGGGAAATAAGTAAATGTATTCTAAACCATTTTTGATACTGATTTTTTTTGTAAAAATAACCTACGTTTTTGTGATTTAATTGTCAATGCACTTTCTGATAGAAAAGGTTTTGTAGGGTGTTCGTTTTCGAGCATGCCAAGCTATGTCCCTGTCTTTTGTTGAACATTTCATTTAAATAGGAATGTTCCAATTTTCACATTCCTGATTATGATAACACTCAGTGGTAGACAGATTAGATAGTAACATTTCGACACCTAGCGACCAGAAATAGTTTTAATAACAGTAATGAATGTACTGAAATTGTGGATATGTAAATGACTGCTTTATTCCATTTACCAGAATTAAAGCATATCTGTCCCACTTCTTGAATCCATTCCATTTTTATCCATTTACATTTCATATAGGAATGTCTTTTGTTAATCTTATCTATTTCAAATAATTGGACTTTGACCTTGTCTTCGTATTTTTCAAACAAAAGTATTACCTATTATTCCGGTATAATCCTGCACTCTTAAGTCTTTAAGCACTTGTTTTGACATAATGTCATTTAACAATTTCATTATTTATCTAATTAAATATACATAAATATATCTTAAAATATTTTACAAAAGTACTGCCTAGTTTTCTCATCATGTCTCTAACCTTGACCGACGAGGCATAGTTTCTTGGAGCTTGGCCATGAAATGATTCCTACGCCATTGTTCCTCCTACCACTGATTCTAAATCATTTAGGGCAGTTGTCAGTCACTGACAGAAGTATGCGCCTATATTAACTGGTTAACAGCTAAATCCAGATATTAGGCACTTCCAGGAACGGTGAGTATGTTGACTGACCGCCATATTATGACCTGTACAGTTTGTTGCTAAAGCACAAAGAAAAAGATGATATTAAAAACAGTTTTCATGTTTAGATAATTTTGTTCATGATTCCGTGGTTTTGATTATATGTATATATTTGTTTAATGTCATTTAATAAAAATGACCATTTTCAATTTAAAACCATGTTGTTTGTTGATTCTATTTCTTTTATTATCTAACTGAGAAAACTTCTTGTCGAGAAAGGTAGACATAAAGATAATTTAAATGCAGTATAAATACTTGTTTAACATGACATAGCAATCCTAGGTTATCCTTGATGAGTGATAGAAAACTTTCATCTATTGATGATAATCATAGAAATATTTTCAGTTATAGCATGTAACTTAGTAGTAATATATGTTTAGTGATCAAACAAGACAAACATTATTTGATTATAATAAAAATACACATGTTATCTTACGTCGATGATGCCAAATAAAGAAATATTAATATCGCATCGTATCGTATCGTATCGTATCGTATCGTATCGTGTCGTGTCGTGTCGTGTCGTGTCGTATCGTATCGTGTCGTATCGTATCATATCGTGTCGTATCGTATCTCATCATTAAATGTTAACCACATACTTTTCAAAATAATCATATGAAACATTCTATTGACTATAACGAAAATTTGAAAAAATAGGACGATTTAAGACACAGTACGCACCCCTTCGCAGCTCAAAGAACATAAAGCGATACAAAGAAGAGTAAAGATACAGTTGCTTTATGTTTGAAGGTCCAATGGTGTAGCTCACAAAGTACATTAAACTCTGTTTGCCACAATGTAGGGGTCTTGGAAGTCATCTTATCAATTTCAGAGAAAAAAAATTTGTCAAATATCGTATACCGGTATATTGCAATATGCTGCTGCAGCAATACGTACCGCGGTACGAATTTAACGTACCGGTATTTAGCGATATCTTTTATTTCATTGAAAAATTCTTCCATTCACCAAATGAAAGTAGCCAAATGTCAGTTTTCCACGGTTCATTCAATTAAAGCTTAAGTTCAAAGAATTTAACAAATCTGGGCGCGTTTATAACGCTCTCATAACTCTAAAATGCCCAGTTTTTCTTCCAGGCACTTTCCCTACAAAATCCTATAACATACTTTAATACCGAACAGTTGAATAAGTTCTTTCAGATAGAAGTATTATGCAGCCTGTCTTTTGTTTGCAAAGCAATATATCGTGGTACGTATCGCGATAAGGTTCTAGCGCATCGCAATATACCGCGATACGCTTCTGGCGTATAGTGACAGCCCTAATATATAACTTTATACGCTTTATAATATATTTATTCTATTATAGGTAACAGTTACAATATCATCTCTAGGTCTGAATGCACCATTTGGTTACAACATAGTAGAAGGATTCTCTGGTAACAGTACTGGGACATTTAGACCACAAGACAACTTTACTATGCAAGTAGACCCCTCTGGTGTATGGCTGGGTATAGCTTCTGTTAGCCCTTGAAGGAGAGAGATGTGTGTGTGGATGATCCTTGTGAACCTTGGTCATTTTTGAAAAAAAACGCTATATAACAAATAAAACTATACATGTATATATAATTATATAATATTAAAACGAAAAAATAATAATTTAGGATGCCTCTTGATTTTTATTTGAAATTAAACACAAAGTTAAAACACACACTAGTTTCGCCGTTATGGCTCTTTAGTGTATATATATCATTCATATAATATAATACAACATATTTATACGTATTATATAATATAAATATGTATCTTGTAAGTAAATACTCGTATGATTTAATTATATATATATTACTTACAAGATGCACTCAATCATTATACAATTGTACATTCATGAAATACAATACTAAATATAAGATATATTTTTACACTATATGCATTAAAACTACTGTTTATTATCAAAATTATTGCAAAATAATCATTTATATCCAAAACCATGGTGTAGAAAGCACAATTTGATAAAAACCCGATCTAAAATTTCCGCTCGCCTTCTTGTTAACTAACAACAGCGCTCTACATGATATATGTTTACGGAGATTGTAGGCAGCACAACCAAATGCTGAAGTGGTCAAGTCATTTCAGCAGCTAGTTCTTGATGCATTCAGATTGTGATAAAATATTAATAGAGTGAACATAGAGTAGAGTCCGGCCCATTCTCGTACCAAGAAGTTAGATCGATAATCTTGATAACATCTGGGTACGAGAATGAGTCTGTCCCCTTATATATATTTATTAATCAGCCACGTCTTGAGTGTTTCTATTCATATCATAATTAAATCACTACAAAAACTTCATATCAATTGATTAAACATCATCGCAAACTTTTAAAGCTTTTAATTTGAACCTTGATTCGTCTGACGATCCATGGATTATTTATCATTGTTATATTAATCCCTTGCAGAGAAAATGATGGACAATATTGTGCTTACTTAACAATACATCAATTGTGATTTGGACCGACATTTTTCGAACTCTATGCCGAACTCTTTTGTCAAAAGGAATTTCATTTTCAATTTAATCAATCATTTAAAGTGACCAAGGTTGATTATAACATTTGAATAGTTTAGTACCATGATAAACAAATTTAAACTATACTATGGTTATTTTATCATTTTTAGAAAGAGTTGATAAAAATGTACAACGTGTCATTGTTAGATACATAGAAAGTTAATTACTTTTCAATTGTTAAACGCTTTGTCAACCCAAATTATGGTCATTTTACGGCGACCAATCTAGATTTCCCGTACCTTTGTCAACAACCGGTATTCACATACCCTTCCACAAACCTGACGACTTCCCCCATTTACCTTATTAATGGAGAAAAATCAACATAATTATCGAATTTTCATGGAAGGATATAACCAGTTAACTCATTTCCAAAGGTAAATAAATACCAACATTCAAATTTATAAAGTTCACACGGACATTTGTGGACCTATTAGTTTGTCATGGTGATATGAATTATAATGTAATCTAGACTTTTTGCGGCTGTTTAGTGCAAAGAAAGTTATCTAATCATTAGAAAGTTGGATTTTTAAATAACTGATACGCATATTGTCTGTTTGACAAGGTTTTCAAAATGTTCTTGTCAATAGAATGAATATAAATGCTTCTAACTTTAAATCCGGGGTTGAGAGTCGAACTACAAATGCGAACTCAGTTATGACTGGTGTTCCATGGTCTTCAAAATAATGCACCCTTATGGAGCGGACAGACCCTCATTAAATTCAAACAGAACAGACTGGTGTTCCAGCACTTTTAGTAACATTCTTGTTTCCTTTTTCATAGACAATCAGTTATAGAAAGCAATATAAATCCCCAACTAGTACTACGCGACATAAATTCACTTAAAGACAACTACAAATCTACGCTCTATTCATATTTACGTCTTTCAATAAAACAAATGTAAACTACAAATGTATTTAGATATGTCAGATGTTGATATGCAGATATTTTTACCCAAACCAAAGATCTTTTGGAATACTTTCATGTCATCCCCTTATGTCAAGATAATACATTTATACTTCTATGAAATAATCTATAAGTAAACATAACAAAACCAGTTCTCTGATCGCTAGTATACCCATGTACTTCTATATAAACTTGCATATTTGCGGATAGATTAAGATTTCGGACAGTTGTGACAAATGAAGCATTGTGAAGATGCTATTAGTATTTCTTTGTGGATAAACATTTCAATAGATAGGGATCAATAACAATTTTCATTAAGATAACAATTTGTCACGAAGATTAAGCCTTAAAACTTGCATTGAGTCGTGGAAAATGTAGATGAACGGTTTACTTATGAAACAAGACTTTGTTCAATTTCTGTAATGATAAACTGATTGTTTTCGTACAACAGACCCTTGTTTGCATAGGTTATTTAACAAAGACTTCGTCACAAATAAAAGAAAATTTCTACTCAACAAATGAGGACTTGTACTGGTCACAATTCTTCAAACAGACATTGAATGAAGTCTATTAAAGATAACATATTAGTTTAACAAAGGTACGTGATTTCGTACCATATAAACATTCTTATGAACAACATGGTGTTTGTTGGCCATTCAATTTAAGAATTCTTCAAATCTGACTGTCCATGCTATTAACTTTCGATCAAATAATAATCAATTTTATACATGTATCTTCTTGTAGCGAACAGTGAAAATCGAAATGGATATTTGGGAAGCCCTATGAATAACTGTATGTCTTCGTCAAGCAAATAAAAAGCTTCTGACAATGTTTAATAAACATTTAGTTTCTCACACAAATTTGATTAGTTAGATTCAAAGTTTGATTCTTACCTATTACATTAACCGACAATGATCAAAAATTAGAAAAAAATTATACAGCTCTCGAAATTAATTTCGAAAGACTCGATAAATAAATATATTCATGTACATTTGTACAAGTAAGGGTCCATGATTATAATGATCATGTTTGCAACAAGCAAAAAACTTAAACCCAGTGCGCCAATTACAATTAAAAAATGAACATTGATTTAATCAGTCAATTGGTAAAATATTTAAGAAAGCATATTTCATTTATACAAACAAGTATAACTGTTCATGCAATTTTTGTAATGTCTAAATTACGATTGTTAAAATTGTTTTATCTTCACGATTGTTAAGAGGCTGTGAAGTAATGAGTGTTATAAATTTGTCTATCCAGACAATTATACTTTACCCTGTAATGTATCAACGATGTACACGCCACATTTGCTTAGATACTCCAAAGATTCTATTTACACAGCGAAAGAAAAATAAAAAATAAATTTAAAGAATAAAAATGGCGGACAGCGTGCTTGATTACCAAGCCCTCCTGGTGCTCTCGTTTGTAGCGGAACATGTTCTCGTCACGTACATTGAAGTGTCACTGAGTGGAGTTGGTAATTCAAATAAATTGAATGATTTAATCAAAGCGTTAAAAAACTTAAGTCCACATATCAAGACAAGTATTTTGTTTTTATTTGTTTAATTGAAATGTTTTAAAATGAAACGAGTATTTTGTTCTGTAGATGGCTATAGTGCCTACCCTGTCCAGATTAAAGTCAAGAGCGTGGATCAAAGTGTCAACATACATACAAACATAACTACCAATATTTCTAATTTAACTTGGATGTTGATTTTTCATATCAGCATATCATTAGCACCTGCAAGTGTATTTTTACATAAGTACATTTGAACTCATAGACTAAACATGAAGTGAAAATATAATTGTGTTTGGACAGAGAAGCGTACCACAGTCCTTATCACGTAAACGTAAATATCTTATTTTATGTTATTTTATTTGTATGTGGAAATCAACTGTCGGTCTGATAAAGTACAAAACAATTTTTATAACTGCCTCTTCTAAGTATGGCGCATTCGGGAGAGATACGCACACATTCCTCTACCAGGGAGCATTGCAAAGAAATGGGTCCTATATTCTTAATGCATAGCCAAACGTTTATATTTTAATTGCAACTCGTTTGATACATTTTCAGCTTTTCCGCTTTTCTTTTTTGTTACATATCATTCCAATCACAAGTTTTAAACAATATTAGGACACAGTTCTATTTTCTGTCCATACCCAAACAGCCATCGGTTTGAAATGAGCATTCAATTTATTAAAGCTTGTAGTAAAGCTTCATTGTTCAAGTTTCACTTGTGCCAATTAACCTGAAACAGGGAGTTCCATCTAAGTATCATTTACATGCATTGAATAAGTGGGTCACAGTGTAGTTGCTTAACTCTGAAATATATTAACCCATCTTAGCCTAATATAAATTAGTTATATAAGATGCATACATGTACAGAACCTGTGCCATGTTTGTCCTTGTTCTGCAGGGGCGGATCCAGGTTTTTTCTAGGGGGGGGGGGGTTCCGAACTTTTTCTAGGGGGGGGGTCCAAACTTTCGAACCTTAACCACATTAAACACATTTTGCAAAATTATGCCACTAATTTATAATTAAAACTACATAACTATTAAATACATGTTAAGCACCGAAAACATTTGCTTCATGCTACTTAAAATGGCTTACAGTCAAGAAATACACTAATGGACAGGGACATTTTAGAAATTCAAGGGGGAGGGGGGGTCCGGAACCCCTGACCCCCGCTGGATCCGCCTATGTTCTGTTATAATGGCAATAAATGTTCAATGGAGGTTAATATATTTACATAGATTGCTTGAACATTTGTACTTCACAAATTTGACATAAAGGTGCAAAAATCTAAGAGAGAAAATTACCTAAATATTTATTCAGTAAATATATATAAGACTTTAAGCTACCATAATTTAACCCTACAACCTGATGCGCAAACAGTATTCCCATTTTTCAGATTTCCCTAATTGAAATTATTTCACCATTTTTACTTATGAATTACTAAAGTCAACAATCACCCAAGTTAAACTAAATAAATAAAACATCGAAGTGTTTGCTTCCCAAGAAGTCGACAAAACAGGTCTTCGTGTATAGATTAATGTACTTCTGGTCGAACTGGTAGAATGTTCTGACTTTTAAATGTTTATGTATTGTGTTTGACTGTGAGTGATGGGTAGAGGTAAGGCATTAACAATGGTGATGACAAAAACAATTTAAAGTTACAAAGTTAACGCGCGGTTTAAAATCTGCTTCCATATACATGTTCAGCCGATTTTACAATTTTTGGTTGATAACCTCTGATATTGAAATCACCTTCAGGCAGGTGATCCTTTACAGTACCCATTTACACCTGAGTGGAGTGGAGCAATTGTAGGTAAATTTCTTGCTCAATGAAATTAGCAGTACCCCTAATGTGAATCGAACCCGGGACCTCTCCATCCCTTAGCGCGCGTCCTACCACTGGACACCTGCTCTTACTAAAACAAGGGAGTACAAACACACGTGGCTAAAATCACTTTTGTTACATAAAAAGCATTCTCAGTTTGATAAAGCAATATTCGACCTGAATGAACATGTAATTGTAGATTTAATCGTAGTGACTTTGCATGAAACAGTTCTTATGCCTCAATTTAGCTTGTAGTCACGTATAACATTTAAGATGAACAAACAAAGAATAAACAAACCAAATGTCAGAATGTATTTATGGATTATACAATATATCTAATGAACTTTCCTCATATAGTATGTTATATATAAGGTACTTGAATGTATCCAAGTTATCAGAAACTGTTTCTTGATTTGTTTGTCATTTTTACGACTGACTGTACTCTTTGTTAACTTACACATCAACGGAATCAAATGGTTAAGGTATAAAATCCTTAATGCCAGTCACAATTAAAGCCACAATATGAAGATATTTTCAATTACAACCGACATGAAAACTTTCTTACAACCGTTAAGTAATCACAATATAACATGCGTTAGATACACAATTAACTTTTCAAACTACGTAAATATCTAAATTTAAGTTTGACAAAGTGCCGACATCTTAAAAGGGATCCTTTTATAAAAGCATACTACATGCATATTTTTTATAGTGTAGGCTATGTATATACATTGTATAACAAAAAAGCGTTTACGATGTGAATTGTGTAATTTAGAAGAAGCGTGTTTCAATCAAAATACTTCATCGTAAACATACTCAAAAAACATGCTCAAAATCAATGTCTTAAATACTGACAACCAAATTCTACTTTCGTTTTTGATCTACTGTCACTTTGATATACAATAAATAACATTAGCATATTTAAGCGATTCTTCGGTTTATCAAAAATTCTTTTCTTCAGATATCATTCAAGTACGGTACAAGCCATTCTCGTACCACGAGGTTATCAAGATTCTCGATCAAACTAGTATTGAGAATCCTACTGGACTCTGGGTACGAGAATGGGTACGAGCTTACAAAATATGATATTTTTCATTTATCACAACAGCTTCATCAAAGTTTTGGGTTACATTCATTGTATAGATTGCGATTGCAAAATTATTTTATTTTGAGCAAGCAATTCAATAACCCCCTTTTCATAAGAAAACAGAGCGATTTGAATATACCCATTTCAAGTCTAGGTCGACATAGTTAAACAATCTGACATTCAGAAAACTCAGAATTGCATGAACACACAAGTATCAAGAAATTTAAAAGTCAAAAACATATTTTTAGTACCGGATTGTATAGATTGATAAATACATGTAAACAGTTCAGTTAAAACATCGTGAGGTCTCATAATGCACTAAATATATGCAAATAAAAATACATTACCTATAGTTTTTGGACAGATGAAAATGTCAGTCAAGATTACGCCCCCGTGCTGCTCAGTGAATATAACAAGAGCTGTCAGTAGAGACAGCATGCTCGACTAATTGGGGTACTTGAGTAATCAAAAATATAATAAGTAACAAATATTCATGAGTAACAAGGGTAATAATTTTGTAACAAATGTGTGCCAGAGTTATGAACCTTATCATACATCATGCAGGTGATGATAAGGAACATATATTTGATGTTTTAAGTAAATCTTCTAAAGAAAATGTATTTGGAGCTATGAACATTGTCACATGAGATGAGTATGATAATAAGGAACATATATTTAAAGTTTGAAATTAATACCTTAACATTAAAAAGAGTTAGAGTAAAAAATATTTACTGCACAAAACGTTAATCAGAAATATGGACGCCAACTCGGACGCCGACCCTAGGGCGAGTAGGAAATCTGTCCATTTACTTCTTAAAGTCGAGCTAAAATGAACGAGTAAAACTTTTGCGCGATACAAAGGAGATAAAGTCAAGATATACGCTATTATTGTCTTTTAGGGCTTGGGTTACGTTACATTATCAATAAAGAGCTAGTAATTTTTCATTACATGATAGTATAGTGTAAGTAACTCATGGTCTAAAGCTGCATTTATCTCCCCAAAGCGTTTTCTTTAAGAACGGGCTTGGCTTTTAGGCTTGTGAATTTATATTAAACAAAAATTTAGTTCATACTTGAGACATGCTACACAACAGAACGACGTTACATATGCACTATGAAATTAACTTTGAATATGGCCGACAATATGAACTCTCTTAAGATGGTATAATTTTTAAGAACTTGTTTCATGATCACGCTAAAACAAATTAGTACGAACCAAATAACTAAATACCACAAAGATAATTATGTCTAATTGTAAGTAATAACACTCATAGTACAGACAAACATGTTCTAAATTTAAGACAATTCAAATACCAGTAAGGTACCTATGGTGGCATGGAAAGGACTAGCGAAACATTTTTTATAAATATATACATTGCGCTGCCACTCGATAGCATATAAGTGGTCAAGCTGAACGGGTAAAACATGGACTAGCAATACGTTAGCAATAAATAACTGGCTAATTAAATCTTTTCAATCAACTATCGCAAACGCAGGTATACACTATTGCGAGGTCGCATATCTATGGTGGCTGATTTATGCCATGTCGTATTTTCGTTTCATCGCCGCGAAGAAACGAAAAAACGAAAACACGAAGACACGACAAATCCATAGTTTGTCGTATCTTCGTCTTATCGTTTCTTCGTTTCTTCGCCACGAAGAAACGAACACACGACAAAATAAATACAACAATACGACAGATAAAATGTGTCGTGTTTTCGCCTTACATCTGTCGTATCTTCGTCTTTTCGTTTCTTGGTGGCGAAGAAACGAAAAGACGAAGATACGACAAACTATGGATTTGTCGTGTTTTCGTGTTTTCGTTTCTTCGCGGCGAAGAAACGAAAATACGACATGGCAGAAATCAGCCACCATACATATCAGTTTTGCGAGGCAATGTATTAGTTATATATTTGTCAAATACTTTTGCGAAGTCCCTTAGATGCCACCGTTAATACAAGCATAGTAACTACATACTCATTACCTTACACTTGGTGCATGCATTATTAATATTAATAACAAAATGAAATATACGTCATAGCATTGTGTTTAACTGATTTGGCAGAAATTTTATTGTTATTGAACATAGATGAAACAATCCCATGATATATCATAAGACATTATAAGATACTAAGATTTATTTCGTGTATTTAATACATATCATTATACCTTATATTTTAATAAAAATTGGCCTGAGACAGGCTAATTCAAAATCAAATTGCATGCTTCCTTACCTGCACGTTCGGTAATTGTTTAATATTTCATAGTAATCGTTTAATAATTGAATGCATGTAAATAATATCAAAATTGTACGTGCATTTATTGTTTTCTGTCAACCTGAACAAGATATATTTCATTAATTTGAACATGCAAACGATACTCAAATTTGGTTTGAATCTTATGGAATGTCTTTTATGCAGGCTACCTCTACTCAACATCATGGGAGGATGTCCAAATACGCTGATCAGACTGATTACAAATACAAATGTATAACTAATACGACACTTCCCGAGAGTTCGAATGTTCTTCCCTTTCCATTTTAGCATTTATTTAGCCATATTGTGGCGGTCGTTCGACCTGCTTTCAGTACTTGCAAAGGCTTACATTAAATGTCTCAACCTTGTGACCCAATACTTAGCACACACATTAGTCAATGACTAAATTAGCATTGATAGTTGGGAAAAAAACTTAGAATGTACTTCATGACGATCTCCAGGATAATTTGTGAATCCGACCTAGAAATCGAACCAATGGTCGATCTCGGAGGCCGCAATTAGATTTAAAAGCGCCGAATTACTATAAGCTTATTTTCCATTATAGTCTCATTTATAGATCGGGAACGTGCGGACCGCCTTGTTTGGACTTTAGGCATTGTATCGTATTATTTTACAATCCAAAGAGTTTGACGCCGTCACAGATATTGTATGAACTATAGTCTAAAGATTTTGACAATTTTACGCTATATAAACTCCAGTCCAGCATGTTTTAACCATTTAATATTGCATAGACAGCATTCATAAGCGTTTGACTGGTTAGTACTACATTACCATCCGCGAAATAATAAAGTCTACCGAAATTACCGGACGGAATGCTTACAGCTTCACACTCTTTGGAAAACTTTGCCCAAAGTCATTAGATGTTTAGCTTGATGGTTTAATTGGCGGGACTTTTTCTCACGATAGATATACATGTAGGTAATCAACAAACATTTTATGTACAAAACTTGATTGTTAACATAGAATCATCAATACACTAAGTATTAACAAAAATATTTGAATATAACAGATAATTCATTAACAAATATGAACAACAATCTATAGGAAAATACAAACAAACAAAAAATGGTGGAATTATCTTTTATACCGTACTATAAGATCTTTAATGCTATATTAGTAATTATCACGGTTTAGTAAATATTCCGTCACCGCCTGCTGGCTTGTATTGTCCTCAAAGAACAATTTGAAAGATGGTTATCATCTACAACGCATTATTTTTAAAATATCAAATATTTATCACGCGAAGTGATGATTTTCAATAGATCTCGTTGGTAAGTTGAGATTACACTAGCGTGAAGATTCCGTTGTTTTTTGCAACAAAAATAAAGATGAACTGATAAGGTACGTGAATAGAAATGTTGAAATATTATTGAAACGTTGTCACAATACTGCCCTATGTTTTATACATTTGAGCTATTTGAATATTTGAACCCATTTAAAGAAAAAAACTAAAAATAAACAAAGTCAATTAAAGCTAGAATTGTTGATTATCAAATGTAACCATCGGAAACAAATTGTGTTGTGTTTTTGCTGTTAGGCCCTAAGGTCAACTTTTGTCCATTATATGTTTTTATCTAAGTTCTCTATACGACGTGAGTCAACTTGGTGGTTATGTTGATGATTTAAGACTCTATAAACTTTCGTCTTTTTTATTTTACAGTTATCAAAGAACCTAGAATATTAAAATTTTTGTAAGAGCTCAAGCCAGGCAGTTTAAGAACCTGATGTCAGTCATTCTTGTACCGATAGGCAATCAAGATTCTCGATCGAGAATTCCGATAGCCTCTTGGTAAGAGAATGGGTGTCAGCATGCAAGCTTGAACCCCTAACGAACAAAGACATTTACCAAACACTATTCTACATTAAGTCAGTTTATTTACTACATGATCTTAGTCGGAAGAAATCAAAATAGTTTCTTATTCATAAAAGTAACACAAAAGCAAACAGTATTTAAATTCAGTCAAACAAGATCCTCGGATGTTAAAAGTACAAATAAAGAATTATAAAATAAAAGTTAGTGTATACAGTGAAAGAAGCGATGTCGAAAGACGTAACTATTACATAGTCTAACAGTTTTATATAACTCCAGTTCCGACTTTAATATAACGCAAAAAAGATAAATGGTTATTAGTATGGAGCAAGCTACATGAAATAGAATAAAACATCGTATCTTCTAATGAGATGACATTTAAGTTTCTTCCATGCAAAAAAAACGAGTCCAAACAATCATCCATACAATGCTAAAATATTTGGCGCCTTTACTGATGACAGGCTATCTTAAACAATATCATCAATTGATTGTGAGATAGTATACGATTAGGAAAGATTGTATTATCAACACAGTATCTTATTTAAGGTTTCTAACGAGTCGGAACAATATTTATATGTGTTTAAATTTGTTTTGCCAACGCGCGCCGAACTATTTTTTTCAACGCGGAGTGATACCGTTTAAAAATAGTGCGACTTAGCGCGGAGATATAAATGCTTGCAACCAGCGTGTTCTCAATCGGAAGAAATAAAATCAAGGGGTAAACAACCCAGTGCAATTAATTCAGGGAAGAAAATAAACACAAACAGACAACATGAGAGAAATAGTACATATGCAAGCTGGCCAATGTGGCAACCAAATTGGTGCTAAGGTAAGTTTTTTCATCTTTATTAAACATTTTGAGAAAGTTCTTGATTTCTAAAAAAATGTATTGCCGTAACTTTTTTAGATTAAGTCTTATTTAAGCGATAATGGAAATAGTAGTATGGTTAGTACTAGTTCTATTGAGAGGTTTAACTCACAAACCACCGTTTAATATTAAATGCATGTTTGTTAAACTGAATTAATCTATGCATTGTTTCTGTAACTAACTCAATTTATATTTAGAATTTTTAATTTGCATGTATTTGAGACAGTGTGGGGTAGAATACAATTTAAGTATAATATATTATCTTTTAAATGTTGCATGTTTATTAATTCTATTTAATTTTAATGTATTCATACATATCATATTCATTCAAATATGCATATATGATCTTCAGTATTTTTTGTTTTGTACAAACAGTGCCAAAATTATCTAATTTAATTATTTAAAATGAAATTTAATCTGAAAATTTATCATCGAAGTTATGGGTAGATATTTGGATGTCATTGATTTAATTGTACATAATTTATACTTCAAGTTTAAATTACATCATAATATGTCTACAAAAAACATCTGACGATAAATTGCATCGAAATTTCATCTTATTACTTTGTCACGGGATGTCAAAATATTAAAACATGAGCATGCATGATACTTAATTTAAGTCCATTTGAACTTTGAGAACAGAGTACTTAATATTTCATGATTTTTCCACCTTTGACGTGCGCTGAATTTTGTCGTACGATAATTTGTGAAAACGACTCCGGATCTTGTTTAATACGTCAACGACTCATAGATACATTTCATGAATGATATAAGAGGTTTAGTTTTAAATATTTATCTTAGTGGACCCAGTGAGATTTATCCCAAAAATAAACAATAAATCATGTTTGACCACTCTCAATCTTTACCATAGAACATTTCGTGTGTCAACATAACACCATGGTGAAATAAGATGTTTAACAAAAATGTCAATAAATTCAAGTTTACATTCAACTATGAGTATCAAAATTATCTCATGGGTTGTTTTATTTCCTTATAGAAAAAATTTGATAATGTATCAGTAATTTTATCACCGTTAAAATTAACGCAAGATTTACTGACTTAATTCATGTATAAATCATCTTTTCACAAATTCTTAAGACATAAATCATCGTAAGTCAAATTTATGAAATGGTCGTAGAAAGTCAGATATCTAAATACAATGTTTTTGTTTTTCGATTTGATTTTCAGAATGTTTAAAATTGTATAAACATCAGTTGAAAACTGACAAGAAAATACTCTTAACAGTTTATTAATGTTTCACTCATCATGCTTGCGATGATGTTACACAATTATTTCGCCATTATACAAGATCCTAACAAAAATATCAATTTTTAAACTGACTACATTGTCATCTGGCTATTCCATGTTTTCTAATTCAGGTGAAATAGTTGCAGTAAGCAAACGTTCTGTTACCATTAGTAGAAACCAATGTTTTTGTTTTGTTTTATCTTAATGAAGGTCCGTCCGCTCCATTAGGATGCATTAAATGCAGATCTTAAATTTCTTTTTATTCAATAGCTCATTGAAATATTCATATGTTTGATGGATTGGGTACTATAGACTTGTAGTTAAAAACTCAAAGTTTTTAATGCGATATCTAATTTTTCCGATTGAAATATACCAAAAATCTAAGGATAAGTTACTGTTTAAATAGCAAATACACTGCATACAGAGTTATAAATATAGTTGGTGCGCCAGTGACAGTTGAATAAAATTTAACATTACGTTAAAATTAGATGATTAGGATAAGAGTATTTTTAGATGTAGTTAAATGCACTGTTAGAAAACATCTTAAACTAAAATGTTATCTTTTGTATAGTACTCAACAACGATTTCAAAGATAACAAAACACATTAAAATCACTTCAACTTGCTATATTTGATATCAATTTACCCATCTTTACAAATCTTAAAACATCGGTTATTTTTGTAACCATTTTGAATCATAATAGCCGAGGTGATCATTTTACGAAGATGTTTATATCGCGGGTCATGATATTTTGCATTCGAAACACCTTGGCGATCTTCTATAAAGATTTCGTATATTTGCGTAGAAAATCGCCGATGAGTTCCGAATGGATAAATTGTTTATTTCGCGGATCATGAAGTGTAATCTACGTGCCTGATTGTTTTAACAAGATATTGTTGAAGATTAGGATGATCATGATTATTTGTTTAAACCTACTTGTTCATACTCTACACTTGTCACAAATTCATGGTATTTGAGATTTTAAGTGATTTATTAAGAAAAATGGTCGTAAAAGTAATACTAATAAAATTGGTCATTCAAGATATGCTTAAGGGGCTCCCGTGGTCAAGAAGTCTAAATTGCAAATATGTAATCATTTTCTAAATACCATTTTCTGATCAGAAATATAGGTGTCGATAAGAAGAGTAAACTACTTCAGTATTCGGAATTGGTACCTTCCATATCTAAATTCCCCTCTTTTATTGTATCTAAGCTTTACTCTATGTCAATAAATAAAGTGTTTCATACTGATGTAACTAGCTCATTGTATGGTGCTACTATACTTAATTTAACTATGAAAAAGGTAACCAGCACGATTTCGAGACGAAAAATTATATACGTGTACATAGTGTTTTGTCTCGAAATATTGACGGCCACGTATGAACCATGATATCGCTCCATTAACAACATGGCTGTTCAACCAATTACAAAACATCTTTTTTATCGGGGGTAAATTCTATCTCCGTTGGCAACGAGTTGTTGTACAAATACGCACATATTTGAGAAAGCTAATAAACATTAGTTCACGCAATCTAAAGGATTAAAAACATACAACTCATAGACTTAAATCTAACTTATCTTGTAGTTTTCAAGTAGACAAACTTGCTAATGTTTACATAAATAGTATTAACAGTTGAATACATGATAAAAGCAAGGGAAATCTTCTGTTTGTGGCGAGGGCTTAAAGTATTTAATGAATATACAATTGCTTTCTTGATTGACAGTTTGTTAGGTCTTAGTACTACAACATTAACTTAATCCTAAAGTCTTGAATTCACTAAACGCAAAAATTCATTTTTTACAAAATGTTCTGAACATTTAAAAACCCTAATCCTCTGCTCTTAAGCCAGAAGCATTATTTTTTTGGTAGAGACAACTGTTATGGAATAAAAACGCAATTCAGATAACATTTATGTAGGTATACAGTTAAATATTTTATCAGAAAAGAACATCATCTTTATTTAGCAAAGGATATCAAAATATTTCTTTCTAAGTAAAACTCTCGAACAAATATGAATGCAACTGCAATCCCACGAAGTGTTAAGAAGTAAACAAACTGGTTGCACCGGTATTGTTTGATTTCAAAGCGTATATCCAAGCAATATGATAATTCACAAAATGTATAATTTCAGTTCTGGGAAGTAATATCTGATGAACATGGTATTGACCCAACTGGTACCTATCATGGTGATTCTGATTTACAATTAGAAAGAATTAATGTTTACTACAACGAAGCCACTGGTAAGTTTTGATCTTGTATTATAGCCTAATCATCAATATCACTAAGGTTTGGTTCAGTCACAAATAGCTGGCATGAGTTTGCATACACATGCATAATGTATTTTATGAATAACCAATACTGAGTACATTACAAAACGTTTTTTTGTCGTTAATGGTTAGAAATGTATAAAATATGACCTATGGATATTTGGAGTTTGAACTGATTCGATGAAAATCACATTAAAGCAATTGGTAAAACTGTTGTTCTTTCAAATAGTTTTACATATATAAGTTTCTTGAACACCGGAGGTAGCTGGTTGAATTCACTATAATATAATTACTAAAGCTTGATGTTCGCCTTGATGACCAGGCATGTTGCTCCACAAGCTGACTCACTAAATTAATGTGTATACCAGCTTAAGAGCACATACATGTCTTGTATAACATTTATTGACAGAATCTTAGTGACAAAATAGCCAATAAGTAATCAAGTTAAGTTTTTGCTTTACGATGTCTTTCTTATAATATTGAATTAAATTTATTTCTGACCATGTTATGTTCACTCTTTGTTTCCAGGTGGCAAATATGTACCACGTGCTGTTCTTGTTGACTTGGAACCAGGTACCATGGACTCTGTCAGATCTGGACCATTCGGTCAAATCTTCAGACCAGACAACTTCGTGTTCGGTAAGTTTGAATCGCTCTGATACTTCATACAAAAACCCTTTCATAAGAAATGGTTCTTATGCCGAAACGAAAAACTTGAATACACTTATTGTGCACCTCTACATTTATAGCTTTCACAACTGGTTAAATAGCATATATATCTAACAGAATTTACCAAACAAATAACAGAAACATACGAACAGCAAGTGATCAGCAATCACTATAAGCAAAAATAACTAATATTTAAAATGTATCAACTATTTATAAACAGCTTCTTCTTCTTATACTTAAATAAACAACTTGCGAAAGATTTTCAAAGAATCAATAGCTACAATGTCATTACAATACACGTACCATGAGCCTACTAAAACATGCACACCCCAAAGGTGTGACTAAACTGTACTTGAGTTAGCGACCAACCCGAGGTGGGTGCCAAATTCCTTGAGTAGGATACTTTATCTGGTAGAGGCACTATTTGTTGCCACATATTTGAGTCAGAGAGTTTTATTGTCATTTCAATCAAGATGGTTCAAGTATTGACTGGATAGCTATAGACGTTATGGCGTTTATAAGCTTTTATTCAATTGCTTTGATTTATTTGTGAGATAAGTCTATTGTTTCAAAATATTGTTTTGGCTGTTTATTTATTTAACACCCATGTTATCTATTGTAAAAATACATTGTATCAAATGTAGGGAACAAGTTTGAGCAAATCGTAACAATCGTTGATTTGTGCATGAATAACTTCTATCCAAACAAATTGACCCGTAGTCAAAGCGATATAAAGTGATATAGAATTCGGATAGGGCATAAAATCTAGATACTATTAACACTGATGAAAGATAGGACTAAAACAATAATGTACTGATAACTATTATTAAAACTGTGTATGACTTTAAAATAATTACAAACAGTTAATGACGATTGTTTTACATTAATGCTTAGCCACCAGGTGATAAGAATAAAGAAAGATTAAAGCGATAACTACCGCATTATTCTTCAAGTTATTGTAACAGTTTTGTTATTGTGTTTTTAAGATGGTGTGCTTCGATAACAAACCATGGATACATTATCAACGTAGCTAGGTTGTTGACGATTGAACATTTGTATTATAAATAAATGGGGGATTTTAAATATTTGGAATCAACAAATCTTTTGTATTAACATAACTCTGATAAGCGTTATGTACAGTGTTTGAAACAAAATAAAACATTAGGTTGAAATATAATACGTTAATACACATCTTTAGTTATATCTTTAAATCATTGTTTGTATTGCAAAATAACCTAAGACAAAATAACTTAAGTTCTTCAAAAAGAATTTGTATTGTATTGTATTGATAATGTTCAATAGAATTAACCATTAAAGTTAGTACTTGTACAGAAAAACAAAGCTTTTCACATAAATCACTCACCTGAAGTATCCAAAACTTTTAAATATTGTAATCGAATAAAGACACTTTGAATGCAACTTGTCAATATAAAACTTTAAATTATACTGAGACAAGAAGTCCCTACTCGAACTCATATATTTTTGTCACCACAAATACACCGCTAACACAAGAATTCATTCACACGTATTCCATGTGCGCTAAAGTCTCACCCCTCTTACTCTGTCTATAGGCTTTTCCAATTAAGTATACATGTATAAACTGTAAGCATATATCTACGATTTCTAGTTCTATTGTTATATGCGTGTGTATGAACTATTATACTCTTTTCTTCTCATGTATTACTACTGCTGTTTGAAACATAAAAGTATTGTTCTGTCCTGTTCTGTTCTGTTCCGTACTGTTCTAAACAACAATACGAGAATGGCCACTTGCTACACTTAACTACACTTAACGTATAGTGCAATCTTCTATTCCAATTAATTATGTTACTAGTAATGAAAAACAAAATCCAAAATGTTTCATATAGTATTTGCATATAATTTTTTTACGTCGTATTCAACACATATATACGACGGCCAGCTCTTCCTACTATAGGTTTTCTGGACACTTTTATATCACCAGTAACAACTTATCCTACCACGAGGCCGACATCTCATGTTTAGGGTATGACCTAACCCTCGAACCCGCGATCTCCGTATTCCAAGTCTGACATGCTAACAACTACGCCACGGCCGCGGTTTAAATATTTAATGAAATACACCACCCATTATTCTCTGTATTGCAGGACAAAGCGGAGCAGGTAACAACTGGGCTAAGGGACATTACACAGAGGGAGCTGAATTAATTGACTCAGTGTTAGATGTTGTACGTAAAGAGGCTGAATCATGTGATTGTATTCAGGGATTCCAACTTACACACTCTCTTGGTGGTGGTACCGGTGCTGGTATGGGAACACTCCTCATCAGTAAAATCCGTGAAGAATACCCAGACAGAATCATGAACACTTTCTCTGTCGTACCATCACCAAAGGTAAGCCATTGAAATGTCTTTGTTTTTTTTCCAAAGTCTCACACAATAACATTAAACCGCTATACACATAACAATTCCTACGACCATTTTCCTTACTACCACTGATTCTAAATTATTTAGGACAGTTGTTAGTCAATGACGGAAGTTAATGCCTAGTAACTGGTTAACAGCTAAATCTAAAGGTTTTGCATTTCCAGGTGACGGATCGCCGTAAAATGGCCCTTTTCATGTGTCGCTACGGCGTTAAACCCTACATTAAATTTATTGGGAAGATTTTAACAATTTCTTGATAAATCCAAATTATGTAAAGAAGTAAAAACTGTCACGACTGTCGACATTTCAGACACTGTCTGAGTGTTATTGACTGATGATAAGAGCTATTCGTAGGCATCAGCTAAACATGTTTTGAAAGGTAGATGATATTTTTAAAAGCAAAAGCCAAGCACTTTTAACCTGGAATGCAAAACAGCTTGCTTTTGCAGGAGAAAGCATCGGTGCATTGTAATCACTTGTTTATAAACATGTACTCCAAATTGCACGTAAGTGTTTTGTTAGTAAAATGGATTATCAAACAAATGGCCTAACATGCCAATCAGGACATGTTTTAATGTCATATTGTTTGACCCTCTTACAGGTATCAGACACAGTTGTAGAACCCTACAATGCCACACTCTCAGTCCATCAACTTGTTGAAAACACTGACGAAACATACTGTATTGACAACGAGGCCCTCTACGATATCTGCTTCAGAACCTTGAAACTCACTACCCCAACATACGGTGACTTGAACCATCTTATCTCAGCTACCATGTCTGGTGTCACCACTTGTCTTAGATTCCCTGGTAAGTACAACACTGTATCTTTCTTAAATGTTATAAAATTGTCATATAATCTTAGCCTAGACCAAATAGTCATTACTAAACCAAGTCGATGAATATGCAAGTACTAAACGCAAGAAATAACAAGTACATTGTATGTTATATTGTAATCACATACATACATGTGTCACTGTAACAAAGTAATACAATGCTTTAGTAATGATTATGAAATAGAATTTCAGAAACTGAAACCAATATTTTGCGATACTCAAAACGCTTACTATTAATTTACATAAATTTGATCAACAAAGGAAATTATGATAATGTCGATTATGTAATAAGCTCAAGGTTTTAAATTAAAATACAAAACAGACGTGACAAAATGCTATATGATGACATATAATATTTTATCCTTACAGGTCAATTAAACGCTGATCTTCGTAAAATCGCCGTCAACATGGTACCCTTCCCACGTCTCCATTTCTTCATGCCTGGGTTTGCTCCTCTAACATCACGTGGTAGTCAGCAATACAGAGCTTTGACTGTTCCTGAACTTACACAACAGATCTTCGATGCCAAGAACATGATGGCTGCCTGTGATCCACGTCACGGACGTTACCTCACCGTTACCTCCATCTTCAGAGGTCGTATGTCAATGAAAGGTAGGTAACCCTTGGAGTCTGAATGTATCTAAAAACCGGTATATCCGTTTCTGTCCCATAGCATAGGGTCGTGTACTTCCTACTCGCATTGGATGTACATGATTTTCAAACATCTTGATAAAGGATTAAAGGTAACAATCTGGAAACTTGCTTCTAGATGAAAATAAAAGTGTTTGCTTGCTAGCTAGAAGCCAATAACGTACTTTATAGCCAATGTATATATGTTTCGACATTTAATGGTAAATAGCACTTCACTTGAATTTCAATTTACTTTCAAACAAAGTACACATGGGCGAATTTCAATACACTCTAAAAACCGATTTTTGATTTAATATATTGGCAACAGTAAATGTATTTAAACATAATTTTAACTTTATGCTGTCTTTACTATTTTAGAGGTTGACGAACAAATGTTGAACGTCCAAAACAAGAACAGCAGCTACTTTGTTGAATGGATCCCCAACAACGTTAAGGTCGCTGTCTGTGATATCCCACCACGTGGTCTTAAAATGTCTGCCACATTCATTGGTAACACCACTGCCATCCAAGAACTTTTCAAGCGTGTATCAGAACAATTCACCGGTAAGACATTAAAATATTGTGTCAATTTCTTGTGTTACTCTTTAATGCAAACGTTCTCGCTTGCTTACATGCATGTAGTTCCAAGTTTTGTACTTGATCTAATGTTCAAGTGGAAATGCATAGTTGTCCTTACAATTGTTAACGGCATTAAACTGGTAAAACATTTATCTGCAAGTTTAGTACAGCATGCATTTATTAAGTACTTAAAGTCTTCATCGAAACTGTACAGGGCATTATTATTATTTTGTTCTTATCTTGATTGTTTTACAGAAAATGACAAATAACTACTTGTCAGACCTGTAACCTCCTCTACGTCAGGTGTTAATTTAGTTTCGCTGACAGTATGTACATTAACCAAGTCTTACTATTTGTTCTTCTTATTTCAGCTATGTTCAGACGTAAGGCTTTCTTGCATTGGTACACTGGTGAAGGTATGGATGAGATGGAATTCACTGAAGCTGAATCCAACATGAATGACTTGGTATCTGAATACCAACAATACCAGGTAAATCATCGGTCTAAGTATAATAAAACGTGTTACACAAGAATAATATCAAAAAATCATTATACTCATCCGACATATTAATGATAGCAATAACCATTTTTGGCAAACGTCATTAGAAATATCGTATAGCTTGCAGAAATGATTCGATACTGACAAATGTATGTCAGATTTTGGCAATGCCTCTATGGCTATCTGGTCTGATGAACGTAAATGATATTGAAATTATTCAGGAAAATGTTAATCAATCAAATCAAAGTCTCTTATTATAGCTCAAATTTTATTTTCGATTGCGCTTCACTTTTAGTCACTTACAGTTCACATTGAATAAAAAATTGCAGTTTAAAAACATTTAATGTTTATTTATGAAATTTAGAGAATAAATGATAGATAACTGTTGATATGGATTTTAAGTAATGTAGTAGAGCAATACGAGCATTTATTATCAAGTAGAATCTAATTAAGAAATTCACAAAACTTATTAAATTTACGAAGTACAAGTAATACATGTAATAACATCACAAAACGTATTTTGGAATACATGTTAACAATCTGAACAATTCTGACATCTTGTTTTTTGTAATGAGTGTCAGAAATAGATGTATTTTTGTGGGGGTGTAGAACTTCTTAGCTATTGTCCAATAAATACACTTGAAGGTTAGAATATACTTACAAATATTTTTTCCCATTCATTTTAGGATGCTACCGCCGAGGAAGAGGGTGAATTTGATGAGGAGGAGGGTGAAGAAGAGGCCTAAGTTACATCGAACATTTCGTGACGTCACATCCTGTCACATGATCATAAACATTTTAAATCGTCTTTATCGAACTCCGTCCATTTTTTTAAATCTTACAAGTGAACTTTGTCAACAGAGAATGCGTTCATACTCTCCATGTTTACAAATATTTCATCGACCAAGTGTTGTAACGTATTTTTAGATGTATTTATGTATCAAAATGTATTTTACTTTACAAAAAATAAACTCCAATAAGCTAAGCTAGATGTCTCTTTATATACCTTGTGTTGTTCTTTTTTGTTATTATATTATATGGAAAACTCTGGTTGGGTTTGCCAGGCTTATACGTTGTGAGTTCTGTGAGCTTCTACAGCGTTTAGTTGATATATTCTAAGGGCAGGTTCTGTGTTGTAGCGAAGCATTTTTAGGGTTTATTCAATTAGCACCTGAGCTTGAAACATATCCTCATTGTCTGTAAGTGATAGGGAACCAGAGTTGAAAATGTTTTACATATATTTACATATATTGAGATGATATGCTTTCATTTCAAAATCAAATAGTCATTTATACATATATGTATAAACGGGCTTGTAAGCTTTGACTGTTGAATCCAAAACCACGTCGGCTCAATTGTTATTTCACTCTTTGTTACTTTCAGTAAAATACATTTGTGTCTTTGTTTAGGCTGAAAACGGCATTACATTTGCCTTTTGTCATTTACAAATAATACCATTAAAATCACCTTGGCATTGATGTTATTATCATACATGAACAATAGAACGCATTCCAAATCAGACAGATTGATAATAACTCCAAAACTTACTACAGGATGGGCCCATGGTTCTTTAAAACATTCAGATACATTAGTAAAATTAATTACTCGCATGATTCTACATAAAAGATATTTGTTCTATGGCTGTTATTTAAATTATAGTATAAAATCATTGGTCTGTTAATGTGTAAATAACTAAAAGCTGATTTCAAGAGCAATATGTACACAATTAAGTTGACAATTAATCTATAGTTTTAACGTGCTTTACAGACAATAATTTATAGTATACACTGATGAATAGTGTTCTCTTACATGCAAAATGTCCAAGCTCAATAAAAAAAGCCAATGAGACTGTAACAAAGGTCATCGTAATTATATCAACTAACTGAAGGTTATATTTTAGAGTGAAAATGACATTTACAACGATAGCCCGCTACCATAGCAATCATCGATAGCATCTTATTCATCAGTATTCTGTTTGTTGTGGAAAGGGTTATCTCTAAAAGGTACACCAATATGAGTGCGACACTTATCTATTCTTAAATACAATAAAGGACGTCTATGGCATTGTAAAAATCCTGTATATGTACAAACATGAATAGATTTATTACATGGTCGTAAAGGGGCGGGGCTTGTTGCTATGATACCAAGGAGAGAAAGTAAATAATAAGCGCCTCTTTAACATTGAAACGAGTTTGAGCACCTCAATTACCTGTCCTGGCATGAAATGTAATATTAGGAACAGGCATGTATAAAACGTGGTATATTCATGCACTACAAATGTTTTAGATGTTTATTTATAATACATAGTATATCTACATGTATATAACATCATATATAATGTAGGAGAGATAATCCAGTGATTAGACACTTCCTAAGGGATCGAGAGGATACGGTTTCGAACCCAACCATGGACACTGTTAATTTCATTGAGAAAGAAAATTATATGCGTGCAAGACTGTAAAGTTAGTAAAACCTGTATATCGAAACAAGATTAAAGCCTGACTTTGATGTTATATTTATCTTTATGTGAAACTGACGTTCTATATGTAAGAAAATACTTTCAAGACACACTAGCCCCATATGAAACAAGTATTTTATTTATGTGATAAATTTTGACACTACAAACAGGGGAGATAAGTATAGCAGTACTATACTGATTATTCTCTCAGTCGCGTCCCTTTATTATATTTGCTATTGCAGCGGTGACGCTAAGTGGATGGCTAAATAAAAAACCCTGAACAGATTAACTGCATATGTTATAAATCTTTTCAAAACCATGATTTCGAAGAACAACTATATACACCAATTTGAGAAATCAGTTAAACAAGCTTACTACAAAACTACTTTTTGAGGTACCTGAAGGAACTCAACTCTTCAAGCATGTGTATTCTTGAGAAAGGTTTAAATAATTATTACTGTAATAATTTCATTTAACCAAACAATAAAAATATATAAAACAGTGAAGATTCCCTGTGGTGAATCCCAATTTAAAAGGGCGTGACGCATTAATCTCTCATTCTATATCTAGGCGTTAAAACATATCTTGGCTCAGACGCTTAACTCATATCCCACATCACTAATGCACAGGAAGTAGTGCGGCGTATACATGAATATAAAACCGTTGTATGTTTTTTTTTTCGTTTTTTTTAAAGATATTATCATGATGATTAAATTGTAAAACTATGCTGGCTAATAACTACAGGACTTATGTCCATAGATACAGGGTGCTTTCAAAGCTAAATGGGTCACCTTTGAAAACGAAATTAGGATACGCTACGGATAATGATTATCCGTAGCGTATCCTAATTTCGTTTTCAAAGGTCTTTGTAGTGATTGACAGATGTAAACACTTTCTCAAGGAGAATAAATGACTTTTATTAAAGCTTTATTTAACGTGTATATTACTTTTTGGATAGCAATATCATATTGCGAATTCTCAAACACATGTTTCATTTATTCAGTTCATGTAAAAATTGAATTATCATGTACAGTAACATGTGTACAAACAGCACCATTTTGCACGTAAATATCATACAATGAGAGTTCTGCAGTCCATCTTTATAGTGACAAAATGTTGTTCTACATACTTAAATTTCATTTTCTGACCAAAACAATTGACTACAGCTATACATGTTTTCTAAATCGAACAACTCCAGTGCTTTCAGTGCTTTGATTTCATATGGACTTAAATGAAATTACATGACAGTCTTTATATCGATTTTAAACAGAAGCAACTTAAGTTATATATACATGTACTTGTATTTGGGCAGAATTCGTAATCGACTGGACGTATTTAAATTATTTATAATTGCATGGTGTTGGTCAAATTACATTAACTAAAGGAGAAAACAACGTATCAAGTAAGAAAACTTACGGAAGATACCTTTTAAAATAGGTAAGCGACCCCTAAAAACAAGAAAAAACAGGACAGGAATCCCTTCAAATATGTTAGATTAAGATGGAAGCAAATGCACCGGGAACAAAGCAGCAGTCACACAACAAAACACAGACCTACCACACACCTAAAAAGCCAAGATGGAGAATTCTATAGATTGTCTTACTTTTCAAAAGTTCCAGAACAAACACAAATTTGCTTGTGATAACATGCAAAGGATCGGTAACTATAAAAAAATTAGGCATTCGAAATTGTACTTTTAAAACCACTACCCATATTAGAATAACCTTTTACTCATTAAACATTATATTCGCCATACATCTCAAAATCAAAATACGTTCCAATACAACAAGCCATTTATTTTTATAATCGTGTCTTAGAATAGAATTAATTAGACAACAGCGTGTTTTACAGTCATGTATCTTTTAAGGAAGTCTTATACATGGGCGTATCATGATATATTTTAAGGGTTTAATTAAAATTTGTTAACGACATCAAGTTCACTTTGCGCTTCAGTAATTGGAGACTAGTAAACAGGTGTTTGCCAACTAGTTTCAAATTTGCGAAACCAGAAACCTGGAACGTCCTTCACGAACATATTCCTATGCCCGACTTTTCCAACTCGTACGTTTATGTCTGCGGACAAGTGAATATTTCCAGCTCATTTGTCTGTGGATAAGTTGTAATTTTAGCTGTAAAAAGTCTTAACATAGCAATACTTAATAGGTTATGTGGCTCAATGTTTCGAGCATATACAACAGTATTTTATCATCATCATGTACTAAAAATTTAAATGTGTCCATTAAAAGCCTATGTTGACATTATTGAAACATCTAACATAGAGTTAAAGTTTAAAAATACAATGTACAAACAAATAAAACTATTTCTAGAATTATTAGGCTGCAATAAAACATAGCCTTTAGTTAGAGATGTTATACTTTAAGCAAGAAATGTATTCTTACAACTCAGTACAGGAGAACCAGAAATGGAGCAATAAATCTTCATAGTAAGAGCTTCTTTACGATCGAGTCTTAACTACAAATTTAAACTAAATTATTTTGTCTAGATTAAACAAGTCAATAAAAAAATACTTGACGCTGCAATTTTTCATAGAAAAAATGATGATGTCAGTGACTTCATAAGTGGTCGACAACCAGACTAAATATCTAAATTAACAGATCTTATTTAAATTAACATGAGAATATATTTTCACATTTATATCAGTGTTACAGATTAGATGAAACTATCGTCAACGATTAACATGCCTTATTACAAAAAGTTTGAAAAATAGGTTCATAAATATATGACATATTCAAAATATTCAATCAAACGAACTTAATCTTGAAATTTTATAAGTACTCAAGTACGATCTTACAAAAAACAACATGCTTTATAAATGAGCAACTTTGTGTGTGGAGTGCATACTTAATAAGTTTCCACATATATAAATATTTTCATATTTATTAAATTAGCAATAACCCTGAATAAAAGTTGATTATAAAAAAAAGATATTACTATTGAAATAGCATGTGAATTGAATTTATAATATCATAATTCAATCTACCACTTTTCAGACTTGCCGTATACCAACTATACCAACGTTCAATAAGCTCATAAGAAATGAACGCGCATACACGCGATTTGCATGAATGACTTTATTGATAAAACATCAATTTTTTATTAATACAATCTCTATGGGCGTCAAGAAGTTATTAAAGGTAGTGTCAGTACTTAATGTCAAATTAATTTATCACATACATGGTTTCTATTGCGACCCGTGATTTCAAAAACTCATTATTGCTTATTTATACGTGCTCACATACTCTTCCAGAAGGCTAACAGCTTCTACATATACCATATTAATGGAAGAAAATCAGCATTAATATCAAACTTTCATGGAAGGGTGTACTCTAGTGGATTTCGAAATGCAACACGAAGCCAAATGCACCACAGACCAGGTGAAACGGGCTCCAGATGTATCAAAATATTATTATTACATGCTCACACACAAATATATTAGTTCAAGAAAAAAATGATTAAGTGACAGACCGATGTACCAAAACACAGGCGGCCGGTACAGTCCCAAATCAAAAACATTATATAAACTGTATATATCGGGACCGTGTCAGCCGTCTGTGCATCAAACGCTTCTGTAACCATACCATTATAACATATTTATTTATTTATACCAGGTTAAACGCCGTGTCAACACAACTTTGTAGGTTATTTTACGGCGTTCAGCGCACCTAAACTAGCTTTCCTGGACCCATGTCTATAACCAGTACTCACCTACTCTTCCACAAGACTACTTCTCCATTTACCTTATTTATAGACATTATTGTCAAATTTTCATGGAAGGATATACCCCCGGTGGAATACAAACCTATACCCTCTTCTGGACACTAGATTCGAATTCCAGGCGCACAACCAACTGCGCCACCGACCCGGGTTGTTATTATATATACACATTATTTTCATATTACACATTTTCCATTGTCGCAAATCATTTTAACAAGCTATATTGGAAATCATAATCATAAGTGTTTGCTCTCTCTGCGAAATTATTCGTTTCACAATTAATCCCGAAACGTCACCATCCAAGATCTAATCATAGTTAATGTTTTGTATCAGGATGTGCTTTATACTGGATATATACAACAAGTCACGTGCTAAATCAATACATCACCACGGTTACGCTGTCTGATATATGTTTCTATTTTTAGATTTCTTGTCTGCAACAACAAAACGATCGACAATTTCACTTTTTGCATTTTATTTCAATCTCCACACACCAACACTCGATTCATAACCCTTCCCAAATAGAGCGAGTACCTTTAATCGCATCAGTGATGTTTTTTCATCGTATCTATAATAAAAAACAAGATTGGACATATTTTAGCGCTAGTTTTCTAATGTATCAACCAATGTTTATCTGTCTCCAAGGAGTTAACGACAGTGCTATATAAACTCGGATACATCACAGAGAAATCTTGTTGTCGGCGGTCAATCCCAGACTAGAGTTATTTTAATTTTCTGGAGAGTACATAAACAGTAACTACCACTCAAAATGAGAGAAATTGTTCACTTGCAAGCTGGTCAGTGCGGTAACCAGATTGGTGCCAAGGTAAGGTTTTGTATTGTTTTTTTAATAATTTGATTTTTTGTTTGAATTTTCCATTTCTCTGATCGCGTTTATTGACGTTCATGTAGTGACGAAACGATGACGCTGAATTAAACATGTAATAAGTTTATTAGAAAAGTCAGTATATACAGCATGAATTGTAAGCATTTCATCCGAGCGTTAAAAAGTGTCTATACAAATGCATTTTATACTACAAACGGGATTTACTGTACATCGTCGGAAATTTATTGGAAGAATTGTCATAGCAACAGCATGATTTCACGCTTATACATAATCTGAAGTCTGGACAATTACATTAGGCTCACACGTTTTCGTTGATGCAGAGACGTATTTAGTATTGAGATTTTACTAGTATAAATGTCTATATGTCTCTGCTATCTAGTTCGGCACTATTTTTATTCTTGTTAAGCACAAATTACATTCAATTTCAAAATAAATTAGATACTAGATAATTCAATATATTATACAAAATTTGTAGTATAAAAATAACGAAATTAAACATTTTATAATTTGTATGTAACACAGAGTAAAACGTATATGTATCCAATCGAAGGCAGTTGGCACGGATTCTAAATAATGTAAAGCATTTGTCACTGACAGAAGTATGCGCCTAGTAACTGGTTTACAGCTAAATTCAGAGATTTAGCCTTCCCAGGAATGGTGAGTAGGTTTCACTGACCGCCATGATATGACATAAACAATGTGTTGCTATGGTGTTAAATCCAACCGAGGAAGTTTGCATGATCCGAATCATCTAAAGATAGTATATATATATACAATGTCGTTGCTTGATCCGGATCAAGTCAGTCGCAAGTGTTTCCAATGGTGGTTAAAAAGCTGGAGACATTCATATCAATAATGACACCAGCATAAATTCTCTCATTTTTCACTTTTATTAATGACATCAATGTGATGATCGATTATTCTCTCTATAAAAGATATATGAATTCATTGATGAACTATTTAAATTAATAGACTTACATGGATTGTTCATTATATTCAATGACATTTATGAACTCTATTCAGCAGACATTCGCTCGCATCACTTGTTTTACGATGAAAAAAATATCATTCCTCCGAGTATATTGATTTTGCGATTTCTGTGTCGACGAAACAAATTGGCATTGTTAGTGGTTTATGAAATAAGCATTCGAAAGATTTTTTCATTCGTACCATAAAAATCGATGGTCTAAATTACTGAAAAACCTTTATATGTGCACCTTTTATTCTAATAGTAAGCGTCTTGAAGTAAAATCCTCAAAACTAGCTTGATTTCGGACTAACCAATGTGGTCTCTATAGGCGGTACTTAACTGTTTATAAATAGAGCAAACTTGATAGATCAAATCTTTGTGAACTTATTGCCTGAAGACTTTTGCTGAAAAATTAGAGAGATCGAGAGCGGAGAACTTTTTTAGATCGTGTTTTAATCTGATTGGAGGTGAAGCTAAATTAACTCTTTAGTTAACCCGATAGAGAATTTACTAAAGCTATATCATACAGAAGTACTAATTTTGTATAAAATATATAATTTCAGTTCTGGGAAGTAATATCTGATGAACATGGTATTGACCCAACTGGTACCTATCATGGTGATTCTGATTTACAATTAGAAAGAATTAATGTTTACTACAACGAAGCCACTGGTAAGTTTTTAAACACTTAAAAATTTTTGTATACATTTTAATGATGAAATGATCATGATAGTGATGATGATACTATTAATGATGATGATGGCGGTGATGATAATGATGAAATCAGAGATTGAAATAATAATGAATAGAAAGATAATTACAATGGGGAAAGTCGTAATGAAAATAAATGCTATGGTGTAATTTATCATTTTCAAAATGACTGGAGTGGTTGTAAAGATTTACTTTTAGGAAATTGTCTGATTGATGCTGATAATGATGATTATTTTTGATAATGATGATTTTGATAATGATCATTACTTTTATTGATATTTTGAAATAATTACTGTATTCAAAGACAAATAAACAATAAGACAATATACAAATATGAATAATTAAATGATAAATGAAGTTTTTACCTTTCAAATTAGTCTTTGACTTATAAACTGTACATCTTCAAATGATGTTTAGGGACTACATTTCTTAAAAACACGTCCTGCTAGTACACTGGTACAGTGTTGACTGCTGTGGACGATCCCAGAATGCTCTTCGTCTTTCTCGGTCACATTTGGAGTACTTCGGTTGACTTCGTTAAATTGGATCCCGCTAGTGAAGCCGGGGCACTAAATAATCTCAAATATGGGTTTTAATTTACAATGTTTTTTATAAAGTAGAGATTGGTAGATTCCAATTTATGATCACATGTTCGTTTTCGATTACTTTTTAAGTTCTAAATTTATTGAGTATTATATAATGTTTACTCTTTGTTTTCAGGCGGAAAATATGTACCACGTGCTTGCCTTGTTGATCTTGAGCCAGGCACCATGGACTCAGTCAGATCTGGACCATTCGGTCAAATCTTCAGACCAGACAACTTTGTCTTCGGACAGAGTGGTGCTGGTAACAACTGGGCTAAAGGTCATTACACAGAAGGCGCTGAACTTGTTGACTCAGTACTCGATGTTGTAAGGAAAGAAGCTGAAAGCTGTGATTGCCTCCAAGGATTCCAACTTACACACTCTCTTGGTGGTGGTACCGGATCTGGTATGGGAACACTCCTCATCAGTAAAATCCGCGAAGAATACCCAGACAGAATCATGAACACCTTCTCAGTCGTACCTTCACCAAAGGTAATATTTAGCTTAACAATAAAATCCCTGAAAGACCTTACATTCTATTTAGGTTAGCTTACAGCATGCTAATACATTTTAGCTCAATTGTGAAACAAATTCCTAATAAAAAACTTAATTACTCTCGAGTCCGCTCTCTGATCACCCAGTACTGAGCACAGACGATGAAAATGTTGCTCAAAGAAACAACGACATTTGTTAAGGATGTGATTTGAACCAATGCGAAGCTGGGGCTCGTATGATCAAGCGTCTTACGAGAGGTTTTCATCGTAAATCCTATATTTTACTGTTTTATCGTAAGATTATTTATAATATGCTGCCCTGCTTTTTTTGTCACAATCAATCGGTCACTCCTGCTCCAGGTACATTGTTTTTCCCAGTAAATTTCTTTTTACCAGTACAAGCTTACTATTCCTCAGTCTTCACAGGAAACCCCGATTTAAATGGAAAAGTAAAACATCCGGATTTAAAATCCTCTGTTTGCCACCCTGCCGCGGCCACTACAAAATGTTACATTGATAGTCCAAGGTATAAGGTGTTTTTAACATTTTCCAGTACGATAGCTATTTGTTTTCCTCTTTTTATGCTATTTTTGAAGCTAAATGAAATATATGAAATGAAATAAACTTTAAAACACTTGAGAACCGTTGTCCTAGCTGAACAGCTTGACCGTTGCATGTTAATGAAACATCAACAGCAGTACAAAGTTAGCTCTTATTAATCCACTTTTTCATTATCACTCAATTAGGCAAAAGAGTAAGACTAATTCTAAAATTCCTTGTTCCAGGTATCAGACACAGTTGTAGAACCCTACAATGCCACACTCTCAGTACATCAACTTGTCGAAAATACAGATGAAACTTTCTGTATTGACAACGAGGCTCTATACGATATTTGCTTCAGAACCTTAAAGCTGACAACCCCAACTTACGGTGATTTGAACCATCTTGTCTCTGCTACCATGTCTGGTGTCACAACCTGTCTCCGTTTCCCAGGTCAGTTGAACGCCGATCTCCGTAAATTGGCTGTTAACATGGTACCCTTCCCACGTCTCCATTTCTTCATGCCAGGTTTCGCTCCACTCACCTCCCGTGGTAGCCAGCAATACAGAGCTCTTACCGTACCTGAACTTACCCAACAAATGTTCGACGCCAAGAACATGATGGCAGCCTGTGACCCACGTCACGGACGTTACCTCACCGTCGCCGCTATGTTCCGTGGACGTATGTCCATGAAGGAAGTTGACGAACAAATGTTGAACGTCCAAAACAAGAACAGCAGCTACTTCGTTGAATGGATCCCCAACAACGTCAAGACAGCTGTCTGTGACATCCCACCACGTGGACTTAAGATGGCTGCCACATTCGTTGGTAACAGCACTGCCATCCAAGAATTGTTCAAGCGTATCTCTGAACAATTCACAGCTATGTTCAGACGTAAGGCTTTCTTGCATTGGTACACTGGTGAAGGTATGGATGAGATGGAATTCACTGAAGCTGAATCCAACATGAATGACTTGGTATCTGAATACCAACAATACCAAGATGCCACCGCCGAGGAGGAGGGCGAGGATGAAGAGGAACAAGATGAAATGGAATAGATGTAATGGAACCATATACGATCAATTTACTTAAGACAATAGAGAAATTCTACCATCAAATTTATGTGTTCAAAAAATTAAGTTGCCTATAACAGCGTTTTTTGATTTATATTTGTTTATAAAATTAAGTTGCCAATTACAGCGTTTTTATTCATATTTGTTTAAAAATTTAAGTTGCCAATTTCAACAGGTAAAATGCATCCGGTATAATTCGAAATAACAATGTTAAGAAGACCATCGAAATTGTAAAATACTGCAGCAGTTAAAATGTTAAATAAAATATCTAAATAAATTATTTGTTTGCAGTGTTGTATAATTGCATATACTGGTAACAAAAATAGCATGTATCAGAATGAATGTTCTTCCTATGACTGATATAAGCTTAAACGAGGTTAAGTGTTTAACAAATTGAACTGTAAGGCATTGAATAGCCAGCTAGCCGCGGTGTAGTGGTTAGCATGTCTGACTTCGAATCCGGAGATCGCGGGTTCGAGTCCGGTCGCGGTAGGTCATACCCTATACATTAGTTGTCGGCCTCGTGGTAGGAAGTTAGTACTGGTGATAAAAAAGTGTCCAGGAAACCAGAGGAGCTGGCCGTTGTATATATGACCTAAATAATTATGTGTTGAATACGACGTTAAAAAAGAATAGCAAGCTCTTTATTGGCTTGAACTGTAGTCAGAAAAGCATTGTTACAATCCTTTTTGTAGTAAAACTCGAATTGTAATAATTATTACAAAACACAAGAGCGAATCTAGAATTTCTATAAAGATGCGATCTATGTATCTCCAAATTGTGTGAAACCGCGACGGAGGACGTAGACATTTGAGGCTAGTTAATCAATTTAAGGCAAGGATATTCATATTTTTAATATATGGTCCTTGTATAAGGGGAGATAAAGAGAAATCCTTTTCTGACACTTTCCATAGATTTCGCTTTTTATTAAATCATTCTATGTTGAATGGTACGGACGTTTACGAATACATTAGTCCGGCGAACAACATGGATGACCTTGCACGAAAGGATGTAGAAAATGTTACTCAATTAATTGGTAGACATGGTCTTACTGATTCCAAATCCGGTTGATGCCACTTTGTCATCTATGGGCAACTCCCAGAATCCAAGATGGCGACCAAGATGGCGGCCAGAGGCTAAATTATACATGCAAAATGTATTTTTACACATTTATTCTTAAAATGATTTCAACATCTGCAGATCCAGTTGGTCAAATTTTGTTATACATATACAAATCTCTTTTTTCAAAATGGCGAATAAAATGAGGTCAAACTGGCAGATAAAGTCTATTAGCCCAGTATATAAAGAACAAACAGGCAGAAAGAGACTGAGTGGTGAAGAAATTTATTTATTTATAGAATAGTTCATGTAATTAAAGAAACTAATTGATTTCACTAAGTTATAAGTTATTATAAACAATTAGGAATCCAAAATGGCGGCTAAAATGGCGGATATGATCTGATAATTCAGTATATAATATACACACACGGACGGAAACAAACACATGTGGGTTTAAGTTTCATTTTTTTTTGCTTTTTGAATCTTTATAAACTTTCTATTTCGTAAAACTAGTTAATCCCTCCTGGCCATCTATAAGCAACACAAGATTCATTGTGGAGTCCAGGATTACAATTACGAAGCAAATTCAACCAGTTCTAATTTTTTGAGCAATAATGTAATGTAAATAATGAAGTGTTTTCATAATGGCCTAGTTATTTAGTTGAAGATAGTCATATTAGCCGTGTACAATTCTGCTCATTGTGGTTGATATACCCGACAAATGTGGCTTTTATCTGCCAATTTGTCAGCCATCTTGGATTGTAGAATAAACGAAGGGTACCAAAATTGCATGAAATAAAATTGCAAATAATGTTAGACTAATTTTAGCTCTTTAAATGATCAGACTGTGATAAAGACAGATTTATTATAAATTAATCAGCTTTCATCCGCCATTGTGTCCGCCATCTTGAATTTTGGGAGTTGCCCAAGAGTGCCGAAGTGGCATCATCCAGTTTCGTAAACTACAGTGTCTTAGCTTCAAGAAAATGCAAAAACAGTTTCTACATCCTTCCATGCACGGTTCACTCGATTTTTGTAGTTTATATACCAGACTACACGTATTACAAGTTTATACATTAAAACAAGTCTCAGAAGACATCCAAGCAAACCAGTATCTTACAACGTACTAATGGTTTATTTATCTTTATTTCTGTTTTAAACCGCCAACTAGCTCAAGTGGTAGATATTTTGGTCATCAGGCTACTGGTATATATCTATCAATCTCCCTAGGGAGTCTTTTACTCCACTACGTGCAACGGAACTATACCACCCTCACAAGTTCCCACACTACACCTGGGTGAAGTGAAGCAATCGTAAGTAAATTTCTTGCTCATAGAAATTAGCAGTGCCCCTAGTGAGGTTCTAATCTTGGACCTCTCAATCACTAAGTAGATATCTTACCACTGAACTACTGCTCCTACTATACTTGTGTCTATAGTGTCAATCCTTAACGGAAAACATGTGTAAACTGTATGATATTATAGTATATATACTATACATTGTATTAGTTCAATGGCTTTAGCCCATCTGGCTAGCTCAGTTGGTGGCACTAATGTCAACTGATCGATGAGTTGTGGGTTTGATTACCGAGCAGGGCATACTTTTGTCAAGTTTGGTCAGGAAAACCATTTCTACAGCTATTCTCCCACCTATCCATTGATTCTTAATCATATAGGGCAATTGTCAGTCACTGACAGAAGTATGCACTTAGTAACTGGTTAACAGCTATATCCAGAGATTTAGCCTTTCCAGGAACAGTTAGTTGGTTGACTGATCGCAATGGTATGGCCTAGACCATTTGTTTCTAGGATGTTCAACTCAACCCAAACATGCATTGATGGCCTGAAACAAATACATGCAATAGTTGGCATTGTCATAGGATACACTATAACAAACAAATGTATATTATGAAATGTGTAAATATTTTATTCATGAAATATGCAATATGAACATACAACATTATATGTGTACAAGGAATGGCTCAAAAACACATACAAGTATTTTAATAACACATCTATACTTACATGCACATGTGATCAAACAAATAAGAGGTTAGGACTTCAACCATTGGCCCAAATTATTATTTGAGCATATTTCCATACATTCAGGTAAAATACTCAATGTAGCACTTAATGTTTTTTTATTCCTATTATATTTTGTATGGACATACATTTTGTATTTTTTACACACTACAACTCATTAGCTATAACTCTAGACTTGGAGCCATTTGCATAAGGGTATACTACCAAGCACTAACTAACCATTTCCTATGCAATGGTTTGATAGATCATAGTGCTAGCTGGCCATTTGTTCACAAGCTCAAGTTATTTTAAACACTCAGACAATGCCTTGAGGAAATTTAAAATTTACTACTTGGAATCAAAACTGTTGCTTGTGTTTTTTTTATTGTACAGTGTTGTAGCAGTTCCTGGTATGATTGATTACATGTTTTGCATAGAACTTGGCTAACACATGAAGGGCTTTCAAAAGGGCTAGGTAGTGATTTTCTTATGCAACTGGCTCTTGTAAGCACACACAATAATCTCTAAATATTAACTGTCAATGATAACTCAGGCAATATTGTCACATGGACAATGATTGTATCTTAATCAAATGCATGTGCAAGATTCCTTAAGGAAACCATATCTGAAAATGTATTAAAATCTTGAACATTTAACAGAACAGAACAGATTAACATAAGTTGAAAATAAGAAGACAGGTCGATTGTAGCATTATAAAAGTTTGAAAACAGTAATTGAAAAGTGCACCAAATATTAAATGTAAACATACGTATTCAGATCAATTCAGGGACATTACTAAACAGCCTTGTAAACCAATCTTGTAGGAAAATTGTCTGATCATATTTGCTTAATATGAATTGAATTAGATCTAGCAGAATTTAAAATCAGTCCCATAACCCAATACTAAATCACAAGAAAATTCTATAGAAAATGTCATTAATCAGTAGTCATTATAATATGAAATCTGGTTCTATAAAAATTCAGATATCGCTTTATACACTTTAAACAATTGAAATAGCAATTTGATTAAAAACCCAAACTAAAAATTCTGGCCTACTCACTAATTCTAGCCTATATGACAGCAGTCTATAGGATATATCTGTTAACAGAAATTTTTAAAACAGTAATTCAAACTAATAAATTAGAATAAATTAAACTAAACTATCTAAATCTAAATGCAATAGTGAGGCAACTTTTAACTTGCCTTTTAAAAAGAGTGAGTTATGATCGTTTTGCGCTAAGCCTACGAGTAAATTAAAAATGATTTTTTAAGGACTTAACATCACTCACTTAACTCTTGGAGTACAAATAAAAAATACATAACAAAGAAAAACAAGTTTAAATATAATAAAATAAAAAAGAAAAGTATAAAGCAAATATATATGATATGTTCAGCATGATTGAAAATATAACAAAAGAATTAATAGATAACTAAGTCTGTATTTAGCATGTATTCAGTTAAAATTAAGCCTCCAATTTAGTTGATTAAATTATCATTCAATCTTGCAAAAATAATGCAGCAAAATGCAGATAAAAAATATCAAATTAAATTTTATTTTCTTTCTGTTATTATGTTGCTCTCTAACTATTTTATTACCCATGGTGCCACACTGATGAGATATTGAGTTAGGATAATAAAATGGCATTGACATTAATGGAGTACAACCTGCTCTTGTATGATGTAATAATGATACCATCTATAACATTTAATTACAATACAAGTGAATTATTTTATATATTATATTTTCATGAGCTGTCAGAGTTTGACTTATTTCAAATTGACTAAATACATTCTCTCAGATGAATTCAAAGCAGATTTGAGCTGGCAAAACAGGCATTAAACCACTAAGCTATTTCTCTGTTCTACCCAATGAAACATCTGAATCTCACTTTGTTAGACAATAAACATTTCAACACAATAGTCAAGTTAATATACAATCATACATTGTATATTAATTGTGCATGCTTTTCTTTTATATTTAATATTGTATATATGTTATTTGTAAAAAATACTGCCAAAGTTTTTCTTGGCGATTAACATATTGTTTATGCCAATAAAATATTTTGACTTGACTTGACTTGAGTGAAATTATTCATTTATTTACTGATAAGAAAATCAAACAATATTAAGTATGTTTCCATACATAGAAGATAGACGTCCATTTAAGTTTATTGATGAAGTTAAACTTCAGTGTGCCAGAGACATAGATACAGTTATCTATATATCTAATTATGCTGCCAGAGGGAAAACAAAGGCTTAAAATGAACACAAAATAATTCAACAAAATATTCAATAAAACATATATAATTATAACATATATAATATGAATATAGGAGTGATTAAACCCTTTATTAACAACAAAATTTAAATGTTAAAATAAATACAAAGGAATGTTGGAATACATAACAACAATAATTAAAAAAAAATCAAAAGCAAAACTTTTCCATTGTCCACAAAATATGAGTATATAATAAGCAACAAAAAAGCAAAGCATGAATCTTCAATCTTATATTACATGTATATATTATACAGTTATTTTAATGTACAACTTTAATATTTCAAATTATAAAATTCATAAACTTGTGCAAGTAAGTTTTTGAGTTATATCATACATTGTACATCCCATCTTTTAAGTTAAAACAGGGACCCTATATATTTTCATATGGGGTCCTAGGGTAAAATTAAGTTAGTTGATATTACTATACTTGGACATAAACATCATGTTACTTTTCCTTGCTTTAACTAAATGCTACTATACTAAACATAGGTAAAACAAAAATCAATACAAAAATTGGAATTTTGAGAAAAAGGGAATGTGTAAGCATTGGAATTTAATACTATAAATATATATCAGGGGCCCATATTATCAAGCGTCTTACGACTGATTTTAGTCATAAATCCTTCTATATTGTTTTGTTAAATTATTGTCAGATTTTTGATAATATGCTGCACAGTTCTACAAATGCACCATTCTTGTACTCCACTCCAGGAAGGGCCAAGAGGTTTTCTAAGTTTCTGATTAGGATAAGAATATACAAGCAAATAGGACATTAGTATCAAATAAATGTTTTCTAATTGTCCACTAGTATAGCAAATATCTGGAATGATTTAACAGAAGCTAGATAACAATATAGTGCACTGGTTAAATAAATAAATAATTCATAATATATTTATAACTAGAACTAAATAAATACAATCAGCAAAACCATAGTCTGTGTAGTATGTATAAAATAACTTAATTGCTGTACAAGGGAGTTAACTTCCACCTTTGTAATAGAACAAAATACTGAAGATCTAAATTGCTTTAATTTAATCAAATTATCTTGATCAGAATTTAATCAGCATTAGAAAAGCATTCCATAATTGGTCAATCTGATTAAAACACTAACTAAAATTCTCCACTCCCATATTCGCTAAGTTAATTCAATATGACAATAGTCAATAAGATATCTTATTCAGGTGGTTGATAATTGGTGGACCACAAATGAAAATTTTATTTTATTATGGTACAATTTTCATAAGGAATAATTTGGAATAGCACTGCATTTCTTAAAGCAAGTAAAAATATGTATCGACTTATCACATAAAATTTTGAACACAATTACAAACATACCAAACAAGCAGTTGATTTCTTGCATACAATCAATTCAAACCTAAACTATCATCATTGTACAATGTTTTGGCCGAACAATACTCAACAAATCACATCTATGCATGTTTTTCAAACTGGGTTTAATGCCATATCAACACAATTCAGGTTATTTCATGGAAGTCAGTCCACCTAACCTTGCTTTCCTGGACCTTTGTCAACCCTTTCACAAGGCCAGCAACTTCTCCAAATAGCTTAGAAAAATTGACATTATTGTCAAATTTTCATTGAAGGGTATAACTGCCCAGGGTGGTCTTCAAACTCATCACCCCTTCCGGACACTAGATCAGAAATTCCTGTGTGCTACCAACTGCCCAACAGACCCTGGTTTGTATGCATGCAACAGGTATGGTCAGCCAAAATATTGTGAAATTATGACAGACTATAAAGTTTTTAACCCATACATTCAAATATGATGTTATAATTATGTACTATAAATAAACTCAAGACCAAGTGATATCATAAGATATAGTATATATAATTATATGATAATTAATTATTTTATATATATTTATGTATTATATTATACAAGCATGATAATATTGCATCTTTGTACAACTACAACATCTTTAGACAACTACATTTGTACATATAGAATGTAGAGACACTGAAACACTGTAATGTATATAATATATAAAATGCATAAACTGTTTTTACTAATGTCTAGAGAGTGTGAGCAACCAATCAAAAATCTTTCTCATTTCACTTTCTATGCTTGGAAGCTGAGATGCCTAAAGTTAGCAAATATACAGTACAGGCACTACAGGTAAATTTCTTGCTCAACGAAACAAGTAGTGTCCCTGGTAGGTCAAACCCAGGATATCTGTGTCTTGGAGCATGTCCTACAACTGGACTTCTGCTTCTCTGTCCTATCATTGTAACTTTTTACAAATCAGCATTCATAGTGTTATTTTCACACATCAGTTCTTCTATTACATACAGTATAATGTGACAATGTCTCAACTAACTACATGTTTCTAGTTTTGAGTCAACATTTCAAAATCTTATTACAAATTAGCCCACTATGAACAAGGACTGTCACAACTATCTAGTTACTGAGTCTGATTTGATTTTAAGAAAAATCCATTTTCATTCTTGTAATCCAGTAATGGTCCTTTTATTTAAAATCACTAGATAAAATATGACTCAATGATTTATAAACCTTATATGCTTTGTACAGTCATGACGTAATAAAATCAAACCAAAATATTGACAATTTATTGAGTTATCTTATTTTAAGCATTTTATATAATGAAAAAGAATAACTGTCTTAATAAGACAAGTTATAGCAGCCATTATGAATCAGTTCAAGACTGATGTTTTGTATCCAAACCAGTTTGATACCCCTGATGATACAAGTAAATTGCAATGTCAGTAAGATTGAACTAAAATATCCTATTTGTTGATTCTAATAGATTTTAACCAAAGGATTCACTGTAATTATGACAGTCCTACAAAAGACATCTACATTGTAATTGGTTTAAATATTAAGCTCATGGTCCTCTAACTACTTCATTGAAAATGTATGGTTCTGCAACAGAAGCCCATAATTATAGTAAAAGAAGTACAAAAAATGTGTTCATTGAATTTGCAGCTTCTTTCATAATTTCATATAACTACCTGCAGTACTGAAGATAAACTTGTTCTATAAGTCAAGATATTAATTATAAATAGTTATCAAAGGGACCAACAAAAAACTCAGTTCAATAATTAAATATGTTAAAATATTAACATAAATTTTGTTCATGTACAAGTAACAAATAATATTTTTTGATATGATTATGATTCTATATACAATATTTTACATTATATTGTCTGTTTAATAGATGTAGTTACTCCCTTTTTACAATTTATTTCTCAGGAGTACAGTGGCACTCATCTCACAATATATTGTCTGTTCATTAGAAACTGTGACACACATTTACAATCTGTAAACCTACGCTAGCTACACACTTCAGGGAACATCATGGAAAAAACAAAATTTCATCCCTTTTAGTGCCAGTCTCACTTTTGATGAGCATTCCATACCATGCCATGGCATTTTAGACTTTTTGAAATTCACTTTTTTGTTGTCAATTGTCAGTGTCACAAATATATACTCATCATCATGTACAATATACAATGTACTTTTCATATTTTTAAAGTCACTCATTTTTTCCACCTTGAATGGTCTCTACTTCAATTCAATGTTCCATTCAATAAGTATTGTCTGTTTTTTGTAAGATGCTGCTTTACTTATATCCTCAATATTTTTCCTGATATTCATGATGCCACTTATTAAAATCTATGTTAAAAACTAACAAACAACCAGTAGCTAAACCTGCCAACAAAAACCTGAAAATATAAAAATATAAATGTTATACCAGTACCAACATGCAAGTATAAAACTATGCTATAAATACAAATAATCAAATACCTTGAGTTATTTGCCCAGTAAGAAGGCCAATTCACTGTGCAATACTGCAAAACCTGCTTACTAAAACTAAAAACAGGGCAAAAATCTGTGATAGTGCCAATAATACTCATATTCAGATACAAATTTCGTTGCTTTGATTGGTTGATAATCATTATTGAGAAAAATGATAGACATTTTGTAAATTGAAAGGGTTCAAACCTGATTTACAATTAATTCCCTTCTCAAGAGACCAGTAGCAGTAACTATCTTTGACATGGTAGAGTCTCTTACGTAAAAGTACCTGCAACATTCCTGGTATAGGTCATGAACATAATTTACCTCTCTGCATTACAAAATTATTTAAAATCATGCTTCTGGTTGATAAAGCAACCAGAGGTCTTAATTGGTATTACAGGCTTTCAATTTCAACATCAAAATTTATTTCCAACATAAAACAAAGACTATACTTACTTATGATCATGTGAAAGAGCTAATGAGCAAATATTACTATCACATGCTGGATATGAATATAACAATGTTAAATCATGGGATCTATATACTTCTACTATACCATTATCACCTCCTAACATTAAATATTGTCCATCACGACTTAATGTCATTGCCTGAAATATACAAATAGATATTTATATATGAATGATGTGTATATAGGCAAAAAGTATTCAAAACTGGCACTCTGCATATTCAGAATTTTATGTACACCTAAAAACAACACTGAGTCTCACTTTGTAAATTTTGTAAATGTTTGAAAGCAATAAGTAAGTCATTTCATAAAAGCATCAAGTATAAAAGGACTTGTTACGATTTTAAACACAAACTAATTGAGGGCCAGGTCAATTGTTTTATTGTTAGACAATACAAGTGCTCTAAGTACAATGTATAAGTGAAAGCACATCTTGTTTCCATTTTATTATTATTCATAACTTATTATTTTTTGTTCATTATTTAATTGGGTTTAAGGTCATACCAACAATAATTGACCATTTACTACAGCTAGCTCACCTAATCTAGCTTTCCTGGACCTTAGTCTATAACCAGTACTCACCTACATTTCCATAAGGACAAAAAGTTTTATATATACTATATTGATGGGCAAAAATTGGGCTTTCTACATATAACAAGAGCATTCCAAAAGGCACAGCAAAATAAGGCAGTAAATTATGCACATAAAATGCACTGTGCTTTGTTTTATAAAGACAATAAGAAAAGGGGAATAACCCAAAACTTGCACAAGCTGGAGTTATGGTTCTTGTGCACAGTATATTCATTAGTAACAATGTACAGTCATGTATAACAAGTTTCAAATGATTCCATTATTGAGTGAAAAACTTATGCTCCAGCAAAAAGCCCTATGTCTGCCCAAATACCAACCCCCACAACTGATCCCATAATACCCCCATCTTTGTCAGAAATATAAAAATCATCCCATTTTTAAGTGACAAACTTATGCTCCAAACAAAAGAGCACCATGTCTGCCCAGACATCCTCCCACCATGGCTGATCCCATAATACCTCCCATTTGGTCTGACATATAAAAATCAATCTCTGTTCTATCTTACCTGTATATTATCTTTATGTTTGATATGTTTCTGTAATTTACCATTTACACTAAAGTTACATACAAGTCCACTATCAAATTTAATCATCACAAATGTTTCACGTGACATACATATCAAGTTAGCAGTCAGTGACTCACCACCTGGAGAGTCTAGTGACCTTAGTAAGTCACCATTCAATGTATGTACAAGGCAAGGTCCATCTGAAAAATAGCAATCAATTCATAGTTAAATATGTAAAACAACAAGTTTAATAACATCAAAAATATCAACGACAAATTTAGCGTGGATCAGGGGTCAAGGGTTGTGTTAAAGATGCTTCATGGGAGTTTGAAACCATTATGGATGAAGACAATGTGATCTGAATAGTTTGATTGCTACTACAACTTTCTTTGACAAAATGTCATTTGCAACTCCACTATATTTACTGATACCACTTTCTTGATTCTTTACAAACTGCACCTTTCAAAAATTTTATGTCAATGGAAGCCCATTTCATACACTCCTATTACAAAACCTTATATTACAATACCAAACATATTTTAGCTAGCTCAGTTGATAGCATGCAAGTCTACTGATCGAGGGGTTGTGGGTTTGATTCCCGTCAACAGCTATATCCAGAGATTTAGCCTTTCCAGTAACAGTGAGTAGGTTGACTGACCGTCTTGATATGACCTATACAATGTGTTGCTATAGCATAGGACCCCCCTCCAAAAAAAAAAAAAAAAAAAAAAAAAACGAACAAAAAACCAATGTAGTATTTACCATGAGATCCACTTATAACCATTCCTAATTCAGCTAACACACATACACTAGATACCTCTGCTTTATGTCCTGTTAATGTAGCTTTAGGTGTAGGATATTCTATACCTAGATAATTACAAGATATAGTTAGAACTATTGTACTAATATATTGTCATATAAAATCTCACTGTTTTATTTTTGGTCAATCCATGGTAAACACTGCATGAATGCCTAGATAGGTCTCAAACTTACATGTATAACTCCTTACAACATTTGGTGTCTCACAGGTAAGTGATGACACTTCACCAACAGAGCTAAGTAAAGTTTGAATCTATTTATAATAGTTTCACTCATTAAAATACATTTTACATGTAGCTTGGTTGTGAAATTACAACTTACAATTTAGATCAATCTCTAATAAGCCTAATTTTGTCATTTTTACCTATAAGGATTAGGTTTCTTTCTCAAGGAAAGTATCAGGTGAGTTTTGGATGAGATTTTAACACAGTCTATCCATTGATAACAAGTCTTAAATCATAATTGTATAGCGGCATTTGCAACTTAGATCTTGGCTACATTTAATGTGATATACAATTTACTTAGACATTTGGTGAGTTTGATAGTCTCAATTGCATAACAATGACAGAAGAAGGAAGCTAATTCTAAAGCCCCACAAAATTGAATTACAACTCTCAAGTATTACATTTCAAGTCATAGCAGAGAACATGCATACCCAGAGAAAAGGCATACCAAGTTCCAATACTATCTAAATAAAATATGACAAAGATAGCCACAAAAAATGATTTACCTATACATCCAAAACAAAATACATTGTATTGCATGGTCATTTGACAGAAAAAGTAACAAAGTCATCAGGTATACTTACTACCATTATCACCAATGATAGCTTGGTTTCTAGATGTAAACATCCATACCATTACAGTACAATCTTTAGATCCAGTAACTATATAACAATCTTGATTTAAATTACATTCTGAACGTGTAATCACTGTCACTACATCAAAATGTCCATATACTACCTGCAGAATCTTAGCTGAAAAAAGGAAATATTCAAATGATAATTTTCTTCTACAAAACTATTATGATAATGAGTTGACTTACTTGTTTAGCTGGCAAGTCCATTGATTGTGGGCTTTTGGGTTCGATTCCCAGGCAGGGCATACTTTTGTGGAGTTTGATCATGAAAGATTTCTATGACCATTTTCCCTCTTCCCACTCATTCTTAATCACGTAGGGAAGTTGTCAGTCACTGACGGAAGAATGCCCCTAGTAGATAGTTAACAGCGGAATAAAGAGATTTAGGCTTTCCTGAAAAGTTAGATGTTCACAAAAACCTTACAATCTGCTTTTCCTAGGCATAGACAAAAGACATAAATGTGATAATACAAAAATACAAACCTGAATCAGATTGGTAAAGACGGAAACTTTTATCCCAATATCCACAGGCAAATATAAATCTATTATCTGCTGTAGTAACAAAATGGGAATGACCAACTTTTAAACGTTGATCAAAATTGTCACCAAGGTTACGTCTTTGTAAACCTGTGTTCATGACTGAAAATATATCATCAAAATTAAGAATAAAATATAAACAGCTATGCATGTAAAAACCCTGAAACTCATAGAAATTCTATTTAAAACAAAATTAAAGTATTCTTTTCTTAAAGTAAATGAGAATGTTTTTATGCTTAATATGCTGAAATTAATAGGATGAACATAAAAAGTAGGACAAGTGTAATATATGTAACAATTACTGGGTCCAAACCAGATGCAAAGCTTAACGTAAAAGCTGCTTATAACTTTATAGTTAGATGCTATAAAGGTCTTCTTCAATAAATATAGGGACAGCTTTATACTTTTATTAGTATTGTATAATGAGACTTTACCATGATAATTTATTTTGTTAAAGTCACATGTGATTACAAATCAGATATACCACTCTGAGATTTATATAATGCACAAATCATTCACTTGAAATACATGGTCTGATTATAATCAACCAGTGTTCACAACTTTATCTTCATAACATATCAGTGACATCACAGACAAGCCAAGTTTTGCTAATCCCAATGAGGGAGATTTGTTTGTGACACACATTACACTATTAGCAACACATAGTTTGCAATTCATGACACACATTTCACTATTTGCGACACATATTTCACTATTAGTGACTTAGACATACCAACATCTGAAAACAACTTAAATCAATTATCAATAAGAGAGCCCCACATATGATGAGATATGATGCATGATGTAAAGATGTTCACTTACCTAGAAGTTGATCCATGGCTAAAGGTAAGTTAGGCTGAGTATCCTTGGCATCTTTATTTTCTGGTGTTGATCCTAAACTAGTTGGTGTTCCTTGATCTACAACAAATATGATAATACAAAATTTATACATGTACAGGCACGGCCTATTGGTTGAAAAGACATGCAATTCAGGGATTTAGTTAATTTTGTAGAGGCTGTATATTTACACAATTAAATCTCCCATTTTGCCAATGTCTGCTTCATTTCACAAAAATTGTCCATTGCCAGTTTTTGTCATACCTTCCCACAATGCAAAGTATGGTAAGCACAGGAACCAGAAGTGTTCCAAACGTGCAATTATAGTTTGAATAAATGAGGGTATGTTATTTCCCTTTAAAGTTGGAAGCCATCAAAGGGTGGTAACTGGAAAACTAAAACATCAACACTCAGTTCAGTTTGGACAGTATGCAGAAATTAATCTGCCAAAACTTACGCGATACCATAAAGTGGTAAAGACATTTGCCTTTTCCATATACAAATGTAATTAAATGTTTAAACTGATTTTGTTTCTCCAATTCAAGAGAAATGTACTATTTGTTTTTTCTCAAGTGAAAAAACATGAATAATTTGATTGACAAGTTAAGGGAAACTATTCCAATGCTTGTTAATTGAAATGGAAACTAGTACAATTAAAATAAGTTTTATCATTATGAAAAACTACTAGTATACTTACGTTGATAGTTAGTGTTCCATTTATTGATAGAGAAATGATGATTACATGTGATAGCTGTTACCGCGGGTACAGGTACTGCTGGGTGAGTGTTTGCTGATACATGACATACAGGTGAATTAGATAAAAACTTCATTATCATACAAACATCATCTTGTACACTAGTAAACATCATTGGTGACTGAAATAATATAATACAATATTGTTATCACATTTATTTATATAGGTTCTGTGCATAGAGTTGTATTGGAATACTTGCATCATTTTTTTCTGGGGGAAACATTTGCCAGGATTGAACAATAGCCCTGTTACACTTATTAGTTCTTAACCGTATCTAACTCTTACTGCTTCAGTAATTTTGCCTTGACCCAATAGTTGAAGGTCAAGGACTAGCGAAAAATGATTGGGGCCTAGCTCAGTTAGTTATAAGGGTTGTCATTTTAGCTAGGTTCTAACATTATTAGGGATGTGTGTTATAGTCAAATGGGAGACCAGAACAACCAGTGTTTATGACAATAGTCAATTTACTGTAAACATTGTTTCTGTTAAATCAATTACTTCTAGCATGCACTGGAAGTCAGCATTCAAATTTTAAAACATACATTTCTATACATGGTATAGGTAGTTCATGATATATTAAGACAAATTTAAACTATATTCCATGTAAACAATGTTATCCTAAACAAGCTATACACTGCCCACAAAAAAGTTCCTTCACAATACAATTAATTGAATAGCTACAATTTCCAAGTTCAGTTTTGATGAATAATTATATTGTTGTTTATTTTGTTCATTATTAATGCAATGAACGAAAGCAGAATTTCTCCTGGTACAGTTTTGAGTTGCAGCAAAAGTTATCTATCAGCCTCCAAAACTGGCTAATGTATCTCAATGAACTAATATCAAGTTTGAAATATTTTTGTAATTTCATATCCATAAGAAAAATGTACTGATTTCAAAAAGCAAAGTTAAACTCACTAACTAAGTCTTGATTATAAAGGATTTTACATTTTTATAAAAATTCAATTGAGTACAATATAAATTGTAAATGTGTGATGGAACTTTTGGAGGCAGTGTATATACATGTATATAATAATTATGTTTGTGTAAGATGGAAATGTCTTTTAAAGGTGAATAGGGTAAAACCTTCTTGTACTATAGGGATATAAAGATTCTTATTCTATCCAAATACATGTACTTGAAAGCCTCTGAGTACGAGAATGAGGAGAAAAGTGGGGTTCTTGGGTTATAAATAGCTCCTGTAGAAAGGGTGGAAATGTTCAGACATTGACTCATTACCAAGAAAAAAAACCCAAAAATATAGAAAAAATTATAATTGTTATACATGTAACAAATATACACCTGATACCAGAGTAAAGTACTATATACATTATTGATAAATTCGATTTCTCATAACAATAAGTAGAAACAAACAAAAGCAATCAATGACAAAAAATAATCAATGAAATATATGACCATAGAAACTAAGTTTATTTACCAACACAGTAAAGTTCTACAAATAAAATCATCAAATGTAATAGTCAAATTATTTTGATACAGGGAAGTTTAAGATCTCAAATAAAAAAATGGACTTTATATAATTTGTCAATTAGCAATAAACAAATTGGGTTTTATAATGAACTTTACAGTACTTGAAAACTCCAGCTGACACCTACGACTGAGCAAACATAAAATCTAGAGACTTAATTTAAATCTTAGTATAAGACTTACAGATGAAACCACATGTCAAATATGGTATTTCTATTATTGTACAAGGCTTCAGGTAGGCTTCATAATATATTTTTTTAGATTTCTTCATAATTCTGGTCAATCTCTTGACCTTTGGCAGAGTGAATTTTACTGCAGATAAACTTCATTCAGGTCCCAAATATATATATATATATATACCTAATAGAGCTTAGCTAGCTCTGGGCTAATTAGTTGCAGACATTTTTAGGTCAAGGGAGTCAATTTGGACTAAAACAGAGTAATATTATTGTACATTGAATCACTAGATAATGCTTCAAGTCAAAATATGATACTTCCAGGTCTTGCTGTTCCAGACAGATGGAAGTTGAAAACATAACTTGTCACATACATACACATACTGACTCATAATGTATAAAGAGGGGCTTAGAGATGAACTACATAATATAGTTTCCTAGAAACATAAGTATAGAGCAGAAATATTTCCAAATAAAAGTGTTATCTTGAATAAAATTTACATCCATAAATCAAATGAACACAAATAAAAGTAAATAAATTAAATATTAACTTAACAAAACCAGGAGTAATTTATCATGCTGCACATTTAACTTTCCAACACAAATGTTCAATGGAGCTGGAGGCAATTTTTTTCTCTATACATACTGTATACGTCTTTATATTGGCGGGTGCAAATATTGGCGTTTTTTCGATGTTTTTATATTGGCGGGGTCAATATTTGGCGGTTGATGGCTGACCGCCAATATTAACCCATGCTAGTTGTCTGAACCGCCAAAATTAACCCATGCTCGTCGTCTTAGCCGCCAAAATTAAAACGCAAAAACTATTTGTTTTGAAGGGAGGTAACTCCGAGCATCAATTTCTCGTGATATGGAATTATTGATACTGATTGATGCTTTTAAATCAAGAACAGGGCCAATAAATCATAGTAAGACAGTGAGAGTAGCCTTACTTACACAATATTTTGGCGGTGTTTTATTTTGGCGTTGTTTTATATTGGCGCGGTCAATATTTGGCGGTGTTTAATATTGGGTGGCTAATATTTGGCGGTTCCGACATCGACCGCCAAAACCACCAAAATAAAATGGGCGCCAATATTAAGACGTATACAGTACTATAATAAGGCAAACTTTTGTCTGGTATAAGTGTATCGACCCAGTCAGTTGGAGAGCTTACTGCCCATGAAGAGACTTAGATCTTCAGTACATGTACTAAGTTATCAAAAATTACTCAGTAAATACCAGAGCCATTGGCTGACAACTGTCCTATATGATACAGGTGTTGAGTATTTTACTATTTTATGTCCAAACATGACAAAGGTATGTCCAGACCAGCAATCAAACCCATTACTTCGAACTGCCATCATCTGGGTAGTTGCCCACACTACCTACTATGCTTTTACTGAGATGTCAGTCAGTAATACACAATATAATCAGTATAATGCTAAATAAATTAACTAAAAAGTCACCAAAATATTTAGTGAATCTACCAAGTGCATATTAATTGTAATCTATAAAATACTGTTACAGCTGTTACATATTGACCTGAGACAAGAAATGCAAAAACAATCTACATGTATAACTGACATTTTATGAGTGAAGTACTGTCTCAGGTCATTATGAACAAGCTATAACCAAAAGTTGTGTTGATAAGATCAAAGAGTAGAGAACTAAGACCAAAGTAAAGAGAAAGATAAACTAGAAATTATACTTTAATTACAATATATAACTTATTAATAGTCCCTATAGCCAAATTAACTGTATACTACAAGAATTGACTCAAAGAAAATTATGTGTTTGATGTGAATTCATCCAATGTGGTATGACATCGCAATACGTTGTTTAGAATGTTGAACCAATAACAAATCTGTGGTCATTTGCACAAAAACTCTTAAGATAAAAATCATCACAAGTTTAAAGCAGGTAACATTCATATGATTTCAAAAAATTTATAGTTATCCTGATGAAGGTGATGACCTCTGAAACGCATTGGTAACTATATAATATATTTCAAAAACTGTATGTGTTGTTGTTGTTTTATAGTCATTTTATAATATGATTTTCAAATCCAAATGATCTTCAATTATTAATTAAACATTTAATTAATAATTCTATGACACAATTATATCTGTATATAATATATGGTTTTATGGATTTTTAATGGAGAAGTTCTTTATAAAGCCAATTCTTGTAGAAGACAAGGTATAATATAATATACATGTGAACTTGTATATAAGATTGTATATAACTTTGACTCATGACATAGACTCATAAGTTAAATAAAATCATGGTTACAATAAGATGAAAGGTACCAATGTTTTTCTTATAAAAAAATAACAACAATTAAATTAGTGTTTATTACAGAATCTGCTAGCTTGAGTCAAGTATAAAAATGAACCAATAAATCTTGATAGACCAAGAATGGATACCAAGCAAAATGATTATCAAATGAATGGCAAAAAACATAGTCAAGTATGGACGCATTAAAGTAAGAGTTAATGAAAATCCAAGCTATGATAATAATGAAATAATTTGCAAACCAAGCTAAATAATGAGATAATGAACGGTTACAAAAAATATAACGCATGAATTCCAAACAGTTAATGTTATTAAAATAATTGTTTCAAAGCAATAAATATTCATGAAATATCGATTCCTATCAATTAATATATAGTAACAAATGTATTAATCATACATTATAGATTCCAAGCAAAAAACATTCATAAACCATGGATTCCAAACAATAAATAATCATAAACCATGGATTCCAAGCAATAAATATTCATAAACTGGATTCAAAGCAATAAATATTCATAAACCATGGATTCCAAACAATAAATATTCATAAACCATGGATTCAAAGCAATAAATATTCATAAACCATGGATTCCGAACAATAAATATTCATAAACCATGGATTCAAAGCAATAAATATTCATAAACCATGGATTCCAAACAATAAATATTCATAAACCATAGATTCCAAGCAATAAATATTCATTTACCATGGATTCAAAGCAATAAATATTCATTTACCATGGATTCCAAGCAATAAATATTCATAAAATATAAATTCATAAGCATTAAATTTTGGTGAAGTTTGATATATTCCAAGCTGTTAAGAGTCACCCATCACATTATATTTTACTGAGAAAAAAATCAGCATGACCATCAATGACAAAAATGTCACAAGTTCACATGTATATATAAATATAATGTTATAAATTAAAAGCTAAAGAATGATTATACAGCTAATATTAAAACTAAAGGACCTTCTTTAATATGCTCCTATTCTCTTTGCTATAATTTTGGGTCAACTGTAAAATGATTAAATAATGATTACAATGATAATACAATATATGTTAAATAAAAATAAATACATGATGCAAAAGGCATACCATATATACAACGTATCTGGGTGATTAGTGAAAAATAAATGTTTTGTACACAGGAGGCTATCAAAAAACTCGTAAAATATTCGGTAAATGTGCTTTGTTTGACATTACAATGAGAAAAATGTCATGAACCCTCCCCCCTCAAAACCTCAAAAAATAAGCCTAAACATGATAGAATTCAAGAATTTTGAATTCCATCAGCACCCCCCTCCAAAGACAGATTTTGAATTGGTCAATATCCAAGCTTGTAAATACATAGATTTAAATAACAACACTGCCCTCCAAAAGTTCCTTCATGCTTTCACAATGCACTAAATTGAATTTCAAAAAAGTGTAAAAGCATTGTATATTAATAAAGGATTTTTTATATTACTTTTTTTAAATCGGTACTTTCTTTCTTTTGAATATGAAGTTACATAAGTATCTCAAACCTGATATTGGTTCATTGAGATAATTTGGCCATATTTTTGGAGGCTCACAAATAACTTTTGCTTTATCTTACAAATTGTGACAATTAAAGTTTGTATCCATAGCACGAATAATGAATAAATAATGAATAAGAAATTTTTGAGGGAAGTGTTTAGTCACAGGAAACCTATTGCAGATTAGAAATGAAGATCAACTAATGTAAATAACTTACAAAAAGATGCAAAAGAGGATAATATGTAGACATGTTAATATGTTAACAGAAAGAAAAAACTATGTAGAAGTTGGAACAAGCAATTATATGGTTATATAGATGTATGCATAAATGATAAAATAAGTGTAACATTATAGAGTAAAACAGTAAAAACTATTTGGCAATCAATACAGTGCCATACAAAATTACCTTTACACTTTTAATTAAAGAAGCTGGTTTTTCCATTAACACAATTATATCTTATTTTAGATGTATTTATGTATTGGTAAAGTTGTAACAGACCACAACATTTGAAAGAAGAGTAAAGATACTTTATACAACTGTAATTGTTATACATGTACATGTAACTGAATATATGTTTTTAATCTATCAAGAATTGGTAAAAATTTAAATACAAATCATACATTTACAAAAGTCTAAAGGTAATTATGGATGGCTCTGTAGAATCGGCATCTATGAACAGATAAACTCAACTTTACTAATGCATGATGGTTAAATCAGCAGGACTCTGGCTTGTATGCAGACAGATATTAGTCAAGAGTCAAATCAATACAATAATTGATTGCAAAGACAACATTTGCATGCAAAGCATGAACTTACTGCAGCGTTTGTCATTCATTATCAAAGAAAGTTGCCCAGCTGGACAACTTACTATAAATTTTGCTTGCCTGAACCAAATAAAGTTTGTCTGGGGCAATAGGATAGCATTTAATGTCGGGCCCTGAACTGGCCTAATGACACTAAAGCATGATCGTTTAGAATAGCTCTCACTATGCTCTGAACAGAAACTGTTGAGCTATAATTAAGTAATTAAGACATGTACATAATTGATTTTATTGTTATATAAGAAAATACAGACATGTTAAAATGTATGTTATGTAAGAGAAAGAACATAGAAGATGCATTCATTCCATGATATACATTGTATGTTAAATATACATGTATAATTAAATTCAAGGAGTATTATAATAGATGATGTACTTACCAAATGCATGACAGAACTTCTAGGTGGGTGGGGTTCTGTTAACAACTGTGTTGGTGTTTGACCAAAACTGCGTATTTGGTTTTCAATGGCCTACAAACATAACATAAGAGACAAGAATGATGCTTACTTACACTTAAAACCTACATGTATATAGTGCAAGACAGTTAAATTTTCATTACATGAAATAGTATGTAATATTATGTAGTGTGAGGTGCTATAGATTGAATTTCAACAATTTTTTAGTCAATTCATTCACTGTCTGTGGACAGGCCTACAACTCTGGACGATTGCTTTTAATCTAGTACTAATAACATATCCTCACCAGGGATCAACAACTGTCCTTCAAGATACAAAGGTAGAAATGAAAATGACTGCATGAGGGTCCTTCTGAAAATGGAACATGTTACCCCTGGAATCATAATCAGAAGCACTACTCACTAGACTGACATTTATTTATTTTATTTTGTTGGGTTTAATGCAGTAGCAACACATTGTTTAGGTCAAATAAAAGTGTCCAGCACACCAAACCTAGCTTTCCTGGAACCTTGTCTATAACCAGTACTCACATACCCTACCACAAGGCCGGAAACTTCTCCATATACCTAATTAATGGAGTAAAATTGACATTATTGTCAAATTTTCATGAAAGGGTATAACCTCCCCATGTAGGATTCAAACCCGTACCTCCTTCAGGACACGAGATTCCAAATCCCGGCACGCTACCAACTGCACCACTGACCCGGATTTTCAAGATACAGAGGTAGGCATGAAAATGACTGCATGTGGGTCCTTCAGAAAATGGAACAAGTCACTCCTGGAGTCTTAATCACAAGCACTACTCACTAGGCTGACAGGAATTGAAAAATGGCATATTTCATAATGTAATTACAATAATAATAGATCATTTTCTATAAAGCATTGTATGTAAAGTTATTTCATATACTATACAGTCATCTATTTAAAAGCCTATCCTGACACAAAATTTTACCTCTTTCATAACAGGGTCTGTCATAGATTCTAAGTTAACACTACCTTCATATGTAAGATAATAAAATACATTGGTAGCTCTGATAGCCTCTGGTCCTGAAATACAAACATACAATGTACAAGTTAGTAAATATCATACTACTTGATAAATATCTAATATAATACATGGCTCTAAGTTCAAAATCTTCCAAATCCTGAATTTTAATATTTCAAGAGCTTTTACGCAGAAAAAGGTCCCATTACATAGTAAAAACAAACAATTCTGAACTTTGGAACCTTAGAATGGTTTTACAATTCCTTCCATTGAAAACAAGTACATGTAATGTAGAATCTATAGCAAACTGTTTGCAAAAAACCATTGAACGTAGACATTTTTGCCCATGAACCAAGGTAACAGGCAATACAAGCAGTAAAGTCACAACATCAATGTTTGACTGCTTATATGCTCATCATTTCTTAACTAAGTATAATACATATAACATAAATGTACCCATTTTAATAAATTAAAGCATACTTACAGTTACTTTTGGTAACTGTAATTTCAGTCATGCAGTGCAAAAACTGTAAAATGCCCTTCCGGACTCACTAAAGTGTGCTCAACCTCTTAATATTTTAAGAAGAAGTAAAAATCCACTTGTTTCTTAATTACTATGATCACCTAATTGACCACTAATCCTTGGTTTTCATTAGCACTTATTATATTTTTTATTTTTTTTTATTTAAGAAATAACTTACAGTTGTCTATATTTTGTTGTCTAATAAAATATAGGCACGAGTTGTGATGCGCGTATGATTAAATCACGAGTGCTTTAGCACGAGTGATTTAATTAGCGCATCAAACGAGAGCCTATATTTTATTAGACAACAAAATATAGACAACTGTAAGTTATTTCGATTCTAACATCGTAAAATACATCCGTAGAAAAGATATATTTATAGAACTATTTTTAACTGTCAGAAACGTCATGCTGTTGAAATCCACCCCAGTGCAAAGGCCGAAAATTGCATTTATTTACACAATTCTCACAGATAGGTGTTTCTTATTCCGAACAAAAATATTAAAATCTTAATTATAGAATAGAAACCAAATTGTAAAAGTCAACCCTTATAAACTTGGGCACCATTTTCGGCTTTGCGCATTTACTGTGGGGAGTAAAATTTCAACAGCCATCACGAGCTATATTTTGTTGAATAATAAAGCATAGATGACGTCACATTAAATAAAGAGTGAAAACGCGCGTGTCTATGTTAGAATTTAGCATCTTTTAACCAATTACATACATAATCATACATATGATTGTGAAGAGCTTTTGAACATGTATTCAATACAAAAGAGAGCTATACAAATATGGTAAATAATGATTACAATTATACCTCTCTGTTTATAACCAAATATAAGATCTATCCAATGATGTAACTGACATGATACAAACTCTGATTCTAAGGCCTGAAATACAAAAAATCAAGTTTTATGATAAATGTGTTAATAACATACATTGTACATTACATATTACAGTAATATACCACTTTTAGGACCAGCAACATTGATGATCATAAGAGTGGAATGGTCTTAATATAAGAACCTTTTCTACTCAAATTAATGGCATTTTTGCGATAACCAATGTGATCTTTATAGCAAAAATTTACAGTACATGAATTCACAAGACTATACAATTTTTTTCAGTCTCATGTATTTAATAATCTAAAACATTGAGATAGCAGTTCTCTCTATTGCTTTTCCAACCAGATCTATAAGCTCACTTCCCAAAATTAAAATGCCAATACAATACAACTTCTCTCGAACAACACCAATTGGAAGGGACTTAAGTGTGTTGATGAATAGAGGTTGTTGCTCTGCAGAGGTTAAATTCAATTAATATTATGCCAATATTAAATACTTTTCCAAACAGCCTCGTATATATTAAAGCAGACTTCAAACCACACTTAAATTTTTTTTGAACTTTTTAATTTGCTGGTTGAACCAAAACTTACCATTCTATTTATTCTAACGAAATCTTCAGGACTTTTAGCCCATTTAGGTAATACAACATCAGTGACTTTATCACCTTCATCTAATTTACCAAAATTAAAATTATTACTGTTTACAAACATCTCTGGTAGTGCGAAAAACTCTGGTATCAATTCCTGAAAATATTAAGGTAAGAACTTCACATGAGTACATGTAGTCAGAAATAATTTTTTTAAATTTCATCAAAAGAATTGTTCTGTTATATGTAAATCTAAGAAGGCACGTAAAGAGAATCAAATAGTCATTTTTTTAGAATGGGTCATTCCTGGACTATGATGATTTAAACTGTAATCAAGGTTAAGGTTTATAAGCCGTAACTTAAGTTATAGCAGTTCAACAGTAAATCTTCATTTACAACACTTATCTCCCTTACTTCAAGATTGACCAATAACTGAATTAATGATGGCTAGCTGTGTACATAAGAGACTGATAGACCTAATTCAGAACTCCAATTGATGAGTTTTTCCATCTGCACACAGGCAGTACAAACAAAAAGTTTTACACATTATTGCCGAAAAGCACAAGACACAAACTAAATCCTTTTGTTCTTTGTACTAATCTTTTCATTGTAACCATAAAAACTTGTTACTGGTAGTACTGTAGGGGAAAAACAAATATTTGAATTCCTGATATAGTTTATTGGGCAAGTACAAAAAGAGCACAGTTCAATCAGACAAAATATATTTAAAGAGTTATCTCCCCTCACCTTAACATCTGATGTATCTCTCTGACAATTCTTCCATGCCTGAGTTATAGAATGAAATGTTCTATCTGCATGATCAAATTTACCACCTTGTAAATTTAAGAACATTGTTGTAAATGGTTCCTGAAATAAAATGAAATAAAGTGTATAGGAAATGAAGCTTACAAAAATATCGATTTTGGATACAGTGTCAGCTGAACCTGTCCACCAATGGCAAGCATCCATTTCGTAAGACCTATTGATTTTATTTTTCTAAAGAGTGAAAGTAAAGCATCATTGTTTGGATGTATCTCCAGTTCAAATTTGTCTGTAGATATTATCATAGTAAGTTATATAACTTTAAAATATTTCATAAAAATTCTGATTATTTCTTACATACTTTCTAGTGTGTTCTATACACTTTACCGCTATCTGTATCATCTAGCATTTAAATTTGTTGTAGGTTTTCATCATAAACTTGCTACAATGACTTGCTTCAGTATCACATTTTTTATGTATATTAGCTTTGCTTAAAGATAAGCAGTGAAAAATGAAAAGTATTTGAGTGTTTGATAAAATAATTAATTACATATATCGAAGAATCTGAATTTGAATACTTTTTTCACAACTATTAGTATTTACAGAGATATACACAAATATAAAATATCTGAAAGTAATCATGCTATTGTCCCACTCTAATGTCAACAATCAAAGTAAAGATAACTATTTCTTACCACTCTTATCAACCAGTTCAATGTGAAAGCAGCTGTAGAATAATGTGTACCATAATGAAATGGAGGGATTTGATCATGTTCCCAGGAATTATAACGTTCTTCAAAGAATTCCTTTCTGGATGGATTCAATGCACCTATTGGCTAGAAAATAGAAAATGAAAACATTTGATATTAGACTTGATGAGTGTTACTTGTAGTTGGTATCATACAGGCACATACAGGCAAAGATATTATAATAAAATCGGTAATTTTAAACAAAGGAGATGACAGCTAGAACTGGAAACTTGGCAAGAACAGTAGCTTTACATTTTACCCAAGGACCAAAGGAGAGCAGCCCTCAATGGTTTTAACAACTAGAGCAATATAAATATCACACTTCTGTTACAATAACATATTTTGTTAACCCTCTAAATAGCATTACTAGGAAAATGCTTCAGATGGACCTAACATGTTAGCATGTTATGGTACCATATATAACATCATCCATTCATAATAAATTCACATATACTACCCTCAAAAAGTTTCTTCACAGTACAATTAATAACATTGTTATTGCTTCCAAGTGAAAGTTTAAAGAATCATAAGTTTTACTATTTATTTTATTCATAATTTATACAGTGGAAACAACATTTTATAGGTGTATTTCAATTTTCAATTGCAGCAACAGCCTCAAAAACTATAGTCAATGTATGTGTCTCAATGAACAAATATCAAGTTAGAAATATTTTTGTAATTTCATTTCCATAAGAAAAATGTACTAATTTCAAAAAGAAAAAGTTAAAAACAAGTATCAAACACCGATTTGTTACAAGGTTTTGAAATTCCAGTCAGCGCAATGTAAATAGTGAATGTGTGGAAGAACATTTGGAGGATTGGGTATATTGACTGTAAACAAAATAAAGCACATGTATACATACCTTAGATAGATCCCTGAAGTTGTTAGGTTGACTGAGATCTAATTCATCTGTATCATAATTTACTATAACCCATGGAAATACAGGATATTGATTTAAATCATTATATGTACGACCTGTAATAGAAAATAACATACATCATGTATTAGTATCAGGAATAGACTGATCATTGATGTTTCGTTACATATTCATGGTCACATCGAATTCATTAATTTATCTAACAGCCTCAAAAACTATAGTCAATGTATCTCAATGAACCAATTTGCTGAGCCATATAGATATGTTCTTTGTAAGCCTAAAATGCTTTTATATAAATTGTACACAAAACTAGAATTCCAGCTCACAGTGTTCGACCCTTCAATCTTTTACTGTACCAACTCAAAATTTTGAAATCCTAAATAGGCATAGGACTAAAAAAGCATATACAGTGTATAAGTTTTTCACATTTTTTCATTTTTAAAGCAAAATAAGTTTTTGTTGTTTGGTGCATTCACATGTTTGGCTGACATTGATATAATTATTTTTCTTTTATTTTAAGTTGATTTCAAATGTAATTGGTACTCTAATCTATATTGATATTTGTTGCTATGTACTAGTTTGTTGTATGTATAAGAGCAATTGATCTGAAATCAAGATCATGATTATTTACCTTCATTGTGACACTTGCAATGTCTGACCCTAGACTTCTGCTAGAAGTTGTGCACATATTTTATGTACATGTATGTTAGCACATACTATTTTACATTATTAATACGACTAGCAGACCTGCCAACAATCAATACATGTATATCATACAATATTTACTTACCAGCAATAGTGTTAAGGTACATAAGATAATCAAAGTTAGAGATTTCACGTCTTTGCCATTTCTGTGTCATTGTAGACATCTTATATAATTGTTTACCTGACGCAGAAGACATACGTCTGAAATATAGTATATAAAATGATAAATTTTTAGATCATTCCATATTCAATCAATCACTTGAAATAACAGCCAAATTGGCAATCAACAAGAGCAGTCCACAGACAGCACGCTCGACTACACAAGGTATTCATGTTAACAACAGCAACAACTAGTCAAAATTCATCCAAGAGTTATGCAACTTGGTACATGACCTCCAATGGTAACCCTGTAGACATGTGTGAAGTTTCAAGCGAATCCTTTAGTAGTTTAAAAGATAAAAACTTAACCAAGAAATGTTACACAGATGCTGATACAACCCCATGCACAACTGAGTAGGATAGTCCAACTTTTCTCCAAATAGTTGAGGTAAAAATGAGACAACATGTATACGAATATATTATTGATGATTGTAGTGAATGTTTAGATGCTTAAATATTTTATATTAGAATCTGGTCAAGAAAATTGAGCAATGGAATAAAATGTCCACATATCAGTTTACATAAATTTCAGTTAGGCAAAAAAATAATATTCTAAATCTAGTTGTACAAGTGTTGGATCACTAATACTTTTTATTGGGACCAAATGTGACAGATCAATACAAATTTATTTTAGCTCGATTGTGAAAGAAGTTCTTACAACTTAGATGAATCACGTTCGAGTCCCCTTTCTGGTCTCCCAGTACTGAGCTAGTTGGATAAAGTTTCTTGCTCAGGGAAACAACACAGTATGTTTTGAATGGGATTCTAACCAACGCTCAGCTGGCTATCCAATGATTACCAGTCCAACTTCATAACTGCTCTGCAACACCCATGACATAGGCCAAAGTAGTGACAATGCATAAATTATTGAATAGTAAGTCTTCGGCCCTGACATAAAAAGAATAGAACCAACCTTGATTGACCAAGACCATATTTAACACCAACACCAACTCTTGGTAAAGCATTAATCACTTTCTTTACAGTAGCATGATCAGGAAATGCAAACATAATGGCCGCTGAAAATGAAAGATATTTATTGTTTATCTTTGAAATAATAATTTTCTAAACTTGCTGAATGTCTTCCACATCAGCCATTCCTATATTATTTGTGCATTTCCAATCTATGAAAATGTGAAAAATCATACCTCTTCAATTTGCTCAAAAGTTAGATTTTCTTGAAGACAAATTTATATCTTTTAAGATATGAAAGAGTTTCTCATAAACTCTCAACCGTTAATTTTCAATGCCAACTTGTGAAGTTGGATCTAATTGCTTTGGTAACGGAGGTTAAATGCTTTATCGACTGGTAAATTATGGAGCTACTGAATCCATATTCAATTATAATCTGTTTAAATCTACTAAAAAATAATGTCAATTGACTTACAATGTAGTTACAAAATTCTTTCCAGTACATATGTTGGATGAAATGTCACAAAGTAACAGCATATCAAAACTAAATAAATCGGTCTCACTTGGTTCTAATTCACTTTTTATTCAAACGATACTTAATACAAGAAAACATATCAGAAAACAGAACAATTGGTGTTCAATAACTTATCAAGTCTTCGTTCGTTCAAAAAAGCCACTTTAAGTTAAAATTGCAAGTTCCTTTAGGAATAAGTTGCCTGTATTGAATGTTGTCAAATTGTAACGGAAGTTAATCACAAAAGTCTAGAATGATTTCGAAACATAAATAATTCATGCTTATACCCTAAAACGCTTGAAAATCTTGTGAATGCTTAAATTATCAATCCTCATACCCCCCCCCCCCCAAAAAAATAATAATAAGACAGCAGCAGGTTTATTACAAATAAACAAAAACGTTAGATTCATTTACATGAATAAAATTGTATTTAATATGAAGTCATTAGAATGAAGTCACCAGGGATATCCTTAAACAGAAAAAATAGTTAATAAATGTCTGTCTATACATATATACATATGTGTACATCCAGTATGCAATCATACACTTTCTAAAGCAATTTACAATACCACGAGGCTTGATTAAGTTTAAGTTTTATGAAAAAGGCTAGATGTAGTCCACAAAATATAATGTGACGGATTATTGGACCAATGCAATGTTGTAATTGATAGCTAGTTTTATTTTACATTTCTCTTTACAACAGGTGGTTGAGTAGACAAAACACATAAATTATTTCAATCATTGTATAATTAGTGATGACCAGTTTCTACAAGAGGTCAGTTAATCATCTATTAAGACTGTACATGTAAACATAGCCATAATGTATAGATTGCATGAAATGTGTTACCCACTACAAATTGAATGGAACTATGCAAATATTGGAAAAAAACATTAATGCACAAAACCTGTCATTCCGAGGTTTTTGTCACTCCATGTGGAATATATGATAGCCTCAAAATGGCTTAGTCAAGAACGAAAGAAACATTTATACGTTTATTCAAGCTTCTTATAACATTTCAATCTATTCAATTATTTCAGAGCTTTCCCTAAACTGAGTTTTTGCTGTTCAAAGGGATATAGTTTGGTAATCTTAGTATTGTGTTATAATCTTTCCAAAGCACATCTTTTTAATTTGGCCATCTAAAACAATTACCCAGTTTACCAGATTCTTCCATGAAGTTAACTTTGGTGTCAACTTTATCCGCGCTTATATCATTAATGACCTCAATAGACCATTCACCATCATAAACTGTTGCACAGAATAAGCCAATATCAATATTTCTTGCTCATCTATATCACCATGTGTCTAGACAATATCAAGTGTTGTTTCAATTGGTTCACTTAAATCTGAATCAGTTGTGTTTTAGAACATGCACAGATCATCGATTACATTCAGATCCAATACATTACTTCTGCAGTTAAAGTTATTACATGATAATTAACTAGTGGCTATCCTGATTTTCAAATGATCAATGGGGATTACAGAATGTAACCTAAAAGTGCCACTCACCAGGATTACAACATTAACTTTTTTCAATTCAGTCAATCAGGCTTGTATGCTGGTTAATATTCGTAATAATAATGACCCACAGTTTTCTCGTTGCTTAGTTTTAGCACAATCAAAGAAATCAGAACAATGTTGAATGACAGCCTTGTATAATGCCAGCGTTCCTATCTAAACTCCCCTGAGAACATCACAGAGGGCCTTTAGGTGACCACTTTTCAAGTAATCTCATGTGACATTGATATTAAAGGTGAAAGGAATATTCCAATAAAAAAAGAATAAAATGTTATCCATGCATAATGATGTATTTCCAGTTCATGAGGAATGTGGATATGTAGGTGCTGAAAGAATGTTTTGAACTTAAATATTTGTTACCAAAGACTAATTGTATCAACGTTACTTAAGTCTTCTTCTTGCCCACTTGGTACAAATAATTGTAGGGTTCTTATGTTTATACACAAGGGGTTGTATAGATAAGACTGTGGAAAAAAATTAAAATCCATCATTGTCTTTTTCAATGAGAGAATGTGGGGGCTTTAAAACTAATTTTAACATCCGTTACCTTGGACTTCCTGACATAAGTGAAGAAGACACATATGCTAAATATACTATGCATTTTGTAACCATTCATGTCGCCACTCAAAAAAGAATTGAACTTCAAATGACTTCCATAATAAGGCATAACTTTACGTTACCCCAAAGCATGTGGCTATAAAATTAACATCCGTTACCATGCTATACATAATGGTTTTAAAAGAATATTTTGAGTACTATACCACTGAAACTTCGGTCATATAATTGACTTGTTCCAGCAAAATTGCTGACATTAAATGTCTTCAGTGCTCGCTCAATTATTGAAATAATGAAACATAGTCTCCAAAAATTATTTATGTAAATAACTTAACCACTGTAACAGCCTATCATGAAGATATTTTTTTCTAAATTTTCGAAACATGACGTTAGTCCAATTAAGCGAGGAACAAACTTTGTTTAACCCAGTGTGTTTGTTATATAGACAGGTCATGATATCTGCTAAATCAATACACAATTGTTAGATAAAGGCACGGAGGTTATTGGTAACGGAGATTAAGAAATTTAACAATGTTGGTCAGTTTTCTAGTTTAGAGTGAGTGTAATGTTATCAACTCATTGCGATATATATACACTAGATTATGATCTACATTGACATTTGGATGACCAACGAAAAAGAAAGAAGATCTTTAATTGTAGGGACCAACGGAGGTTAATAATAAATTTTACTTATTATGACTGACTAACTTGCTTAGCAAAACTTGGAATAAAAGAATAAGGATTCTCCAGTTTTCAAGGCTCTGATAAAAAGGGGACTTGAAGTACGAGAAAATTGAGCCAAGTGGAATATTATTGGATGAACAGAAATATCCAACCCAATGTGTCAAAGTTCGGTAACGGACGTTAACATCAATATGGAGACACCCACATGAGTCTGAGTAAATATTTTACATTGATTCAAAATGAAGTTTTTTTCACGATTATGAGCGCAGACATATCTCACAAATAGAAGGCAAATGAAAAAAGTTTGTAATTAATGAGCACATTTTTGTAAACATGATGTTTTTAATCACACCTAAGCTTGAGACAAGCAAAATAGCTATTTTTTCACATTCTTAAATGACTATGTAACAAATATGCAACAACCAAAATGTGCAAATAATGTTTTATTTTACATCTAACCTTGTAATGAAAAAAATATAAGGCAAATATTACATGGACATAAGCATCAGCTCGCACCTATCGTTAAAAGACATGCAAAAACACCAAATGCACAATAAAAATAGGAATGGCTGACATATTTTGATATGAAAAAATCGAGTCACAGATAAAAAATGTACAGAGAATTCAAGAAGAAGAAGATCTCCTCTCAATCAAATAATTGCACTTGCTTTCTGAAGGTAACTTATCAATAAAAACTTGCCAAAGCACTTAAAAGGTCTTAGTTATATTACTTTACAAATGTACAAATATACTGTAGTTTTATGATAAAAGAAGTTCATATAAATATATATTATAATGAGCCCTCATCTTCTCCATATTCAGAAGTAACTTTTTGTCCATATCATTTTTGGAAAGGATTTAAACCAGATTTAAAATTAAACGTGCAAACAATTGCACCACAGCAGTGTCTCTATCTAATATCATTTCTACCATATAATAGAAACTATCCTATAATTTATGTCAGATTTTGTCAAGTGAAAACATCTAAATATATGTACTATGTAATTGTACGAGTATGTAACAATTATCATATGACAGTGAGAACTAGCTCTCTAGCATCAAAGAAAGAGTACACTAAAATAATCAGGCTCTCTAAGAAATCATTTTACTTGTACAATATATTAATACTTTAATGAGTAAATGTGAAACTAGTCTACAATCTTTTTTATTTACTTGAAGTTAGGCTAGTTTTACATATTTCTACACTGGCATACATGAAGCCTTATTAAATTTCAAATTTTTAAATCATCTAAACAACAATGATTAATTGACTTAATAAAATCTTAATAATTATAAAAAAATGCAAAAGATTGGACATTGGACAGGGTAATTTGATTGAAAAAAATACTTGTCAAAAAAATTATTCAATTTCATTCATATAGATAAGTCACAATTTTACCATATTTATTATACTGTATTTATATTTAACAGGGTAGGTTTTGAACATCAGAAGTGAGGGAACTATTCACAAACCAGTCAATTATAAAACAAATGATTCAAAATTTATAAGGTCACTGTCAAATATTAGTATGTACATGTCACAAACAAATTGTAGGTAACATTAAGGACCCTATAAAGGGGCCATGGTAACATTGAGTTAAAAATACGAGCATGTAAAGGGAGAGAATTCCGTGAAAATTGTTAGTGATATTTTTATCTTGGGGTTTTTCATCGATCTGATAGAAAAATATAATATATTTTTTCAAAGTGAAGGTATACCTCTGTCTGTAAAAAAAATATGGAAAGATAAAAATATTAAGATTGTAAATCAATAAAAAAAAAGCTAAGAGTACTAATTTTTGATGGGGAACCTTTGATAGTATTTTAGAATGCTGAATGAGAGAATGTTATAATTGTAAAAACAACCTGCACTCTAATGCTTACTTCAAACATTCAGAATACCTATATGCAAAGTCCATAAAATATATGTCTGGTTTTCAATGTGAGGCTTGCCTTAAAATGTTTATTTACAACACAGAAATTACATTTCAACAGTTTTGTTACCAAATTTAAATATCCAGTGACCTCTCTCTCTCACTCTCTTGTCTTCCCTGACACCCCAGCCTCCATCTAATAGGCACTGTCCAGATTTAATGTTCAGACATAAAGCATCCTTTATAATGCATTTTAATTCATTTCGTAACTTATAATGTATATTAAAGGGAGACAACTCAAGTTGTGATTTTGACTTACATAAAGAAGTTATTTCCCTTTGGTTATATGCATATACGCATGTATACGGAGGATCTACGAAACATTTTAAGAGTCCAAAGTTATCTCCCTTGCACCAAGAATGATCGTGGGCAAATGATGAAATTTAACGAGTAAAACAAAATGATTCCAAATTATATGATATTTTAGAAAGTTTTGCTGGAGAAACAAATCGATACCCTTAGGTTTGAGGGACTACATTTATGGAGACGTAATTTAATGGCTAGTACTTACTTCTGTTAGCCAAGAAGATCTCAATGGCCACACTTTGAAGGAGATATCGTCGAGCAAATATTGCTCTAATTTCATTAAAATTCCACTTTCCATGTAGATAATCTATGTAAGCCAAGACCTGAAAATACACAAGGAAAACAATACTTAGTCTTAGATTTACTGAAATAATGAGCAAAGCCACTTAAATGCCATTCTCGTGCCCAGAGGTTGTCAAGATTCTAGATACACATAAGCAATTTCATATTGAAAATATTTTCCAAGGATGCGATAGCCAATGTCATGGTGGCAAAAATTTACCATTTTACTTGATAAAGTTTGGCACTGTTACACAGACATTCGGACCACCGTCTACGTTTAGTTTGTTTCGTGCAGTTAATACAGTATTGAAGTATCGCCGGAAATCGACGATGAGTCGGATATGCAGTAAAAAATATTGGCAAAAATAAAAAATACGAAAAAATCAAAATTTTAATCTGAAAAGATACGTAATACAAGATACAAATACATTTATTCGTTCATTTTCATACATGTAAAAATGTTGTATATGTACATTGGTAATTATAAAACAAACGCGCAAAAAACGGACGTTGTATAACATATGTGCATACGTTCTTTACATCATAAAATGTAATAAGCAAGAGCGATATTAGAAAATGCATTCTAAAAGTAATTTATATTTGTTAATAAAACTCAGTAAATCACTGTTTGCAGTAATGTGGTATAAAATGTGTGATTGCAAGTTTCAATAGGATTATAGTTTACGATCAAATAACAAATCGTAAGATGATGTCGTAAGTCTTCTATGACAAAACATCGCAACCAAGATTTCATAATATCTTATTAATAACTTCACGAATGTAGATTTTTTAATTTAATATGTAGTATATGAATGTGAGTGCATGTGCATATGTATACATGTAATGATACACGTACAGTTCGTTCAATAGACTTGCAAGTCGTTGTACAATAATTATTGTAAACCGGCAAAAACACGAATTGGTATTTAAATCAAAAGAGTCTGGTCCCTAAATGGACACTAAGACACTGGCGGTAGGACAAAGGAATTTCTTATTTAACACCGTTTATCAACAATACTCGTATTTAAGTTTAAGTTTTAAACGGTCCTCGAATCAAAATACATAATTAATATATTGAATTTTCATGGACGGGACGTCCGGTATCGAAATCCTACTTCAAAGCGGTAGGGAGAATACGAGAGAACACACGAGCGCCATATTGTATAAATTGTTGTGTCTACAATTTTAAAAAAATATTCTTGTCACTACTTTTTCTACTGCATTTGTGCATGATGTTTTTTTTTAATCATAACCCCATCACATCATTCTCAGAAACCTATTTTCATTGGGTAAACACATTGTTTGTAAAATCGGAGTAGAGTTATGTACATATACAGTGTCTAGAAAGGATTTGTTCATTTCATTTTCTCTCTAAAATGTCCCAGACTTGTATTCAAATAAATTCCTATCGTAAAGTGATACGTGATCATGTCGTCTAAATCCCTAAGGTCCAACTATCTTAGTTCAACTTTCCAGCTTTTGTCAAATGATTAAGATAAATCCCCAAAACCCCATTTCGTAAAACGCCAAAAGCCAATTACTGTACCTAATTGAATTTAGAAAATAACCCAATCTCCTAATAAAATACACAGCTTATTGAGAAAGCAAGCATAAAATAATTGTAACTTGGTTTTAAATCAGTAACTCAAAATTACGAGATTATTATTATCACAAATCATGAATTTATACATGCATGCATAGCTATGCCTTTGCTCTTTTGAATAAAAACAACATCTTTAGCATAAGCCGAAATATAAATTCGTAGTTCGATTTCAAACTACAATCTTCGTACATTTTGGTTAATCGATATGGTAGATGCAAAATTAATATAAAACTGACTGTAATTTTGTTTTCATGTACATGAAAATGTACAAATATTATAATGTTTCTGGGAAAAGATACAATTACTCGGAGAATTCCAAATGATAACACGTCATAAAAGCAATCAGTTTCGATGTATCCTATTCACACAATAGTCGTGTTTACTTAAAATTAATTAAATCAGCTTATGGCGATCAAATCATGCGAGTTATATAATACGTTTTACCATGACATTAGAGCTTTAATATAATAGAGCTATAAAATGACATATAGGATGGTATGCATACTAGCCTCAAGTCTTTTTCATAATCAAATATTAATAAATCAGAGATTCGTGGTCCCAACAAATATCAATTTCCATTGTTCATTTGTGTTTGACTTGCATGAAAATTTATCGTTAAATGTCATTATTATCGCAACACAAATTGTCCCCAAGGGAAAGCGTCACCATGGCAATAGGTTTTTAGACCCGAATTAGGAATAATAAATTTATGAGAAAAAATGATGATACATTATATAGGCAGACTTAATCAGTCAAATAAATTCATATAATGTAGCAAGCAATGACATGTATATGTTTTTGGAGTCTTTCTCCCTGGTATTAAGCACTACGGCTCTTTCCAAGTCGTGGTTGATTCCAAGTTGTCTGAGAGGGGTGGTGAGTTAGAAATCCGTCTATAGACTATATCCGGAATTCAAATACGTTATATTTGGGATTTCCCCTGCGGTACAAACAAACTTTCTCCGTAACAATGAAAACATGTGCACAAAGAACAAAAGGATTTAATCTGCAAGTCGTGCATTTCAGCAATAATGTATGAACTTTGTTTGTATCGCCTGCGCACGGACGAAAAACCCTTAATTTTATGACCGATTAGGTATATGAGGTTCGCACATTTACATAATTAGTTGGCTAATCTAAATACATGTACATGTATTTTAAAATCTTTTATATACAGGTACTAGATTACCAAGGGCGTCTCTGTGCTTTCAAAGTGCTAATTATTGCTAAATCTAGATATTTTCAATTTTTACACTCTTACACTAAGCAATTTGAATTCCTCAAGTTCCTCATGGAACTCATGAATGCCTCATGGAATGAAATAATATCAACAGTGTTATTTAGTATTCGATGAAGTCTAGTAGAAGTTCCATAGAAAATGATTCAAAACTAACAATGATCTTCAATGATGAGTACAGCACGGCAACAAATGTCTTATTTTCTGACTCAGTGAGCTAGCCAAATTTCTCTATTTCACGCTGGAAGAACAAACTATCAAAATACGACAACAACTCATTCAAGTGTTTCTCCTACTAAATGGAAATCTGTAATTTTTCCATCAAAATGATGGAGAATCATACACTTGTACTGTAATTATTCCATCTTTGTTTTGGATCAACCGTTCAAAAACAAACTCTCATTCAACATTCGATCATTTTCTACTCAGAAGCGAAACAGCCAATTATTTCCCAGCCAGGACAAGAATATTCCGTTTCCATGGCAACCGAACGTTTCCAGGGAATTAGAAATGACAGTTATTACTTGGTATACGTGGTTTTCGCGTGACGATGAAGAAAATTTCCCGGCAAGGCAGTACATCAGGCAGCACTATTGGGAGAACTAAGTTAATTAAGTTGCAGACCTGATCGTTTGCTGGCCAGTTTGATGTCTGTTTGGTGTAATTTGAATCGACAGACTCATATAATATCCATCCTGGGAGAGACTTTCTCAGAGAAGAAATTCAGACATAGCAGTAGTAACAATATATTTTCAGTTGATCAATGCTACTCATAAAGAAATATTTTATTTTGTTTCAGGGTTTTTAATGTTTAAAGTTCCACGAATACTTCTAGATGTTCACGTCATTGAGCAACGAACAACCACGACATTGCTGATATATTTATTTATAACACACGATTTTCAGCTCAAAATAAAGTTCGGCGCCATGATGGTTACGCAAGAGCCTGAGCAAGCACACGTTTATCTTGTTACGCATGTCCTTTTGTTGTCATGCATCGGCATAAATGATGCACATCGAATACAGTGCATTATTCCAGAATTAAATTTGATTCGAAACTCCTCACAACACAATCAGTTTCAAATTAACGCATGCGCATAAACTGTGGAACGGAGATACGGCAGAAAGCCACGACTAAACATGGTGGACTTTGGAATAGAAAATCACGTAACTTTTATTTATAATATTCAATTTCGTTCTAATGAAAGTAATATCGTGAGTGTGTGTAATAATTATCACTATCATATTTATTATTAAGTTTCTCATATAGCTTGTAAAAACTCAATCAAGCTATTCAATAAATCTAAGGTTTAGTTAATTCGCTCTTGGTTCCCGGAGACACAGATGGTGTTAACTGAAAGATAAATGACTTATGCGACGTAACTTAGTATTTTTTGTGGCCTTTTCTATTGCACCTGGACGAAATCATGTCAGGAGTAATGGCAAAGAGTTAAATTTAAGACATCTAATGAAAAGGTATCCTCACGAACAAGACTTTCTCATTATTAACAAAGATGAAGTACAGTAACTAGACGAAGCTAGAGTTGCATAACACGTCCATAACATATGATAGTGTCATTACGACAAGACAGAGTAATCTTTAAAATTTGGAATTAATATAACACCGACCAAAGGTAATCAGTTTTCATAGCATTCAGGTGGAAACCTATTCACTATCTTCAAAAATAACTTTCAAAAACTAGTCACAGAAACGTATACCATTGGCCAAGTTACCTCAACATTTTGAATAACAGTTGTCAATTGTTTTGACAGGTCGTTGAAATAGTTCTAATTTCACTCAGCAGATTAATAAATTAGCATTATTATTACCAATGCAAGCTGTCCATCATAGTTAAACTCTTAACTGCAAAGTCTTTAATCAAAATCTTACTGCATTTATTTATAACAATATGAATGGCAAACAATGACATCAAGAGGTGGACAAAGTTTTTGACAAATCATATTGTTATTAAAAAATTATAAATGATAATGAAATAAACAGATTTATTAAGATTTTGAAGATAAAAATGATAATTTAATGAAATAATTGACGTAAGGTACGTACATCTTTACTTAGTAAACTTAATTTTGAAATAAAATAAAACTAATGTTGATTTTAGATTGCCGGGCATTCTTAATTAGATTTTTTATAATTAAAAACAACAAAAAAAATACATTTTGTAAATATTCGATGGCTTTAGTAATTCATCATTAAATTTGTCGTGCTTTCTGGATGTAACTACATGTGTTTTATTTACATTTTTTTTCACGAAAAAAGATGAAGATGGAAGGACTTTAAGCTGTTTTGATTCAATTGTCAGTAATTATTCGTAATTATTCTGTTTGTCACTTTGGTGCCTTATGAAGCGCGGTAAAACAAATTCCCAAATTCTCATTATGGTTTTTTTTATCATGTTGGATTTTTTGTAAAATATATAAATATCGCGTATTATCTATTTTTACTCAAAGCAAATTCAGGACTAGTATACTGTGGCAACACATCGGTGCTTATAAGAACGAGAGCTTCATGATAATACAGAAATTATACATTTTATTCAATTGTCAGTAGCGCATACGTTTACTCTGCTGATTTAAATACATTTCATCAAAGTTGTGAATATTTAAATCAGCGGAGTAATGATCGCGCCTCTGAAAGTTGAATAAAATTGAACTATACCATATACAATTAGTAAAATATGTTACATAATTCGATTTTTCATGGGGGTTCTCATTATGTTTGTAATAAATCACTCGGTTGTTTTTATAATACATTTAAAAAACCAATTGATAACTATGATAAATGGGACAAAATGACAATTACAAAACTCTGGCGACATGATTGTAACTACATTGTATATACAAAGTTATATTGACAACATCGTCTCCACACTATCACTTATAAAATCATTAATCAAATAATAAATTAGTTAAAATGACCAAAAACAATAATTAAAACAATGTATATTTTATTTTAACACCACGGAGTAGACTGAACTGAAAGCTGTACGCGACAAATGTCTACGAGTCGAGAAAATGTTCAAAAGAAATAATGACTCGACAATAAATTCAACAAGTCATAAACAAATCGGAAGATGACCACAGCAGCAACGACCAGCGCCGTATTGTTTCGTAAGAAACAATGAATTGAAATATATATGACCAACATGTCATGTCCAGCGCCGTACTGTTTTGATAATTACACATAATAAACAAATAAAAATTACCACACCTCAGTCATTAGCAAATCGAAAATTAATATTGCTATGAAGGTAGCGATGTCCTATTTCCGAAAAATAAAAATAATTCATTAAAAAAATGACCGGAGTGTCAAATGGTTTTTGAAAAAGAAACTAATTTTCCAGACCTGTCGACAATATTTTTTAAGGAATCAAATATTAATTTATAACGAAGGCTGTATAACCTATTGTTTCTGACATTTTCAACAATTTTCAAGTTTATGTAATAAGTACTTCAAGAAAATACAATTATAAACATCAAGCAAACGCGGATTAGAGGAATTATTAGAAAATATATTTCTAAGATAATTCAAATCCTAAATGCAAAACTTTAAATGAAACTAAAATACAATGGATTTCATATAAAAATAAAATATTTTCAAAATTCCATATATTCAAAACTTTAAATAATAATGTATGCGCATATTACAACAAAAAAACTTATTTATTTTATTACTAAGTGTGTGTAAAACGTTGTAGTTCTTATACATTTGTACACGCATTATTTTGCAGCAAGTTTGAAAAATACATAAATACATTATACATGTACTATATAATAAAATACATAAAGCACTATAGAGACAGAAATGTTTTTTTTTTCAAATTAGTCGGAGAGACACATGTATTTTAATTATCCACAGCAAGTTTTACACCTCATTAGTGAAACAACATAGATAAATGTAAAACTGAATATGTTTAAAGAATATTATAGTTTAAAAATAAATTATGACCAATTAACAGAACAGAAATGTACATATGAACATGTCGTGGTACTATAAAGGAGACAATTTATGATGAGGGGTCGATCTAATTCATCCAGAACACAATAAATAGATGTACAATTTGATTCAGTGTGAAATTGTGCTTGGGTCTGAGACGACGTCTGCGATGAAATATGTAGGAGAGATATTTAAAAGGAGGTCTGCTAAGTCATAAACAAAAAAAAACTAGCGAATTGCAGATTTCGTCTAGAAAATGTAAATAAAAAATCGCAGGAATGGCTGAATATTCATGATTTAACAGAAACCAGTTCCAGTCCAACCCAAAAATATTCAAATTACGAAAGCGAGAATTGGGTTAAATTGAGTTTCATGATTTCACAACAACAAGAAATCAATCATTCATGAACTGGTCACCCTCTGAAAAAGCCGAATTTCTCAACTCGCTTCTGAAGTAATATATTTCGCTCGGCTAGCTCAGTCGGTAGCACACAATACTGTTTATCGATGGAGCGTTCGATTCCCGGACGAAGCATACCATAGATAATTTAGAGATTTAACATTTCCAGGAACGGTAAGTAGGTGGTCTAACCGCCGCTATATGATTTATACAACGTTCTGCTTTGGCGAAAAACCCAACAAAATAGTAGTCATATTGATATATTCATAAAAACAAAAACAAAACAATGGGCTGAACATATTTTATATCATTTATAGACCTAGTTATGTATAAAAATATATCAACAATAAACAAGGGTCAGTTTGATAACAAGTTGACCAGCTTGCTTGTTGTAACAAATGTTGCAATGTCATCATTAATAATGCTATGTCAGTATAAGGCGAGCTAACATGATAATTATTCATTATTATCAGAATATATTATAACAAAAACAACAAATGTCAGGCTCTAGTTTTTATCATACAATCATGAAACAGGTTCAACGATTCACATGTTGTGTACAATGTAGAGTAGTGATCAGCATGTACCGTTTTCGAGCGAACATTCATTTCTGAACTTCAGTCGAGAGCAGATCGGTAAGTGCAGAAATAAGTGAGATTTTTTAAAAATTGTTATTGCTTTCGTTTCTACAAACGTACAGTGCAACATCCAACATATGAACTAAATAACTGAATGATGTAACGTTGACAAGTTGCAGCTCTTTAACTCTAAAGTCAACGTCCATTCATTAAGAACACTTGTTAACATTATTTCAAAAATACCAGCATTCAAATCATTAACCGAATGATTCACAAGACAATTCAAAGATATTAATATTATACAAGTATAATATAGTATTACAAGAAATAAAATCAACAAAATAGAACAAATGAAAAATTATTTTTAAAAAATCAGCACAGTTGTTAACGAAGCCAGAGGCCTGCTCGCACGGGTTTCGCCAAAATATAAGCCTAATTTGTTCATTGAAAATCTGGTTAAAGTTCAAGCATACATTCTTCGTAATGAGATTCTTTGTCAAGAAATTGAGGAGTAACAAAGAAACATAATTATAACAATATTTTCAACAACGTTCCTAAATGCGACCTTAAAATACAAACAACAAAAAATGTCAACTCTAGTTTCTGGCAAAGTTTAAAAATTAGCCTAAAGTAGAGAAAGTCATTACTACAATGGACAAAAAAATGACCACAACAAATTAACCGCACTATGACATCAACATTTTAGTAATAACATTTATATCAGCACTTAAACAGTAATTTCTTTCACATTTAAAATTAATTAATAACAATAATGTGACACAAATGTTCCTTTTTGGTACAAAGGAGTGAAACAAGTAAATGGATTTACAAATGAACTTAAGGTAATAAATGACGATTAACACCATTTTACCATAAAATGTGAAACACAAAAAATTAAAAACTCTAGATTTGTAAAAGGTTGAGGCTAAAAGTTAATACTCAAAGTTTTTACATGTATAATGGCTTTTTAACAAATTTTCGCAAGGCCACGCTATATGACAACAACCAAAAAAAATAACCACTTTAAAACATAGCGACAGATGAACTTTTATTTATTACGCGTTTTATTTCATATAAAATGTTATAGCTGAGATTTTTTCAAATGTTGACTTGACAGGCATGATAAATGAAGATGGTCCTTCAGCGTCTATTTACATCCTTTGTGGTTAAGACTCAACAACAAGTAACATGTATCATAATTGACTCAAGAAACAATAAATTTCAGCCGCATATTAGACTACTTTGACCATGAAATGATACCCTGTCCAAAGAAAGGCTAGTATGTCCATTTTGTGTATCAAATGACAAAGTGGCATTTTTATCATGCAATAGTAAAACTAGTTCTTGTTTCATTTGCTAGACACATGAGTGAGTGTACACTTTCAGATCACAAATTTCGCCACTCCGTGGTCGAGTATCAAAGATTTCCGACTTCAAATCACGATAAGTACTTACATGTAGATAGAGCAACGTTGTTTAGGTTCCAGTGTCTGCGTCTCTTTTTGTTAAAAGGTATGCAGTGCATACAGAGGTTCTGGCTTTAGAATTAGTAAACTCAGTTGAATTTTTCACCTCATAATGACAGTGGATGCTAGAAAGGAGCATAATACCAATATGCAAAATCAAGTTCAATGCCATTTGAGATATATTGAGATCATTCGGTATAGATCAACTCAATGAGGTAAATGCGCATACTAACATGAGCTAACTTTCCTTTCGTATAAAGACTTCTTCGTGACAATGTATCCTCATAAGGAAGAACACACACTGTCTGCGATAATTGGGCATCTCGCTCTAAAATTGTCACGCGAGATTTTATCACGTGACTATCATTTTGGAAACAGGATATTCCACAAGAGGACAGAAACTGTCACTGTTGACAGATACGGATTATAGAAAGTCCCCGAGAGCCTAATCTTCAATGAATTTCATAAAAAATTCTGACAGCTTCGATGTCTGCAAAAAGGCAAACCCTGTAAAGTCACGGCATTATAGAAATGTCAGCATAATTAAAACAATGGAATTCCATCTTGTTATAGGAAGAACATCTGAATACAGCATAAATATGACATCTTCAATAAAGATTCCTCAATACATATAAATAGGTGTTCATGCATCTAAACGTGTTTTTACAACAGCAAAATATAACTTAAACACCTAAATATTGATACAACTTTGCAAGGGACTTAATATATGTGTATGAAGGGCCCATGAACTTTAATTCTAAAACATTGCAAGTAATTCAAATCACAAAGAAATGATAAAGTCCCAATGAACTTGTCTCTCATAACCTATCTTAAAACAAAACAGAACATTTTATTGGCAGAACATAATATAACATTAAAATTGAAAATAAACTTAAAGGTACCCATTCACTGATTTCAACTTAAACATCAACTTTTTCGTAAACTATCAAAATTGTTTGGAAACTTTTTTAAGCAGAAAATTAGTGATTTCATAATGACAATTTTAGTGCAAATTGACATACAAGTACAAATGATGGTGTTTCAAGTAGTACAAATCTACACCGTTTGTCACGGTATAGACTATATTAGTGCATTTTTGTGGCTTTCATTGCATATTTCTTGCAAACTATAGGTCAGTTTGTCCTCAAACATTAAGACTTTATTTTTTACACAATTACAGACAATGAATGGTATTTTGAAAATTTGAAAAATCTTAACCAAATCTGTAAACTAGTACCTTTAAGTCAACTCCTCAAATAATGCAGACAAAACAGAATACGCCATGATTTCTACAACAAGAACAAGATGTAACTATTGAATTCTCTCAGTTGATGCAATTAGACTCGACAATCAGGAACAATACAGGTCAAACAGTTAATTTGAGCTACAAGATAACACTTTTATCTTATCTGGCATCGATCGACCATCCTTACATTAACAGTTGTATTATTAACTCTTCAAAGACAAATTGAGACAAAATAAGACCAACAAGCAAACAACATAATCATCATCATAATCAGTGTTATCATTTAGATCTCTTTGACCGGCGATTGTCCGCCATTGAAGCAGAAACCAGAGCCTCAGTTTCAGAACGAGGCTATAAAGAAGTGGTTAAAACCCGTGCCTGCGGGACGTCCGTCGTTAGGGAATATAATTGGTTACATAATGTAGCGGAAGATCAATAGAGTATCAGATCATGAAGAGCAAGCTATCCATTACGCTTCATTAGCTGTAATTATCAGTGAGAAGATGTTAAAATTGTCTCACACAGATTTTCTAACCCGGATGTTGAATATTACATGGGTGAAAGTTTTCCGTATTTTGACGGAATTCCGTATTTTCGACGGCCGCCAAGGCCATTTTTCCAATTCATGTAAATCCGTTGAGAAATTTGAGGGGGGGGGGGGGTAGGGGGTGAGGGTGTCAAAATCGGTGTTTGGCGATCATAATCACGAAAAAGGGATGTAATTTTGACGGAAATACGGAATTTACCAATATCAATGACACGTTAAAATGTATCTAATAGCATGCGTCATTTGACGTAACTTTGTACACAAATATATGCTGCTAAAATAACTTTGACGGAATTACAAGTCATTTTCGGTGATCAGTAGATCACTAAATACGACTTTTATATTGCATACGACGCAGGCATTTGGTTACGAGGTATCAATATAAAATAGTGATCTTGTCTTATTACTTTACTATTTGTCTCAAATCATCTTTATATTTCATTATTAACCAGCGATTGAATTCAATTTAATCCTTAGTTTGGTTACAAATTTACACATGTTTGACATTGTGAAGATGTGTGTCCTGTGGGCTTTTTTCACACTCTTTGATGTTTTATTACACAGCAATGTCTTAAATGCAACGTCTCAGTGTGTCATCATAGCGTTAAGTTTGATTTAATTGTTAATATAATTAGTTATGCTTAAAACAAGAATGACCTAGTTGTTTTAATTGTCCGCTAGATTATAATGATCAAAAGAAAATGATCGATTAAAACAAATATTGGCAAATGCAGATCGGCATGTTCATTTGTTTACATTCATCTACTTTTAAAATAGCACTGTCTTTATAAATTGTTTATTCTTAAGCAGTTTAAATTGGTTATTTTTATACAACTTAACGCTCGGCGATTTCTTTAGAAATGACTGCGATTATTACTGAATTATTTCAAACCCTTGAACTGAGACATTTAGGATACACAAAATATTTGTAAATCAGCGATTCCCTGATGTAAATTTGCAGAATTAATTCTTAAAAAACGACTATTTTCAACACGTTTCCATGTGCACTTTTTTTAAAAATCGGCAAATTTACGTACGAAATCTTTTTTTTAAAGTAATTGTGTGGTGGACAAAGCCATGTTAAATTTGTAAATACATGTAGTTGATTTTTGTTCAATTATGAATATGTGCAAAACAAACCAACATTTTTATAATGCAGCTCATATTTGATATAAATGGGTTAGATAGTCATATAAGTTAGTTATAACACTGACCCTTGAAAAACTTCAAATGACCCACGAAAAATAAAAATAGGGATAAAAATGACTCTTTAAGTTTTGTAAAGATTGCAGAAACACAGATATAGTAATGTTTACTACATATTAAGGCCACTACTTCTTGTTCCTACCGACCAAAAAATCGACGAAAATGAAAAAAAAAACAGACCGATTTGGGGAAAAAATACTTACTCTATTTTGAGAGTAAACAAAATAATAAAATGCCACAGAAAAATAATCGTCGAAACAAACATTTTTTCAAAGACAATTTTTTGGCACTCGACCAAGAAGTTTTATGGAGTAATTCAATAATTTGATGTCTAAATATCAACATTTATCACTATAACTTAACTAAAATTGTAACAAAACAGTCATGTTAACGTACGTCATAAGCAGTGATAAAGACACAAGCCTCTGTTCCTTTGTTCTTTTTAATCCTAGAAATTCTATCTAGTTTATATTTAATTACAAAATGAATACGTAAATGCAATGCACTTTAACTTAAACACCGAGTTTAACACATGATACACCTTAAATTGATTTAAAATCAGACTCAGTTGAACAGTGACGTAGACTTAGTGTCTGCATCAACTCTACACAGCTCTGTGTATGTGACGTCATATGTTCCCCTGCTGTGTTAACACTACTACTGATGACAAACAGGTAATTAAGACAGGGAAGAAGATTTCACATTCTACTGTTAATACCCCAAAATACTCAAACAGTCTCATTTAAATTAAAGCTTTATTTTGCATAACACCAAAAGGTTAAGTCCATTTTCGTTTAAGGGGTGAGCAGATTCTAATTGCAATCTTCTGGATAACTTAGGTATATTAGCATGTTGCAGTTCTTTCTTGTTTAGTCTATAGCATAATTTGCCCAAATGACAAACCCGTATTTATGCACTCAAAAGTCAACAGATTTGGTCCATTATTATTTTATAGGGGTGCTGACTATAAAATCCTCATTCATGATGACTTACGTACTCTGAGTAGTTGTTTTTTGTTGAGTCAATCCCGTATTTCACAAATAATATTTTAACTGTATTTATACTCCAAAAAGTCAACAGGACTGGTCCATTAATATTTTATAGGGATGCTGTTACACACTTTGGATGACTTAATTATATTGAGCAGTTGTATGTTGTTGAGCCTATCTCTTTATAATTTACCCAATAACATTGAGACTTTACTTATACACCAAAGTTAACAGGTTTGGTCCATGATGATGTTAGCAGAACTGTTTCTAAATTTATACAGTAATCTTGGAAGTTTTAAATTGAATGTTCATTTTGTATGAACAGCATATGTATAGATTAAATAGACAAATTTGTTTACATTCAACCTTTCTAATATTGTGAGTCTTGGAACTCAGGTGTCATTTTGTCAGTTGGACAACATGTAAAACAAGATTTGAGTAACAACATAGGCATTACCAATGTGTATGTAATTTGATACTTGGGTCTGTTTGCCAAAAGAGCTGTCATTGATAAAAACTTTTGTAGCAATATATTGAACAGTAGTTATTGGTGATACATCAAATTATCAAGTCAGACAAGGAGTGTAATAGAAGCTGCTAGAACTTATTTTTTTATCTTTTTATTAATTTATTTACTTTAAATTTGTTAAGGTTATATTTTCAAATTTTAAAATATGTGTGTTCCTTATCATCAACATCATCTCCTGTGACAAATACTTACTAAGTCGAGCATGCTGTCTCTGACAGCTCTTGTTCTGTTCTTAGTGCAAAATAAGCATGACATTGGTCTGTGAAAAAAATATTTTACATGCAATCAGAAAGCAACTAGATCATTCTTCAATGAAGATATACCTGCTGCCAAAAAAGACTTATCTATCAATTTCACTTGCAAAGTGGATTGAAATTATTTTCTGTGTACATTCAGCTTGGTCTTATACACTAACTTTAAATTATTTGATAGCATGTTTAAGAATTAAGATAGTTATATACCATACAATTTTTCCAAGTTAAGAACTTATGAAGTACTCATGAGTACCAAAATGCTTAATATATGTACATAGATATTTTACTCAGAGGTCCTGAAAGTTCCTGCTAGCTTCCATGAATGCTTGATTTTACTGCTTTATTTTGCTTCTACACTGTCAGCTTTCGGGGGCCTCCGGCCCCCTGAACCCCCGCCAAGGCGTTGCCCTGGACCCACCGGGGGTCCTAGCGGCCCCCTGGCCCCCAGCATTTTCTTCAGTATTTTCAGTTTTCACAACTTTCACCCATGATATTAACTTGTCCTTAAAGACGATACCATCCAGTCTGTAATAGCGTTGGATTTTTGTAGTCATCTTTTGTTATTTTACTCAATGAATAAGTTATAACAATTGATTGAATAATTCCTTTAAAAGACATGGCATGTTTGGGTAAGCTGGCTTAACAATGGCTATAAGTTCCTAAACAAAAGCTTTCCATCTCTAAACATAAATTATTTTCATACAAAACAACGCTGAGAACATTTTCCTAACCAGAGATTATCTATGTTCTCCGGGAAGGAGAATGGCTTGGAGTAGAAGACTCTCATATCTGTATAATAATGCATGTTAACTTCGTACTAAGTACTTAAATCGAGCGTTGATGGAAAAGTCCGGGGTTTTCCTATAGTGGGGATGACGTTCACTCGGCGATTCAGACGTGTAAAAATATACATTGTACTTGTTTGCATTGGACAAACCCCGATCGCGTTCAGAGAGAATGGCATTTATAATGAAAACAATACCAGAAACAGGTTCAGATTAGTCGGCTATCTTTCTTAGATATAACTAATGATAATTCCAGAACATCAAAGTAATTATAACAAGAGTTATAGAACCTGACAAGTGTGGATATATTCAACAGTATACATAGTTGATACTAACATGTGATAGCTAATCATACTAATTGTAGTTAATTGGTCCAGGGATAATATTTGTACCATATATTAGTAACAACACGTTCTGGCTAACCTGTTCCGTGCTTCAGGCGGGGATTTGTTTCTTAGAACATTTATTGGATACATGACTAATACATTGTGAATTAGTTTTGGCTTCAAGCACAGGAGAGATGTTGGCGTCGCCAAAACAGTTAATAGCACACGTGCAATACAAAAACTATGATAACCACGTACATATCTCATACAAGGGCGTTTGTACCATACTTACTTCAAACTCAAAAACATTGAATTTCAAAAATTGACATCACATACTAAAGAAGTCATTATTTTAATATCGTTGGCAAATGTATGCAGTTTGGTTCAATATTTATGGTTGTAAAATTACTAAATAAAGCTTTTTTATAACAATATTATTTTAATAGCAAGCATGTACTATTGCATTGTTGCTATATATAGCTATATGGCTATAGATCGTGGAGGCTAACTTTAGACAAATTTAAACTATATTCTATGTAAACAATGTCTCATGTTATCCCAAACAAGCTATATTAGATGCCGCACGAGTTTACATTCGATTTAGGACATTATAATGATTTATAAACAATTTTGATATACTGCAATAATGGTTACTTATTTCGTTTATCAACAAATACCCAAAGGCTATGTATAAACTACATGTTCAGGGCGGTCCATGTTGGCGCCATCTACATTGGTCATAATTACAGCGCTGGTCAGTTGTCGCTTATATCGTCGATTAAAACACTGTAAATGGCGGTAAATGTATCACCACGGGCTATAAAACAAGCAATATATGCTTGAATCATATCGCCTTCAAAATTTTAAGCATCCCTGATTATTTAAGAACGTCAAAAAGCCACATTAAAACATAACATGTCAATTCAGCGACACAATATCATTGCTTCTGAGCAATGAAAACGCCATATTTACCGCAGATAGCTATTTACAGCAAATGTCAAAAAATGCATGATAGGATATACATCTTATTCAACAAAAACTCCATAACCATTTCGTCATTTTTTGCGCAATAATATGTGTCAAAATAGTTCGATTGATAACATGCGGTTTGATCAGTCAAACAAATAAACATAGGACCGTAAAACTTTGCTCAACGAATAAAAATGTTGTGATTGAAAGAAATTGAGAGAAACTCAGAGAAATTCAGTAAATTGAAAATAGTTCTGAACTTAAAGTACATGCGTAAATGCGAACCCGTAAAAACTGGATTTGCATTATGTATGGGCCGTAGGCAGTATGTTAGTAAACATGCTCGAATATAATGATTATGCCGCATACAAGGGCCTTAACATGTTTCTGAGTTTCTAAGAATAGTGCTTTTACACCTCAAGAGTTTGAACAATAGCACGGCCAAATATGTACATTAAGTGATTTTGACTCGGAATATGCATTGTGTATACATGTATACAGTGTTTTGACTCGGAATCGTGCATGCCGCCGATGGCGCATTTGTTTAAATGGCTGTTTATTTAGTTTGAACGCAGCTCATTAACATTTTTGTAACTATTTGTGCGTTGTGCCGGCAGGCTCACCTTCACCGTTTCCTTAAAATCTTCGAAACCAAGACTCTCCTACCTTTCCATAATGACCACGAAACTCTACGTTATAAAGCTGGTCAGTGTTATATGGATGTACATTCTGCTGGGTTCAGTAATCGAACTAGAATCACCTGTTTCTAAGCCAAATGTCAAGTTTGGTAACCATCCAATCATATACGTGGTTGGTTGGACACAAACATAAATTGTTTTAAATAAGTTAATACATATTAATGCTAGCTCTCATTTATTCACCTACTTACCTTTGATTAATGTGATACTAACTACCAACATGACTCTAGGCAGTAGGTGGACATGCCCCCCAAAGTGACAGTTAGTTTACTTCATCGTGTGGCCACTGTTGATATAAATGACCATCTAGAGTAGAGCGCGCGTCGTTCTGTCTGACCAAGGTTGTCAGTGGTCAACATATATGGCCATTATCGAATATAGACAATCCCAGAAATTTAGTCTGACAAAGTTATCTCCCCTGATTACTCTTCAAATCCGCCATTAAGGTACTGAAAAAAAATCGATATGAAATGCAGACGTAAACATATTTTGTTGATAATTATCATTAAATGTCCCTTGATTGGACTCCTAGTGTTATACTGATGTATTTAACAGATAAGATCATACAGATCCGACAGACAGTGGATTAAATTATTACATAATATTACATAATTGACCATCACATAATATGACACCATATACATTGTAATTAATTATGTCCAATAATGTTACTTTAAGTCCTTTAAAAATGTAATTAAGTAAGTTTTTTTGTTTATCTGATGTTATTTCGCTGAAATACATCATGTTCTGTCGAGTATTTAGATTAGTTTGGAAAATAGCAATTTTAAGCAGGAGGTCGGACGTTACAAAACTTTTATTTTTTTGCTATTTTTCAATTAAATTAATTTATTTATATTTATGTTTTGGTTAATTTACTATATTGTCACATAAATTCATTGATCAATATGCCTAGGTTTTATATTTTCCGAATTAATAGCTATTTTTGGAGGCGGGAGACGGACAAGACACTTTTTTCGAGTCACTTATTGTTTTTGAAAATTATGGAAACAACAAATTTTACATTATTTCAATACCACAAAAAGTCATGAAAACTTGTACTTGTGTCATAATTGAGTGATATTAACATTCAGTTACAATATCATGTTTTTTATCATGAAAAATTTAGTCACTAAAGTACAAGATTTTTTCTAAAATTAATAAGACAGTTACACTCGCACCATTTTCATTTCCTTTAAATTAAAAAACAACAACTTTAAACTGCAAAATTGTTATAAGCAATGTTTTAAAACATGATTTTTTTTATAAAGTGTTGATATAAGATTTTAATTAAAGTTTACTTGCTTCCACAAACAGCATTTTGAAAAATAGGTTAAAAATGATTCTTACGCATTACACACAAAAATGGCCATTTTTCGACACTAGAAATTAACTCTTAAACCTCTTGTGATATTTGAACATTTTTTTGCTCACACCCGTAACATTAAGTCTTTATGATACAAAAGTTTTTTTCACCATTTCAGTTTTTATATTTCAATTTATGCCGTAAAAAATGGGAAAAATACTGTGCAACAGACCTTATCTATTATAGCTGCAGAAGGAATCTTCAGTACCTTAATGGCGGACGGATCACGTGACCACAAAATGGCGGCGGTCTAATTTTCATTTCTGGGATTGTCTATAATTGTCAAATACAGTGTGGTCCGAGAAATGATATGGCAAACTAGTTCTGATTTTTATGTGATTAGTTGAGGTTTGTGTACATGAAATAAATGCACTCATTGACCACGTTTTACAAGTATTATGCATGTTACTAACATTTTATGGAGTGATGAACCAACAGCTTGAATATTGCGTTACCTTTACTATATATCAATGGAGCAAAAAACTAAACTAGCCTATATTCTGCTTTATTTACGCGCAGTTAGCATAGTTTGGAACCTTAAATGTATTAGAGTTGGTGTTTGATAAGTGCAAAAATAATTTAAATTCTTCTTTATTTACATGTAGTTAGACTAGTTTTGCGCTGAATCCTTGATATACAGCAACAGTCGCAATATTTATGCATGTATAGATAACGGTCGTACATTGACTATTGTTCACTTCATAATAAATACAAAGTAAAACCAAATCACCGTCCTTGGAGATTTCAATCATAAGGTGTCGACATGCTTTCAATGCCGCGAGTACTCAAGGAGTTTGACTGGTCCCATCTGCTATAGACAGTATTCGGGTAGTTTTGAGAAGGATTGACACCAAAATGTTTAATCCGATGCATGTTAGCACTTTTCACAAAAAAGTTGACTGACAGGTTTGAATCACATCAAAAACGGCGAGGAACCGAGAAATGTAAGACAGCGATATCTCAATAAAGGAAACTGATTCTGAGATTAAAAACAATAAAGAATTTCATCAACCAAACAATCTTATAATATACATGCTTCCCAAATCATGATAAAATCCAATTTTATTCTTGGTGGCCATATATAGGTAGGCAATGAAGGAATTACATAATTACAGAAATTTCATTTTCTAATGATCTTTTAATTTTGATGTAAATTTTAAAATACGTTTATTTAATGTTTTTTTATAAAATAATGTACATAGCAAATAATAATATAAAATCTATAGTTTTATGATTCGCATTTCGTAAGTAAAGTGTACAATAATATGAGCCTTGATAGTCATAGATTGTTCACGGAGATTTACATTAATAAAATGATTTTCAAAGGAAACACAAATAATAATGTTTGTAGTTGAACTGATCAAAAGAATATATATTTCCCATCAAATTTACAAATAATGGAGGAAGGGGATGAAGGAAATATGTGATGGGGAAGCTACCAAAGTCTTTGATCGATAAAATATACAATAGTTTTAAAAAGAAAGAAAAGAGACCGGTATAATAAAAGTATAATAAACAAGTAATAAAATAGATGTAACACGGAGAGTTATATATCACTAAGTATTCACCTTCGGGGTACCCTTGTTATATACTTACATACGTATTACATGTTTAAAAACCCTGTAATGAGGATTTTCAGCTATTCACATGTATTATGTCATAGTTTGATTTATGGTCAAAATTTGCGAGCAATAAAATACTTTTGAAGTATTCAACGGACACAGGCGGCGACATTAAGTCGAAAATTTCATTGCATTTTCATTAGGTTTAAACTCAGGCCGTTGTGTTTATGATTAAGCGCGGCAAACTGCCAGCTATCTTTGATGTCTCTACTTTCAGCCATAGGCTTATTTAACATCCTTTGATCATTGACTTTAATTCGTAATTAACATTTTAATTACTGAATTATTTAATGAAATTTTACTTCGAAGTTCCGGAATTCAATTTTATTCAATAACTGAGTGATATGCATAGCTCTGATAACAAAAATTTTGACGAGAAAGAAAATTAGCCCAAGTTATATTTGAAAGTACTAAGTTGTAAGAAAGAAAGTACATGTATGATGTAACTAATAGCCATTCGGCAATGGAACCTCATAATGTATGTGTCAGTCTTTCATGAAAGAACATTCATATTGCAACCAAGAAACTATGATGCACGTCTTGTAATGTTAAATAAGCAACAACTAACCACCGAAATGAATATACTTAGTGAACCTTTTATATACAAATCAAATCATACCATGCACTAAGAAATGCACTGTGTCAATCGATCATAGGAACTTTCTACAAACGTTGTGGTCACAATTTTCAAGGCAAGTAATTATTAACTTTAAAACCATAGTCATCAAAGAACCAGCATGTACATTTAACATAATTTAATTAAACTATCAGAATTGATGGGAAATCTTTGATAGTCGGACAGACTGAACTCGGTACGGACTGGTAGTAATATTGTACTAACCAATGCCAGGAAATAATTTTGGCGGGAAACTTAACAAAACGTCAAAGACAATGAGGGCGCCATTATTTTGTTTTAACCAAATATTCAAGGCATAGTGTTCACTTGAAAAAAAAATATTTCAGAAAAAAACGAGAGCCGACTAAAACTTAGCAGGACAAGTGTGTAGGAAACGCAATGTTCTTTTTTTAATTCATATTTTAAGATTAGTCAAGAAATTCTGTCATAAAGTGAGAAATGCAAAAAAACCCAAAACTAAACAGCTGACAATGTGGAATTCAACAGAACAGAATAGAACAATTAACCTTTATTCACAAAAAAGGGGACCAGTTGGTTGCGTTAAAACAATAGAGATATTGCACTGATTTATTAATTAAAAGTCTTGCGTGGAAATAGAACCAAAAATAACAATTTTGATATTTCGCCAAAGACGTAAGCAGAAAAACAAAGACGTTACAGAAGAAAGGAAGATGTTTGAAAATTTGATTCAGTAGATAATAATTAATTAAACCATAGACATATCAGTTCATCTACATACCAAACATTAGTCACACTATGATGTCAACATACTGATTGTTTCATACAATCTTGTATCTCTTCTAAAGATATTATCAAAATATAATTGATAACAAATTCAGAAAATTAATAAAACAATGAACCATTACATCAATAGGAATTTTATCATTTCATTTTACCAAGTATTGTTTAATACTATTCCATTGTCAGTGTTGCCTACATAAAAGCCCGCCGATTTAAATACTCGATTATGTACCCGTACATCAATATGGATATCTATTTTATCGATATAGAGAGTAAGTATGAACGGATATTAAAAACAAGTATCAAGTATTTAAATAAGAGGGGTTGATGTATGCGTCACTGACAGTTGAATAAAATGTGACAATACTTTTTTGAGTTGTAATAAAAAGTCAATACAAAAGATTGTTAAGCTTAATAAAAATAGCTTATTATAACTGCTGGGGGCTTCATTATACTGGAAAATATACTCGACTACTTATATAATAAATTAAGACACAAAATGTCGATTTGTGAAGAATAAACATTTGCCGCTCTTTAACTTTTGATACCTTTCAATATCCGTATACTCGTTCATCTACATTGTTCATACATTTATATCAAATATGAAATAATTTCTAATTTAGTGCATGTGATAATTCGACGTATTATACAATTCTGCACAGACGAGTCAAAGCTATAAACGTCATGTATATTATAAAAGATCACAGACGAAAGTCAATAAAAAAGTCCCAATTCAGACATTACTTAAAATGAACTTTGAAAACCCAACCATCTATCGTCTGCTGTTCAAAAATACGGCGTCACGAAATGAAGAAATTAAAGATTGAAATGACAGAATATTAATGAACAATCTGTAATATTTCATTACTGATTTACTGCACTTTATAAAACAATAGTGTAAAGTTTTGTCCAGTTTTTTATCTACACCATTCTCTGACGCCAGTCGTTTGTAAGACGTCAACAATCTAACCGCGTGCTATGATTGATTGGATGTCAGTTGATGTCGTACAAAGGTTGGGAACTAAGAGTACCGTCTATATGTACAAATTTATTGTATTTATAATTTTCAATATAAAAATTATCTCGTTTTTTGATAAATTACTGATACAAGTTATTATTTTAAGATTTTTATATAAATATTTCATAGATGTGGTTGCAATATAGTTGTCGAAATCTAAATGGAAATAACCAAGCTATGTACATGTATATCAACATTTAAAAATATGTAAGTTAAGTCCTAGGAAATGGAAAAAGTTAAAATAGAGTTGGCAATATTGAGCAAGTAGAGTCATAGTAGTGAAATAATAATTCAAATCAAATTTTAAACATAAGTTAGTGTTTAAAAAAATTTATTCAATTCAGAGCATCGTTGGTCATAACTCAGTGCTAGAAATAAATCATATACATACTAAGTTAATGCTATAATACTTGGAAACAAAATGGCTTAAAAGAGGTCAAAATGCATAATTATAAATATCCCCAGTCATACAAACAAGGCCCTTTTTCAGAAGTTATGAGAAAATGGAATAAAATAAAATTTAATATAATCAATAAATTATATTTTCATCTAATACTAATCTTTCTACGTCGAACTCACATGAAATAAAACAAATAGTTTCAAACAAAACACAAACTTTGATACAACTTGCACATATTTGGCAGAGAATTCCATCAAGACAATGCCAAACAATTGTGAATTTATTTCAATGATAGATAATTTACTTCTATCAAGCCGTAAAGATAATATTTTCATTTTTTATTTCATAAGAATTTACACCAAAATAACAATGGTGAAGAAACATTCAGTAATTTTCAATACATATCAGATATCGTATAGTTAAAGAGCCAAATCGCCGTCATTTAAAATAAAATCACCGACGGATCTTCAAAGCATGGGTAAAACAAATATTGTAACGTTTTATTTTCATAATATTAGAAAATATTGACAAAAACAACACTTAGGTGACGTCAAGTTAACACAAGAAGAGCTGACATAATCTTAATGATAATCAATAAACAAAACCCCACAAAAATAATATTTATCCAAAAAGGTACAAATTTGACCCCTTTTTGGATAAAACGAAGGACGATGTTTCGCCACGAGGGATAACACATGGACAAGATGAGCACGAGATAGATCATTTAAGTTTTCAGTAAGCCTGTCAAAGTCACGAGTGTCTAAATAAAATATCAATCAAACCTCTAATTATCACGGAAAGATCTCGATGGACCGGAAGATAGCCACAACCAAACTGCCCACAAGTGATAGTCATAATGCAAACTTGTACAACCATCGCCCTTAGGGGCCTTTACTCCAGATTAAGAAAAAAATCGCAATTAATTTGTTTGCATGTTGCACGAGAGAAAAATCACCAATGATAAGGATTTTACTAAATTATTAATTAATAACGAGGGGAAATGCGCTTGATATCCGCAGTACCTAAAATGTAAAATGTTATTTTTCAGATAAATGAAACATAGCCAGTTCGCCTTTCTAGAAAAAGAATGTGAAAAATACATGCGTTACACGTAAAATGCTAAGTTTCATCGAGATAAAAAGTCCCTGGATACAGAAAAATAAAGCTTATAAAATGTTTCCTTTTCTTAACCAAAGCTTGACTGGTTTTAATAAAATATAATTTATTTTCTTACAATTATAACTGAATTAATATTTTCTACACAATTAGTAATCATATAACATGCCTAAGTGTGGCCTAAGAAAACACTAAAATCGTAATTCATTGATAAATACAAGTCAATTCGATATTATTATTTAAAAAACCTCGTTTTTCCGCAATATTCCTGATAAAAAATATTATATTACTGCGAAAATTATACATTTTTATAATTAATAAGAATGAATTTATAAAATTTAATAAATATTTCTTCCGAAGAAAATAAATGCCATGAAACATAAGGAACGTTAACGGAATTTCTGGATAAATTTATAAAGCAGATGGGAACACCGGAATAAATGTGACTTAGACGAAGTCTTTGTTAGAAGTTTTTTTTTCAGTACTATAGTCTGTAAAATAATCTCGTATGTAAATAATTGTAGCAGAACTTATATAATTTGTATATTAAAGGTCCTCTTATGAAGGCTTCTGAAAATAAGTATGTTTTCTTCAAAGAAGTACAACTCATTTAGAACAAACTATCCAAATATTGCTAATGCTTTTAAACATACATTTCTATAAAACATAAAATGAAAAAAAAACAGAAACTAAAATGAGGAGTTTTTTTCAATTATAAATTACACAGGGGGAAACGTACGTCTTAAATATTTTGGAAACAAGTCTCAAATAAACAACAAAAACAGAAGTGACATATCATTGTATGTTTTTAGATATACGAGGTTTCACTACATCAACCAAGCTCTGTAGGATGGGTCACAACATTGCCATCCTCTCTCTCTCTCCCTCTTTCTATACGGATATAAGGAGAAAAATACTGAAAAATAATCATTTCAAGCTTGTATTTGGCCAACATTTAACGTGTCATAATTTGTCATGTCTTACTACTACGTAAGTTTTTGCCATTTCTGAGGGAATAATAGCTTTCATTAATGGTATGCTTTCATCATGTTTTTGTTTCTGCGTAGTGAAATATATGGTCACCTGTTTCACCCTAGCTTACTTAATGTCCAGATAAATTCATCATATAATTTACATCATATTAAACTATACATAAAGAATAAAACATTTCTAACCTAAGTGAGAAAATGGCGACGGGACACTTAATAAGATGTTTGTTGAAACCGCGGCTAACATAATAAGCATCGCATCAAGAGTTTTGATACACGGATGCAACTTGGTATGTATGAGCCATTCTGCACTCGACGGGGTTTGTCCAATTTTCAGGTCACGGAAATTGCCGAGTAATTCCGATTGTGAATGAGCATGTCCTGGAATTCTGTTGAACGCTTAGCATTTCCACAAATTCACAAAAATCAATTCTTTATAAATATTAAGTGCAATATCGCATTGAAAATGATTTGAAACACATTAAATTATTTTTGTACATGCATGTACATGAATGTAAAAATATTCCTTAAGAAATCTATAACAAAACTTCATACATATCAGAACATTTTTAGAACTTAGCAAAATGAAATTTGCTAAACACAAAAAAACCCCGAACGCATTGGGAAATGCAAGTTTGAGGGAATAATTCAGCAAAAGCGATGGGTATGCACTATTTAACGATGTTGAATAACATGATTTATATATAATACTTAAGTCACACGAAGAACACGGCGACATAAGACTGAAAATATTCAATTTATAAGATACATTATCGTGCTTGTATGGATTTCTGTGAAATGTTGAAATCAATTGCTTCTGACTAAAATGGGAAAGCGTAGAATAATTGCAGATAAAATAATTGCAATTAATAATGTTTACCCAGACATGGTGCCAGATAAACATTGGTCATTTATCTAAAATGGCTTGCAGTTATGATAGTACTAATCTTGCTTCTATTAAAAACGACAAATTTCATAGCACTTAAGTACTCAGAATAAATGCGTAACAAGTTGTCGACCTCATGTTCGCCAGGGAAAAGTCATAACCAATCCAAGTTCGTCTGCCAGGTCCAATCACCATGACGATACGTCACGTGATAATAATCGGAATGCTTCTTCTCGGATGGTTGCAAGTGCCATATAGCACGCGCAGATATACGATGTGCCAAGCTAGGCTCATTAGCAGTGCCATTTCAGATTGAAAAGTTTCTCTTGATGGGATAAATAGTTGATATCTCCTGCAATCATTGTGATAAATGGGTACTTTAATTTAGTCTAACCACGATCGTGTCCAATTCTCGTCGAATCTCGAAGATTCTCGTGGATTTATATTCCAATGAATTAAAATTAATTCCTTCTAAAACGACCAATACATAATGATTTAAACTGAGAAATGAGCAGACGATAGAGACTGACATTGCAATACATCACCAACAACTATTAAATAAGTCAGCATTCATCACCCTGGCTAAACTAACTTCTCCCTTCACCATACTAATAATGTTTTTTTCGGAAGGGGGTCCCGACCAAGATATGAGGCTATTTTAGTGGATACCTTCGTGTTATTTTGTTTTTGTGGATTTCAGAAGGCGACCAGAGTATTGCAGAAAAAACCCCAACAAAAACAAGAATATATAAATAACTCGGTTAAAATCCAATACTCAGGAAACGTACTTTTTGTAATAAAATCAAAATGGTTCAGTAATGATCCATTCTCGTACCCAGAATCTAGTAGGATTCTCAATACTAGCATCTTGATAACGCGGTACGAGAATGATAGTGATCAAGGCAATGCGCCTTCTTTGAAAGAATCAAATGAACCTAAAATCTTCCAAACGATGGCAATCTTTCAAAAGTTTCAATTTGAATCTCTGAAAAATGTCTAAACATTCTAGGCCTACTAGCTAAACTATAAAGTAGTTTATGTCGTTAGTTATTCCAGAAGATACAGCAAGAAATTGTGGAACACGAATCTGTCAACAATTATCGCTCTTTTAGATTTGATTGACATGGAACCCCCGAGTTTGTCTAGTTCTCATACAGTAATGTCTAATAGCTACTCTCGCATTTCGTTTATTTATTTCCTCGTTTATTTACATTTCTAAATGATACAAGCAAAACGTAACAACCGCGCAATGAAGGGAGAAGAGCGCGCCCGGTTACGCTTGTTCGTGAAAAGTCATCCGGGCATTTATAGTAATTTGAAAATAAACGGAACCGCGTGCGCCGAGGTGTTCTGATATCAACTTCCCTAGACCTGTCAGCATTATCAAGTAGTTTGAAATATACCAGCGATATGTTGTGGAATAAAATATTCACGGAAACCAGCGGGTAAATTTGTCAAGAAATCACATGTCAAAATGTTTCAATATAATGCGCTCTCTATTTACTGTAATCATAAGAAAATGCACTGTCATTTACCGTCTATAACTGCCAGTCAGTTTTTATCACTTCGCTTATTACTCTATAATTACTAAGTTGAAGATATACGCTCATGTAAAATATTATGGCCATCAAAACTCATTGGAAATGAATAAAAGTCATATGCCAAGTCAATCAAATGAACTTGTATAAAAATCGAACATTTCTTATTTTTCACTAATTTTAGATGAAGTGTAGTGAAGATACTACAGCTTGGCCTGGTTGATATGATATAAATGAACAAAGGATCTCGTTGTACTCAGACACATAATTATGACCGTCGGTAAAATCTAACACCAAACATCTTGAATCATATGTTTACTGTTTGTGAAATTGCGAAACTATAAAAAAAACACCGAGTAATTAAATGTATACGGCTACAGTAAGGTTTCGCTATAAAGAACGTCTTGGGTTTTGCTAAATCATGCGAATTTTGATGATTTTTATTTACCAAATGCTTAATTTCAGAACTAGTATGTCCTTTTTTAAGACCAACCCCCTATTAAAGGCATGGGTTTCGATGGTTCTAAGAGTAGAGCTTTATTGTATTTTTTTCTTTTAGATATAGAGGATAGACGATCGCCTTTAAGTTATGTTGTACATGCATGTAATTTTGATATCTTTTTCTGTATTTGTATTTGTATTTATGTTTATATTATTGCTCATGTATCATGTTTCATGATTTGAGAAAATAAAGGTTTGTTCTATTCTGTTCAGTAACAGAGAAAGAACAAAATGATCATAATACAGTGAATGCAAGATAATCTCCAAGTCGGTGTAAGATAAAGAATCAATCATTAGATCGATGAATGATAGTAATTTACCACAACAAGTTTTAAATACCTCATTTGAGACCAATCATGTTTTGGGATGGAATGTGAAAACGCTCCTTTGCATATGAAGCTTTTTTTATTTCAACAACCGACTTAAGAGTGTACATGTACTGATCTTTTGCTCAGTTTGCTTCTTATTTTACACCGTTTTCAACATTTTTCCCGAAACAATCATTTTGTTTACTTTCTCTTAGCCGCAACTGACTCTTACTCTTCTGCAAGTAAGTTTTTGTGAACCATTATCAAACATAGCTGCCAATCACATATGCAGAGTGCACTTACCAATTAACATTTAATTGGAAACAATTAGGTATTTACAATAAATAATAATTTACTCGACAGCAATAAATAAACTGTTCGTTTTTTTCAATTGTCTCTAATACGTTGTTTTGGTATCAAATGTTCATCCATCTGGCGCCATTTTGGGAGTGTTGTATAAAAACCATCCCGGTCGTACCGTTAATTATGAAGCGATTTCTGAACCCAAGATTGAATGTATGATATTATTATTCATTAAAAACATGAAATGTATAACAGTAAACGATATATCTTATTGTTTTTTGTGCTTACATTTATAACTGACACGTGCGGTATGTCACTATCGTATGATAATGTAGTGATGTAAAATTTCAAAACTTCGACAATCAATGTCAAGGTCAAATATCCCAATCATTTTAAAAGATTCAATAAAGGATCATAACAATTATTACTGTTCTTAAAAATTAACACAATAAATAAATATTTTGAGTGATTTAATTTTTGTCAAAATGATGCTTTAGCATTAAAATTATCATTCTCGTACCCAGAGGTTATCAAGATTCTAGATCGAAAATCTTGATAGCCTCTGGGTAAGAGAATGGAAAATTGGTAATTTTCAGTCAGGTTTGAAAGTTATTGTTTCTAATTTACATAAAAATGATGCCATAGCTGGTAAAAATGGTATTTTGTCTGATTCAATACTTTTGATACCAAGTGTTCCATTTTATATATTTGACAGTGCTCATGTCTTTTTTCTTGTTTCTCGTTTGATTATTTGTTTTGTAACATGCTAAACTTATCTCATTTTGTGACTAGTGGTATTCGTATAGTAAAAATTGCATTAGTAAATTGATGATGTACTATGAACAAATAATAAATAAACTGTTCTATTCTGACTATTGATGCAAAGTATACCCTCCAAAAAAATGAAAATACACATAAGAATAATTGTTAAGGGTATGACATATATTTCCTCTTTAATATTGCCAGTAATGAGGGAATCTCAAGTAAAAATAACAAATAATGACACAAAGAGTTCACTATTTATGAGTATAATGTTAACGTTTTTGTTATTTAACGACAGTAATGTAGAATAAAAACTAAACACATCCGTCCGTAAATCTGAGTTCTCAGAAAAAACTGCTGACATCTTTAAATGACTATAAAATATAATGACACCAAGTTAGGAGTAATAAATGATAACAGTTATCTAATAATGGCTTCGTATACAACATGAGAAATCTACTGTAGTTACTGAATTCACACTCCATAATTTTTATAATCTAAGTAAGGTGAACTCGATCCCTGCATTAAGTACAAAAAGTGTGAGGTTAATAGAGTTCAAATTAATTATGTTGATGTTTAATCTAAATAAAAACAATGCATATGGGTCCATTTGACTTTTTATAAAAACGTTTAATCTCACAGCCACTTTCCATTTGTGATGATGTTTTCACCAAATAGACTTGTTGATGGTGACTACTAAAACTCAGTCATCACATTTGGTCTGGTCGCTGACTCGCCACACATTTTTACCAGATCATTAGGCTAAAATAAGGTTGCTAATTTTTTTAATCGGAGTTTGCAGAATGTGCAAGGCATTTGAAGTAAATAATTAAAATAAAGACGATTACTTAAGTTGCGCAGCTTTTACACATATAATACTGAGTAATATTGTTAACTTTTATTTAAATTTCGATCCTTAGTACAGAAATACTGCAGTGCATATTTGAATCAGCGGAGTTAATGAATACGCCACTGACAGTTAAATAAAATTTTAACAGTATAATGATATATTGTAATTAAATCAAACATTGTTCAGAGTTCCTTCAGAGAAATCTGAAACCTATCCAATTCCGAACGATATGTTCGGGCTCAATTAGGATACACTACTACAAACCTGTAAAATTGAACTTACTGGTCAGTACCAAAAGTACTCATAACGCCCAGGTTACACTGTACTAAGGTTTAAGACCATACAGATTTGCACTTAAATATACATCAAACATTATTACAACTACGTTGCCACAAAATTACCATCTGTGTCTCTGTACGGGAAACCAACATATGGAACCATTATAACAACAAAACAAATCACGGAAGTACGGGATTTAATGCATCGTAATGTTACAAAACATTGGTGTAGTTTAGCAAAACGTAGGCATATTCATTTGCAGGCTCCACATGCCGACAAGAATATCAAATTTACTGAAAATATTTTGGTAAGCATATTGAAAACAAGTATTATTCGTTCCACGTGTAGCATGTCAGGAAACACTATCTATTTAATGTTCCACGCGAACATTGTCGGCATCGTGTAGGTAAATATTTTTGTATTCATGCATTTTGATTTCAAACTAACCGTGATATTTAGAAAATAGTTTCTCTCTGTGAATTATTACTTTGCTAAGTGACCATTATAAAAGGTCGATGGGGGATATTTTCATCGACTTGAGAACAGCGGTAACCTAAATAAATTGACGGTTAGGACACGTGTGCCGTAAATCGTCCGAAACTTTTCATGGCGATTTTACGACATCCTACCGTTTTACGACAATCGCTAACCAGAGGTATGAGATGGTAGAAGGGTTCAGACTGTTAAAGAACGGTTTCTAATCAGGGACCTGTACAAGTTTTATCACAATATGTCCAACCTACACTTGACACAATCATTCACGATAGCAATCAACTGTGGTAGGCCAATATAAACCAATTTCAATCATATTTTCCCGTATTGAAATCAATTAAATATTTCCTATTTCTGACAACAATATGGTTTTACAAAATTGGTACGGCAAAGGTCGAAGAGTCCTGAATGTCCAGTCAACATCTACGAAATATTGTATATAGAAATACTCACAAGTGCACAAAAACAGACAAATTCAATGATACAGTTGACAAAGTGTACAAGTTATTTTGGTGTACTTGCAACGCCAAATGCAATTACATAGATACGCAAATTAAATAATTGCATTTTTAAGCGTAATAGATTTGATCTTTTTGTGCATGCATGTCGCGAACATTAAAGCCAAAATGAAATTAACTATGTTATTTTTGTTTAATTTAAATATATGGATCAACGCATACATATTCCAATGCTTTTTGTACACGTGATAAATAAGCGATTCAAGCGCAATTATAAATGCATCGAATGTTGATTAATAAGTATGGAGTAGAACAATTTGACTCTTTTCGTAAATTCTGCACACATGCTCCATTAATATTTCATATACAATATATAGGACTATCCAAAAGGTAGACTATTTAAATTTTCATCCTTTACTTGAATAAAATTTGATTTTTCAAACAGAAAATGAATCCATCAAACATGTTTCATATAGTTGAAAGGTGACGCACGTAGGTCCCCGCCTTAGGGGATCATATTCTAAACATAGCTAAACATTTATCCTCTTTGATTGATAGCCCCAAGCTGGCATTTCATAGGGAAATGTATAGGGGCATAAATCCCATCTTAAAGTGATTATAGAGTCAATTCATCATCAGGGGTCTGTAAAACATGGACTTAGATAAAATAATTTACGGTAAAAATGTAAGCGCCATTGAGATTCTTTTCGTCCGTAGAACATTTTATCCGAAACGTGTGTCCGGTAAAAAACAGCAAGAAAAGGTAGCAAAAATATTTTTCATAAGCAAGTCTATTAGAATATACATCGATAAAATAGTTTGGCCTGTTTTCGATAGAGCAAATTCTTCACTTTAAGTAGTTATATATGTAAAATGCATGATGATGTTACAAGAGTAACTTTTTCTTATGCGTAAATGTATACATGTCAATGACAATGAGACTTAAGGCTTGGGACTAAACTAAAATTTATGTTGTGTTATGTTATGCTAAAAAGTAAAGACCAATTTTCTAATGCATTTAACAACTCATTAATTAATGCAAAAGCGACATAAAATGACAAGGTAACAAATATAAGATCGCTATCTGGAGCACTGGCCAATTGGTCACCAATTTTAAGAATAAACCACAGAAATATCAACTATCTTTCAACAACATTGAAGTTGTCAATCAAACCTGTTATTGTAAAAGATATCACTTAGCGAAAAATACGATGTAAGTGATTATAACGATACACCGGTCAATGAGCTTCCTGTCACGAGCGACCACGTGGTGTTTACATACAAAATATGGAAGTCAATTACAAGTGAAAATAGTTTAATTATTCTGACAGAGTGTCAAACCAGAGATAAAATGTAAACATCGATCTAACTGTCATATTCTCTGACCACAAGAATTACTGTTCATATATCACAATGGGCGCTGTAGCGGAAGTGACGTAATAATAATGTCACTGGCCAAAGTGACACTTCTTGAATGGGATTGGTTTCTTATTGCGTCCGTGTGGGGAAACTAGATACTTTTTTATCATAAAAACTTGATTTGGCTTAATACATGTCATTCTCGAACCCAGAGTCTAGTAGGATTCTCGAGAATCTTGATAACCTCGGGGTACGAGAATGAATTCATGTAGTAAAATGCTTTGATTGAAACTTTGATATTAGTACAATGTATGAAATAAAGAATCATAAACCATTGATTATTCGGAGAAACTCGGAAATGAGCTTGCTTCTGATATGGTTCGAACCAATGCCTAAATCAGAAGACATAGATTCTAATATCTAAAATATTCTATACAATAACAATGCATTTATTATTTCGGTATGATCAGCGAACAACAATCGCTAAGACGGCATAAATTAAATGACCAGCGTGCAAGCAGTGCTAGTCATAGTACTATAAACTCAACAGGGTTTGTATAATGAATATTTTAAGGTCACGAAAATTGCTGAATATGTGCGATTGCAGAAACGTTGCAAGGTTTAGTCTATAACAGACATTCCAACATAATGCAAAAATATTCTTTGTAACAGCATTTTACACATTAGCACTGTTCGCAATTCACTACAATTCGTTATTTGGGTTTCATTTCGTATCAATTGTTCAAAACATAATTCTATTTTAAAATTTTATATTCAATTACGTCAACTCATCATATTAACAAATTTACGACGACATTGGAGATGATGAGGTCTCAGATACTAATTACACCATGAAAACAACTCATTGTACACCATTGTCAGTTTTATCAACCTTTCCAAATAGCAACCACGTGTTCTTAATTACTATCTTTGTTAAGATAACTGTTCAGAAATCTAGTGAATTAATGCATTATGATACCAAATACATGCCTATAATAACAAGCAACCCTCGTTCTGGTGTACAATAGCTTCCGTTTGACCCTTCTATCAACTAGCTAGTATCTAGACATAAAATCTTTATACTGACATTATCATCCTCAGCAATCTAGACCAACAACTCATGTCACATCTCTCCAATTGCCATGTCTTTAGTGTATATACCCTTCCCTTTACTTTTACTAGCCCACCCAGGGTCTTGTCATCTTGACGGAATCTGAATAATCCCTTCATTTTAGAGACCATAATAAAAGACAAAAATATTAACCTTAGAGTTGCTGCAATAAAAGTCGATTCAAGGCGGGTATATTGGATGAAATAAGAAGGCAGGAGAGCAATAATTCCTATTATAAAGCTGACACCGGTTGTCACTGACAATTGCTTCCTATTGTGTGAAAATCTTGAGGTTTTATATACGTTGGGCAAAATTATAGGGTCGGCTAATGAAGTTTCAGCACATTCTCATATTTAAGTATAAATTATATCCAGTGTATAGTCAACTATTATATTGAAAAATCGTAAATTACCTGGGAAGCTTAACCCTGGTTATATTAAAAGTATCAAATGAAGAGAAATAGTTTTAAATTATAAAGATTATACACAGAGTATCCATGACAATGTCTGTAAAATTAAACAACGAAAACTTTATTCTGCAGCAACACAAAATATATTTCAATATTAACATTTGTAAAGACATGCAGAAAATTATCACGATAAATCATACGGCTTCTTATAACACGAATGACAAAAAAGAAAGAAACAATTTTGATATAAAATACAGAAGTACATGTATCAAAATTATACTACGAAAGGAAGAAATATTTTGTAATTTGTTTTTACACATTTTCAATATTATGAATAAAAGAAAATATGAAAATAGAGGAAAATGATTCACTGACTTGCATATTTAGATTGCATTTCACGCGTACATGTACACCGAATATACATCTGAATTGCGATCCACACGCCATTTCATGGACTTTTCCACTTCAAGGGCATAAATTCATGTTTAATACTAAGTGAGCATTAGCCCCACCGCATAACATAGTTAAAGGGGATCAAAAACACAAAATTCAATGGATAAAAATCAATGAAAAGAGACCAAATTAAGCAACAAATCAAAAGTAATCCAATTAGGAAGCAATGGTTTATGACGCATGTGCCTTATGGGACATTAAAAAGGCGAGTAATGAATGTAACATCAAACTGGTGTTTTATCAAATTGAATTAATACAGCCATTAGGGACCAAGAGACAATGAGTCGACTGGCAGCACGCATTGATTAAACAAATGCTACTTGAAAAACAAATACAATTATTTCTACATTAAGGCTGATGTTTCCTGGATAGAGAACTTTGTAATCACACAGTAGTTGAACACCAGAGCTGATCAGAGAAGTGAAAATGGTTCACAATACGTCAGAAGTTACTCGGAGACAGATGAATTTTATGCCCATCCATCAGTTATGTTGCTAAGCGATAAATTATGTATGAAAATAATGTAATAAATGACAAAATAGCAAGTGCTCTATGAAATATGCCAGACTACATTAAAACTGAACATGTAGAATAAAATACTAAGTTTTAAAAACATGTATTTTCAACAGTCAATATTGCAAGTATTTTTTCCATTTTCTGTTTTTTAAAGACCTGGGGAGCCACGCTAATGCTTCCAGAAAAGAAAAATGTGAGATAGAGCTGTCTTGTCGGTCGCTGTTTTAAGTAAATTTCTGAAAAAGCGTAGCTCATTCGTCAATGAGTATAGAGACAAAAACAATTTGGAAAACTTCTCAACATTTTGAAACATGCATATTGAAAACTCAGGTAGTTTCCGGGTCCGAGTTTCCTGCTTCTCAATCCGCTGTTCAAAGTCTAACATTACACATTTTAATATTCAAAACGGAGACTAAGAACATGAAAACCATAGGCGATCGGCACAGTTTCAATCACGTGGTGTCTTTGACTCGGAGCCGTGCCGGCCGACCTTGTAAAAACACTAGCATATTCAAAATTTATCAATAATGTAGTGCGCTCGGTAATTCAAGACAATACATTTTACATTCATACATTTTTATACAGGAACGGTAACTAGCTTGAAAACACACAACTAACAAGCCCTAGTATCGACGTGTGTAAAAACTATCGACGTGTGTAAAAACTAATGTATCATTTAAACAGTATGATGTGGTTAAGCAGGCTGACAGAGTTATTGCCCATAAAATGTTATAAAACAGCGGGTGGTCATCAGTATAAGCCTTTACAATGATCTCTTGTCAATATAAAACAAGTATATAAATAATGAGTAAAGTGAATATAATATTGTTGTACGTTAAGTTGGTTACCTGTTCCTAGCTTGACTTAAGAAGGTAAATTATTTATTAAGAACCGGTATGTTAATTGTGCTTTAAAATATGAGCTTGACATTGCAGCAAATACATTTCTGTCGAATCAAAAATTGATGTGTATAAGTTGGTTACATGGATTAAATTTGTCATGAAAGAGAAACTAAGAACTGATGCACAGCTTCGTGGGTATAAAATATTGATGATTTAGTTATGATACATCTATTGCTTTTTTTCAACTGTCACGGGCCCAACATTAACTCCGCTAATTTAAATACCCATTACAGTACTTCTGTACAATAGACATCCGTATTTAACCATTTATGTACGGGAATTATCAGTGGACTATACATTAACCCCGCTGATTTAAATACTCCATTAATGATACTGATAGTATTTAAATTAGCGGGGTTAATATAAGCGCTACGGAAGATTAAATAAGATTCATCAATACCATTACTATCACATTTTAGCTCTGTGCGGCGGCATATCGCAGGGTAATTTATATTAATATTTATATTCATGTTTCAAGGTGTTATTTATATTATGAATTTTATAATAAAGATCACACACAAACATGTCGATATTAATTATAATGATTATCTATAAGATCATTCATTCAGATATTTATTTATATCAAAACCTTTCATCAATATAATTATATTATCATATGTCCTACACTTCACAACATTTATAAGTTGACTATGACAGTATTAAAAATTGTATTTTCATGTGTTGTATATATTTCATGTTGTAAATGCCTATGTACGTAATTGCATACGCTAATCAAATATATCTATATTTTAAACCTGCTCCCATAAAAGTAAGGGAGTTGAGTGCGTTTTACCTTGTAAAGATTTAGTGAGGGGCCGTCCACTCATATGGATGAATAAATTGCAGACCCCAGAATGTGACTCTTCATTCCTTGGAGAAAGAATTTGAGTCTAAATTCAGTCAAATTTCCAAAATATATCAAGTATTTAAACTATGTTATGGACAAGAGATGCATTGGTTATGGTTTTGGAGGCTATAGAATGTCAGAGCTTCAATCATTGACATTTGGAAATATTAGTCAATTCCCTTAGATTCCATACTTATGCTGTGCAGTGTATAGTGCAATGCTCAGAATAATTATTATATTTGTATAATTTTATATTAATATCAACATAGTTTTAAACCTACCAATCTGTCATCTTATCATTTGTTTATATTAATATTAAGCATATAATGTGCTGAAAATATGCTTAAATGTCGTGTTATACATTCATTGCTATATTATCATCAATAATAAAATTGTCCCATGCCACCAAGCTTGATACATCAACACATCTAGACTAACGTCTAATGAAGACAAGTCCTTGCTTTAAAATATTCAACAAAAAACACTTCAATCAGAAATGAAACCTACCTGTCAGGAAGAAAGGGTCTCCTAAGTCTACCATTGAATATTAATACAATTTAATATGATAATAGTCATCGACCACCCGAGTGGTAAAATATTCATTCATCAAAATTTTGACTAGCTGTAAGGCAACCAGTCATCACGGCGATACATATAAGAAGATAATGTAAAGTGAACAATTGAGACGAATTACTGTTTGTTGTTGAAAGACATCATTATGAGCATCGAAAATATAAAAAAACTGCATAAAATTATCGTGTTTATATTTCAGGGTCTATGGTCACGTGATCTTCAATAAAAACATATAAATAAAACGCAAATTTGCTTTGAGACGATTTTCATTTCCAGACAAATAACTGCTAATGACATCAAATAGCGCCAAAATAATTATTCATTTACTTTCCCCGAAAATTCCAGTTCCTGGGATTTTTGGTTGTTAGCTCGAAACCTCTGGCGCAAAAAACAAGCGGTAAACTAGGTTAAATAATACATTTTGTATATCTGAATGCAAAAAATTTTCAATGATAAACAGCTAAATTCAGCATAGGTCCTTAATTATTAAGTTATTTCCGTTGCCAATTGTATGTATAGAATGAAAAATAACAGTAAAAACATATGTTCGTGGATGAGACATTGCTTGATTAACTAAAAAGTCGCAGTAAGATTTAAATAAACAAACATCGCATGTTTTCTAAAGCAACAAACGGACAACATTGGCAACCACCGGAATACAACACAACATAAAATCGTTGAACATAGCAATAATTATTTACTTAAGCTTCGAATATTGAATGAGTATCTTAGCAACTTAATATTTGTTTCAAAGTAAATCATAGATATTGTAAACCAGACGTTTGAACTTTAAAATTAGCCAACGAACGAAAATAATAGGCAATTGGAAACACTGAATGAAAGAAGACCGGTAAATCACGGCGTTGTGCGGCTTTTATCCGTGCCGACAATTATTACTAATATGAACAGACAGCATCACGAGGAATCACAAGAGGACATTAAAAGTCTAGAAATATTTCCGCTTCAACAGATTTTAGATTGTCAACAACATGAATTTTAACGGACAATCACATCTGCATAGTCAGACGAACGCCTGAACCTCTTAACTCACGCCTTGTTGAATTCTTCCGCGTACGGTAATTAGTCCCTGGCGTATCACCATTATAAGGGAGTAATTGGGAGACTAAAATTGATAGGACTAGAAAAAGTCTTCAATGTTTATGTCCTACATGAAGAAAATGATGACAAGCCATTTGAACAGTGGACTATTTATTGATTGAGGAATTGACAGACGTCATATACTACAATGAAACAAACAGCAAAAGTGAAATCTGTATTTCATGCAATCGGCGCTTGGGGACACGGATCGAAAATGCGATACGCTTATTATTACAAAAGTGAACATCGCTATCTGAACCTATCATACTCAATAGTAATTATACTTTAGTCTGCTTTTTTTTAAATTTCCAAGAATTCATCCATTATATAACAAATCAGACGAGTTATTTTACAAATACATCAAACAATAAAAAAGACGAACATATTCATAAAACAGTTCGAAATTTTATTGCAGTGCATCAAGGCGTTCTAATTGATCGCCGGAATAAAACGGTAATTTCAAATCCCAATTAATAGTTTAAATTGACACGTTGCATTTTTTGTATAAAATTTTACTTTTAAACAACATTTTACTTAGTCAGACCTAACATGTAAAAGCTTTCTAATTTTGACTTAAAATATTGCGTTCAGATGTAACATAGGCAGTTTTAGCATGCCGTCATGCCACATCATTGAAAATAGCAAAAAACCTCGAAGGGTTGCAGAGGTTAAAATATATACTTACAAAATAAAAACTAAATGACAGTTATAAACGTACAAGCCATTAGCACATCAGAATCAAGTGAGTGGAAGGACATTTATACATTTGTCACAATCAAAGATGAGCTTAATAAAACATGATATCATAATCTTGAAGCTTTGAAGTAATTAGTTTAGGTTTTTAATTAGGGAAAATTAATGATGAGGTAAAATAAGGACTACAATATTACCAGGAAACAAGCAAGGAATGTGTAAAAATGTAAAATGAAATGAGCCCGGCTTTTTTAGGGTTGCGATGGGTAGCCAATGAAAACAAAATTATCGTGGTGTTATAATATAGCGCTTGAACTCATTGTATTTTATGGCGACGTGAAAGAGTCTGTCAGTCTGTCCGCTTAAGACTCGAAAGATCGTGAGTTCGCTTCAGCTCGAACCATGGATTTTTTATCGGGTTATAATATCAACAAAGGTCAACACAAATCCTTTTGGAATAGAGAGTGAAATTTGATGTGAAATTTACTAAACAGAACAAGACTGGTATTAGAAAGAATAAGGGCAAACATGCTGTTCAATTGCAGGTTCATTCACCGTTACATCTTCATAAATCGTGCTCAGAATAAATCGATAAAATACTAAAAGCAAGCCAAAAAAACCAATGCTTACAGAAAGACACATGTTGCAAAAAAGGCATACTTTATTTAATTTCGTAATGAACAGATCAATTAACGGATAGAGAGAGAAAAATGCCCTAAGGTATATAGACACTACGTCGCGCCAACTTAGTAAGAAACTACACGTTCAAGTCAGCAACGGTTCATTCAGGCAAACAGTTTTAGAATCGATGAGAATAAACGACTTGCAGTTTATAACCGATTTAAATGAACGACCATTATCTATCTCTATTAATTACTTTAAGTACAGTAACACCTCGACAGTCACACATCACAGGGCTACACTCATCCCCACTTTTATATTCATATATCTTGGAATATATGGGACAGTGTTACTTTAAGGGTTAAAATTATCATGATTATATATTTATGAAGGCTTTCAATTGCTATTTAATCGCGAAAGGTCTTACAATAGGAAAGGTCGTGCAATCGGATACAGGCCAGATTAGAAATTTAGATGGTTTCACTAACGGTGTCATACTGTAAATTGTTACAATGAAACAAATGGTCACAACAACTTAACTCGTGTCTAGACAGTATAAAACATTATTTATCATTATAAAAGTGAACTTCTTTCAACAACCTTGAACCATGTCAAGTCCTACTTTTAACGTGGTTTGAGTTGATCAAAATATTTTACTAAGATGACGTCATCAAATTATGAAACAACAACGGTTGACCACTGCAGTCACCGCCAAACATAGCGGACCGATTAACAAATCCTGTAAAAATTAGAAGGTCCATCTACATCTGCAGGTTTACAGGACGGACTGTCCGGCAAAAAATTTCATCTCATCTTCACATTTTTCAATTCGTCAAAGTATGTAAAATGTATCAGGTCCTGTACATAGCTAGATCTTGTCAAATTTTGATCTTCACAGGACCAACTGTCCAGTAATAACTGTTGAGTTTCGTGATGACTACCAACGATCTCTTATTTGAATTTCATAATTATCATAATATGTGCATCAATTATTTAACACGTGTAGAATTCAAGCGAGCAGAAATGAAAATTGACAGATAAACAGTCTTTTCGCAGTAAGGGTATGTCCACTATCATCATTATAAAGCCCAATGCGCATGCGCAAATGTTGTTTCGGTCACGTGACTTAAAATGGAATCTGAATGCAGCACAAAATCGAACAGACACGTCTATAAAATGAAATCTTTGACGCGAAAAATTAATATATCGTACAATAAACATTGTTCTATGAAAGAAATATAATATCGGTAGAGAAGCAGTTGTGACGATCGACGGTTATATAGGTATCATATGTCCTAGAATAAATGCCAAGCGAGGCCCGTGTCACAGTATCTTTGATTAATGGGAAATTGTACACTTCTCTTTATCACTTGTATAGAATGATTTTAACTCATTACAAGATATAAAAGATAAGTTTATTATTTCTATAGAATATATAAAATAAGTAACACGGACCTTAATGGTACGCTGTAGTAAATTATATATATATATATGTCATTGTGTGACAGTTGCACAATATTGTTAATAGTGCATTTAGGATTATATTTTAACATTAATACTCTAGATAATGGTTTTAAGATTATTGTAGTGTAAAAGATGATCGTTTTTACTAAGACACTACATGATGTATTTCTCTCTGGCTGAAAATGGACATTATGGACACCATACATCTATATATACATGGTCAGTATACATGTAGATCTATTGGTTGCTCCCAATCTGATTAAAACCCGATCTAAACTTTTCCGCTCGCCTACTCGACAACGCTCTACAGATACATGTATCTGTTTACGGAGATTGGGTCGTATCGGACACCAAAATACAGTTGAGGCTTTTGGACATCGGCGAGATGACACGATGGGTGAACTCTATTAATACAATAGATATGAATAGCACATTTCAATTAAACTTCTCTAAGTTTTTTTTATATATGAGAGACAAATCTCCGGAATATTCACATAGTGCAGTCAAATGCTGGGAACGGACCCTCGCCAAACTTAAACGCTTTATAACAGCCAACACTGACTGTTAAGAAATAGCAATAATTTTATTATATCAGCTTGCTCAACTTAGTGATAAAATATCTCTTAATACAGCATGTAATACTTAGTAAGGTTTGTCAACACGGAGGCTTATCAGGGTTTATAAGTTGCTATTTGATACGTTTACAACCTAACATTAAAACCTAAAACACCAATAAGTCTGATATGCACGTTGGTACCGTTCTAAGTGAAGATCACTTCGTATATAATTACAGTGCTTTGATTCGTGATCGCCTATGGCCTTCATGCATTCAAATAAAGAATTTGAAGATAGTTATACCATATTGCAGTGATGACTTCCTGAACACCGACTGAATGCATACATGCATGCCTGTCGCAAAAACAAACCTCTTAAAAATAAGATCTATCGCTTGTATTTCACATAAAAACGGATTCAAAATGATGCCATATTTCACTGCCACCGTGAATAAGCTAAATTGCATACAATATTATTAATATCTCAACTGTGACGATGGCAAAGAAATTGGTTTAAATAATATTTATGGTATTATACAGTGTGTAATGAAAATTAGAGAGATCGTGATGCAACATGACGCCCAGGCGTTAAATACTAAAACATATAATAGAAATTTGTTCTATGCATATTACAGCTTCCCTGTAATCTTTATCCATAAATCATACGTCATTCTTTCAGACCACCTTAGTAGTGTCAATTACTCATAAAAATACACCTACATAATAAAACTATTCAATCGCCCAAACATACGTTCCTTGATTCATTTTTTTACTTTTATTATCATCGATTCTTATTGAATTATATCAAAAAGAAATACGACGCTCAAAAAGCTCATATTTGAGTTGTAACATGATAAAAATTAATGATAATACCTAACCAAGTATTAATCACTGATGATTCCGACAAAAACAAGAATCGCTATAAATAAGCGTAAAACTTTTTCCTTTTTCAAGAGTAACAGAAAACCCTCGTTCAAACATCGTGTCTGATTACAACAGGAAATTTGTAACAGGATTCCAACTTCGAGAAGAAAATAAAACTTGAAGAATCATTCCAATAGATAATTTATCATTTAAAACACACTTTCTTTGCCGTTAGATGTAATATTAAACTATTAACAATTAATTTGTGTCATAAGCTGTGAAAATTGCTAACGTCATATGAAATATAGCATTTTATGGTAAGTTACGACTTGCAACTATTCAACTAGATTTTAATTAACAATTAATAAAACCTCGTAAATTCATTGGCTACTAGGAAATTAGTTAAAGCGAGGAATGTTATAAGTTATATTTGTTTGTTTCTTGTTCTCTGCATCCATGAAGACGCTAACATATAAATTCTGCGCAGAGTAACGCATGTATAAAACCAACCGAAGCCGGTCCAACACCCGGGTTGTTAAATGGTGTGTGCGTCCACTGCTGTCCATGTATCCAGCAGAAGATCTTTAAGATATGTAACTACTAGAAACTTAAATTATGGTAAATATATAGCCGGTGTCTGCACATAATGCATCTTAATGGAGCGGACGGACCCCGGTAAAAACTAAACGTCTACAACAGAAAGTATGTATAACCGTTAAGCAAGCATATGACTTGAGTAGGAAGTTGAAAATAATAAGTCTTGTATGACGTGTAAACCTTTTTACTAGAAATTTCTGAGACCATGAGGGGCGTATTATCAAAGCTCTTACGACCGATTTCTGTCGTAAACCGCACTTTACTGTATTGCTAAAATATAGTAAGATTTTTGATATTATGCTGCCCGGGTGTTTATCAGTTTCCTCACAAGCATTGGTGTATATCTAACGATGTCCGTCTATGGCGTGAACCTTTTAGGTTCTCGTTTCGTCATTTGTTTGCGTTGGTCCTTAAGTAACACAAAAAATTAACAAATCTCGCTTTGCTTTTCGCCTCTGTGGTAGGTTTGCGCTTTACTGTTGCTGTTCCTGATATGTTTGGTTAACACATTTTATACACAGGTACCAGTCATCGTCCTACTTCACTTATCCGAAGCCGAAGGCAAGTGAAAAATGCTTCGAGAATCAAGCTAGAGAAATTACTGATCTCAAATAGTCTGGCAAGCTGATATTTTTGGTCTAGAGCTCGTAAAAATTTATGGCGATGACTGGTGTGCATTGGAAGGTTTTCACGATGAGGAGATAATTACGTTCTGAGAAACAAATTTGAACTTTTTGACATAATTCAAATATGTAGCCTATGCATGTCAAACAAGCAAAATGTTCTTTTCTGTTCAATTATGTTCTGTTAACAATCTACTTAGTTAACTTGACAAATGTCAAATCTCCTATGATAGGACATTTCCTCACATATACAATGTATTTTGTTATTCATTTCAATGCTAGTTTTCCTATTTATATAACAAGGCCAACAGCGGACCAATCTAAGGTCTCCAACATAGAACACAGATCTTATCTGTACTTTCTGTACCAGATTACCGCACGTCACAGCCAAAACAGCGCCCGACGTCTTGTCGCCTTCTTAATCTGAACTCAGTTTGTCGGAAGAACAAGATACAAATATATACTTGGTCAGTGAAATTACCGCTGACCATAGAATGGACGTAATGAGGTGGAAGAAATCACTGGCCAATATTTCAACTTGGTTGCACAGATTATTTTTAATTAAACCAACAGGATTTTAAATTCTAAATGAAGTAGCACATACGTTTAACTTGATTAAATTGCTACACATAGAAATTATGATAAACAGCGAATACCGCAACACCTTGCTTTAAATGTGCGTCGCCAAAAGGTTATAAAAGCCTGGGTTTAAAATACAAGACAAGACAAAAAAGCAAATTGAAGACATTTTGATATGCAACTTTCATTTGACAAAGCAATCAAGACAAAGACATAGTGACATATGAAAAGTGATGCATCCTTTAATGGGCAAGTATATGCATGCATAGTTGTCTAGGTTTTTCTTCAAAACATTCAGGAAATTAGGAATTTCAGCCAATGAGCTAGCAGCATGCAATCATTATGTTGGAATCGTTTGGTTCATTATCCATCTTAATACATAGTGGCACAGGCGCTTAATACGATTTTTTGGAAATACTGTCTTTTTTATTAAATGAAAATGGTAAAACTTTATTCAGTTGGCCTGAAGCATATTCAACTCATTCACAAGCAAACCCTAACTCGAAAAGAGATAAATACCAGTAACTTATCTTTAATTCGGATCTATCATGACATGAAAACTAAAAAATAGTGTTTCACTAGGATACTGTACAATACACTATATGTATTATCTGCCTTTTTGTTTTTATAGTATCATATGATTACTATGTTTATATTACATTGTCCCATGCTGTACATATCCAGCGTAAAATAAAGAATAAGTTCTGCACAGTAACTTGTTTCATGGACCTAATTTATAACAAAACAGCATACATGTAGAATAATTCTCTCTAACCTTGAAGAATATTTACCGTTCTTAGTTTGAACAAACTCTCAGAAGAATCGAACGTTTACCGTTTACACGAACTAATTTCATCATTTTAAAATAGCGAGAAAACTACATTTTCGAATTTTCTCTTCGAGGTGTGAACTCAATTCCAGGAGAATTCCTCGGAAACGTGTGATAGCTATTGATTTCCGTTGAAGTTAATCTAAAACAGGCACGCTTAACAGACATTTTTCATGGTAATTAACAAATAATCGAATGAAAATCCCCAAGTTTATTTAAGCTGGCAATCAAGAGTAATATCCCCCTTTTGTAAATATTACCACAATACAGTAGTTCTGACCAGCTGTTTCTAACAATCAGGGACATCTTGACCACGCCCCCAGCGTCTGTCTCAACAATATTTGTACTCCAGGAGAGTTCACCCCGGGCTATACAATTTTTTAGTAAAACATTTACGCATTGGTGCAAGAAAGCGAAATATAATTATTATGGGATGATTATTCGAGCAACTATTGACTGTATTTAAAAGTATTTTATCGCATGAGGCATCGTTTTGTTAAATTACATTGATCAAGGACTGGGTGTTCTGTTCGCAATATAAATTTACACCAAAGTGAGAAATCAATCTCACAGACGAACCCAATGAATATAAATTAACGCAAAGTGTTTTATCTGACACAACGATATTTTAATGATATTTTTAATCAAAGGTTGCAATTTTCTATAGATAGGGTTCAAATCACGTGGGTTATTACAGTGCATCGCATCACATCATTTTCTACATGCCGTTTAAATATTCAGAAAAAAATTCAATTCACACCTTTTTGCAAGTTCTCAATTCCTTTTTAACAAAAAATATATTAATTGTACTCTTATAGTGCAAAGCGTACTTCAAAACTTTCAATCAGAAGCGGGCATGGCCGAGCGGTTACGACGTTGGACTGGTAATCATTAGATAGCCAGCATCGCGTTCGTTCAAATCACATCCAAAACCTACCCCGTTGTTTTCTTGCGCAAGAAACTTTATCATACTAGCTCAGTACTGGGGGACCAGGAAGTGGACTCAAAAGTGAAAAATCTAAATTGTAAGAACTTGTTTCACAATCGAGCTAGAATAAATTAGTTCAGTATAAACTTTTGATATTTTTTTATTCTAATTTAATCATCATCTTTATTTTGGCAAAAACGGCATAACAAATGCCTTCGGTAATTTCAATATCAGCGCATAAAGATGCATTCACTCGAGTCATGGTAAATAAAATGTAAATATAAACATAAAATAAATATTACCGAAGCAAAGTTCAGCTCTCCAACATAATCTTGACTCTAAAACGATAAAACTTGCCGACGGCAACACAATATGTCTTTTTCTACAATAAATATTTCTATTAAGCATTGATTTCATATTGTATTGTACAATTAATGCCATTCAAAATTGTCAGCTTATTGTCTTATTTAAATAATCAGTGATTTTTATAACAATATAATTATATTTGTTTTCAATAACTGACAGACGGGTGTCCAGAACACGTCAAACTATTCAGAAATGTAACTAAACAAAACTTCAGTAAAATAATATTTTGTCATGTGTCTATTAAAGTTTCGCTTTTGTCTAATTTTGTAAATTCTAATAAAGATATATATACAAAAAGTAGTACTGCACCGGCTATGAGAATCTGGTTATTTTTTAAATAAATTATTTTTATTTTTCGGAAATAGTACGACGGTAACTACAAAGCAATATTCATTCTTGGATTTGCTAATGACTTTGAGTTTTGGTCATTTTTATTTGTTTATTATTCCCTAGGTTTAATACAGTACGGCGCTAGACATGACATCCAGGTCATTTATTTTCCAATTAATTATTTCTTACGAAACAGTACGGCGCTGGTTGTTGCTGCTGCGGTCATCTTCCGATTTGTTTATGACTTGTTGAATTTATTGTCGAATCATCGTTTTCTTTTAAACATTTTCTCGAATCGTAGACATTTGGCGCGTACAGCTTTCAGTTTAGTCTACTCTGTGGTGTTAAAATAAAATATACATTGTTTTAATAATTGTTTTTGGTCATTTTAACTAATTTACTATTTGATTAATGATTTTATAAGTGATAGTTTGGAGACAGTGGTGTCAATATAACTTTGTATATAGTTAAAATCATGTCGCCAGAGTTTTGTAATTGTCAAATTATGAGTAATTGACTAAAATCACAGCTGAAAAAATACAGCTCATAACTGGTGATTCAATTAACACATAATACGTTAGTTTCAGCAGGGATTCAATATAATGTTGTATAAAATCCCTGGTTTCAGATACAAAATATTACATGCTTACTTTAATGTTAAAATTCATAGAACCAGCAAGAAACTGTAAGGTGTATCAACGGTCGTGAGACGGATTGTCTTCTTAAAATAAATGTCGTAAGAGGAAACAGGTCGTATCTACATTTTATAAAATAAATATAAAATCTCAATAAGATGCAAAGGCTACGAGCCCGTTCAACCAAGTTTTATACGACTGGTTCTAGTCGCACATCGTTCTATATTGTATAGTAAAATTATCCTAAGATTTTTATAACATGCTTCCCAAGTGTGTAGAATTCATATTTATTCAGGAACATGCATATAATAATACCAAAAGTTTATTCAATCGATCAGTATTCTATAATTTACTGTTTTAATGGACAATACAGTATTATTTATTCAAGTGAAATATTTTACCAATGATCTGTTTTCGGTATATTTTAAGACTGACATGGGCTTATCAGTTTCCAGGATACTCGATCACGACCTCAAGACAAATTTCTAGTCAAAATTTAGCTACTGTACACATAAGACGATAGTAAAATATAACCACATCAAACTTGTCTCTCATTAACTCTGGTAATCATTTTGTATCACAGCTTTTTTACCATTCACAGATACCAAGTTAATTTAATTTCCTAATATTTATATTTTGATTATGTGTGATACTACCTTATTATTTATTAAGACTAGAAAATATGTTCATCTTCGTGTCAAAATTTACATGTATACGTTACTACATTGATTATGTGTGTAATTATGCTTGAATTATTGCATTTATGAATATGTACTTAGTACTTTTCTAAATAAATTTCTGTTCTGCTCTGTTCTATCTTGTCCCTATACAGCGCTACCACAATTCATAACTTGGTTTTTATTCTAATTGTGTTTAAAATTTAATTTTCTTGCCGTTTATGTTCGCCAAACGCACATCAGTAATCTACATAGAGCTTAAGTCAAATCCTAGGAACTTCTAATTAATCTGGTCACAACAAAGCCTGTGTCGATTATTTTAATACTGTAAGAGTATAATACCCAATGTAATGTAAAAAAACGTACAACATAATTAGCATTTTTAATGACGATGTTGGGTCATGTATTGTATTGTTTTTGACATTTACTAACACTAAAATGGCAATATAAAAAACATGTGACATCATCGAGTTGTTGTATCTAATAGACCAAACGACGATCTTTGTTTATATATAAAATTTCTAAATCAATAGATGCACGTCTCATTGAAAATATATCCATTTTAATGCATTTGAAATGGAATACATGCGCGATAAATGGCCTAAACTGTTAATGCGCCTTTAGCATCGACATGCTAAAAATGAATTAGAAATTTGACTCAATAAGTATTATTACTTACCAACTTACTTAAAAAGATTAGGAATGATTTAATGTTTTCTCTTTTCGTTCAACATTGATTCTTAAATTAACAGACATTATGCGAACAGAAACAATACTTAAAGGGTCTCGTTAAAATTGAAAATTGCAAGCAAAACGTATGTGAATAAAATATCATTTAATATTCATCGCAATTTTGTATTACGTTTATAATTTAATATGCACAATGTCATTTAAAATAGTTTTAAGTGCATAACATGATAACTCTATCCTTTAAGAAAATATAATATTAATATATTAATACTTCCATTTCTTGCAAATTTCGACGCAATATGAACAATCCCTAAGACATTAGATTGAAGAAAACAACAAACGCAATAAATTCAGTTTTGAAATTATTTTAATAAACGCTAAATATTCCGTGGCTCACCAATTCACTAAAAATGTCCAATATTAAATTAAGATTAGTGTCCGTAATATACAAATATATAAAAAAATCATTAAAAAATAAAATCACTAACACGAATATAACCAAATATTTGCGAGCAGCAACATTTCGATATTTCTTAGTGGGCGGTCCTTATCTTCGGTAGGCGTGTCGTAAAGAAAGTAGTAAATTAATTCTCTACCAATCGATGAAAGGCGAGTGCCTAGGGCTAATTAACATCAGATATTGCTGTCTTCTCATTGGCTGAGCATAATGGTGGGTGATTTATGACAATTTTCAGCTTTTATACAATACAACAATCGAAAACTCCGAACAGTTTCACATCAAGCTGAGTTGTATGATTTTGCATAAAAAGTTACAGTGTTTAGATACACTTGAGTGGCGGTTTTACAGACACTTGCTAATTGTGGCTAACTTTTAATTAGACGGAGCTTTAAATGTTCAGACAAACCGAAGCGGAAACGAAAGGTTCGCATACTGACGTGAATCGCCATTTAAACATCGGGATTGTTTACATTTTGTAGTTATAATTCTAACGATATAAATAAATATACATATTGGTTAAACGAATGAGTTTAATCGTGACATTTGTAAGTTTGGTGATATTCGGACGATAAACTCGTATTTGTGGAACTTTTTCATAAACAATGTTACTGGACGGAAGCTCACCAGATATGTTAGCGCAGCAATCTAAAGTGTTGTTTGAATTGAACAAATATTACAATGAAAGAGTTGGTACAAGACAGAGCGGTGTGATTAAAACAATTCGTGAAGTTTGCAAAGTGGTACAGGATGTACTTAAAGAAGTCGAAGTACAGGAACCACGATTTATTAGTAGTTTGAATGAAGTAAATGGACGTTATGAAGGACTTGACGTGATCTCACCCTCAGAGTTCGAGGTAGTGTTATATTTGAACCAAATGGGAGTATTTAATTTTGTAGATGATGGTACTATACCGGGATGTGCCGTACTAAAACTTAGCGATGGTCGGAAACGTTCAATGTCTTTATGGGTAGAGTTCATCACAGCGTCTGGGTACTTGTCAGCCCGTAAAATTAGGTCAAGGTTTCAAACTTTGGTCGCACAAGCCGTAGACAAGTGTAGTTACCGTGATGTTGTTAAAATGGTTGCAGATACGACTGAAGTCAAGCTCCGAATCAAAGAAAGATATGTTGTTCAAATCACACCTGCATTCCGTTGTGGCGGCATATGGTCGCGAAGTGCAGCTCATTGGCCAGTACCACACGTACCCTGGCCAAATCCAAACCTGGTTGCTGAAGTGAAAACAGAGGGCTTTGACCTCTTATCTAAAGAAAGTATTTATATGAAAGATAAACAGAGCGCAGCGGAAGGTGATGCATGGTCAATGTCTTTCAAATACGCCGAGGACCGACTTCTGTACGGTGGGTGTCGTAGAAAATGTTTAAGCATTTTGAAAGCTTTGAGAGATCGCCATTTTGATGTTCCAGGTCAACCCATTATTGCTTATCACCTAAAAACTTTACTTCTGTATGAATGTGAGAAGCACCCACGTGAGATTGAATGGGACGATACATGTCTTGGAGACCGAATCAATGGAATTCTCCTGCAACTTATATCCTGTCTACAGAATAGAAGATGTCCACATTATTTCCTACCTAACGTAGACTTATTCAAAGGAAAGTCGACCACAGCAATGGACAATGCTGCCAAACAATGTTGGAGAGTTTTAAGAGAGTTACTAACAAATCCTAAAAGTTTGGAAAAATTATAAACATAGATGTAACTACGCTATACCAAAAAAGACAAAACTAGATTGATAAATTTGTTGAAGTCATCATTCATGAGTTCAATCAGAAAATGACGGGATAGTTATATTATATATATAATTATAAATAGATATATATTATGAAAATAAGTGCTAGATTTCTCTCTTTTTTGAAAATTTATTTAATTTATTTTGTGAGCACTTTGTGTAAATGTTTATAAAAGTTTATAAAAAGTGATAGTTGACACTTAGTGTATGAACTTGGTATGGATGTAACTGAGCGTAGACGACGAGGTGATGTATATCTTCTTTAAAAACAAACTTTTTTCATCATTATTAATTACTTGTGTTCAAGTCGATCAGTTTGACAATTTGTGGTGTGAGTCTAAAATTTCTCCCTTTTTTACTAAATAATAAAGGGCCACAGACAGTCAACAATTATGTTGACACATCTTTTCTTGATCATTATCATCGTTGATGGTTTCAAATGAAACATTTTTATAACAAACCTAACAAATGATGTAATGAAATTAAAGAGTATTTTGTTGCAATGTAGAAAGACGCTAAGTCTGGTACTAAGAGATAGGAGCAAATGTCGAAATAAGGAGAAAAACATTTTTTGATGCAAAGGAGTAAATAAAAATTAATATTTACGACCGAAGGGAAAAATAATGAGCACGGTTATTTTGACCGATCATTTGCAGCTAAGATAAATTATCAAGCATTATTAAACATTTGACATTAATTTTTTGGGCTTGTTTTTTCCTACCGAAATATTGTCAGAGATTTAATTTGGATTAATTTAGCTGTACTATTAATTTCACTTAAGACTAGCCTTAGATATAACACTTGCAATACTGTTTCAACAAAAGGTGAATATTTTGTTTATAAAACAAAATAAGTTTCAAAACTCTAGATTTAAATTTAACCAAAACAAAATCTTTCTTGAATGAAATGACTCTCCTTGAATCAAATATTAAAATTCTCTATGTCTGAAAATATAATCAAGAAAGACTTAACGTAACAATAAAGTCACATTGTAACTAAATATGACAATTTCAAAAATAAAGGGTTCTTTTAATGTCTCTAGTGTAGGCGACAAGTTATAACACAGGGTGACTTTAGTTAACAGTTGGTTCGAATCAAAACTTAGAAAATAATGTTGAAAACATCAAAATATTGTCAGACCAAGGTAATGAAGTTATCTTTTAGGACGACAACGGTCACCCGTGTTACACTAGACTATCTGACGTGTAGATGTCTTAATATGCCATAATATTTCATTTCAGTTTAATGGCGATATGCAAATTAAAATTAAATTGAAATGATATTAGGCATTCAAAGTCGCCGTATTCAAATGCGAATACAACTAACAGCTGTTTCTGCTCAGAGAATAAAACAGGTTTTAATAATTTTAAATATTAAGAATATTATTTTATTCAATACACGAACTCGAGCGTCACTGAACTTTACCTGGGAATCTTAACATTGTGCATCAGTTCTCAACGTGCCATTATTTTTTATCATTTATTTATCATAGATTTCCTGGGTAATTAATGACGTTATTTATAAAGTAGTCATTTATAAAGTATTAACGTTTGTTATGTCCAATTTTATTCCAAATGAAATAAAACGCATCCTGTAACAATCGGAACATTTGTTTATTTCATAATGAAGTTTGATTTGTAATTTAATAAATATGTAATCAAACAATACGTTTTATTTTCTCTTAAATTCTAAGTCAAATTGAATCTTTTATTGAATACATGAAAATTATTTCATTTTTTTCTGCTTAATCATGTTATACTAGGCCATATTTGAACATCTTTAGACTTTGTTTCAAGACTGATAATTGAGCAGACTCCCATGATTAAGGGACTCACATGTTTTTTATTGACTTATTATGATTATTCTGTTATATAAACATGAATTGTTTTAACTATTTCAGCATTATTTATGTATGTTTTTATTTCAGAAATAATTCTTTTATGTATTTCTGTGTTCAATTTTGTTGAATTATCTTTGTCAGTATTTTGTATATTACACGTTTTCGATTCAAAATTGAAAACTTTCGTTTTTCAATGAAATAAAAATTTTAAATGAAATTTATCAGTAGCTAGAACTCATTTATTTAAACCAGGGATTTTATGAAATTCCTGTTGAAACTATTCAGATGCTAGTTTTGCTCGATCTGAGAAAAGCTGAAACCATGAAAGGTTATGAAAACTACATCACAAAGTTGTTAAGAGTCACACGGCTTGATTATAGAAAATCTAAGTTTTCAAACAATATGGCAAAACAATAGTATTATTGAACAGAACACTGAGAACAATTAATAAACAGAACACATTGGTGTTCGTCGCCATTACAATATTTTGGCGTTAAAATTATATACTATAGCTTGTTTAAGATAACATGAGGCATTGTTTACATTGAATATTATTTAATTATTTCTCAAGTTATCCTAAATGACCTATATACAGATTGTTATCAATAAGTATGAAATACACGTGAATACTAATGTATTCATGGAAGATTTTGAACATTAGAATGAATGATAGAAACATAAAAATTGTCATTCTCATACCCAGAGTCTAGTAGCAGAATATTGATAACCTAGGGGTACGAGAATGGAAATTGTCGATGATGAACAAAACTGTTTCAAGAACATCGTTCTTAAAATTGAGTATGTTTATCTAAGACTATAACAACGTCATCTCACAATGTTTTGACCAAGCTACATGAATTGCATTCTCGTTCCAAGGGGCTATCAAGATTCTTGATACTAGCTCGAGAATCTTGATAGCCTCTGAGTACGAGAAAGCACGAATTGTCTAACAGCATAAAACTTGCACTCAATTAATTTCCGTTTGAAATCGTAACTAATTCGTTTACACCCGTCGCTTATATGAAATGATCTAGAAATTTGTATTATACATTAACACGATTTACAGTGAGTGCTGTAGTTCAAAATTTAGTCATACGTATACTTCTAAATATGCAAAGAGTGCAAGGTCAATACTTTTCGACTAAAAAATATACAAACCACATGAATGGTCGGTCAAAATATTATGAAATGACAATAATAGACATTTTGGTCAATGGTACTGATATGTACAGAGCTAGCCATCCACATGATGGCAATATCATGGCATGATAAGGCAATATTTTATTCATTTTCTTGAGTACTGAATTTATATTGAACATTATTTTTCAAGATGATAACCATGGAGGGTTTGTTTAATCCTGTTAATAATATGTAATTATTCCGCAATTATCTTTCTATCACGCACGTTTTTACACCGTCTAACTTTAGAATACGATACTTCATCAGAACAGAACAGAACAGGTCAAAATTGGTCATCATTGTACAAGGATTCAATTGGAAAAATTGCCTCAGATATTTGAGTCAAAATAAAAATGAAAGATTTAGCAATATCATTTACACATATATAACTAAACTTAAACGATTAATAATTGTATTCAGCAACACATATTGTTCCCAAGTGTATTTGTAGTACGGGTGTAATACTAATAGGTGTCCGTACTCGCAATATAACTGCAGTTTGCACATACTTCACATAAGAGTTTTAGAAATTTTAGGTTCACTTCAAAACAATGACCAAGCGATTATTTAAAAATGAAGACCATCAAAATCACACATGATTTTAAAATTTGAAGGAATAATATTTTCGAGTTCGAGGAAAATGCATTGGGTGGACCATTCTCGTACTCAGAAGCTATCAGGATTCTCGATACTAGCTAGTTAGATAAAAAATCTCGACAACCTCTGGGAACGAGAATGAGGATGGACGATACATTTACTACCTAGTCTATACATGTATTAAGTATTATTGTCTAAAAACACGCTGACCTCCGTTTGTCTTACTTTTTTTTGTCCGTGACGGTTATAAATAACGTGTATTATCAACTACAACAACTAAATACATATTGGTTATTTATGTATTCGTTTTTGACAGTACGCAATTTTTGTAACATGTGTGTTTCTTTTATTAGTTTCCGAGGAGGGATATAAACAACTCAATATTTACTGCAACAATTTTGAAGAAATCATCACAGTGCTATCATTATTAATTTTCTCCGTTAGGAAAATGATAGGCAAAAGAATACAATTACGACATGAACAGCGAAAACAGCGAACTTGGAGAAAAACACTGACAAATTTTCGAAAAGTCGATTTAGTACATAAACAACTACTACGGAGTCCGGATTAAACTATTTTATGTGTCTTAATGTATTTAATCCTATCTTAAGAAGCTAAACGTCAAATTCAAGCTGCTTGACCACAGATTTCAACATAAATATCAACTTTTCTAACACTCTCAAAATTGTATAGAAACATTCCGGAAGAAGTGTTTCGATTTGATATTGATTCTGCATAATTGTAAAAGTTGTGATTTTCGTATAAAAATCTACACTGAAAATAACGCTATAAATAATTTCAGTTTATTTTAGGACTTTTATGATATATTTCATACAATCAATAGGTCAGTGTCGCTTTTCACAAAAAAATCTTACGATAAATACCATCGTAAGTCAAAAGCAGGAAACATAAATAACACAGTCACCTTTTAGCCAATCTAGTCCAAATTTTATTGAATTATGTAGAATATTGCATACATTTTGAATATAATATCATAGTTACTATTATTATTCTTCTGACTTTGAACTGCAAAAATTATGAAATTGACTTACGATAACCTTTTCCGTTAGACTTTTTGAGAAAAGGTGCACAGTTTGGATTTGAATACATTATATGTATTAAACATTCATTTTTAACGTAACTACAGACACTGGCAGTTAATTTTAAAATATAAAAGATAACCAAACCTACATACGAATAGCTTTAAAGTAGTAAGCAAATCATGATTTTTACAACTTGTTCAACCAATAAAAATATTTCATTAGTCACAATTATTGATGAAATGATCTTCTTCGAATAAAATAAATCAATAGCTGTAGTAAAGATGTACACTTTTTTACAAACAGTTGGAAATTTTCATACGGAAAATTCGACTGATTCTTTAGCATCATTTAATTTTAGTTTAGTTTTTTTATCATGCATACAAATGTATTTTAATTTTAAATATTATCATTATATTGTATTTTTACACAATTAAAATATTAAATATAACTTACGATAATTTATCAGTTGATTTCTGCATATCAAACGAGACATTTAATTTTTATAAAATATACATACACAAAAATAAGCCTTAGATATTATTATCCCATACATGTACATTACAAATTGACTCATTCAAACTTCATTCCTGATAATTATGATTTCCCTAGCCTAAAATATAAGAACCATCATATAGAGTGGATATCTTGAGTTCAAATATGTGATATCAACTCAAAGCTGTCCTTAAAAAATAATACACAATCGAACATTAACTCAAACTCAAAATGAAACAACAAAGGTTATTTGAAGTTTTGCATCGTTGTGCGATCATGGTTATATTCAATAGTTAGTCGTCCATTCTGAATTTGACCGGCAGAAATGAACGAAATGACTTGATATGAACGTCAGCAAAACATAAATTAAAATTGAATTTGCTTTAGTCTTAAATATTTTTGTTTTTATTTTACGCAACATGGGCTTCAAATAAAATCGGCCAGGGCATCATTATTATCAAACAATCTTACGACAATTTAACATAACAATATAAAAGGATTTACGATTAAAATCTGTCGTAAGACACTTGATAATACGGGCACCAGGCCTCGAATCGCACATGGAAACATCAAATGTCTTAGACACGCTATATTACACGAGATATTACTTCTACGTGAAATACAACAACTTTATATTAGAGGGTATTGATATAAAAATGAAAAATATTTTTAACAAAGTTTTTTTTTATAAACACAACTTCATGATATAATCGTCCAACTCATGAGTCTAATTAATTGCAATTAAATGGGACTCATGATATATTGATAGATCATTTATTCAGTCTCCATTCTCAGTAGAGATAATACATGAACATGAATATCAAAATAAGTTTGTAAAATTTTTAACTATAATGTCATAGATTGTTACTTTGTATAAATGTAAACTGTATTTACAAAATAATTCTAACAAACAACACTTACAAGACAATCGTAAGAAACTTTCTACACGGGGACTAGATGAAGTAGAGGAAAACTGTTGGTCTTAATAAATGAATGGCATTAATATCGGGACTTTGTTTCTTCCTAAACTCAAACTAAGAATTTTGAACTTAAAATCATCAAAATCACCGAATTTTCAATAACAAAAGTGGTCTTTATAATGAAATTTTACTACATAGTTAAATGGAAAACCATGAAAAGTTATATGCAGAATGAATTTCACTAGAATATAAACCGAGCTAATATGGAAGTACTTAGCACAAAGAATCACCAAATAAATAAATAAACAATAATATATTTTAGAAATCCTAAGTTCACAAATCATTTTTACATGGTTGTAAATAAAAGTAAAGTATATTATTACATAACTAAACATTATAATGATAGAATACATCTGGCTCTATGATGTAATAAACAATAATATGATGTATTGGGAACGATTTAAACCATGAATTTAATACCATCATTATAATCATAGGTTAACTTAATACATTGTTCTAGAAGTTATAAATATTATATAATCATAAATCTCTCCCCCGGAGTTAAAATATCTTATTATTTACTTTAATTTTATACTCGTTTTATGAAAGTAAACTTTACAAATAAGCAGCGTGAGATATCGTCGTGGGTTTTAGTAGGGTTGAGCTAATATAACGGTCGTCACGGGTTTTAGTAGATCCGAGGTAATATCGTAACAGCCGTCACGGGGTTTAGCATGTTTTAGCTAATATCATAACGGCCGTCGCGGGTTTTAGTAGATCCGAGGTAATATCGTAACAGCCGTCACGGGGTTTAGCAAGTTTTAGCATATATCATAACGGTCGTCATGGGTTTTAGTAGGTCCGAGTCTATAAAAATTCAAAATCAAACTGCAGATTTTATTTAATGACCTCCAACTGAACTTATGGTACTTTAAAGTGTCTTGGAACACCAGGATGAAAAAGAAACACAAATTCTTCGTGAGTTATTATCATTGACTTACAATGTTATTTCATCTTGTCAGCCTTATTTCGGATTACTCGTAGACTGCGTCGCTCACAGCATTTATGTACATACACAGTCATATACCAAGTAAAGGAATTAACAAGGTGTATTCTTGGAAGGTTAAAATTGAAAAACAAATCAAGTGCTCTACGGAACCTTACGTATCAAAGAGCAAACTATACTTCAGTTACACACTGCAATACCATAGAGATATACAAATACATGAAGTAGCTATATATAGTATATACAGTATCAAATTAAAGTTGCTGGATCGTAAAATCATCATTTGAAGAATCATACCATGTACTATTATACATGTACAGTTTACCATGTACAATTTTCATGATTTGAGTTCGAAAACTTTGAAGTTCTGAGTTATGTATGACTAATAGTAACATTTACTATGCTACTATGATTATAGTAAATACATTAATAACTTCATATTGAGAGAAAAAATGTAATAAAACTGTATCATAATATATGTATCTATTTTAATAGTTCATATGATAATGAATGAATGTTTTCTTTTCTTGTTCACTTCGTTTGAAAACTCAGTAGAAAAGAGACATCGTGAAACAAACATAAGCGATGTGTGTGGCGAAGTGAACCTAACGTTAAATACGAGGGCATATTTTAATAATATGCGGGGATATTTCTCGCCCTGTTGGCTCTATGATTAATGAATACTCAGTATACATTTAGAAAAATGAACGCTACACAATCTAGAGCTAGCTCTGTTAGTAATAAATATGAAAAATATATAGTAATTCTAATCACGATGCAAAATTTCGTATGTATCTGCGAACTTACGATAGGAATCATCGTAAATATACGATAACAAGTATACTAGATAACCAACCCCATATACCTCACGTCAATCATAAACCAGTGGGAGAAATTATTCAGAAATTTTAAGTAACATAAGAATTTTTATTAGACTTTATACATTTTATAGCCCTAAGGTAATTCATAATACGACGCCGTATGCTCGTCTACTTCTAGACGGTTCAGAATTATTTGTAGTAAATTGTAACCTTTCATTCAAGACGCGAGTTTTTAGGTTGTTTTTTTCTGATGACTACGGAAACAAGGTAATAATGAGTTTTGAAAGTTCAGTGATGGACATGACAATTACTTTACAAATGAATAAAATTTGTCTTTGACAAAATAAATAACGGTAGCATTTGGAAGTCATTCTCGTACCCCGAGGTTATCAAGATTCTCGATCTAGTATCGAAAATCCTTCTAGACTCTGGGTACGAGAATGTTTGAAGTAGAAGGAAAACCAAGATTGCGACATGGTGAAGACAAGTTCAAGAATTTACAAGAGCAAAATGTTGCTTGGTCAACTTGGGAGTCACGAAATGTTCACTGCATATATGTCTGTTATATATTTATTTAAAATAAAATGTCTGCAGTTATATAAATAAAAATCATAAGTCACCGTGTTTTTATAACGATTGTATTATTTTATGTTAGTACACAGAGAGCAAAATTCACATGACTTCGATGACGTCATCATTTAAGAATCAAGAACATTCACTTCCTAGAAATTCATAATTGAGTTTTTTTTTTAAATCAAAGGAAAAAACATCACAGATGTAACGTAATAAACGTGACAAATATACTTGCAAGTTTAACGTTTTTGATGGATTTTAATTTTCATTTGCATATAGTAGACAATAAAAAGTCGGCGAATGTGCGAACAAGGCGAATTTCATTTGGTGATAAATTTAAAAATAAATTTACCATCGAACATTTAACTTCAATAAATCACCGAATGTTTTCAATCTAACATAGACAAAATGACTCATCACATTAACATTTTCAAATTTAACAAAAAAAAGATAAAATAAAAAAAACATAGAATAAGTACTAATTTCATTTTTATAAAATACCTGTTTAATTACTATACATTCAATCAAAATCGCCATTAAACACGATAAAAGAAATCAAAGTGCATTTTTCAGGATGTCATAACAATCAGATTTCGATCAATTTTCTACAAAACGTTAAATTTATAGGTATGCAAAAGTAACGAAATGCACAACAAAGCTGTGATCAATCTTTATTTGAACTTTGGAATACATATACATCATGAGTTGTGTTCAGTCAAAACTATTCGATTTCGATTTCATTGACATGAAAAAAAGACAATAATGTTATCATTAAAACAACAGTTTAAGAAGAAAAGTCTTAGTACTGACTTTAACATATGCTTGATTTATCAAAAACCGCTCACTAAAGCCATAAGGCGTTCATACATGAAAGTACACTTTAAAATAAAACAGACTAATTTCATGATTAGTATAAGTAAGGTAATCAAGAAACGGAAGAAATGAAAATGAGTCAACCTATTTCACAAAATGAAGATGACATTCTTGCATTTTGACAAACTCGTGAAATTACAATGAGTAAATAACGTGTTATTGCTGGCAATTCTTGGAGTGGTCATGCAGCGCACCAAAGACAACAAAATGGTGATACTTGCATACATTTATGATTACATTTACAGGCATTTTGTAAGATGACCTTGTGTACACCTACGGTTAACACGATTCCAAGATCGATCTACAAGAACAGAGCTGAGTGAGCGAAAGACTAACTATGTTTAAAATTTGAATTGCAAAAAAAGCTAACAAAGATTTCGTACATTTCCATCAAAGAAACTTCTTGCATTATTTATTCGTTCACAGATTACGTTTCACAAAACTCAGTACAGTTGTAGAAATGGAAGAGAATCACAAATCATCGGGTTTTGTATGGTTATGTAGCTGACTATCTCGACTGTCTTAAGAAGTTTCGAGTGATAATGCTATGATATTGAAATAGGACACACGATTAGCACTTTTGGCAAGGCGACGTATCGGTGAATAGGACAATTGTTTATTTCAATCGTGCAAGCCAAGCACTTCACATTAGATCACAAATGCAACAGATTATTTCTGCGTGAGATTTGATCAGGAACAAACAAATATATTCAAACATGATTACACTACAAAAATAGGTAAGACGTCAACATAATAACGCCAAAAGAAATGTATGACTGAGATAGGTTCGTAAATCAAAATTTGGACGGCTAAGAACGCTCCAGACATTGGCTATTATTTCAAACAAAAGGTGTATGTCTGCATGTGCATGTCTTATGCACCTTCAAGTCACCTTTGGTTACACATAGAGCTAATCTAAAGCAAAGTTTTGACATACTCTTGGCAGCAATTGAAAATCCACACGAGCTAATGGGCCGAAAGTCGCTTTTGAAGTTTGAAATTTGATCTAATTTTAAATATGTGCAACGTTTACATGAGTTCACATGAATAACAGGGTGATACACATGTATTATATCCGTCAACATATGATAGGCTTGTATCTTATAGCACAACGACATCAAAAGACATGTTTTTGCAAAAAATTACAGCAGTAAATCTTCTTTTCCTATTGTCTCTTATTGTTTCCAAGGACACGGGTATATAAATTTGAAGTCAGGTCTACCCCATAATTACAGTTAACAAAACTATAAACACGTTGAATTATACCATAGATCTTGTTATTGGTAATTACACAATTATAATTATTACTTAATTCAATCAGTTCACATCAGAAGTTAATGCATTGTCTTCTAATTTACGACCCACACACACGGATCTTAATACTGCTCAAGAATAGATCATAAGAAACGCAAACATTCGCTTGATTATTTGAGATTGTTTCGCTATTGTGAAAAGCATGTTTTTGTAAAGGAGACAACAAGAAAAAAAAACCGTATGACTTTGTCATATAGTATTAAACATGTTTCTGAAATCGTTTGATTTTTTATTCAATATTCAACAAACATGTACATGTAAATCACGATATTGAGACTATGTTCTTCATACAAGAAAATATTTCCATTAAAACAAATTATCAACCAATAGAAAAATCCATTATTAATTAATAATTAAAAATGTAACTCATTGGTTTTGTATTATTTTCTACACGGACGATTATGAAACCATATGCTTGCAATTGAGCGTTTCAAACATATCATTTAAAATAAAACAATTGTAACAAAACGTTATAATTGATTTGAATCGTATAACAATGCAATGCAACAACGCCATGAGTGTGACATGAGAACACAAGTGAGTGATTTCAATAATTAATAAATTATCATAATAAAAATATGATAAATTGAATAAATTGTTACTATCGTTTGGTCAATTAAAACATACAAGTGCATATTTAAATCATAGCTCGTGTCCCAATTTATTATAGTATGATCGCAAATATTAATAAATGTAAAAACGTTTTTTTCAAACCCACATTTAACTACAAACATGTATAGATGCAGCTGAGTACAATTAAGTCTTGTATACAAATCATGTCGACAAAATTATTCAATCAGAAAAGAACCATCTAAGAGTTATTAATAAAAATCAAATTTTATGGTCAATTAGGAAACTCTAAGTAAATTATAACCAAATATCAATGGTCCATGTAAAATACTTGACATGAACCAGACCAAATGATGATAACAAAATTATGAAACATTACGTAGTCATGGAAACATCAAAGGTCCACGTGCGCACGAGCGTACAGTACCACACGAGCGTTTAATTTGTGTGTATCCAAGATAAGAGGGAAAACTTAATTGGCGATAGTCATCTAATCTCAGCTAATTATAGCCAGACTTATAAATCTATAAAATTACATAAATATGTACATAAACAAAACAACAACAAGTATCAGGAAGAAAGAAATTCTAGCTTTGTGATATTTTATAAATGTACAAAAGTATGATTAAGAAAGACATGTCGGCTTTGTGATATTTATGTTACAACGGTAAAAACAAGGCGAAAATGAAGGAGTATCGAATAGAGACATCTGAGTACAAAATAGGGATTAGTAAAAAAGGATAGAGAAATTATGCATCATCTGTTCACTAGCAAATCTTGCACTGACTAGAATACTCCAAATGTTATGTTATTCTGCAAATAAGTGACACGCGTTGTACATTATAATCGAGGTTTCATAGTGAAAAAAACCTTAAGAAAACAACAAAATGCTAAACACAGGATTATATCAAATAACTGGATGGGTAAAACTTAAATGAAATATTCATAAACATTTGGGGTACAATTTGCATGGAATACAAGACACTATTCTCAAAGTATCGTATTTTCTTTTAAGACACACTGAGTTAATTCAATTCTTAAACTATGCTATAGACCCTGAGGAACTTGGTGACTTTAATTTGGTTATACACGAATTCAATAAACCGTCTGGTATCGACTTTTCCATCTCCTACGACACACCGTATAATAATGTACATAACATGATCCACCGCACGAATTTAGATCTATATTCAATACACTAGAGTGACTAGACTAGTGCTCCGAGAGAGAACATACAGCGTATCATGAATATTTATAAGATAGTTATAAACAGATCGAATCTCTACCGTCAGAACTACTGGGGGACTATATTGTTTGAACAGTATCGATAAAATCGCACCATAGATTATGTAGATAATGTTAATTCCTCTGTTCCAACATTTTCCAATACCATTGAAGTCTGCCAGACTGGTTGTTTTGGTAAAGATAAGCGTGCAGTCAATATTTTGGGAGTATATTTCGACATGTAGTAACTGTATAGGCAAATACGCCCATATTATGCAATACACATAATCAATAATACATAATGCATTAGATAAACGAGAACGGGGCGGAGTTATGTAGATCAGATCATTGTACGCTATCTTGGACATAATAAAGTGCATTTCTGTTTAGTGCAAATGTCGTCTATGTCATACGAGTGTAGAATACATGAAATGGATAGAGTTGCCACACATAGAAAGTTGAACGTTTTTGTGGTCGTAACATTAAACATAAATTGTAAGTACAAAACGTGAACATGCATTTTACATACATAAATGAATATTTGATTTTACTACGAACAAAAACATTCAAACATAATACAACGTAAAATCACAGGTAAGCACTTTAAGTAATCTAAGTATTGCATTGAAAAGAAAGCATGTATAAATTGAAGTACATGCCTGTATTTATTAAACTTCACAGAAACTAACACAAACTCAGAACTTCAAGAGAAACGCCTCAAAGACGAGTCAAACAGTCATGATTTTTCAGATTTTATAGATTTTTCAATTTTGTTTCATTCTGAATGGCAAAAATCATCGTATTTAGACAAATATGTACCGTAGACAAAAAAATATCGATCAAGAAGCTAGCCTTTGCAGCATGAACTTGACCCATGCATATCGTCCTCGGAATATTCCAATTTTCTCAATGTTCGGACTTTCCAGGTTACACTGTATTCAAAGAAAACACGTCAGAGTGAAAATAATAATTGAAACTGACTTTCCATAATCCTTTTCTCTAGTTCTTATTATTTGGAAAAGAATACCAGCGGCATTCTGTAAATACCCAGTGATACACGTAGTCCTACAGCAAATGTCATTTATATATAGTAAGAGTGCTACTCTTGAATCAAAGATGACATTATGACTTAGTGTTAGCATTTCTTTCATTGAATGAATTCCACCATAGAACAAACAAAACAACACAATGTCCGGATATAGAAACTAGATTTATATCTTGTAGACTTAAACAAATACTGATGTTGATCATGGTGAAGGTGAGGAATTGTTTATACCCTCCGGAACACATTGCAAATACTGCCGGTTGAGTATTTATCAAGGGTTTAGAGGAAAACGGTCGTAACGCAATATTAGTAAAGAGTGAGTTACAACCGTTTTGCACTAACCCCACGATATATACTGTATTATATAAGACTAGATAAATACATTGACAGGTTCATTGTGCGTTCCCCATGAGTTAGTAATGACTAGATAAATGCATGGATATGTTCACCGGGCGTCCCTCATGAGTTCATAGCGAATTGCGTATGTTGGACCGTCGCAACGCCGCTAAATGTCGCATTTGACGCTAAGAATATTTTTCATATGGCATTAAAGTGGCGTAGAGGCACGAAACTGGTTGCTATGGACAGTACAGGGGATGCTATGAACCTAAGAGTGGTTTTGAAGTCATATTTGTACTAAGTAATAGTTGTGTGTTGTTTAGGTTCGATACTAAATCTTCCTACCAAGAGCGACGTTTAGCGCCAAGGTTGTGACATGTAGCGCCATTCGATTTTTTGTGCGACGTTTAACGTCAAGGTTGCTACATTTAGCGTCAGTCCATTCTTTTGTGCGACGTTTAGCGTCAAAGTTGCGACATTTAGCGTCAGTCGAGTCTTTTGTGCGACGTTTAGCGGCGAGTTGACGGTTAGCGGCGCTAAGGCGTGGAAATGTGACCGCCTCATACGATGCAAGATTATAGAAAGGTGGATAATTGTATTTAAAGGTTCCATGAAGAAACTCAATTAATAGAAGTTACGCGTAAGACTTCATGACTTGAATAAACGTTATCAAGAACCAAGATCTTTGTACATTAATATATGACTATATTTTGCTTAAAATTAAACCGGAAACCTAACCATCGATTCATAACTTCTGTCTAAAACCTAGCCAACAATATCCATAGAGGAGTATCGGGCGTTCTTTAAAATGAAGTAAATTGTAGGTAATTCATCATTTAAGACGTTTGTGCTTCAAATTATTTCAAACAAAAAATAACATCACTTTCAATAAAAGTCATGCTCCACGTTTATTGTCAAAATTCACCAATTTATGGCTCCAGAAATCTTGCATTGAAAATCAAGCAGTTTTACAAGGTCTCCATGTTTACGGAATTAATAATTTATAGTTTATTATAAAGGTATTACAGCCAGTCTCGGGTCTTACATTTTATGACATATTTGTTTTGCCATTTGAAAGATAAGCAATCATTCGAAAGAAAGTCAACCAGTCTAAATAATTAGAACAGCAATACAATGCTATGATGAGCAAAGTTTTTGGGCCAACAAGAGTATGGCTAAATCCAAATAACGCCAACTAAATGTAAGTGTCACATTTAAACAACATGGCATTTCTAGCCTTTCCAGGAACGGTGGGTAGGTTGACTGACCGCCGTTTTATGACCTATACAATGTGTTGCTACGGCGTCAAAAACCTAACAACTACAAAATTGTATCCAGCCGAATATCCTTTTCAAAAGGAATAACAATTCTGATCTCATTTTGTAAGTAACACCTTAATCCTAAAATGTATGTATTGTCTATAGCACGACAGTAACGGTGAATTATTATATTATTAAATACATTAATATTTGTCATTAAGAACAAAATATGATGATTTATAGACCAATGAAGTTCTTCATAAAGTAAGGGAGTACAAAACTTATTGCTTCAACATTGAAATATATTTGTCTCGCCAGAAAACATTGAAAAAAAAATAGTAAAACAGTAAATTTATTACAAGTACAAAGTACATATCATAGTCAACTTACGCCGTAAGAGAAGTTTAAAGTCTGCGTAGATAATCAACATACGATGTATTTTAATATGCTACCATTGGTCGATTCAAAAAATTATGAATGCCTTCAAATAGAACATCGGTGTCTATGGTCTTCCAAATGCCGGCCATTAAGCATGCTCCTTTTTCCACAATTACAGCCAAAAGCAGTTAAAGACCACTGTTATTAAAATAAACGTCAATGGATCACCGCGTTATGATCTTAAATCAAAATTTACTATTGTATTTGTACTATGAAGCAAAGAAGCAACAAAATTTTAAATAAATTAAATAAATAAATTACGTATCAATACTACAGTCTGGCTAGGGGAATCGTTTTCTTCTATTGCTCATTTGGTTCCGCAGGCAATTTTGCACCTTGCTAATCCAATATAGGGGCTAAGTCAAATGCATTATTATTTGGACAGCAACTCATTGCCAAATACTAATAAATGATAGATTATAAACATACAGGTTCATGTATCATATTTCCTGGCGGTTAGAGCAACTAATCTTGTTTCTGAATCCTCGTCCATAACCATTATTCAAAATCCTTCAACAAGACCGGGAACTTCTCCATACATCTTACAGAGGAAAATCGGCACTATTGTCAATTTTTTTTGAAAAGATTAAGCAGAACAATATTCAACAGCGCCATAGAGAACAACACTTTACACGGAAGTAAACTCTCCCAGTATCAGTTAAAAATAATGAACAAAAAAACCAGCACAACTTAACAGAAATAAGATACAATCCAGACATAAATGGTTGAAGTTTTTTCGCCATGAAAACATAAGGTGTGGGTCGTAAACAATAATTTAGTGCATTAATAGCGCCATTATAGCGCCGCCGTTTTTGCCTTAACGTTGATTAATTATTAACTAATTCAATAAACAAGCTCTGTAGTCTATGTATTTCATTATCAATTGTTTAAATGATACATCACAGACACATCATCTAGAGCGACATTTATGCTTTTCTACTCGTTCCCACCAAGGACATAAATGTTCAACGCGTAAATAGTCTCCATTTCAATCATTTTAAAAAGGCCTGGGAATGTACAATAGTTAAATTCGAGTAAAACTGTCTGCTGGCGACGCGCTGGTTGCAATTGTTGATAAAGGAGCATGCATGTTGGATGGCATTTGGAGGGCCATAAACACAAATGTTCCAATTGCAGGCAACATGAACACATACTTAAATGTACCACATCGACCAATAGTAACATACTAAAAGCTTTAACTTAGCTACACATCCATCATGGTTAATAACTACCAGAAAGGGTAATTCAGTGAGTTTTTGGATCACCACACAATCGAAGACATACCATTTTGAACAGTTCACGGAGGGGACAACGAAAGTGAAATTTGGAGAATAAGACAAGATAAGCATAACAATAGGCGTTGTCATATAATTGCCTCAAAAAAGTGGACGCGTAACAAAAACATAATTCGGACAATATGAGTTGAAAGATAATTACTTTATAATTGGTAGTCCGAATAATCATCAAAGTTCATGACGGCGAGGGGACTCAGAAAGTAAAACGGAAAAAGGCTTTCAATTAGACAACAATATAAACGGAAGCAAAGTTGAAAATTACCCAACCGAGACTAAAAGCCAGTAAAATGTTCACGGCAGGTGACAGATGTTATCTGCCTGACAAAACGACGTTAACATTATTATAACAAAATGTGACCCTATATTTCGATATAGATACGGTAACTAGTGACAAAACTGAGGCATCAGAGTTTTAGACATTCATTGGAAATACACATATATCCTTCGTGTCTTACATTTACCTCTCATTAATAAAAGACATACGATTTACAATTCATGCACATATTACAATTTATTGTAATTAATCTTTCATATGATATGTCTGTTCGTTTTGGTGGAACAAGTAACTTCAACGTTTTTGTGAAGTTTGCAATATATTAACAATGCAATACAAATATAGGTATATGAAAGCAGTGGGTGACTATGCACATTTGTTGCAAAAAGATGCAAGCGAATATATCAGGGTCAGCAACAGTAAAATCAAAGACCTTCCACACAGCCAAAAGAAAAGATGAAGATGCTTTTTGATTTGGATTTTTAGCCGGATTTTTCAACGAAAAAATTCGGATAATAGTTAGGCGAAACACGGGTGGGCGGGCTTCCGGTGTCGTTAACAATCGCGTTTAAGTTTTTCTTTTCCATATATTTCTTCCATTATTGTCAGATCTTTATGAAACTTCATACAATGATAACATACCATGTGATGAACAGAATTTGAAAGTAACCACAACTCTACCTGACTTTATTATGTATTATTTCCCTTTGTAATTTTAGCGTAAAAGTTTTTAAATCCGGCTTTAATGTGGCTTCAACATTTCATTTCTTGTTTTTATAAAATGGACGCACAAATACATCAAGAACCTGGGGGTCTGCCTTGGAACGGACAGGGGCAAAATAATTGCAACTGGGAGTTTAAACCAAGGTCTAGGGTGCACCTACCTCACACTTGCACCCAAAGCACCAAGTTCAAATAATAACAAACCGAAGGAAGATTTATTTTTAATGATCACATGAAGTTTTATATAACGTAACTTACTAGAAGCAAACACAATACACAGGACAACAAGAAGCGTTTGGGAAGGGGCTATCATTTTGGATAGCTAATTTTTCCAAAAAGTAAAAATTCAGTTACAGTATTTCTTTTTCTAGTTAAGCCTAAATAACATACCTTTTACAAATATAGGGATAACCCTCTTCCTCTGCTCCTAAGGGCCTGATAAATATAATTTTGCCATAAATCATAATAAAACAACAGAAGGCAACCACAGAACATTTTGTATTTTGAAGGTTTTTAGCCTCACATCAAGTTCGTGCAGTTAAATGTCTTCAATACTGATTTAATATGAAAGTTAATCATTGTCATAATAAATAAGACTGTGTTCAACCGTCCAATTACAACAATCTTTATATATAAAGAACATTAAACCAGTCATTAAAATACAACAATCCAGCCTGATTTAATGTGGTAGGTCGTAGAAGAACAGCGTTTTGACGACAACAGGATATAAGACGCTAGTTCATACTAACATAAATTACCTCTGATTTATAGAGTTGAAACTTGAAATACCAAGAACATTTCATATCATATCATAAAGAATTTATTGAAATGAACAAAGCAGTCATTAACACAGGTGTTTTAAGATGACGTTAACCTATTCAGTTAACCTTCATAGACGAGAACAAGCTTAACCTCTTTTTACATTGACATCTGAATTCTGTTGAAGTAATTTCAAAATTCTCAAAACTTGGGCGAAGTTAACCACTTCCAGGTTAAGAATTGAACGACGACTGTCGTATTACGTGCAAGACCAGAATCAATCAAATATTAATCAGCTATAGAAAAGCCTTAATTATTCGTGTGCCTAGTTAACCAGTTGTTAACACCATGATTCATATTTATATGAGGTACCGAAATTAAACACGATATATGAAGATTGACATAACAGTCACAACCGTTATAGATACTTTATTGTGAAATTTCTAGTAAAATGAACTTTGTTTTAACTCGTATTTATATCATCTTAAAATATTAAATTATGCGCAGATTTGCTAGCTCTGTCTGAAATATCGGTACCAATATTACCCCAAGAACATGCACATAGCTAGAAAAAAAATAACATAAGAAATCCATTGCCATTGGTGACGAACAAAATATACAGTGACCGATTTTAGCCCTTTTATCCTTGTGTGTCCGATTTTATAGGTCACGTGTGGTATGCTCGCATTGATTTAAATGAATCAATTTAAACAGCAATACCGTCGTAGGTGAGAACAAGTACTAGTTACGGACAATGTCCAGGAACGCTAGGTTAGGTAAGCTGGCTGCCGTAAATGACCATAAATTTTGTAAACCTGGCCATAAACTCCACAAAATAAACAACCTACACAAAAACAAACAAGCAATACCCCACACGCAAACCGGACGAACAGTTGCCGTAATACAACACGCCATAAAGACAAGAAAACTAACAACATGGAAATCAGAAGTCAGCGCAACTCAAAGTTACCTTGGTAGGGTCAGAATCACATAGTGAAAACACTAAAAACACTACATTACTCATAACAGTATAATCTTCACAAAAAAACACCAACGACTTTTTACCCAATCTATTACCATAGTGAAATGATCTATGACCTGCTCACACATTTCATCAAGACACTATCTTATAACATTTACACATTTCAAGTTTAGAGGGACAAGCACATGTGTCTATCTATTGTTCCTTATCAAAATTAATTAAAGAAATAAATATGAAAATTATCATAGACGTCCTCTTATCATGGGATCCATGTAATAGTAATTTTCTATAGAATTAAATCAACATCAATCATATACATTTCTTTCATCAGGATATACAGGAGTTGTTAACAAGCCTTTTCACAATGCTTTTTCTCTTAATTTCAAAACTGATAGGATGTACTACGCATTATCCAGATTTATCTGGCTAATTTCATGTACTGGCAGTTCGGCGAAATTGTTTCTTACACAATAGTTTTTATTTCGTATAGTATCATTATGAATAAATTTGGTACACAATTCCATGCTGCACTTAATTTTGGCTAAATGAAGGGTCTTTAGCCTATTCAATTACCCCCGAACATTCCAAAACGTCAGGGTCGGAACAACTCAACTCAACCGAGACAGCTCAATCCCCTACTAACGGATCGAGTTTTCCCAACTTAGGGTCGAGTTGTCCCATACCCGTAACTTTCGTCAACAGTCGTTACTGAACACGCTGCTGTTCTGTATAGAAATGTGATTTCTGACCATTCTAGAACCTAAATTGAGGAAGTTGCTTCTATTGTGTCCAAAGAAGGCCGCCAGTGATACCCTCACCTTATTTGTATAATGCCTTGCTCCAGTATAGACTTCGCTATAACACATACACTCATTTTCAATAAGCAGGTGCATTAAGGAAGTACCTAACACGAAAAAGTCAATTTCTTTTAATTTTCATTACTTCTTTTCTACGGAAAACCTATAATTTGTTTTGATTAAGTTGAAACTCATTGTTGTCCATTTAACATTGTCTATTAAGGCCATAATGCCAAATTCATATCCATTCAGAGGCAGCGTTAAATGTTTTAAAACAAACTCTGCTAGATATAAATTTTACGGAGATCAGCTTTCATTGCTAAAATTTAAGGAATTATGTATATTACCTAAACCTAGGTCTATTGTATAACGCGATAAGTAGAACAATTTCCTCTTAGCCATTTTGAATGACAGTTTGGGTTGCAAAGGTCGTCGGAGTGAATGCTTCATCGTTATCAGGGAATCCAGGCAGCATCCATAGCATCAGAATTCACCAGAAACAATTTGAAGTTTTCATATTTTCAGAACTTTTGCCATGAACTTACCGTTAGACATAAGATTATATATAATAATCTGTGTTAAAACATTTCACAACAATTCCTCTGTTAATTCCATGCCATTAATCTATAAGCTCATCAGGCTCGTGTTGAAATGTAAGCAATCCACAGCCACCGTAACAATGTTTATGTAACGTACAAGCTCATGTCATCTCCAATTAACTAGCTAGTTTGAGGACGCCTAACCAGGTATATACTTACTTTGTACACAAACTTAAGTCATTATCTTCTTGATAAAAATTAAAACCTCCAAGAACTGACTTCCAGGTCGCAGAAGACATCAGCGTGTATGAAATGGTGCATACATTTGGAAATCCTGCAGTGACGTGAAAGCTTTCGGTACGGTTGAATAATGATTTAATGAAAAGTAACTTCACTGATAATTACAAAAAAAATAGAACAATGAATTTATCAATTTACAGACAATAATGTTTAGTTAGGAAAACTATCCCAAATACTTAAATTAATACGGCGAAAATAGATAGAAAACAAACTGGAAACGCCGTAATAACTATTCAACTTATGTATTACTGAGCGACTAGTTTGCGAAATATGTACAATTTACTAGGTTTTATGCTATCAATCTTAGTCAATGTCAACAGTTTACAGGCAAAAATATAGTGCCTCTTTTGAAGTTCATCAAAATATGCAAAACTTGTTCCTAAAACAAATTCAGTAATGTCTGGTACACAGCACGCGCCATGTTTCTCCACAGGAAGTGTACGTTGCGGAGAATGTTCTTCAATATGCGGCACTCTTCTAGACCGTAGCTTTCACTTTTTTCGCATTTTCTCGGAAATCGCCACATAAATTGCTAAGTGATTAACAATTACGTTAATGGACTCCCACAGTGAATGAACAGCGTAAGAAAGTTTCCAGATATCGAAACGTTCTACCATTATACTGCTTCGAAAAACTTACTTAAAAATTTGGCAATAGGCAGCATTTGTATAAGAGCTAGTTTCATCATGGCAGGATATTATATAATATTACTTCTGCAGTTAGAACGTACTCAATAGTCAGAAGCGCTAACATCAAAATCGATGGTCTTAATAGCGGAAAGGCTTAAATATAAGGATCCGTTTCTTCTCAAACTAAGCACTTAAAACCGAAACTCATCAAAAGTCGCATGTTTCTACAATAACCAAGGCAATCTGTATGGAGGAAATTTAATGTTTATATAAATATTGATAAGTTTACTTCGACCAGTATTGTACTAACTACTTCTTACTCCTAAAATCGGTTTTGTCTGTATTTGTTTTGTGTCGTTTTATCACCCTAGGATCACAAATAAGATTAGTTCATCGAACCCTAAAAAGCCAACCATAAAACGACCCTCCATACTTTTGTTGAGAAGTATACTATAGCAGTAATGGTGGAAGCATGTAGCGGCTGTATCAAGTAAATGATTTATTGAAAGCCTGATGGCTTATGAGTGCTGGAAGTAGATGTCATAAGTTTATGATAGGATTCATAGCCTAGATATATAGTTTACAAATCACTCATCGCCTCCCACAGACTGGAGTTTACTTGAAAATTATGAAATTTAACACTCGGTGCTTGAGAATGAAATGTTTTACTACAACAGTTAGATGGCAACCATTGGAATCTAGCGATTAAATGTAGATTTATCATTATACACTCAGCACTTCGCAATCTTGTGTCTAAACCACTTTATTACAATCACTAATTGTAGAAATGCAAGAAAATAATACAGGATGAGGTTTGAAAGTCAGAGATAAACAATCTTCGTAAACTGATAAATTATATTAGAATGCATTTAGCTAAACAATGTAAAGACTTTATTGTTGTTAAGCCTATGCTCATGTGAGATGTTAGCAATGGCGATGGTGGTTCTCATTCCCAGGTGATATGATGGAGTCATTCATTTTACTATCTCAGGCAAACATTAAATATTTACTTAAATTGTTGGACACTTGGACCAGTCCGGTCAGAATTATGTTCTAGATCTTTCCAAATTAGTTAGGTTGTGGTACGTATGTCATTGGCTTGTATTATACTCTAACATAGTATAGACCTTTTATTATGAAGATGAACAGAGCAATGTCGATGTAATACAAATCTTATCAACTCGATTCACATATCAAGAATCTTTTATAACTTGTAAACATTAGTCTCGGAAACCCGACAGGTTGTTGTTTTCATTATTTGCTTGCGGGGTCCCTCTCTATTTTTTAAATCTAATTAAAAACTTCGCCTTTTTGCCGAGTAGTAGGTCAGTATTTTTCAAAGTTGTTGTTCCCGATATGTTCACTAACCCCCTTTTTAGGATTAAATATCAAATTTTAAACTGAATATTTTATTCCCTTATTTATAATAAAATAAGCACGTTGCATCTGGCTGTCTGCACAAAATCCTAGCATGCGGTTAGGTGCAAATCACATTACTCATCATAACAATTATGACAAACCGGTCTCTAAGAATACATTTTAATAAAAACATATCTTGTTTCAAATCTATTCCTTTGAAAAGGGAGAAGACAATGCTAAACACTGGACATTCTAAACTCAATAATTCATCTCCTGATGTTTTGGAGACGACTAAGATCGTTATCATAAACAACTCTTTATTCCATGGATCTAATACTTACAAAAGACAGTATCCTGAAGAGTCCTTCATCTTTGTATAAAGATTTCAAATTCTATAAGAAAAATAACACCACAGACTGAGTAGGAATATTCTGTATTGAGATACTCGTCTGTAGCAATGACACTTCACCGCGCGCCTTTGTTCTGTGAGCTTGCCGCAGACGACAAATGAGCAAACTTCCACTTCAATCATGTGTTTTGTCAAACAAGTGTAGTAGCTTTTGTTACAAAGCTGTGTAACTACTTTAAGATAGTCTTTCAAGTATGGTGGGCTGTGAAAGAAAGTCCATTAACATAGCGTATAGCTGCCAATCTTAATTTAAGTAAAGGCTTTATAATACACTCATTTATTAGCTTCATTGTAAAAGACAGCCGCGGATGAATACATCTAGGACCTATTTTCAGAGTAATAGCCTAAGGTTATGAGAAATTACCGAAACATTCCAAATTGATTGACGCGCATTGATAATCAAAAGACATAGGCGTTATTAGCCAACAAAACATTTGTTTATTTATGAGAATATTATGACATTAGGGGGATTAAGGCTCATTGCCAGTTTAAAAGAACATTCTTAAACTTAAAACGCCGATTTCAAACACCAAGAAAATTGAAGCAATTCAAACTTTCAATGGTTATTAATAAAAAAACTTTCTGATAACATAAGTACTAAATGTTCACGGATCTTAAACAGCCTATACAGTTTTATCACTGATATGTAAAAATACATAATACTTGTCTTAACAATTTGATTTCTCAAAAATGAATGCTGAAAATCTCCAAGTGAGCAACCATAATATTACAATGCTGTATTAGTGACCAGATATGTTTTGTAAGATATCTTAAAAAGGAACTCGCAAAATGGTTAAGTCGAAGATCACACTGTTTTCTGCAGTTTAAAAGACAACGAATTCTCTTCCATAGGACTTCATCAGTTTTTGGAAACTTAGAAAAACCTCTAATGTAACGGAAATAGTAACAAAGTAGCTCTGATACTTGTTAATTTGTTTAGATGTTTTGTTTTTACGCCATGTCAACACAAATTAATGTCAATTTACGGCGGCCAGGGCATCTAACCAAGCATACCTTGGACCTTGTCTATAACTAGCGCTCACCTTCCTTTCTACACTTCCGGGAACCTCTCCATATACCTCATTAATGGAAGGAAATTGCAACAATTGCAAAATAGCTTGGATACAAAAGCACCAGCTAACTGAAATTGCTCAATGACCGACTTAAGAAGATGTTGGTGTATTCCATGAACATTTTATCTTATTGCAGCAAAATTTCATTATAACTTAGCATTGTTTGTCTTCAACGACATCATCGTCACAATGGAGTGTAAAGTCGAAGATTGTTAACGTCTAAACATTGTATAACTAACGCTAACTAAACAAAACCTCCTACGTTAGGAATGTAAGCGCTGTCACTAACACCAAGAAACAAGGATTTATCTCCTGATGCAATTGGAAACATACTCGCATAAAAAGTAAAAACATTATCCTGTCAGCCATTGATGTCGAGTTCGCACCGGAAGTGAAATCGTGAGAACGCCTGGTACCCTAGTTAGAGTTAAAATTACAATATTCTATAATTTTACCGCAGACTTGTACAGAAAGCATAGGCGCCAATGAGGTTTAGCATGCTCACAAGAATGGAAAACACGAAGGTATGTTCCGCCTTGTGCTATCAATTATCTAAATTGACGGAGGTCTATTATACGAGAAGCGAGACAAAATTGTGTAATCAGTGTCACTGTCAAACAGGCATTGAAGAAAACATTTCTTGTGTCAGTCTAGAGCGATGATGAACTAGAGTTTTGTATTTAACATTGCATAAAGTTCAAGAGAGAAACGCAAAAACATCAGTAAAATCATATAAATAAATATTTTTACTACTAAACCAGGCGCAATGTAACGCAAATTGTTTCACGTTTGTTACATTTGCCATTATACATCTTGCCTCTGTTGAAGATTCATAAACGACCAAGTCGTTAAATTCACATGCATAATAACGTCCATTGCCAAAAATATTGTTGTGTGTTTAACTAAAACTATGGATCACCGTCGGATTTTCAAATCATGCTGTTTTTGAAAAATGTGCAACGTGAACAACATGTGCTCAAGTTTCGGTATTAATATTATGAAAAGGTAAAATAGATAGGTTTTTGAACATTGTTTGTCTGTCCGATTAGAATGTCTATTAATACTCTACAGCATGCGTGAAAGACAAAACTCACTATGAAAATTGAACTTCAGTTCTAAACATACGTGAAATATTTTCATAAACTTTCAAGGATGAAAATGTAAGTTCTATACGTGTAATCAACATACAAATGGCACGACTGTGGTAAGGCTTTTATTACGGAAAATGTGAGTACATGAGCATACATGTTTTTTTCTCCACTTATAATAATTCTGGCTACTATCATCGTGACCTGTGGTGTATTTTAAAGACAAACACACAAAGGCTACTAAGATTTGCAAGTGATACAATTTAAGTCACCGGCTCATTATTCCATTACTGTTTCTTCTTTTCAACAAACTCTAATTGTCTTCAATTTTAGCCCATTTTTCAACAAAGCATTTGAAAACCACGAACAGCACGTCGTGTTAACACTATTGCGTGCTAACGGAGTCCGGTATCACTGGATGTTAAATAGACGGAAGTTCCGTGCAGAGTGGTAATTAGCATTCACCATATTACAGACACAGATCAGGTAGGCGTGTGATCATAATTGACAAACGCTTGTTTTAACGTTTTACTCACGTTTTCATCATTGTTCCAATCTAAACAAATGGCAGAACTTTGAAACGTGATGACATTTTGAGCAAATAATTACAAATCTGATAGAACATAGCAAGTGTAATATGTTAAAGAACTGTTAATTTCTACTGACGACAGACTATTGGCGTGTTGATATCAGATGACGGCTTGAGGAGTCCATCAGCTAGGAAGAATCAACTCTTTAAACAGCAGACAGGTTGATGTGATGATGATGACGGGTTCTCCCACACAAGAAGTAAGTATTAAACTTTTAGTAAAAAGTACAAGGTGTTGAAATGTATCTTATTAGTTAAACCACAAGGTGTGTAGATGGATTCTAGATTACTCTCTATTAAAATGTCTGAAACCATAGGAACCTGAAATTCTATCCTAAACAGTTTAAGATGTTTCCATGATTCAAGCTAGATACATGCTTTTTCGTGTATGTGAAAACATCTACGGCCATTCTGCCGCCTACGACATTATCAAACAGGACAAATGTCAATATTCGCGAAGGTAGAGTCTTAATTCTGTTTAAACCAGGGATTTAAGCATCCCCTAGGACAGAGAATGAGATGACTGGCCGGCGCGAAATGACTGAAAATTTGTCAAAATGCCACACAAACTATGATAAATCACAATACACTTCCTTCTTACCTAAAGTATATTTCTAAGAAACAGCGCTGTTAGATAAGTTTAAAGTCGCTCTTAAACTGATTTAAACTTTAATATTATTTTGCTAAAACAAAATCATATACAAACCATTTTGAAGCAGTAAAGATAAGTATCGATAATGACAATTGTAATGCAAATTGACAAACATCTGTAAAAGGAGGCGATTTTCTGTATAAAAACATACCCTAGCTGTTAGTAACGGTGTTTTTGGTTTAAACGTTTTTTGTGTGACTATCACTTATCTTGCTCGTATCATTCAAGTCAGTCTTCTATATAACATTAAGAAGAATTCATTTTCGTAATACAATTGCAGACACTGACAGGTTATTTTTTAATTAAAACATATCAGTGAGTATGTGGCTTTAAACTAATTATAATAAATTATCACACAGGCCATATTTATAGAATGTCGAGTCTTCGTGATACAATGTTAGAATTCTAAGAAGGAATATCAATCCATTTCAATGAAATTGAAAGCCAAATCACGTGCAGGGGAAATAATATGAGGCATAATTGACTGGAAAATGGACCTGTGTTTTATATACGACTTTCTAAATGGCAGAAATTACCAAGTATCGACAAACGGGACCGTTTAATTTCGGTAATTTCCGTTATTTAACCATAATTTCAATACTGTTTTGACGTCGACCATCCGTTCTGTGAGAAAAATGGAGAGTTAATAACAGCTTCTCATTCAAACATAGGGTGATTTTCACGAGATCATCACAGTAATTATGTCATTTAAAACAATACTTAAATCAAGGTCTGTCAATTACCTCAGACACTGTGTAAAGAGGTTAAAATGGCCGATACAACATTTACAAAAGTACATGTAACACGATATTTTAACAATTATTTCATTTCATTATAGAGAGTTAAAGTTGATAATCACCAATTATATGGTTGGAGTTAACAAAAACCCTCACAGTTCTTTTCACTGCAATAACTTCAACAGTATAGTATTACGGCCATAAGAACAGTTGTGACCTATGTATCCCTTCAATTAACAACAAACATTACAACTATGAATTATTCGCCATGTTATGGTCTTAAAAAGATGCAATCTTCACGGCTGACTAACATTTCAAATTATTGCTATTTTACTTCTTTAGAGATCAAAAATATTATGTATTTTGCTCATTAATTACAATAAAGCAAGGGTTTAGCAAGGATTTAGCATTGCTCTGTTTTTTCTGCAGTGTCCTGGATTTGCTCGGAAGTGAACGATAGAAACATCTTAGCTGTACCAAGGTAGTACTTACTGATAGTTAATTAAACAAGAGCAGTCCAAGGACAGCGCGCTCGACTTTTCGGGTGTTTTGTTCATGGCAAGGCTTATCTTAAAACAAAAGTAATTTCAAGGCAGGACATATTTGTTGAAAGGATTTAATTCAGTCAAATAATAATTACCAATTCATATTTGTAAAATATAAAAGTGGCATTACTCCTAAAACATTCATCCATAGTAACGTCCCATCAGGGTAAAGTAGACATCGTATCAACGAATAAGCATACCTACTTTCATCTAAATATCTATATGAAGAACTATAAATACATTGTATTTCAATTTGAACAAAATTTAAAATTAAAGTAAAGGGGCATAACTTCAAAAAGAACATCAAGAGTTATGTCCCTATGTAGTCACCTACATGTAGTACTGATGAATAAGCATACAAACTATCATTTAAATATATCCATAAGTATTGAAAATATTTCATAATACTTTCTCCCAAATTAAAAAGTTGAAAAGGGTCACAACTCCAACAATAATTCATCAATTATTACATCCCATTGTATTCGACCAGATGTAGTACAGATGAAAAAGTATACTAACTTTCCATCTAACAAAATATATTCAATTTGAGCAAACATAACCCTTAATAATCAAAGTATAAAGGGGAAAGGGGAATAACTCGGAAAGTAATTAATCCAGAGTTATGTCCCTTTATAGTCCGATAGATGAAGAACTGAAGAATAAGCATTCCAACTTTCGTTCAAATATATTCATAGGTTCTAAATATATCCCATTAGAACAAATTTTAAACATAAATGTTAAAGTATAAATGGTCATAACTCAAAAAAACAATTCATCCACAGTAATGTCCCTTCATAGTTGTGTAGATATAGTACCGATAATTATGTATACAAATTTAAAGTCAAATATCTTGATTAGTATTAAGGATATTACATATAGAAACAATTTTAACATTATATTTTGCTTTTATTTTAGTTTAAAAGGGCAATAACTCCAAGAATAATTCATCCACAGTTACGTCCCATCATAGTCGGGTAAATATAGTATGGACAAATAAGTACACAAACTTTAAGTCAAATATCTTGATCAGTATTGAAGATATTCTACATAGAATAAAACTTTAACCTCATATTTTGCAATTTCTTAAGAATAAAAGGGCAATTACTCCAAAAATAATTCATCCACAGTTATGTGCCTTCACAGTCATGTAGATATGGTACCGACAAATAAGTATACAAACTTTAAGTCAAATGTCTTGATCAGTATTGATGATATTCTATACAGGAAAAACTTTAACCTCATATTTTGCAATTTTTTAAGTATAAAAGGGCAATAACTCATAAAATAATTCATCCAGAGTTATCCCCATTCACAGAATGGTTAATATAGTCCCACTAAATAAGTATACCAACTTTCAATAAAATAACTTGGGTAGTGTTGAAGTTATAAGTGTTTCAAAAACTTTAACCTGAAAACCAACGCCAACGCCAACGCCGACGCCCAAGTGATAGCAATAGCTCTCATTTTCTTCGAAAAGTCGAGCTAAAAACTAAGCAAATGATAGCATAATCAGTTTGCCAGACTCAAGGTCATCAAAAAGCTCTTGTAAGGACATAACACAATGACTGTCACTGGTCTGCACTCATCTTCTTGCATTTTATACATATTATGAGTTTATTGTTCATTTAGAAAGTTGAACTTCCTTCATGAAAGCAAGACTTTATGATATTGATAGTTCTGTGAAGCCAAAAACGGTGGATACGTGACTCTTTTTTCCAAACAGAATGTTGGTTCAAATGAATTTTTCAACAATGGATATTCAGCCTGTTTTTACATATAATAAATAGTTTAGTATCGATCAATGAAGACAATATCAAACAATTTTAAACTGTAATACCTATAATCAATAGACTGTCAATTCACGATAATTTTCCCATAAATACAAACCACAACAGTAAATCGTCGTATATTTCCTTGGTGGGTGTAATTCGAGCCCCAATAATTCTCTCTTATGTTCAGTCTATCGCCATAAATTAATAATCCGCGAAACAAGGCATTCTATATTTGACTCAAACAACTCGTTAACTCGGTCGATTGCACACACAAGTTGTAGGTAACCGGACACCACATTAGACGCTATCGTTGAACGAAACCGGAATTGTTCTGTCATCAACACGGAACGCAATACGGAATGAGGACCGCCCACTCGTCTTTAAACAAGACCCTCGTAAATTAAGATGGCGCCGATATTTATCGCTGTGATATGATATCGTGATTTAACGCCCAACAGAAGTCTATTGCGACATAGACTAATTAAATGAGGGACAAACGCACAGAACAAAACTAGGTAACTATTGTTATATCAAATTAACTTCATGTCTTCAATCTCAGAAGTACTTCAGAGCTAGAAATTGTAAAACAGCCATTTTGTAGGAAACTCGTGAAACTTAAAAGTAAAGATTTTATTTTTTATTAAAATTATAAAGAAAACGACTCATTTGAGCAATAGCTCGTTTTATGATCGGAGAAATACATTTTAATACTATGAATGGACTGTCATTCACACATTTAATTCATTGGTATCGAGAACTAAAAGCCGATGCAATTTTCTGTGACTGTGGACACAATTAACAACTATTATTAATTATGTAACTTGACTTAGGGCGTATGGCACAGTAGTTTGCGCTTAACTTACTGCTTGCGCATCGCGTTTTGCGACGTTTGCGAAAATTTCACAAAGCGTTACATCACAATAGTACATGCAGTTTTCTAACTAACTGAAATTCAAATATACGCATTTACGGCGCCTGATTGCGTATATAATAGTTGTATTTTCCTTTGAAGAAGCAAGAAAAGGCAATTAAGATACGCTAAGGTCACGTGGAGCACAGAAAGTACATATAATTCCAATGAAAATGCCATATTGATGTCTCCATAAGAACGACCGATGAAGGGTACGAACCATTAATGTCATAACAAACAAACAATACGATGGTACAAAAATATAATAAAGTACTATTTTTGCAGCTTTTTAACTTTAAAGGCAATTACGTTAAGACTTAATTACAAAAATCAAGCAATTAATGCCTGTAAGAACACATAATGAAACTCACAAACCCCGCACTCTTAACTTAAACATACAAGTTTTACAAAACCGAGAACATTAATTTTACGTTTAAAATTAATAAGATGGACAATGCAGAAAAGAGTTATTGAAATGTTTGTTTGGGTTTTGTTTGGGTTTTACGGCGCACCAACACAAAAAGGTCACATCGCGCCGAATTATTGAAATGTACACATTTATTTATCCAGCAAATAATATTACATATCTTTAAAGTGATTAATTTGTTTCATGATTTATTATTGGATAAAACAAACAATTTCATAAACTTTCTCCAATTGTCCCGACAAGTGACATGAACGAGTAAATCATCGTCTATGGGACAATCTTATTCAAAAGCGAAAATTTAACTTTATGTTAAGTTTTTTCGCGAGACAACACTGACTCTAATCTTGACATAATTATTATCCATATGTATACAATATCACCAGTGGCCACAACACACGTCAAACATTGTTATGTAGCTCAATTACTTGGCAAAAAGCTTATTATGTATGTCCACACGGAACGCGATCCTTAAACCATGACGACTTGAAAGAGTACATTTTGTCTTTTGGAAATCAACTGTAATGTCTTCGGGAAAAAAACGATACACGTGTGTAAAAAAAAGGTAAAATATTTGTGCCGCATGTAAAACATTTAAAAAGGCATGTTTTACACAAAGATAGGTCGGTAAGTAATAGCGAGATGTCATGAACTGATTTTTTTCTAACCTTAGATTAAATATGGTAACAGTGATACGCATACATCATGAAATTTGAAAGAAGTTCACCTACTTAATACACAAGTCTATCGGAAGCGCATTTTAAGTTTTGAATTAACATTTTATTTATAAGCTTACTAACAAAAGGACCACACAAAACCAATCTGTCCATATTAACGTGTCTGACATCTAGTAAGTCATAAATTCATCTAGCCATGTCAAACAAGTCGACACACATTTTACATACCAAAAAATCCCCGTTTGTGTTGATATTAATTTCAATATTACTTATTTTCCCCCGGCAGTCAGACAATCTTCAGATGAAAAACGAGTTCACTAATGCTTATTGTTCACTGGTGCAAATGTATGTATTCCTACCATTTATCAAATGTATGCACATCAGTGAGTTCTCTAACATGACTCATGACATTACAATACAGGGCAAACTAAGTCCATCTTCATATACTTTACAGTCAACCCTGTGCGATTGTTTCAAGCTACCAAACCATGTTTTAGTTTTTATATGATGCAATGCACGTACATATGTCCAATAAAATCATGGTGATCAGTTGGCCAAATCACTTTTTTCTGAACTTTTTTTCGGACTATATCACCATACATTGCTTAATGTTGCTCAATCGCAACACGCGGTGGAAAATCAACACAGATTATTTTCAAGAGTGATACAACTTGCAGGAACTTAAAATCAAACCCGTGCCGCCGTAAACAAATCCACTGGATAATGATATGGACAGCTCGAGCTATTATAGACGTACGAGTTAATACACACTAAATATCATATATTTAGATCACAATATTGCGGTTTTTGAAATTGCTGATAATATAATGTTGGTCGTAAGCAAATGCAACATGTAAAATCCTGTAATGCCATAAAATATCGGTATTAAAATGCTGAAGAAACTATTCAAGACTATTACATTTTTTACTTCAGTTGTTGACCTTCGAAATGTACCAAAAACGCAGTTGATATGGATGCCGAAAACGTAAAACAAAAATACAGAGACATAGTCCTCCAGCTGTACAATTTGGTATTAAACGATCAAAGACACTAGCGTTTACAGTAAAGAAAGCTTATGCGACACTAACTGCCGTAGGGATCAATAGTTGTTAATATACTAACGAGGCAAACGACAAACATCGCCAACACGTCAAGCAACCAGGTGTTTCAGTAATAAATAACTTGAAATGAAATCAGCTAATTACATTGTAAGTAATAAACTTTAAATTAATTACTTATAATGACATGAACGTTGTGTGTTATATTCTATGAAACGTAAGATATCTTGCCACAACGGTCTGATAATTTAAATGTTAAACATGAAAACATTACAATACAACAAGCCGTAAACAAATGACTCGGTAGTCATCCGGTCCAAAGCAACATAGCTGCCAATAATTCGATGGCTTCAGATATAACTTTTTGATAGCTGTGGATCGGAAGAACCCTAAGTGGGTTCAGGAATTGCAGTGGACAGTGGGACCGAAACTCCAAAGATGCTCCTGAAATACAGATTATGAGAACCACTAAATCTAAAAGAAAGATTACAATTTAATTTACATAAATATTGCTATGTTAAGCATAAACCATAAAACATTCAACATGACCAGCTAACTGGCAAGTCAATGAACGACCAAAGTCCATTGCATATCATGTTATGCTTAGTTTTATCAAGTAAATAATATTTATTAATTCATTCCCTAAATAAATCTGTACTATTATCTTATCACACGCGGGACTCTTAACACAATGCCCAGATAAGCGAATCATTAGTTGACATAAGTAATTATTCAACATTTCACATTAGATAGAATAAAGTATTTTATGAACGTATTGTATTGTTGTTGACAGCAAAATAGTCATAACTTAAAACTTATTCCTAATGTATATATTATAATGGCCATGCCTTCAACTTAGTTTCAGATTTAAATGCAATGTAAGGACTACAATTTCTAATTTGTTGTACAGTAGCGTTAAGCATAATGCATTAGGTTCCGAAGCTTTTCTTAATCATAGTACATTGCACAAGCCATTGCAATGCATGCTGTCATCAACAAAATTGTACTTAAATTCACGTATTTAAGGACAACATTACACATCACACAGATAATGACATCAATTATTAGGGATAGTAACCGGATGTGAACATAACTGTCCTAACCACAAAGAGTAGATGTGTACCATTTACCAGTATACCAAGGACAAACAATGGTAAACAAAAAGTCCCGTGAAATGTTTAGTTTACATTCGTTACACTAACAAAATCGAACATGTTTCAGATGACAAATACGAATGTGCTCACTAAGAAACAAACATGAATACATGTACTGGTATGAAGAGGGGTTTGAATAAACCAACTGACAAACTTCTAACATCATATATCTAAGCCGAGCACACTTGAGCTATTTTCTAACTACATGAAGTATACAATGTAATGAACACTTTTATCTGACGTGTTAAACAGTGTTAACACGTAAAAAGACAATTTATCATTAGTGTTGAAACCATTGGTGATACATGAAACAACCTAAGGCTTATCATAACAGGTGGATTGTGGTCAAGCTAAACCAGAGCGGATATTGCACTGTGAGTGATTCATTTATTCACTATTTCAAATTTTGAAGTTTTTTTTCTGAATTTCTCGCATATCTTTTTGCAATTTTGCAACACTAAACTTTAAAGTCAAAATGTTCATGGATTTAATTAAAAGATGCGACATACCTTCGCTTACCTACACTATAATCGTTTTACCCTATAGTGAAACATAAGCCGAAGTTTCACCAAATTATACATTTTACGAGCATATTTGTACATCATTAAACAGCAGTTAATGACCTGCAAGTCTGACTTCAATTGACCTAGCCATTCAACATGAAAGCAACACCTGAGGAGAATTAGTTTCCTGATGAAAATCAAGTACGGTAACTTGATCCTAATCCGGGCGGAGTACGGACAATGACTGGCTTCTAACATTACCTACTTACTGCCATTAAAATAGGCTTTCTATATTTCGCTTGACAGTTTGCAAGCAGTTTAAAACCTGGATGGGTATAAAAATTAATGATTCTAGCCCTTAATTGATTAACCTACCCAGTAATTTATCAACACAAAATAAAAGTTATGAGATCAATGGAATGGATACATATGGAGACAATGTTGAAATTCAAGTTTAAAGGTACAGCTTAAATTTCCACATAAAAGCATCAAAGACGTTTTTAAGATTTTTTCAAGTTAGTTTTGGCAAGAGATATTAATTAAGCGGGATGACAGTAGATTAATTACAATACAGCTTCAAAAAGAACGTCAGAACGTATATTTTATTTTGAAACGACTGTCATATTTCAGGACAATCATCTGTACGACGGTCCATTGATTGTTTGCCAAATTCTGTAAATATAAACACATGGACGGAGACAACGGATGTGTAGGGACCCGAACCATATATAGAACTTAAAATACACTTCATTGTGTTAGGTAAAGTCCATATGTGAAGATGGATACTCAGGAACCGCCATAAAACATTATCTTTACCATAAGTAATACCAGACTATTCGGCATGACGGCTGTCTAAAGAATAGTTATTTACAAAAACTAAACGCCAATTTCAAAATGGCTCGCAGTGGTGATAGAATTAAAATGAGACAGTTAAATATTTACAATTTGAAGTCAGAGCTTGTGCAGCAGAAGATAATCATGACTGTACAAATCAAGACGTCCAAATGATAAAAAAGGTACTTGAAAACTGGAAAATCAACAAGTTTTATTTCCACCTTTGTAAATTTTCGTGGGATGGTAAATGGAAACTATCTCATATATTCGTTTATTCAAAATCGTCCAATCTCTGGTGGGTTTAAAATCGCCATAAAAACAAGACAAAATTTTCAAAGAACTATAATGGTCATAGTTAAAGAATTGTACTATGAAACAATGACTTTATACTTTTTCTACATCGCTAATTGGACATGGTCACCGAGCATCTCCGTAAACCGATTACAATATACTTGTCAAAATATTACAGGCAATATCTAGTTTATAATGCAATTTATTAATTCATACAATACACTTGTAGTTCACATTGACCGGATGTCACAAAGGGACAATATACATGCCAATTATACATGATAATTTGCTACAGAAAACCGAGGACTATTTTATGGCATCGTAACACCTGTAATCATCGGGACAGGATCAAAGGATTGCTTTATTTATATTTTCATAAACATGTTCAAAAGGAATCACTTTTGCCACTTTTGAATGCTTATCTTACTTCTACATTCAATGCAACAACTTTGTATTTCTATTCCGTAAAATCACCGTCAGTGGGGACCAGGTGTTTGTTACAAAAGTGTTCCACGTGCTTGTCAAAACATAAACAATCCAAGTTAGTAAAATTGTGGACAAATCACGTCGTAAAAGGGGTAAGAAGGTTTGGTTCGAAGAGTTATTACTTGTTTTATAAGACAAAACATTCACTTTCTTCTAAACACATGCATGCAAAGGGAGTCAGTACGGACACGAACGCCGATAAACGCATTTCCGGTACAATAGAATACATCAATGCAATAAAAACAACTAATATCCATTAAATCGTCTGAAAAACACGTGCGAATAACCATCAGTATACCCTTCATCTATAAATCGTTATGGAAAGTCGACTAGCAAACACTCAACATAGACACGTACTATCAGCCTCTGTAACGTTAGAAATAATTATTTATTGACGGTTTACCACAAGGCTGTCAAATAAATTACGTCATACGTATACGATATACGAGACCTTTATCAACTTCATTATATTTTTCACGTGTCACTATTGACTTTATGGAAAATGGATAATTAAAATGGTAATGTTTTTTTAAATATATTTATGCACCTTATAGTGTACGATGCACACAGGAAATTATCACATAAAAAGAAAGTACTGCTTCCTTATCATTACGAAGACGTTCTGGGACCATTATGACTACATGAGATAAGAACAATCGATAGTATACATTTGTATTTGAATATACTTATTCAGGAGAAAACCAACATTCGGAACTTCTTTGACAGAAGGTCACGTGATGTTTTTTTTCAATTCGACCAATTAATCTGAGCACTAAAACGTATATTAGTTGATTACTACCCTTATTTGCCCAAGCCTATTTAAAATGCGATTGAACCATACTATATAATTCTAGATGGACGATCACAGCAGTTACAGTGCAATTATCATTGTTATTTTAATCATGCCAACAGATTCACAAAAATATAACTTAATTTACTATCATCATCCAATTAGCAATAATTAAATAACTTCGTACAAACATGGTTATTGGTACATCTAAAAGTAACGTATTGTTCCTGAAAAGGAGAAAGTATCAACTAACTCCACGTGTTTGGCTGCTCCTGCTACGTTCATCATGTTTGTAATTGCGTGTAGCCTGTTGTCATGAAATGACCATCTCAAATTATACTGTACTTCATAAGGACGATGTTCTGTGCGTGAAGACTTCAAAATGCAAACTGCAGATGGTTGCAACAACAGTACCGCCCATTTTAATTACTTAACAAACATGTGATTCGTAAGATGACACAAGTAGTAAAATGCATCATAAGTTATTAGGAAACTGTTGTTTTACTGGCAGAGCTCCACCACATACATTGTGTATGTAACTAACACAGTCTAAACATATAAACTATTTAACATGTAGACAGAAAATGAATGCTCTTGATTATTTTTCTGATTTTTCACGTAATTTATTGCTCCCAATTATAGAAAGCAGATATGAGCAAGACGGTATTTCACAATCCGCCTGTAGATAACATGACAGACAATTAGGAAGACGAAGAAGCAGGCGCCCGTACTTTATTCCTCTGCTCAGTGTAGACTAGACGCTTACAAAGGTTATCAGGGACACTAAACAAGCAAAGATACTCTACTCAAGAAGGTTGATAAAGTCTTAATGTTACAGTCGCCAAATGACTGAGATTTTCGTTTGTGGTAACCATAGATAGGGAGTTTTAGGTTTGAAATGTAGACCATATACCTAGCCGTTCAATGTATTTCATGTGATGCTAATTTGTGAATATAAATAAACAAATCATACAGACATTATGAAGGTGGATATTGAAGTAGATTCATATATCATAAGTTTATGAACATTTTCGAGAAAACTTATATACAAGTATCAGTGCTTCAGAGGTGCTCCTGGACAGTATCAAAAGATGGTTTTTGTCACAATATTTTTTGGAATAGACATAAAAGCTGCATGTTATGTCAAAGTACTTTATAGGTTTTATATTTTAGTAGAAGATACCATCTCTTCCAGACAATTATTACTATCAGTTTTCTATTCAATGCAATCATTAATATTCCAGGTATGCACTTCCACATTTGTCTTGTGCCTTGCTTATTTGCTTTAAATACAGACATGTAAAGCAAGCTATGTTTCTAATTAGCATTGTAAGTCCTGATTTAGAAGCTAAATGCTGTTAAGAACTAACTCAGGTTACTTCCTTAGTACTGTCATATAGTTCAGACGCTTCTAGGCACTCCACAATTGTCACAACTAATGACTAATTCAATGGAAACGAAACTATCAAAGTAGAAGACGTGCATAAATTACAAATGAAGATTCAAATTTCATAGGAAAATGCGGTTGATAAGAAACCAGTAAAGAATATTGTTGTAATCGAGTGGAGGGATTGAGACTCATCATTACTTTGTTAAGCGTCCAACATCTTGTAATCAGTATTTAATTCTAATAACTTATCATACTTCATAGAAATACATTTTAGATAAATCACCAATGTTTCACATATATCATATTTAAACTACACTAGTGAATATAAGTCAAAATAAACCATGGATGTCAAACATTACTGGCTATTAATTAGATACATGATTGAAACGCCTAGAGCATTATAAAACTGAGTACAAGAAGGAATACTTCAATCAGTTGTTAGATTGTGCTAGATGAGTGTTTTGTTTCAAACATTTGTTAACTATTCAATATTACCCAAGTGTTTTGTAATATAAGATCACATCAAGATATTTTCTTATAAATGTTTTTCTGACTGTTATAAAGAAATATTTATAGTCGTTCTGAAACAGTGACTTGCACTTACCATTGTATTGCTAATTACAAAAAAATTGTGGTATGTGTGTAATTACATTTCTGAAGTTTTGCAGTTTTATCATGTTAGATGCATTCAATATTAGATTTCATATAAGACTAAACTCTTCATTTTTCTGATTCAATACTTCACAAAGTGTTTTAATGCTTCTTAAAAATTCCTTCCACTCATCTTGGTATATGACATTTGACAACTTTGACCATACTAAACTATATTATGACCTTTTACTCGTACATAAAAACTTAGTTTACTAATCATGATACTGATAATATAGGGGAAAAGAGGGTGTATATGAAAGATGATATTTTGAACAATTATGCAGAGTGTAATGATTTTTAAATATATTTGCAAACAGTGATTTACAAGAAAACATATATACAACAAAAACACATATAGTTAGATTTATTTCATCATATTAGTAACATAATTGAAATATACATGCAAATATACAATGCAAAAAGACAAGGAAGACAACATTATATAACCAGTTAGTATTGTTAATGATGGTCGAGAAACAAGAAATAACTCAGCAATGGTGTAAGGATAGCTTATGGTGATAATTATTGGTAGAGAGAAATGCATTGAAGAGGAGAATATACAATTAAACAACATAGGGGTTCTTCAACTTCTTGACAATTTTCCTAAATCCCATTCTTTTTTAAAGAACAACATTTTGAAGTTGGTTTTGAATTACTTAAAAGCTAAATCTTTTATGAGAGAAACACAGTTGCAAATGAACAAGTACATAATTAATTGTCAAAATTAACACATATTATAAATCAAATAAGTCAGAAATGGTTAATACTATGTTACCGATTGTCAGTTATTTTATTTTCAAAGTGTTTGGAACACAAAGAGAGAACTACCAATGTCTTTGGACTTCATGTTGACTTCATACACTGTATTTTTTATTAAATTGCAGTCTTGTCTAAATTAAGAATATTAATTAATGTTTAATTCAGTTAGCAGTTGAAAATGATTGTATGAGGAACATATTGGAAGAACAACAATTACATTCAACAAAAATCTTCAAATAAGGACATTCTTGATATCAACTATTCCATTTACAATAGAGTACACGAGAAGTTCTGAATGTATATGTATAAATAATTTGGTCAGTACATAAGCATTTTGTCAGAAAATAAAATATGTTATTCTAAATAATTCATGCCAATTGTAATTTATATGCTAATAACCCAACCGAACAAGAAGAATCAATCTCGATAGTAACTTTTACTGTCACAATATGGGTCTCAGCCTGTTTAAGAAAAAAGTTCTCAGCAAGCTTGGAGTATGCATTCTGTTGCACAACTAATTCCAATATTTGAAAAAAGTGTACTCCAAAGTAAACAGAGAAGACCAATCAAGTACAACAAAGAATTATAAAAGTATAAGAAGGTACTAGTTGTCTCCCTTGTCTACTCTAAGCTATACACACACCATCACCAATCTTACCTGAGGATCTATTGTTTTATTTTCTGCATCATCTTCGTCCATCTCATAGTAGAGGTCAGTCTTAGTAATAGACATAAGACCATTAATGGCTACACCAGGTGCTATCAATTTACATGTGGTTGACATGGCAACAGGGCCTGAAAAATAAGATAAAAAATTCCGAAATTTTTTACCATTGCATTGACTAACTTAGTTTTAAGTTATAATGAATTACCACTGTAGCGTAAAATTTCACGGTCATGTTTATTGTAGCAATGTTTAAGTTAACAACATGTACATTTGATTTAAATATAATGTGCATTTTACAATTAATAAAATATGCAATATACATAATTAACCTCATTATAAACAATGATCATCATTGACATGATGTTGACATTTCATTACATCAACAAAACCAAACATGCATAACATGTACTTTTCAAAACAACCAAAACTTTGATGTTATCTATGGTAAACATTCCTAAGTATGTATTATATTTCATACTTAAAAAATAATGCTATAAATGTCTCCACTTCCTTACTCATACAGAATTACAAACCAGTTGATATTTATGAGAATTGAACATGGTATTAATTGAACCACTATGCATATATTATATAGAATATGTTGACAATTTATTGCTAATGTGTACTCATCCAGTATATATCATACTTGACAAACCAATTTATTACATAATCTCTTAACCCAAGACTGCTGTTGAAGTTTTGAATAAAATAAGTATGAGTTCTTTAATGAAGGCTTTTAAAATTACATTTCATTTATAGATCAAAAGTGAATTAATGAATGTAAATAAATCCTCCATACATTTTGTGCTAATTGACGTTAATAACTTACACATTGTCATTAAGTATGTTTTTAAACTATAAAATTAGGAAATATAATCTCAGTGTGATACCAAAATTAACATTGTCTATTCTACTCAGCTCAACTAGGAAATAACCACACCATAACGGACATTGACTGTTTAGTCAGAATCAAACAGATGTAATGTATTATATGAGAAAGTCAATGACAAGGGTTCCATAAATGGATCAAGATATACAGCAACTGCATAATTTTTCATCGTCGGTTATCCCATGATACATTACTCCGCTATACTGTGTTATGTACAGTGGGCCATTTGGTTAGGAAAATCTTGTAATCATGAATAATTATAGAGGCAGTTTCATTGGTTCCACAAGGAAAGCACTGCGGAAAACTAGCCAATGAACTTACGTTTAATACCTAAGGTTTGGTTTACCATTCAAAATGACGGCCTTCATGAGTGATATTTCTTAAGTGGGTAAAGAAAATCCCAGTATGACATGATTGTTATCATTATACAACTGTAAAAGCTATATGCGACTTACAAGTAATCATATTTATGCATAAAAGTGGATTAAACATACACAAAGAAGAAAGGAAAAATTGTTAACTATGTCAGTGACAACACATTCATACATGGACACAATTATACCAATAAACAGGATAAAAGGAAGTAAATACAACGGAGGGCATCTTCCTACTAGTGGTAGATTAAATACAATTTTTGTATTTCAAGGAAGTAGTAATGGTTTTATCATGGAAACTGCAAAGATATAACTCAAAATTGTTGTAAATGGTGTACAGCTCAGCATAATAAACAGCAAATATGATTTAGAAATTATGTAGAACACAAAACATATATGTATCAAATAATGCTCTACAGAACCAAGTTGAGTCCCAAACATGCTAATAACAATCACCAAGAGACGTTGCTCAAATGATATGTGTTTGAATCAGTGCAGAACTTCATATTGCATAAGAAATATTGCATAAAGAAACATAAAACTAGCAGCTTCTAAGTGAGAGGACACTAAACAAGAAATATTAAGAATAAAAAAAAATTAGCAAGTCAAAATGTATTGGCATTCTCCTTAGAATTTTATGCAGATGACTTAACAGTTAACTACTAGTTAAATAATAAGATACTCCATTTTGACTTTGAACACAGAACTCTGCAATTTATAAATCTAACTTGTCTCTATCTTATAAAAGTTTTCATCTCAGAAACCACACAAATCCATCTTTGAATTGATAGTTCAGAAAAACCTTCATTGGGAATTCATTACCATTCTCATTACCTGAATATTCCTTGTCAAATTCTGTATCTTCCATCAGTAATTCTTCATCAGTATAATCAGGTTGTAAAGATTGAGCTTTCTTACTAGCTAAATGTTCATGGAAAGCTTCTCTAGCCTGATTTATTGCATCTTCAGTAGCACCTAAAAACAAACATGTCAGTCGACAATTAACAAAAACTAGAGTTCATTGTACATGTTTGTTACTTTTATTGTGACAGAGGTGCAACTTGGCCAAAGTATTCCTTAGGCTGTTTGCTCCAAGAAATAGTTGAGTAAAACAATGTTTGTCTATTAATGGGCTAAGTTTTGTAACAAAAGGATAAAGTTTATGAACATATGTAAATTTTTAATGTTTCCAGGGACAAAACATTACGCAGGTCATAATAAATAAATTTGCTAGCCCATTTTACAACAACCTAAAGCCCTGTTGACCAATCAACATATACTTATAGTAATACAGAATTATACAACTTAAGACGGTCTTTTAAGTGGAACTTTACTGTACAAAGAGCATGACAGTGTTTGTGTTCACAACAGGCAAGTAATATAATAATGCTTGTAACAAATTAAGCCAGTTTATGTAGCCATTCACCATTCAGTTAAAATAAAAAAGGATATAAAAACAAATCAGTTTTTTCAGGTGCTGTAAACAAGCATTCCTTGCACTGTGGTAAACATAAACACTGTTGTTCTAGAGGTGTAATGTACAGACTAAGCAATCTAATATCATACCATGTTCTAATGCTGCTTTCAATGCAGCCTCAGGATGAGTTGAACCAATCAGATTCTTTGTAAACCTTCGTCTTCTACGACTATCATCCTCCCATACATCTAACTTCCAAAACTCTTGTTCTCTAGAAATACAAAAAAGTATATCATAATTAAACTATAAATTGTAAATTAGCATATTAACAACAATTACTGCATTATTCTCAAATGTCCTCATGGAAGATAGATTTATCCAAATGAGTAGCCTCATTAAATTAAGATCTTTTTCTTCTTATTATTATTATAATTACTAACTTAAAGGAATTTCAGTTAAAACCAAGTCTCAATTTACTACAACCAATAACTGATCTAGTAGACCTATTCCACTTAGTTTTGACATCAAATTGCAGCTAGAAAAAAGATGACCTGAGACAGAAAAAGTTGACCTGAGACAAAAAAATACAAATTTAATATCATTTGCATAGTAGCATACTAAAATTAGCAAGAGCTGTAAGTAACCAAAATATAAACTATACTATTCTGTCACAGTCAAAGTGCCCTGCCTACAATATTGATTTTTCTTTATTAACACCATTTTAAGATAATAAATTTACTATAACTCCAACATTTTGCTGGACAAATGTCCCAGTTATGACAATAATGACATGACTGTTTGTTAGAACATTTTTTCCACTAAATTACAATTAAACTTTTGTAAAGGTAGTTAACAGTTATTATTCTAACCCGGGTTGATAGTGAAGTTGGTAGCACACAGGGATTTGGAATCTCGTGTCCCGAAGGGGTTAATGGTTTGAATCCTACCTAGGAGGTTATACCCTTCCATGAAAATTTGACAACAATGTCTATTTTTGTTCATTGATTAGATAATATGGAAAGGTTTCAGGCCTTGTGGAAGAGTATGTGAGTACTGGTTATAGACAAGGGTCCAGGAAAGCTAGGTTAGGTGCGCTGGACATTGTAAAATGACATAAACTAGGACCATTAAAATTGAAGGTCTTTACAGCAAAATGGTCTTAATATAGGGACTTCATTCTTCTCAAATTAAGCATTTGGAATTTCTTTAGAAATGGTCAAAAATTGCATGGTTTTGCAGTAACCAAGGTGGCAGAAAAAGCTTAACTATACTGTTAAAATAACTTACTCTTTATCTGGTTCACCCCATGCACCATGTTTATTAGCTAATATATTTAGAACTTTATCTTTTAGTTTCATAGCAACAGAATAATCTCTTCTTTTAGCTGATGTAATAAGATGATCACATAATTTCTCCTCTTCTCTACGATCCAACATCAACTGTGCACATAACGACTGAAATAAACAATAATATACAAATATACATCACATTGCCAACAAACTGAAGAGGGACCAACAAAATCAAAAGTGCTTCAACATACCGTATTGACCTTCACTTCCCCTGTAGAAACTGTGGCTGAAATTGTGGTTCCAGAATAGGACTGCACTCCCACACCCGACGCTGCATCAGAAGTTCATCAACTACAACGCTGAAAATGTTCAGTTCACATTGTAACCAAACTTGAAACAACTTCACTTCATTACCCTTACTCATTCTCACTAAAACAATTTAAAGCAATGATCACACTGCTAGATATAAAGATATATTAATCATTCATGCATTTATAAATGGAAAATGTTCCTTAACTGAAATGCTGGCCTGCTTACCTCAAATTCAGCATGTTTTTGTACATCTTCAGCTCTCATTCTATTTAAGATGAAATCAGCTTCATTAGCAACTCTTACAATATGATCTCTGGTAGCATGAGCTAATAATCTAAAGAACATAGAATAAAATATCATATCATTAATAATAGTTCACTAGTCTGATCGTCAACATTATTGTTGTTATCGTTTGTCTGTTCACAAGGTAATTAATCTGTTTGTCTGTGCAAAAACAGACAAATGGTTTAACTTATTAACCCTTTGGTATTGTTTTAAGATACAGACTTGCCTGGCCTTTTATACACAATGTTCTAATAAACACAAAAATGTAGACTATAAACCTTTTTATCAAGTGCTCAGAAAATACAGCTTGTTGTTTTATACCCTGGTATGTCAAAGGTTGCACAGTGTAAAAAATAAACAAGAAATGTAATGTGAAAACCACATTTAAGCCGGATTTAAAAGCTTTAACGCAAAATTTTCAAAGGGAAATAATCCATGATAAAGCCAGATAGAGATGTGGTTAATTCTGTTCATCAGATAGTATATTATAACTGTATGAAGTTTCATAAAGATCTGACAATAAATGGCAGAAATATATGCTAAATTGAAAACTTTAACGCAATTGTTAACAACACCGGATGCAAGCCACACCGTGTTTCGCCAAACTATTAGCCGAATGTTTTCGTAGAAAAATCCGGCTAAAAATCATCTGCTGAGGTTATCTTTCTTCTATATAGCTTTAATACCAATCTATTGATTGAAAATGAAGACCAACTTCTCATAAAATGACATATATCATCAAAACGAACTCTAAAACATTTAAAGGGAGACAATTCATACATAACTACTGATAGATCAAAGCTAAGTATAACCGGACTTACCTCCCTTCATTAACTAGTTCTATGAATGCTAGACCAGCATGTTTCTGTAATGAATTCTGCCATTCCTGAGAACACAATAACATGACAAGTTCTACAACTGAACTACTCTGTTTTAGAGTTACTAGACCTGGAAAAGTAAATATATATACAGTTTAGCATAAAATAACTGTAGTATATGGATGATTTCTTTACATATATCACTAGTAAGTGTAAATATACTTTAAATCTAGAATTCAAAAAAAAACCTTGAAACAAAAAATGCATTTTTATTAAAGAAATTGTACTTAAACATCTTCATTTATTTTGTTGGGTTTAACACTTAGCAACACATTGTCGTATAGCAGCGTCTTAAACATCTTCATATACAGCCTAGTAAACAAAAAACAATATTATACAATTGGGACAAATGGTTTGAAAACACTAAGAAGCATTTCTGATAGTTATAAAACAGGTTCAAATCTCAGCCAAGATATTTTTATATTTTTTATCTTTTATATTTCTCCAATAACACCTACTTTAGTATGGCCGATGAATGCTATTAAACAACAGTAATCAGTAATGTACAAGTCGGGGACATACTTTAAACATTAAGTTAGAAAGAAATACAAAATATCAAGTTGTTGACCAGAGAAAATAAACTTTTTTCACATACCTCCAATAAGAAGTTCCTGACCATGTGAGCCAATCAAGGTTTTAGATAAATATGGAGCAAAATCAACAAATATTTCTCTCAACAATGGTGCAACAGGTCCTAATGCTTTCTCTAATCTCTCAGTCAGATTACCAGAATCTAACATAGAGAGATTTACAGGAGCTGGTATTGGTGTACTCTGTAGTTCTAACTTTTCTGGTTTTCTATTATCATGATCACCACTTTCACTAGGTTTCCTAGTTCCTCCTGATATAGAAGATATTGGCATTATTTGATTTTCACTATCTTCAACATGTACTGCTAAGATCTGTTCATTTCCATCCCCAGCTCCTTCCACAGTATCAGCAACTTTGCCAGTAGCATCTACGGCTTGTTCAGTATCAACTTTTTCAGATTTATTTTCGCCACTTGGTTTGTCATCAGATTTCTTCTCTTCAACTTTTTCATCTTTCTTTTCTGCTTCCTTTTCTTCAACTTTCTCATCCCCCTTGCTTTCTTTTTTCTCTTCAACTTTTTCCTCCTTTGAAGCAGAATCACTATCATCAGCATCTTTTTTCGCTGAGTCATCACCCTCATCTTTTGCTGCTTCAGTTTTTTCTGCATTATCTTCAGTGTTTTCAGATTCTGGTTTATTTGTGTCTTCAACAGTCTCAGGTTTATCAGTTTCCTCAGCCTCATCAGTTGTTTCCTTCTCTGTCTCCTCAGCAACATCCTCTACCTTCTCTTCAACATCAACCTTTGATTCATCATCTTTATCATCAGTTTTTTGTTCAGTAGATTTATCACCATCAGTTTTATCAGCAGTATCAGGTTTATCTTCAGTTTGTTCATCAGCTACACTATCAGCTTTCTCAGCATCCTCTGGTGTCTCACCATTTTCTTCTTTAGCACCTGTAAATAAAGATCTGATATCAACTTCTGGCACAAAATACAGTCAACAAAACACTTTAAAAAGTAAAATACAGCCTTTATATAATATACAGCAGCTTAGCATAAAAAATAACCTTTCTCTTGTGAAAAATATATAAAATATTGTAAGCTAAATTTGAGCTAAAACACCAGATTGTGTTCCACAAATGCACTTTAACAAATATTTATAGCAACTCAAAGACAAGTTAACCAAGCCCAAATTTCAGGGTTCAGACACTTTTATGGTCCATTTTTTCTCAACTTTCAAAGGTTGAATAATTTCACAGTGATTATATACACACTGTAACAAGTGTTAGACAAAGAACATGCAGTGATCATTAAATTATTCAAACTTTGAAAGTTGAGAAAAAACAAACTATACAGAATTATGTCAATTTTCAAATAGAAATTATTAACCTTCGTCAGCTTCCTTCGCTTTGTCACCATCACCATCATCACCATCACCACCATCATTATCATCATCAGTTTTATTTGTTTTTTCATCATCTTTCTCACCACCCTCAGTGTCAGGACGTTCTGTTGAAACTGAGTCTTCTATTTCATCTAAAATATATCATTACAAATAACAGTGTAAGTTACTAAGTAAAGAAAATTCACTAAATCATAAAAAACAATAGCAATTAGCAACCTTGTGAAATACCATTTTAATATATCAGAAGTTTCTCATGACATGATTATTCTAATTGATAAAACAGTGTATCATGGTGATATCATCTATGAACTATAAAAACCAGTTAGTAAGGGGTTTATGCTATAGCAACACATTTTATAGTATAGGTCACATCATGGCAGTCAGTCAAACTCACAGCTCCTGGAAAGGCTAAATCTATGGATTCAGCTGTTTTAAGTGACTGACAACTACCCTACATGATTTAGAATCAGTTGTAGGAGTGAGAATGGCAGAAGAATTTATTTCATGACCAAACTCCACGAAAGTTTGTCCCACCCAGAAATCGAACCCACTACTCCTTGATTAGTTCACTTACATGCTACCAACTGAGCTAGCCAGGCAACTGGTTTTTGCTAATCTATCAAGTAAACTTATGGTACAATATAATGTATACCTTGTGTATTATGGACATCAACAGGTATAGTAAGTTTAACTTGGCTATCATCAACAGTATTATCTACATTATCTGTACCAGACTGTGTCTCTGATTCTATATCACCTTCTTCTACAGACTGGTTCTCACCTGAAAATAGAAATATATACATTCTAACATAAATTGTAAACCAGTCCATTATATACATCTTAACATAAAATATGGTAAACCAGTCTGTTATTTACATTTTTACGTAAAATATAGAGAACCATTCCATTATATACATTTATATATAAGAATATCATTAAAACATTAAAATTCATAGAATTAGACTACTCCCATTTAAATGAATACATAACACAACAGATAGGCTATGGTATCTTCAATTTCAGTCTAATTTTCAATTAAAACATTTTACAAAATATATTATAAACAAAGACCCTTCTCCACACTATTAATAGACATTTTCCAGACATGCAAAGTGGTTTTCCATCAATCCTATCTTTTCCAGGTATTTATTCATAATACAATGCATTGTATCAGACATTAAGACATGATGCACTGACCATACCACATGTATTTAGATACCCTAAAATACAACTCATGAACATGGCTAAAAGTTGCTAAGACAGTATAATTGAAAGTAATGAAGGAGAATTTACCATTTAGAAAACTTGAAGACCATAAAAATGATCAGATGCCTAAAATATACAATGCAAACAAAAAAAACTGTATGATATATCTAATAAAATTAAACTCATACAACTAACTGTGTCTGGCAAACATAGCATAGTTTGTATAAATAAAAACAGTTTTAAATCTTATGGAAAACAGCAAATTATACAAGTTCAGTACACAAACAAAATGTGACTCAAATGGATAATACAACAACAATATGTAGCAAGTTTCTTAAAGAAATCGCTACCTAGCCCTTTGTCCTCTGGTACCCTTCTAACAACAAAAGTATTAAGTTTGTGATATCAAGTTTAGGGCACCTAAGGGGGAATGAAGTGCTAGCAAGCAATATGTTAAAGAAACTGGCCCATGAAGTTGAAACAACAACTAAGGAAAAAATTTACAATATCAAAGTATACATGCTTAAAAAAACATCTTGGCTGTCATTGATTTTAAATCAGGTGAAGAGAAAATCAAAGTAAAGAATAGAAATTCAGACAAAAATAAAACATTATTTCATTCAGAGATACATTCCATTCATACAAGCCAGAGCAGGTAAAATCTGCATACATGCTTATAATTTAAGTTTCTTGTTACAAAAATAAATGGCACAAAATTTTTTTTACAAAACTGAAACAATCAATTTTACAAAAATAAACAATTTGTTTTGACATAACCACAAAATATAAAAAAGTAAAAATAATAAAAAGCAATATACAAAGCAAGGGGTGAAAGGATTCTAATTTGAGATATTAGCCATTAAATAGATTAAAAAGGTCAGTAATTTGTTCACATGACAAATACCATAACTAATTTCTGCCATAAATTCTGAAAATTGAAAGATGGCATATTTCCGTGTGCTCTTAGTTTGTTAACATCAAACTTTCATACTTCTTGTAAAATATTTTTAAATGGATAGTTTCCTTTTCACCCCTAATACAACTATATACATTTATACTTTACAAAAGCCTCAACAAATTGACCTGAGAAAATGGCTAAAATTAAACCAGTAAGTCACAGAGTTGTTACTGAGGCATCAGTATCATATGAAGCAAACTCAGATTTAGAGGATTAATATTTTGAAGTAGATATATTTGTTAGGTTAGTAAAATAATGACTTGCTGAGGCAAATTTAGTTACGTCATTACATTTAAATTGATTGGGTGGGGTCTAAAACCTCTTAGTGCCTCCTTATCCAAAGTGGACCCAACATGCCAACTCCTTCTCACCCCTCCAATCTTTCCTACATAAGCCCCCTTGACTCAATCCCTCCCTACTCTTCCACTCCCTCTCAACCCTCCCACCATTTCTACAAGCCCTAGTGTGTTTATAACATATTCATTCATAGATCAATTTGAACAGGCTAAATAGTACACAACACAAAAAAGAAACAAAAAGACCAAAGAATGCAAGACTGGTGTCACTGATACAATAAACATTAAACCTTCAGATTCATTCTCTGTACTCTCACTCTCTTCGGATTCATCTTCTGAAGTCTCACTGAGTTCACTCCCTTCTTCGTTACTCTCCACAAGGGGAGGTGTTTTTACTGGACTCTTCTCCACATCTTCATCGAGTTCACTCCCTTGTTCCTCATTTTCAGATTCTTCATTCTCAGCCGCCTCTTCTTCTTCAATTTCTTTCGAGACTTCTTCAAGTTTGTCTAATTCAACACTTAATTCCACAGTGGAAACAGTTGGCAGAGTAACTCCATTATCTTCAGGTTTGTCAGCTTTATTGTCAGAGTTAGATTTTTGCAGAGACTTTGAGTTTTCTTTTCCTTCTTTTTTACTGTCATCTTGATTTTGTTTGACATTTTCAATGGTTGTTCCATCAACAACCAATGACATAGATGGTCTAAGGTTATGCCAGTATTTCACAGCTGTATGTACAATGAATTAATACAATAAAACAAATAACAAAATTATCTATAAAAAGGTTCTAGCATATATATATAATAAAACAACCACCCCTACTAACCACAATCTCAATAATACCAATGGCATGCTTTTTAATGGATAACTGACTTCCCAACAACAGTGAAACTTCTCTGTAACAGACAACTTTATGTACCCGGCTACAGACTATCATACAGAGGTTTCATATACTAAGAAAACCCTAGTCCAATATAATCAGATTTTACATACAGTCACATGCTTTGTAGTCAATGAAAGATTAATCATGAAATAAAGAAACATAAACCTAATTGTTCTATCAATTTGATTAATTTTCAAATTAAAATCTACTAATGAAACAAGTAAACCACAAAAAACTTATTACACTTCATACAAAATAAAAAGACTAGATTTAATTACATGTATTGCACAAAATTAAAGAGTCTTTGAGCATATCTCAAGTTTCTTCCAAAAATATATGAGCATGATCTTTTGGAAGGAATTTGTCCTTAATTGACATTCCTTCAGACTTCCCAAAAGTAAATATTCATAACATATTCACCAATAAAAAGATTAGTGTATACTTGGACAAATATAGTGGCATGGCTTTGGACACAAAGAATTACTTAGTTAAACAAATTAGCCACTTGTTAAGGTGCGTGGTTATAGAAGCCTCAGCGTAATTCCAATTAAGTGGCAGAAAAGAGCAGATGATTGTAAGATTTCTTCAGGCAGACAAAACATAACATCTGTACAAGACCAACTTAGATTAGTACTAAAAGCATGCTGTTAGTCTTACCAAAAGCCTGTTAATTGAAAATGCTAAATATAATACTTATAACCACAATACAAAAAATTTACAAACAATCAAAAAGATGAAAGTGGACACAGCCGAACGTAGCAGCCTCTTAAAATGAAGTAACAATTTAGAAAAAAAGATTAAAACTACCCATTTAAAAGAACAATAATCATTCATAAACAATTTTATATCCGAGCAAAAAACAATCTACTTTTAAACAAACCTATTAGCAAAACATACCAACAGCAAACAATCTAATAGTCAGACAAACATTGATAACTGTATCAACTAACAGTGTTTCATGCAACGTCTACTCTATAAGTAATAATTATCAGTAAATATTTGTAAATCAATGATTTATAAGTCATTTAGGATAACTTAAGACAAATCTAAACAACATTCTATGTATACAATATCTATGTTATCCTAAACGAGCTATAATAATATAATATAATGTATAGATTGTACATAGGAACCAAAACCATAGTAGACAATTCTGATAGGTCAGTACAAAGTACTACTTCATTTACATTATTTAGAGTAGTATAACTTACTTATCAAAGTACAGCCATAACATACATGCAACATTTTCCTCAAAGGGCAGATAAACTTATTTCAGTAAAATTGCATTCATGTACAACCACATCAGTTAACAAGTTAAAAAATTTCAAAATCCTAAACATGCACACTTTATGCAGACAATTTGTTATGGTTTGTTTATCATCCTGTTTGGGAGATCTGTGAGGTAAGTTCACCTTAGCACCTGGTTTAACCCCCCCCCCATTCCGAAAAGTGCCAGTCCAACAGACCTGACCAGTGAAATTTCAGTCGGTCCAGGAAAAAGTCTGTCGTAACCAGTTTGAAAGTCCAGTTAAATTTCTTTTTCAAAATTAAATGAGGACAACTATCAGGCCTATCATCTTATTTGTTGGTATGTATTGAACAAATTTTGATGTTTGTGTTTAGTTAAAAATTATAATAATGACAGAAACAGTAATAATTAGTCATGACATATTGACATTTGAAGATTTCTTCTGGTCCAGTGAAACCTGATTCAGTCCAGTGATACTTTTGAGATCACTGGACCATATGTCTAATAATGTTTTTGGAATGTCTGCCTCCCAGTGGCAATCATTTTGTCATTGTCCATTCCAAATCTGAAACCCCTTAGGTTCTTGTTTTTGCAATTTGTTTGTGGTTTCCCTTTTATTACAAATATAAAATATCTACAAAACTCTCCCTTTTTGCTTTTTGGCTGTAAGGAAGGTCTGGGTTTTTTACTGTTGCTGTTCCTGTTATGTATTCTTACAATTCTTTCTATAACAGGTTTGAAAAAATTAAAATCCTAAATTTTCAAAACACACTTTTGAAGTGAATGTTATGGCAAGGTTTCAAGTGAAAAGATCTATAGAGCAACAGGTATATCTATTTTCTATTCACCTATAATAAAGTAATCAGTCATCACGAAACAAGGCAAATCAAGGGACAAATCCCATAAAAAATAGAAGGTCCGTCTAGATCTGCAGGTTTACAGGACCAAAAAAATTTGAACTCATCCAAACAGTTTTCAATTCATCAAAATACATAAAATGTCTCCAGTCCTGTAAAGACTTGGTTGGGATGGGTCCGGTAAAATTTCAATCTTCACAGGACAAACTGTCCAGTAATAAACTAAGAGTTTCACAGTGACTGAGTCTAATATAAATTAATAATAAACTCTACTGAGAGATTAAAGTAAGGAACATACCAGACGGTGTATGGTTAGAGTTTCTAGATGTTTGATTTGGTGTAACGGCTGGACTAGGTGGTTCTAAGATATCTCTATATTTTGATACCATTAACACAGATGTGAAATAAACTATGGCTAAAGCTAAAAATTGAGCTTGTTTGGTTTCCTCCTGAAAAACATGAGCAAAAATATTTGAATATCAATATATCATTTCTCAACTAAAACAGAGTATTTACCTATACATGTGTAACTATATAAATCTGAAAAATATATATGTAAATAATAAGATGCGCTGTAAAACCCAAACAAAAAATGTAAATAATAACTTGTGATACCAAAAGCATTAGTTTGGTTTATACTAATTCATTCTAGTTCAACTGTGAAACAAGTAGTTACAACTTAGATTAATCACTTTCTGGTCTCCTTCCTGGTCCCCCAGTACTGAGCTAGTAGGAAAATGTTTCTGGCTCAAGGAAACAATGGGGTAGGTTTTGGATGGCCATTCACACCAACATAGAGCTGGCTATCCTATGATTACCAGTCCAACGTTGTAACCACTGGGTCATGCTCACTTCTTTGTAAGTATTTTCATGAATGGTAGCTTGTCTGTCAAATTTGACTTGAAAGTGATCTCTATCATGATTAGTTCACAGTGGTTAATAAAAGCTACTATCAATTTCAAAATACATATAATTTCTACTACCTTGTACCAAACTCATTAACTTTCTTTCAAAATCATTTACTGTTTGAGTACATGAAAACTACTGTAACATGAACTCAAACTTAACAATCACACTATTCAGTTCAAAAGAAATATTTTTCAGACATAAAAGAGTACAGATTAGCTTAGTTGTTTCAATGGCACTTTATGTCAGTATCCAGACCTATTTTAACTATTTATTGTCTTAACAGAACCCAAGATGTCTAATTTATGATATACATATACAAAATATAATTACCACATCTCTGTAAACTACAGCTCTTAATCTATTTATATCCATATCTTGAAGTAGTTTCTCAAAATCTTTTATAGGTGATATCTGTTCATTTAAATTCTCTAAAATATTCTACAATAGAACATTTACATAATTTATAAAAAAAATTGATAGTATTTTGTATAACCTTGAAAGTTCTAGCAGTTCGATAAATCTTAACTCATTTGACCCTCCTTAAAGACAATGCCATTCAAAATTCTATAAAAAAAATGAATGAAAAAATCACAAAAACTAAATTGCGCTTTATACAAAAATATATTCAGAATTCTTATAAATTTTAGAAATATCAATTTTATTCAAAATTCTTGTCCAATTGATCTCAAAAGTCCACTGTTGCTGCAAGGTACATGTAGTTATACATCAAATTGCAGCAGGCATTGTTAATGTATTATGAACATGGCAACTCTGAATCTTTATTCAAGTCAGCCACAGTTCTTTGAGCAAGGAACTGCTTCTAATTGTTAAGCACTGGTCTCTTATTTGCCATAATTGAGACCTATCAAGATCTGTTAGTTTTCAGGTCAGGTTTCTACATTAACGTTTATAGTAGGCTGTTCGAAGACAACCTGCAAATATCTTACTAGCCTGCATGTTCAGTAGCAGTAACAAGTTGCCCAAACTCATATATAGGTCAAAAGGGGCAATCAGACGACCTTTAATGTTTAGCCCTGCAGGTCCCTGCTCCCATTATAAAATCTCACAAACCTTTTGTGTAGGATGAGAACCTTCTATCAATGCTTGTATAGGATCAGTTGTACCATTCTGTCCACTATCTTTACCATGGTAACCAGCTAATGGATGTGTAGTACTTGTAGGGGTGGGTGGGGTAGGTGGTACTTGTCTATGTCGTACTTCTAAACTATTTCTTACTGCAGCTGTACATACTGGAAATATAATGATACAAGATATTAAGTTTACTTCAAGTTGGAAATACAAGTAAACAAAATAACATTAGCTTTGATAAGCTATTGTCTGACAAATGATACATATTACATGTATAGTGAATACCAAGTCCTCACATAATCAAGTTTTGGTCATAGCATTTTTATAATCATATGCATAATTGAATTTCAATCAAAAAGTTCACCTGAGCACTGGTTTGCCTCCTTACAGCATTTGTTTAGAATTGTAATAGCAAACATGATCCATTTTCAAAGAAGGAAAATGAAGATTATAAGGGTAAAAACATATTTAACAATAAAGTAAACTTTGGAAGCTCAGTAATATTTACCATTCACATTTCACATGACACTTCCTTAAACATTCTCGAGCTCTACCTCAATTGAATTTGTTATAATTATAGAATAGGGAAAGTATATCATTTAGCCTGATCATATAAAAGAATTAAATTCACTAACCCTAATACATTTTTCACTTGTCTAGGGTTTGGGTTAGTGAATTAAGTGGTAACTGCTATAAAAAAATCCATCATCCAAAAATACAACTTTTTGTTTTAAACTTTTGTTAACTTACTTACCTAATCTAAGACACTGTCTAAGTATTCCACCAGCAGGCATATTCTTTTCTTGTTCAAGTTCTACAAAGTTTGTAGCACTAGCAAATACCAGTATATCTGTTAGATTCATAATTCTTAACAATATAGACACTGCTTGTTCAATACTTAAACCTTGAGTTGGTTCTAATATTTCTACTTCACCCTGAAAATATATAGAATTTGATTAAAGATCAATTATTATTTTCCACTTTTGTCTGCTATGGTGATGAGATGGTTTGGTCACGTAGAAAAGTAGTACAAGCTGGACCTCCCATGTCAAAAATTTGAATGTCACAGTGCATCAGGGCCAAGGCAGACCAAATTTAACCTGTGATCCTGGTTAAGCGTGATCAGCTGGAACTTCAAATGGATGGAACCAACCCTCAGGACCCCCATGCATGGAAAGAAAGACTTTGTTGATGAGACAGACAGGCCTCACTCTTGCTAAAGGAATAATCAAGGGCTTGTTCTAAACTTAAGTGGATGATGATGATGGTGTTGGCTGATTATGATAATCTTCACTGAACCTTAAAAAATGACATCACAACTTAATGCAACTAACAATTAGATGTAATAATGAACTGTGAGTGACGTCAGAATTCCCTAAAGCTTGACATGTGTCTCTCCGCTTAGTTGAGATAACTGTTTCCAAAGAAACTGTAGGTGCCATTTTTATGTCAATCCATACAAAGATATTAATGTCTGACAACATTACTACAGTTGAAATACAATAAATTAATTGTGTATAACATAACTTCATGCACATGAAATTTTAACTTTTCTGTTAATGTAAAACTTCAGACACACTGCACCATAAACGTAGTGGAGCACCATGAAGTCTTGGTTTAATATTGGGTCCATTACTACCTCAATCTGGAAGAGCTCGTGTATAACACTTACATTAGAAGAGGTAGCAGCAGCCAACAAAGGTAGCAATCCACCACATGATGTAATCAAATTATCAGCTAATTGTGAGATCATATGTGTTACATTTACTACATATATATTGTTTTCACCAGAATTCACAAAATCAATCACAGTCTTCGTTGTATGGCTGAAACATAAGAAAAACATTAGTTACCCATAAAACATTATTCAAATTAGTACAAGAAAATATTAGAGGCAATTTTGTATACAATGCAGTAGGCAAGGTGGTTTAAACATACGCTATGTACTGAGTACAAATGAAATAAAAAATGTTTACATGGTAAATTTCATTAATTCAGCAACGACAATACGTAAAAAATACAAGCAGATACTTTTGCTAAATTAACACATTAATATTTTGTAGTATAGATTGCTAAAAGATACCAGCTGCAAGGAAAAAGTTTGATAGTAAGACATAAAATTTTATAATTACATCAGCAATTTGGAAATGTCCAAAATTCTATTTACCTCAAAATTAAGTTATACAAATGTACATGTATCTCACCTTTTCCAAACCTGCACATCTGTTTCTATTGAAAATAGAAGATCTTTCAACAGTTGTTGGTGTAGATAAGACCATCTAAATTCTGGTATTCTAAATGGTGGGGCTCTAGGGCCAGATTTAAACATTCTATGTCCACTACGAGTTGAATCAGATCTTGTTGGAATTTTTTGTTTATCACGTTGATAGCCTGAGCTGTATGCTTGATCACTAGGTCCATTTGGAGCAGATTTTTGTTCAGAATCACCATTCACTACTTTACTGTCTCCTGATTGGTCAGTTGAAGATGAGGCTCCAGCCTCACTTCCATTATCCAATGATTTTGCAGCAGCCTCATCTTCAATCTCAGTGACCTTGACAGTAGATTTAGGTAAAGGTTTATTCAGTTCAGTATCTGATACACCAGATATTGTACTTATAGGATGTCTGCTCCTCTCATCCTGACCAGCATAGTCATCTACTCTTTGTCTATCATATTGTTTGTACATAGTTGCCATGTGACGTTTGAAATCCTCATATGATACCTGTTGAGTAGGAAGTTTTTTTAGATTATTTAATATAAAAATATGATAAAGCAGATTTTAAAAATAAGTCCTGAAGATCTCAAAATGGCCTGGACTAGCAGGAATTGTTTAACAGTAACAGGTCACAGTAGCAATCATTCTAAAGCACAATATATGCATGTGACAAACAGTCACAAAAATAAGTAGCCATCAATCTAAAGCACAATATACATGTATGCATTAGACAAACAGTCACTAAAATATACATCTATATGTTATAAATTATGACCCTAACTCTTGTAGTAATAAAAAAAGTACAGACATACAAACACAATGATGCTCAAAAAGACCTCCCACTATTAATGACCATTAAGTCCTTCTCACAGCACAACATTTTCTTTACACATACATATATCTCACTTGGTAAGTGGAGACCAATGGAGGAAAATTGACATTATTGTCAAATTTTCATGGAAGGGTATACCCGGTATAACCTCCCAGGTGGGATTCAAACCCATACCCCCCCCTTTGGGAAAGTGGATTGGAAATCTTGGCACGCTACCAACTGTCCCACAGACCCGAGTTGAAACAAGAACCTACCTTGGAATGTAATATAGCCAGAGTATCAATCCATACTCTCCAGCCACCATATTCAAACTTGATGGCATGATGTAATAACATTCTAAATAATGCCATAACCATTTCTGTAATCTTATGTTGTTCCTGACTTTGTGGGTATACATAAGCCATAGAGAATAACCAATCTTGCCATACAGACATCTGTAACACTGTCCTGTAATAAAATATTTATTTGAGGATCTATTTATTTATTCATATTCAATTTGACAAAACGAAAGAATGAGTAACTAGACTAATCATTGAATGAGACATTGGGTAGTGAAAAAAATAAACGTATAAGATTTTTCATGAAAGGGCCATATCTCTGCAAACAATCAATGGACCACAACCAAAATTGAATATGCTCAGGCCTGACTGATATCTTGTATATGTGTGAAGTGTGAATTAAATCCACAAAACTGGTGTTGAGAAATTTAGGGAAAATAGAAAAAGTTGCAACCCAACCGACTGACCAGCAAGCTGACTTCTATAAACCCCCAAATTTTTTTAGGAGGGGTATAATGAATAAATTTCTACAAGCCATACAAAGTCCAGAATAAGATACTGCTCCATGTGTATCAAATTATATAGTCTCAATTCTTTTTAAAAAGCTTACCTAAGCTGGTTTTACCCAAGTAGGAGTGAAAAAACATGTACCTACTTCACTATCAATTTTCATAAAACCTGTCAATTTTGGAGGCTTTTAGGGAAGACAGGGTTTGCCCGATTGAGTTGTCTCATTAAATAAAGTTGTTGACAAATCATGAACACATTTTGCATACCAAACCAAAAATGAGGATAACCTAAAGGATCAAAATTAAAGCCCCAATAGTACTGTCAGACATGGGGTTTTGATGAAGTAAATGGCCTTTAAAACAAACTGCACAATTGCACAAAAGCATTGCCTCTGCTAGTTAATGTGTAATGCAGTCTGCTAGTTAATGCGTAATGCAGTCTGCATTAATTGCAGTAGTAATTATCCTTTTAATTGCTTGTGTGTGACCTTTTGTTATCGTCCACGGTGGATTTTAATGAGGCTTTGCTACAGTCTGTCACTTAACATGGGGAAACCACCAGTAAAGACTTTAAATAAACATGAACTAACCTTCTATTTTCTTTGTTATTCTTACAAAGTATTGTAAGATCAGATAAGAATGTTCTTTTTACTTCCATTATCTCAGGTCCTGGCTTAGACTGACGTATCATTGTAGCAACAACTTTCAATAATGCTAGAAAATATAAACAATTTTAGAGTATAAATATTCAAAATTTAGTAAATCATCTTCAATGTAATTCAATTAAATTATTAGTTGTTCCTTTTGATTCAGTAATGGTAGTTTTACCTAAAACATACAGAATTATCAGTTGATTAAATGATGACCAAACATAAATCAACACCTAAATATTCATCTCTTAACCAATCAGAACATTGTTTTCACATTTACAAACATGAACAAATTGGATATGTTTATTTTTTGCATGGATTTAAGTCTATTTTTAACTTTTTTTGAATACCAATCTGAATCTATATCAAAACACAATCTCAGTTCAGCGAAATGTTAAAAGAATATTTTTTTACATTTCCATACTAATACCTGATAATAGAATTTGATTTATGACTGACCATGATCTATGTTATCTATTATTTCAAATATTTCCTTGAGCTTTGTCTTTGTAACTATGTGAGCTAAGTGAAGTATTACATTCTCCAACCATTAAAGCCACAAGCTTAGCAAAAATCTAGTAAACAGCAAATTGGCCATATGTATATATTTGGAGTCCTAAAGAAATATAGATACCTGAATTCTCTATTCTAAAGTGACTTTCCGGTTCTTCGTGACGAACTTTGTGACATTCTAAAGTCATTCTTTCTGTTAACATCTAAAAAGTTTTATCAATTCATATTGTTAAGTCAATTTATAAAATATATAATATTATACAACAGAATATACAAGTTATTTTCCTAGAATCTATCAACAAAGTAGATTATCTTTTAGTTAATACTAAACAAGAAACAAGTTCTTACAACTTAGAATTAGCACTTTTGAGTCCACTTCCTGGTTCCTCAGTACTTAACTAGTACTGTAAGATAAGTTTCATGCTCAAGGAAACAGCAGGGTAGGTTTTGGATGGGAATCAAACCAACCTAGAGCTGGCTATCCAATGATTACCAGTCCTAGGTAACTGCTGGGCCATGCCCTGTCCTTTATTAGCTTTTAGTTCAGTCATGGCCTACAATTTCCGGAGAGAAGGCACAATTATTATGTAATACAATGTAGTTAGTTAAGTGCAAAATTACCACTTGGCCGAACTATAATGAGATGTGATATGCACTAGACAAAAGCATTTTTACTTGTACCAGGATAGTGGTTAAAGAACTGACTGTTAATTTTATTAGAATTACCATATGATTTATACCACTAAATCAAACATCACATGATTTCTAATTAGAATTTAATCATCCTTTTTTTTAAGATAAACAATATAGAAGTATATAAGCAATAAGTAAGTGTATAGTTTGAATGAACGTATTAGCCAACATGAACACAGATAATGAATGAAGATCAATCAGTTTGAAATCCACATTATACATCTTTATTTTTATTTATTCATACTGGGTTTAATGCCGTGTCAACATATTTTGGTTATTTTTCAGCGTCCAGCTAACCTTACCCAGCTTTCCTGGACCCTTGTCTATAACCAATACTCACCTACCCTTCCATGAGGCACTTCTTGTTACAAGGTACACCTTATTAATGGAGGAAAATGGACATAATTGTCAAATTTTTATAGAAGGGTATAACCTCCCTGGGTCACATTAAACATACTCTAAAAGTTTGTATAATAATAAATTCTATAAGTCTTACCTCAAATAAAGCATTGTATGTTGCCATAGTAATATGTTGATCATTTAATAATAATCTCTCACCAAGTAAAGAGAATAAATTGTTAGGTGATAAAGAATCCTGTTTTCTCCTGAAATAAATAGAAAAATGTCCACATTTTAGTATAAAGGCTTGTATACCATTCAGAAATACTTTATGTATATTGAGAAATGAAACACAATATATACTGTAAATACAATTCAAGTCTAACATTTTGATGTCTTTGTACAAGTTTTGGGAACAATTTGGGCGTCTTGTTGTTTGATTCAATAATGACTCAAGCATTAGTGCAATGTAAAGTTACAAAATTTTATATTAGTTGCTTAATTGAGTGTAACCAATTTGCAATAGTTAAAATAAAGTATTTATGAAATTCAATTCAAATCAAAATGCTTGCTCATATTTCAATACATATTTTATCAATTAAGTTAACATGATATAACATAACAAATCAACAAATTGTAAACTATATAATTTATTCTCATTACAGAAATAAGTTCAAATTTAATAGATCAGGAATGTATAGGAAAGACTGGACTTACTTTGGAGTACTTCTACTCAACCAAAAACCAAACAACTTCAATGTTTTTATTCTGATATGTTCATTTGGTGAGGCTAACAATTTGAACACAGTTCTGAAAATATAAATATTAACTGCCATCTACAATCTTGTACTGTTTGTGAATAATAAATATATCCTGTAAAACCAAGTGTGGAGTTGAGATAGATCTTCTTGCATTAAGTTGATATTAAAAACCAGTGTGACCTTCCATTTTTATTTTGGAATGGTAATCTCTGAATGACAGACTAAGAGTTGCTTATAAGCTAAGAGTTATAAGGAATAACATTTCAAGTCAAAATATAGTATTTGTTTGAAGAAAAAAGTATTTTTTTTCATAAATATCGGAAAAAAATGACTCCAGTAAAGTTCCACTATGCCTAGGCCAATAAATATGGTGAACAAATGATCTTTATCTTTTACCATTTTTTTTTATCAACTGATTTCAAAGTGGATTCCAAATAAAACTAATTGGAACTCCAATTTATGGTTTCTTCTATTCGCGTACATGTGGTACAAAACTTAGTGTTTTACAATTTATTGCTGAAAAGCACTTAATATCTTCATTTTAACTGTGAATGTTTGTTTGTACTGCAGGAAAACCCAAATATTTGAATACTGGATATAGTCCTTAACTACACAGACTGGTAATTGGGGGTTTAAATTGTAATCTCTATATAAAGACTAATGAACATTACCTGATTCCCTGTTTTTTATCAAATGCTGGAACCATAGATTGTGGATGCTCCGACATTAATGTAACAAGTAATTCTAACACATCAACTAAATTATCATCCTGAAGTAAAATTGAAGTGAAAGTAAAAAAGAGTTAAAAATTAAAGTTAAAAAAAAAATAAAGTGGGGTTTTAACTCTATTGCGAGTGGAACCCACGAGTCCACGACCTCTCCAGTAGTCAGTGGGCACCCTACCAAGTCCCCATAAAAGATAGCTAGAAGGCAAGTTAGTACAAGTGCTGTAATATACATCCGCTACATACACTCTTCCATAGCAGAATACTCCCCCAAGATCTTGGAGCTTGATTGTCTTTTGGACTATCTCAGGGTGCATTCAGTGACCCAGTGGGTTATTTATGTTGGGCCCCAAATGTAACCCAATAAAAATCCATAGTCTGATTTGAGATTGAGTCCACCTCTCTAGTCGTGAGCAGACACTCTACCACATTGCCAAAAAAGCTAGTTTTAAAGAAAGGGAGTAAAAGTGCTGTTATATACCTCTGCCACAATGGTCTTATAATAATAAACACATTATCTAGCTACCAGTATAACATAAATAAATCAAATACAAACCTCATGTAATGTACAAAGATAGTTGAGCATACTTTGTAACTCATCATCTTGAACACCTTGTCCTTTCAACAATAATTGTTTTATATATAACAACATAAATGATCTTAGTTTTATAATCTCATCATAGTTGGGTCTAGGACCATCTGAAACAAGGAAACAATAACATGAAAACATCCTCCTTAGATCAATTTTCTTCAAAGAATATGTATGGCCAAGCAAGGTTCAACATTAATTTCACAATCAAGGTTGCCCATTAGGACAGCTGTTGGCAGGGTTGGACAACCTACGATAAAATTCACTTGCCTTAACCAATTGTTCACTAGCAGTAACAAGTTGCCAGAACCCAAATATAGGTCGTCAGGGGCAATAGGATGAATGGTATTGTCAAGACCAGAATAGTGGTTACAATATTTTATAAAATTTATTGTTTATAAATTTTATATTACTAATTTTCCAATGAAGAAGTGAACATCAGCTGACTCTCTACAATAACATGGTGTTAGTTTTTTTATATGCCATGTCAACACAATTTAGTTTATTTTATGGCATCCAGCACAACTTACCAAGCTTTCCTGGACCCTTGCCTATAACCAGTACTCACCTACCTTTCCACAAGACTTCTCCATATACTTTATAAATGGAGGAAATGGACATTATTGTCAAATTTTCATTGAAGGTTATAACCTACCCGGGTGGAATTTGAACCCATTCCCTTTTGAAGACACTAGATTTGAAAACCTGGGGTACTACCAACTGCATAACCAACCTGAGTTAAAAAATATCAGACCACTTTTCTATAAAACCAACTTACCAACAGCTTTAGGTGTGATACCACTTCTATCTTTAGGATTTATAACCCAGTAATAATATTTTAATGTATGCATTGTCTGTAGTACAGCACTAACTCTACGAATGTTGGTATAAATCTGTGCATCATTTATAAAATCTGTTGCTAGGTAACAATATAGCTTGGTTTGTACCTGAAGGAGAGAGAAATATTAAATATTGAATGTTTTAATACAATAACTTGCAAGTTGTACATGCAAAAAACTTGATACTTTGAGCATTAATCAAAGGAGGTATGAATGGATAAAAAAGTCTCTGGTTTTTTTAAGAGCATGGTTTTTACAGCTTTCTTCCTTTTCATACTGTTAATCACAATGGATTTTACTGGCATGACAAGCATCACACTGTATACAAACCAGAGCAAAATCTCACAATTTGAATGCTTATTAAGGTAAAATCACCTATTTCTTACCTTTCCATGGTATAGTGTGCTAAAATGCACAAGAAATAGTTGAGGCGAACAAATTTATGTCACACAAGATGTGATAAACACACAGGGAGATAAATGTGAAATATAATCTATGGATCATTCCATTGAGCACTGCTCAGATTAATAAGAAAGAACCACTGAATAGCTAATTCTGTTTTAGTTAGATCTCATCTATAATCAACCTTTTTAAAAGCAAGAATCTTTTATTGATACCAATAGAGTTTGAAGTGAAATTAAAAACAAAAAATTGTAGTAAGAACACAAGATTAACTAAATTTCTCAGTACTACTAATTTCAGCATCTTCTTTTCCCCACCAGATCTCACAACTTCAGTTGTACTAAAGTATTGCATTTAAAGTACCATAGCAAATAAAGAGATCCTTACAAATCCAAGAAGACACTACGTAAAATCTTACCTCCATACAAGAATGTATCCAAATGGCAGGATTAAATAATATATGATCAAATAAATGTTTAAGTAACGTTCCACCAGCAGGACATTTGACCAGATAATCTGTTAATTTTAGAAATACTTCCAACACTGCTGGAGTCACATGATCTCTTGATGACTGAAAAACATAACATTAACAATCAGATTGAAATCAATTAAAGTCACAACAAAGAAATAACATGAGTCAGTATACAAGAAGCAAAATATGTAATTAATAATTAATATCATCATATTCTGTTCAATTCTTCAATTATGTGATCTAACATACCTTGGCACAAAATTCAGCTGTTTGAGCAAACTATACAACCACAAAATAACTCAAAATACTTTATTTTCAGGTATGGGACACAATGTCTTAATTTCTTCCCACATTGAGTTAATATCATGGACAGAATGTATTATAATGATTCTACCAGTACTAATTTTGTCGTAAGTGATTTAAAAGAGAATAGTCTCATAACTTACAACATTATAAACATAGAAAGCCCAAAGCTGAAGTGGAACATGCTAATGTTGTTGGTGTAAAATATTTTAGACTTATATAAATCCTTTACAATTAACAACTGTAATATTGTAAGAAAATATAATTATACCAGCCCCGTGTTCAGTAACTACTGTTAGCTAATGTTATGGGTACGGGAGAACTCAACCCGAAGACAACTCAACCCATGCAATACTCATCTCAAAGTTGGGACAACTCAATCCGTTAGTAGGAGTTTGAGTTGTCTCGGGTTGAGTTGTTCCAGCACTTCCAATAGGGAACGTTTTGGAACGTTCATGGTAACTGAACACGCTGCACTAACATGGATTTATTTCATTCAAAAATGTTCTTACTTATAAAGATTTACATCAAAGAAACACAAAAAATCTTACTTTCTCTAGCAGATGTCCAATGACTAGAAAACCTTTATTTTGTACCATTTGTTGATGTATAGTAGATGAACTTTCTATCAAATTATACAATAGACCTAGTAGATTAGCACTGAAAATATACATCAAAACAACATGGTTAAATATCATACAACAAAGGGAGGTAACTTCTCATTGAAATCAAGTAAGTAAGATTTCTCTCCCTTGATTTTACAAACTTGTTCCATGATATTTTACAATTTGTATGATATTTTACAAAATACAAATGATAACACATATCTATTAGCACCATATAAAATCAACATGCAAAGCAAACAATAAAAGATCCCAGCTCCATACTACTCATGCTGCGTAAATTCCCAGTGTTATTTTTATAAGCAAAAAGCATAAAAACAGACTTGTTTGACTTGTTTCAAAACACACAAAAAAAAATGGATTTGCTCACTTAACATACATTGGTAAATTCTGATCTTTAATCGATACGATACAGTATACATTAATTCATTAAACAATTACAAATGTCCCTAAAATGGCCAAACTAGTGATACCCCCGCAAAAATCTAAAAATATGCGACAAACAGGAGCATGAAATCGCTTTACACCACATGGGACTATGGGATGAAGCAATATGCCAAGTATTAGGCTGCTGCATGTTATAGTTGCTGAGAAAACTGTGACGGAAATTTTGTAACGGACGGACGCACGCACGCACGCACGGACAAGGGTAAAACAGTATACCCCCCTCTTCTTCGAAGTGGGGGTATAGTAAAATTAATAAGTAAATACACAAAATAAAATTCATTATCACTTTTTTCTTTTTCTGTCCAAAAGATAAAAGAAAACTGAGTAATAACCATGCAGTTTTTTATAAGCCCTTAAATAAATCTATTAACAGTTCATAGAAAATGTTGGTTATTATAACAAAAACAGTAAAGTTGAAAATGAAAAAAAAATGTTATTTAAAAGAAAAGGAGGACTGTTTTTAAAACTTTAGTTATGGCGAAGTGTAAAGGATCTATAAAAATTTTACATGGCACAATAACAATACATTATGATATATCATGTGAAACAAAACTGTGTTTTATATGAAGTGTTACATCAGTAGCCTGTTCAATTACCCTAAACGTTCCAAAACGTTTTGTAACGATACATTTGGAACTCCTCGGCCATTTTCTGCCAATAAACTCGGTCATATTTATTTTGAATCTACCAGAGTTGAAGTAAACAAATATACGACTGTTTAGGCAATGAGTGATGTTTTGTTTTTAGTCCATAAATTTTGTATCATCACTCATTGCCGTAATAATCGTATATTTGCTAATAAAATTATATTATTCGCAGGGTATGGCCGAGGAGTTCCAAATGTATCATTATGGAACGTTACGGAACGTTTAGGGTAATTGAACAGGTACAGTTTAGGAAATAAGGACATTATAATCTATGCAGTGAGGGTAGTTAAGGTATGGCGATAAAGGGGCTGTATATACTGCAAGAGAGTAGTCCAAAATGAATGACTTCAGTTGTCTGAGACATAAATTAGACATTCTTTTTCTGTGCATATAAGGTATTTAAATATAGAAAATATTAAAGTTATGAAAAAAAAACATGTCTTAGCATAAAATTCAAAATAAAACAATTAACACAGAAACCAATTTAACAATAGTTTAACAAACAAACAAATGTTAATGCAAAATTAGTCAGGCTATGAAACAAAACAGTAAAATTTTAAGATTCCAAAACCAACATCAGGCAAAGGGTTTCTCTTCACCCACAAAAATAATTTCCGAAAAAAATTATCTCATACATATATCATGCTTATGTTTAAGGAAACATCAGTCTTATAGGAAAAACATGGAAACACAGACCTAGATTCAAAGCCACTAGCCCTTAAACAACCTAAAGCTACATGTACATAGTATTAATTCAAAAGCCTTAATAAGTACAATAATAGGAATAAAAAGTTTCAAGTGGTAAAAATTCAATATTTAAAGAATGATTGGTACTACAAAAGTTGATCAAATGTAGTGATAATTTACAAGAAGGGGATGCATGTAATTGTACCATCCTCTGAATTGTGTACATAATTTCCTGCTCCAATTAAACCCAAAAATAACCTGACATGCTGGTATTAAAGGCCGGACTTCATTTCTTGAAAAAACCGGGTGGTTAGCAATTAAGCCGATAAGGAGAGAGGGGGAGGGTTTGACCTACGTTGTCAGAGGTTACCAACGGCTGGAATTTTCATGATTGTAAACAAAGTTACTACTAAATTTACTACATGTTTATACAGAGAAAACTCCAACATGTGTTTCTAATCTAAGAATATAAGAGAAGTTAGATATCATATTTGTATTGAACCATCTAGTGTTGTAAACAACTAAATATTTTTATAGTGTAACAATATTTCATTATCAAATTTCTTTTCAAATACTTCAAGAATTATTTGACACTAAAACATCTGATTTTGTTTATTTACTACTACAATTACATTCAAATACAGTAACTGGTCATCCTGGAATTATTTCATGATTGATACTAAAATAGATTATACATGTATATAAATGTAACACTGCACTACAGGAATAATCTATGAATCAACAGTTGTGGGAATTTTTTATGAGGGTCAGAGAAGATATTATTACTGGCTAAGAGTAGGTCGTGAACTCTCTTACGATTGGCTAAGTGAAGGTTATGAACCCCTAATCACCTGTCAGTCAAATTTGAATTTTTTAAACTTACTTATCAATTTTTCTTTTGAAAGTACTATTTTTAAATAACATATAAAACTGAAAATTTCAAATTAAGCTGAAAATGTATTGAACTATCAATTAGTAAAATTTCATTGAAATCTGATGGGTAAATTTGTCACAGTTCTAGATTTTCTTTCTCTGGTTTAACATGTTTACTGCTCAGAGAGTCAGAAAGAAGTGGCCATTTTCCAGATTCTCTCTCTTTTATAGTTGAAGCCCGGCCTTTAATATCAAATTCCAACTACATTGCCAACTTAACATATACCGTATTGTTTCTTTAAATGCTCCCACTCTAATAATCACCCCCTCTTTTAAAAAAAAATGAAAACAAAACTGTTATGCAAAACTTAAGTTTAACTCTATTACTAATTGATAGTTAAAAACAAACAGGGTTTAATTTGCAACATTGGGTGCACAAAAATCTTCCCAACAGGGATGATTAAAACATTAAATTTTAAAAGGGGCATTATCAGATTAAATACGGAATGGTAATTGTACTCAGTAACCAACTAGGCTTGTCACAAAAAATCTATTTGAGCCGCTGTCTTCCTTAAAGACTAGTACATCCCTATGTAAGTAATGTCTTTGATCACGGTCACTTACAGTTTAAGCAACCTCATCAAAGCTAGCTGACATTACTATTTAGAAATAGCACAAAGATCAAAGAAAACCGACATACCTTGAAACAATCTCCTCAACTATTTAGGGCATCAAAATAACACTAAGTAACAGTAAACACTAAACTTGTTTGAATCTACCGTCCATCAAAAAGGTATATGACATCACACCACAATGACATCAGCGAGATACATTCAGATAGTCATGTACACACTACCGTGTTTACTCAATTATGAAGCCCTACTGTACTTATAACCATCATCATTTGGTTATATGCATGAAATTGTTTTGGACTTAAACTAATCTGTCATTAAACTGACCAGAAATAGCATAAATGGAAGACAGAAAAATTGCCAATTTTTTCACCCCTATTAAATGCCCCCTTTTCAGAAAATGTAATGCCCAAATGTAACGCCCCTGGGGGCATTTATTAGGAACAATACAGTATTTAAACACATAACTCATTTGTCTTAAGCATTGACTTACTGACTCATGTAATGATTTAAGGCTAGTGGCTTGATATTTAAGACATAGTATTGAAGGTAAATAAAGATTTCTCTAGCAGCAGTATACCCTTACAAGGAAATATACACATATATATGAACTGATTAACTTACAACATTATTGATATAGGATCATATACACTGAAATATTAACACATGGATACATTGTTAGCAGGGACCAGGTAATCGCCGGTTTTTCGGTTTTCGGACCGATTTTTACAGTTTGGACCGATTGAGATTTCAAAGTTATTAAAAAAATCGGTCCGGGAAAAATTCGCTAATTTTGACCTCAAACCATTAATTTCCATAATTTTCAAGAAAACCTATCGATAAAATATTATCAAACAACTATCAGTTGCTAAAACCCACTGTTTACTGATGTAATATCCTGCTTAATTGTCCAAAGGTTACACATCAAGGACCCTGTATAACGTATCCATAGTTACAGGTATCATGTCGGGTTGAGGCAGTGATATTTCTTTTTTGATCGAGCACAGCAAGGTACGCTTGATTTGCGGTATGACTAAACAGCGAATATGACTCATATTCGCGAATATGAGATAAAGTGCGAATATGACTTTTATTTTTCAAATAACTCTTTATGTATACAATTATTTATATTGAATTTATTTCCCTATGTTAAATATGTTGATTATCTCCTGAATATAAAAAAATGCATTAATCTACTGATAAAATGATGATTTTATTGAAGTTTTAGCAGCTTTCAAGTCATATTCGCTAGGAAACGATGATAATAACAATGCGAATATGAATGTTTTTTGGGCATTTTTGCTTAGTTATGGGATAATTAATTAGTTTATTATTACATAATGTCAAATATGAAACTATAACTGTAATTAGAAAATAATAGGAAACTGTGTGAGTTTGTAATTTATCGTAGTTTGAAGTCATATTCGCTATGTAAATCTCATATTCGCTCAGTGTCTAAAAATAGATCGTTCTTCTTCGACGAATATGACTTTTAAATCTTAGTGTAAGATTTAATTACTTGAAAATATTTCATTTCAAAAAGGTTTTTGTGCTAGATTATTTAATAAATAAGATTTTTTGTTTGATAAGGGTGCATGTAGTTGAATTCTTTAAGTAAACTCGTCATAAAATCTCATATTCGCTCAGTTTCTAAAAATAGATCATATTCGCTCAGCGTTCTCCTACCAGCGAATATGACTTTTAGTATTAATTAGTAGAATTAGATAATTGTATTTGCTTAGTGTTCTTCTACAATCCGGTATGACTTTTAGCTGTGCGAATATGACTTGAAAAATTAAAAGTTTATTCTAAGCTATATAAAGTGGAAAAATATCATCTGAACATTAAATTAATTCATAATGGCTTACGCTATATTTGGAGATAGTTATATTTCAAGATTAAACCATTTTACAAAAGGACATATTAGTTCAAATTTTGAATGTAATTTTTTTGGTGTACCTGGTATATCTACCAGAAATAAATTTGCTGATTGTTATCAAGTAGACCAAGGTGGGTACTACTACTAGTATATTTAGATAATTACACGATATGCAGATTTTCAGAATTGCTGAATCTGCACTTTTGTTCTATCACATCGAAAATTTTAAAACATGCATTTATCATAAATGCCTATAGTAGACGTTTAAGCGTTGCGTTTTGACAAAGAAATTCTTCAAACAACATTATTAAACTTATTAAAAGACTCGTTTGATGCGCTTATTAAATCACTCGTGCTAAAGCACTCGTGATTTAATCATACGCGCATCACAACTCGTGCCTATATTTTATTAGACAACAAAATATAGACAACTGTAAGTTATTTCTTAATTAAAGAAAACAATTTAACTGCTTTTGTTGTCAATTCCTGATTGATGTATTCGTTTAATCTTCAATTTGTTTGACTTGATTCGTGATTTATTTTTACGTCTTAAATTGAGGTGTGAATAATAAGAAATTATCTTAGGACATGTATCTACGCAAATTCTTATTAATCGAAGGTACAGTTGTTGATGATCAAAATTCAACCCTCTCTTCTCCCTTCTTTGGTGAACAAAATTAAAGATTACTATTAAATTCCAAATTCAATGAAAATAATTTTCAAAACAAACAGTTTTGTCATTAAACTATCTATAAATGGTGTACTATGCACGATTTGATAATCTTTTGTGTTAAAAGAAACCGCTTGAACCATTGTGATGAGATGTCATACATTTTCAAGACCCACGCTAGATCGTCACTTCGTATGAGAAACGTTTTTATCTACGTGTGTAATTAAAAAGCATACCATTATTTACGTTTTCTTTCTTAATTTAGCGAATGACGCTTAAATGCGAGACATTCACTTTGGACCCGTTTTTTCTGCGCATGCGCAGTTAAAATAATTTCCCCACATGACGGAGTTTTCCAACAACATTAGAACTAGATGAAACAGCCTTTTTTCAAGTTCTGTTTATTGAACGACCGACGATTGCGGGGAGTAATTTCGGAAACCACGCTTTTATGCTAGATAGAAGTTAAGTTTTGTAAAAAATTAAACAAACAATGCCAATGTATCATATGCCTTCCTAATAAAAGGGAGCAAAAAATAAGTACTAACATGGTCGTGAATAAAGTACAGTAAACGGTCGGGTCCGTACCGTACACGTTAAAACCCGTATCCGGTACTCGGACGGCTTTGGACCGATTGACTTCGGCGAATTTCCTGGTCCCTGATTGTTAGTAATTAATAAACATAATAGAACTTAATAGTCTGTATGTCAAATAACTCCCTCCCTCACCAGCTAAAATACCTTTTCCATTTCCTTTTTTAAATCTTTAAGCACAGATACAACTCTGGTGATGTTGCACATTCCAAGTGAATATTTAAAGAAATCAATAATGAATACAGGGCATGATATTTATTTTTGAACTAGGTTGTACAACCAGCTATATATTTTACTTGCCCAAAGCTAAAGTTTATCAGCAGTAACACGTTGCCCGAAACTAAATATAGGTCATATGAGGCAATAGGATGACCTTTAATGTTGAGCCCTGGAATATAAAAAAGTTGCCAAAGGGAATGGCAGACACAATAACACACAGACAGGGCATAGTGAATTCGGTATATCTCTACTAACATTTGGGTAAGGGATATAACCTAAATAATAATATTATGTTCAGACTATTTATGACATTGTTAGTAATTCCTTGATGAAATGAACATGTTAGTTAGTCATTGAATGTTACTATATAGAGCTAAGATGTGACATAAAAAAAGTTGTTAAAGTTAGTAAATGAAAAGATACAAGACATAATATCTCTTTAAGTACGCTTGTGACACTACCTTAGTATGCATGTGGCATTTAAGCCATAGAGATAATATTTATATCAAGTTTTATAATTTGAAGCAAATGTGACAGCTATGCCTCAGAAAAGCAATGGAGGCTCCAGTTTTAACAAAGTTGTCAATGCAAGTAATAACAATTAGTATTACCAATGTATTGGATTAGCGTATACTTGGACAAACATAGTCACTTGTCTTTGGACACAAAGAGTTACTATGTATAATAATTTAGCAACTTGTCCAAGGGCATGGTTTTAGCAGCTTCAGTGTTATGTCAATTTTGATGGCATTGTGCATAAATATTGACCCCAACATGACCTTTATGCAAGAATATTCATTACATTGAATACGAATGTAGTATTAATGCTCGATTACACATTATCCATGAGGATTATAAGTTAAAACTTAACACACAAACACACTTCTATAATTTTTACAATCAATGCCCAAGAATAGGCATGGTGCTGACTTTCGTTGGGATATGTGTAGATAATTATTAGATGTAAATGTGAAAGGTCAGGTCGGGGTCAATATTTACCCACTATATATCTTGATTATAAAAGTATAAAGTATACCATGTAGAGTGATCTGTAACTGGTTTCTTCTCATCCCCCTGAGATACAGGTAAATCTAACTGTCCAAATAATGGAAATAATATCTGAAAATATACATGTATATAAATCAATTTTGTTACCATGGCATGTTTTTGTACTTCGAAATTTAAACTCATCCTTTTTAGGGGGAAACATGTAAGTCTGAAATGTTATGAATCAACTTCTAAAAAAACGTTAAGTCTGCTAAACATGTATATGGAAGCAGACTTTAAACTGCACTTTAACTTTCATATACAAGTTAAACCGTCGATACAATTATTGTACAATAACCCCTGGTCTTTGAAATCACCTTCAGACAGGTGAACCCTCATAGTACCCATTTACACCTGGGTGGAGTGGAACAACTGTATGCAAATTACTTGCTCATGGAATTTAGCAGCACCCTTAGTAGGGTTCGAACCCAAGACCTCTCGATCCTTAAGCATGCCCTACTACTGGACTACTGCTCATATGAAATAACTCCAAAAATAAGACAACGTTTTCACCATTTTAAATTGATAAAATTGGACAATATATAAAATTGTTACCTGTACACCACCCAAGGAATGTAGTGTGCTATGAATGGAATGTGTTATCACTGACTTTACTTCCTGAAATTAAAATTAAAACAAGAAATGTTATGTGGAAACCACATTAAAGCCGGATTTAAAAACTTTAACGCAAAAATTACAAAGGGAAATAATCCATAATAAAGCCAGGTACAGTTGTGGTTACTTTCTAATTCTGTTCATCACATGGTATGTTATCATTGTATAAAATTTCATAAAGATCTGACAATAAATGGCAGAAATATATGGAAAAGAAAAACTTTAACGCAATTGTTAACGACACAGGATTGAAATGTTTCTTGTCTAACAATCATGATATTGTTAAAGCAAGTTTTAAGGTTAAGTAGAAAGGACAATTAGCTTAGAGGTTCAATACCGTCTTGCTTAGTCAACATCCACTTTGTACTTGTATAAGAAAATGTACATGTATACTGTCAAAGAAAAGTTGTTTAAATTTCAACAGTAGAGAAAAAAACAACAGAAATATAATAGAATAGCAGACACCATAAACATCAATAAAATATCTCATTGTCATTTTAAAGAGAGAACAAAAATCACTATCAGCAGAAAAATTTCTACGTTTCCTTTCCATCTCTAAGCACTTTTTCATTATCATTATGTATGCAGACACAAAAAATGACACAAACAATTTTCTTCTTACTCAGATGTTTAATAGACCTCAAAGTATGGCCGATTAACAAAGGACAGGAAACCTGCAGGAAATCCTGTAATTTGTAGACATATTCTGTTAACTATAATTAATGAAGTATAAAATCTAGTTAGTCTGATCTGTGGTAGTAGACTCTTGATGACAACAAATAACATGAGGTTACAGGGCTTTATAAATCCAGTACATACAACATTTTACATGCAATGAATAAATTCATTAGCTGCACTAGAGATAGTTGTTTATACTGTCTATTTGGAAACCTCTTGATAATACAGTAAAGTTCCACTGTTAGGACCATCACAATCAATGATTTTAATAATGGAATGATCTTAATATAGAAACCTTTTTTTTTCTCAAACTAAGCATTTCAGACTTGAATATTGTTTAAAATCTCAAGATTTTGTAATATTCAAGGTGGTTTTTGATAGTGGATCTTTGCTGTATGTAAAATATAGACAATTTGAAAACAGTTGTTTTTGTTTCCTTTGTTTGCTCTAATGGCTTTAATGATATTTATCAGCAATGTTTCATCTATTTATCAGCAATGTTTCATTATTAAAGACATATTGCTTAAACACTAATTAAATGGACAATTTTCACTTTCCAATACTCACTAACCCTTCTACAGGGAGCAGACAATTGCTCAATACATGGAGAAAAAGCATTAATAATAAGATACCTTAATTTCTTAAATGTATGTGCTGGGAATTAATTACATATTCTGTACATTGAGGAAATACAACACCATTTACAAACTTTTGAAGGTCACCTGTCATATCCAGGAAGTGAAACCTGTATGACTTGTTTAATGTTATATAATGAAAATTGCTTTTGCTGCTCTCCGATTACAATTTAAATCACAATTCTGTGGTAAGTTTTCCTACTCACTACCCATGGAGTGATTTAAATCTATAAGCCAAAGCTTTTAAAAGTCTATCATATAACCTATACTTTGGTGCAGGTCATGGAACTGATTGTACAATAAGTAATTATCACAGTCATAATTAGGTGTGATTGTACTAGATTAAACTTGTCAGACTAGAGGAGATAAATACAGGCTTCTAGCAGACTTTCAAGGAAATAAAGCTTTTTATAATGATTATTTTATTCTAATAAATGTCATTTAGAAAGAATTTTTCCAAAATTAATAATTTAGTAAAAGAAGCTCCTTTACATTTGAAATTTGATTTGAAACAGTTACATGAAATAATTGGAAGTTGATGCCAGCCCTGAATAGTCAATTGTTTGTTTTAAAGGATTTTTGTAGAAATAATGACAGGCCTTCATGTTGATATAGCCGCCGACCCTGGTTAGTTGGATGCCCATAGCAGTTAAAATATAAAATCAAGATTTGATTGATTAATTTATGAAATATTTTTAGAGGATGAGGTGGTTTTTGCAAAGAGGCCTGTAATTACATTAAATGAACAAATAAATTGTTAAACCTACCCCAGACATCATGGCATGTGGTGAATGTAAGAAATGGTTAAAATTTCCTTTAGGTGAAGATTCTAAACATAATTGTCCATCACAAGCTATTGGTGTATACATAAATACAAGAATAGATGTCAGTTTACCATCATATAATAACTGAAATAATAAAATAACAACATTGAAATTATAGTACACAATGTAAAAACTCTATATCAAGAAATATAATATAGAAAACACGTTAATGCCAGATTTTTAGATATCCAACATACATTGAAAACTTTAACACAAAAATTACAAAGGGAATTAATCTATATTTAAGCCAGGTAGACTTGCAGTTGCTTTCTAATTCTGTTCATCATATGGAATGTAATCATAATATGAAGTTTCATCAAGATCTGGCCAAACTATAAGCTTATTTTTTTAGTATTTGGTTGAAAAATCCACCGAACAATCAGTTATAGAACTATGCACAATTGGCTGCTGTAGACTGTAGAGAGGTGACTAATGTAGGGAGAGTCATTGTCTTTAGGAGAAAACATTACTTAAATCACCCCAAAGAACTGTCTACTATTTAACAAACACTCATCTAAAACTTTTGATAAGAAATATAACATACATTTATATATTGTATAAAAAAATTAAAGAGTGGTTTCTTTATCCTTCATATTTTGATATTAAACACGAGACTTGATATTCCTTAAAGAATTTTGATGACAAAAAATGAGAGATTCTCGAGCCTTGACAATCTTTTGACTGAAGATTGCAGGGCTGGACATTAAAGCTCGTTCTATTGCCCCTGACAACCTATATTTGGGTTTGAGCAACTTATTACCGCATGTAAACATTAAGTTCATGTAAGTAAAACATACAGCTGGTTGTCCCAACTGGGACACCTAGTTGAAAAATTAATGTGGAGCCCTGAGAATGCCATATAACCACCAAGACAGTATATTCTGGGTCAGTTAATAGGTTTCATGTGATAATGATGTTACATTATACATACCCTCTGAGCTGTCTCTGTCAATCTAACCTGACTTTCATTTTGGAATCTAAATTGACTCTGAAATATAATTATATAATCAAAGTTTATATTTATTCATGCAGACATGTTTAATACATGATATACTATAGTCTATAGTATATGATCTATGACTTAATTCAACATGTGTGATAGGGACATTTACACAATCAAACATGTGTTGTGGTAGATTAAATACACACAAAAATGTACCATCAGACATGTGAATGCAAAAATATATGTTGCAAGATCAATTTGATCATTTTCATCATGATACTGCTAAATGCACTTTACTAACTTTTTTAAGTTTGATGAAGATTTGATGGACACTGTCTCATTTGGAGAGCAAAAAAATATATGCTAGTCTAGCCAGCCAATGGCCTCCAAAGGTTTCCTCAATGCACTTTTTGATGGACATAAATGAGATCATTTATTTATAATAAGAGCAAGTGCATGATGCCCATCATGTATAACATATTTTATAATTATATTGTAGGGCCAACAACTCATGTATAGGGTATGACCTACCGCGAACGGACTCAAACCCACGATCTCCAGATTCGTAGTCAGACATGCTAACCACTACGCCACAGCCGCAGCTCATCCAATGTTCATTTAATAACAACATTCTAATCTATACTAAATGAAATGATGGGTTATAACATATAAGTTACCTTATAGCTAGCTCCTAGTTCACAAATAGAAGATATTTGTTGTGGGGATAAGGCTTCACTAAATAAATATATAGCTGATAACTGACCACTGAACATATGATCTACATCACCTTCTGAACTACCTCCTATGTAACATTTATCAAATGGCTGAAATACATAACATATCAATAGTAGCTTCAATTTATTTGTAGCTTTATTATACAATATAACTCCGCTATAAAGACCACCTTAGTTTAATTTATACTAATTTTGTTAAGCTTGATCAATCATTTCTTTCGAGTCCACTTCCTGATGCTCCAGGATTGAGCTAGTAGGATTACGTTTCTTGCTCAAGGAAACAATGGATAAGTTTTAGATTGGATTCAAACCAACACAGACCTGGCTATCCAATGATTAGCAGTCCAACTTCGTAACCACTCTACTACGCCTGCACCTATACCACCTAAGTTTTGCAAAATCAGGCAATGTTTGAAGCCCCAAAGCAAAGAAAAATCCCAAAGTTAAGGCCATTTAAGACAATTCCCTAAATGAATTATTTTCCTACCACTGATTCTGAATCACATAGAGCAGTTGTCAGTCACTGATAGAAGAATGCTCCTAGTAACTGGTTATCAGCAAAATCCAGAGATTTAGCCATTCCACAATGAGTAGGTTCACTGACCGCCGTTATATGACCTATACAAAAAGAACAATAAAAACATACTTACATCATAGGTGCTAACAAGCCAAGACATATCACAACCTGATGCTAACTGACCATTTACATAACATCTAATCTCTGATTTACTCCATCTATTATATACATGTACAATAGATATCATATACCACTGAAATTATATAGTAACAATCATTTTACATGTGAAAGGATATATCTGAAATATCATACATTCCAGTCTATAAATTTAGAATTTGAAAAATGGTTGTCTGAAAAGTCCTTAGAGCTGCATGATCTTATATACAAATTGGTTCCCAAAATCAGTCATCACATAACATGGCGTACCTATTGAAAAATCCTGTAAAAATCAGAAGGTCCTTCTAGATTTGCAGGTTTACAGAACCGACTATCTGGCCAAGAATTTGATCTTATTCACACAGTTTTCAATTCATTAAATTATGTCAAATGTCTCTGATCCTGTAAGACTTGGTAAGGTTCAGTAAAATTTTGATCTTCACAGGACCTTTTATCCAGTAATAAGCTTTTGAGTTTCGGGGACCTGACTGCCCAAGGTCAAGCTTTGCATTTCCAGAAACTGAAATGGACAACAGCCAGTTTAAAGTCAACAAAAAATTGACCAAATCTTTTCATTGGATAAATTTACTCAAGTAACCACCCCTAAAAGAACCTGTATGAGATTACTAATCATTGTAACAACTGTGTTACTAGGTTGTTCCATTTTATAATTGTTTCAGTTCCATAGATTTTTATAATTTTATCATCCGAACAAATCAAGACTTCAACGCAAGGGAGAAATTTTAATTCAACAGTTTTTATTACCAATCTAATAAAGTTTTCCAATTTCTCTATAATTCACCAATTACTATTCAGTCAAAAGCATTTCAGAAACAATATCAAAACATTAAACTGTGCAGCAAATGTTAGTTTTTCATGTTTCGTCAGAAAGAAAATTCTTAAATTTCAACTGCAGAATACTGTGTCTTTTAGAATCTAAACTTTAAACCAGGGATTCTATATAACAGGGATTTGTAACAAAGTGCTTTTTTGAAAATTCACGGTCTACACTGTCTACAGCTGGCTGAAGCAGGCTGTACAAACTATCCAGAGTTTAAAAACTTGATTTATGTTTTTGTACATGTCTTCCACCCAACCTGTGAATGTTTCTGTCAAGTTTTTGACAAAAATTGTTGCAATTATGACAAAAAATATGACTTTAGGTGATATAAAATGGGGCTAAAAATGGCAGATCAGTGAGAAAATGCATTTATTTGTGAAACAGTCTATGAACGTAATTTACCTCAAAATCATCTAGAAACACATTTTTCCTAACCTTTATGTCAATTTGAATGGTACTGGTACAAAATTTCATGTGAATATCTTTATTTAAACTTGTTATACTTGTTTTCCATATGGGCCGAAATAATAGTGAAGACAGTAAAATTTGATGAAAATCTATGACGTAACAAATCCCTGTTATATAAAATCCCTGTTTAAACTAAGTCATCTTTATACAAGTTGTATCTTGACGGTCCAGCACTAAACTAGTCTACATCCTTCTTTATTTATATGTAGTTAAACTAGTAGTGTGCTAGCCTATCACTTTCCGTATAGTAATAAATCACAATTATCAATATAAGGCATTTTCTAGTTTCTAAAAAAATATGGGAAGATTCAATTATAGTAAGTGATACTAATGTCTCCGTGAAATAAACAAATGAAAGAATGTAACTTATGTTTCACAAGAATTACATTCAGACATTTGTAGGTTTAGACAGTCTAGGAAAAAAGCATATACAACTTGAGAATACACTTCATTCTCAAATTTCTCAATAACTCTACTACTTTACATAATTTTGTGGTATTAAACTAAGACCTTATTCATAGTATTAGGCCACACTTTTTATATTTTTAGTCTTGCAAGAATTGTCTCGAAAAAATGAGTATGGTAGGTCGAAATAAAATTATTTTTTTTAAAAGATGTCAATTACAATCAACTTTCAAACCCATTTTGTACAAGTTCTGAGTGAAATTGATATTTATCTTAGAAATTCACTGACATTTTCTCACACTGTCTGATAATTGACACATTGAGCTTATTCGTACTGGGATGGGTTCGGAGTTTTCATTTTGGTGCAAAAATATTTACAGTGGGTAATATTAAATCAATAATCAAGATTTTAATCTTTTTTCAATTTCTGAAAAATTAGGGTCGGGTTTTTTATAAGACAAAAAATATGAAAGGTCTGGCATTACATAAGTATCGCTGGATACTGCTTTCAAGTATACTTTATCTACAAAATGGAAAACCTTGATAATGAAGCCAAGTATTAAGCATGCATTTTGTTCTAAAGTTATAACTTTGGAACCTGGACACTACTTAATTTGAACATTTGTAACATTTTAGATGAGAATACAAAGCAAAAGTTATAAATCAAATTAGACATGCATGACATCATTTTCATTGTTAGCAGACAAAATTACTGTATAATTTTTTATGAAATACAAAATTCAATTAGTAGGCAGAAAATTGATAATCAAGTCATGTGGCAGTCATAACCATCCTGAACCAGAATAGACAAAGCAGTCACTGAAAATACCGTAATGATGTTTTATTCACATAATACATACTATGTTCTCACATACTAGAGATAGGTTATTTTCCATATTATTATTTATCTATAATAATTATTTATCGAAGATAAATGAATAATTAAACATAATTTTTAGTATTCACTACATTTAATTGTAATACATAATATGCTTGCTAAAAACTGACGAAGACAATTATAATTTTTATGTTACGTTAACAATGTATGATAATGTTAAAGTAGTGATTTACTATGTAATTTGCTATAATGTAATTGAATATACAGTCAACAAAATTAGAATATGAAAGTGGTTACCCAAACAAGTCATTTTAGAGGCTAGCACTGTATTTATTGGTAGAAATATGGCTGCCAAAAAGAAATTGGTTGTCCCTGTCAACTGGACACCCACTAATTGCATAGACTGACATATGTTTATGGCAATGGGCCTCAAGACTTAAGTTTGTCATTTTTGTGTTATCATATTAAATTGATTCAAGGCCTCCTGTCCATTAAAAGAAATATATTATATTACCTAGGAATTCTATTGCTAAGAGACTTACTGTTCTAGGTTGAAAGTCATATTTCACACAATGTTGAAATCCTTTGCCTTTCACCTTCATAGAGGTTATCACTAGGGAGTTACCAAGAAAATTAGCAGAGTAACCAACACCTTTGTTTGTATGGAAACTGAAAATATACAATAATAATATGACTTTCAGACATCTTCATGAAATATTCAAACATCACTCCTCCCAATAAATTTGTATAAGAGTTCAAAGTTTCATCTTCATAAAACACACAATTTACTAATGCAAGCAAAATTTATTTTGATATATAAAATATTTATACAGATCCAGAGAGAATTTAAATAGTATGTTACTATCAGTCGTCTGTGAACATTTGTTGTCCCATAGACCTGAAAGTCGTTTTATTAAACTTTCTATTACAAAAGTCTACATAAAACGTTCTTATCAATTCCAGTAGGTGTGATTACCAAGAATGGAGCATAATTTCTGTTATAGCATTTTCACAATTAAGTTTTAATCATGAGACCTCCATTGGCAATTTCATAAATTAGCTTGAGGTTATTTTTTGTCACCAAGTCTTTTGAAAAATTACCTACTAAGAATCCCTGTGGATTGATAATTCTTTTCCTTTACCATGTGTGTGGAATGACTTTTGATTCAAATTTACAGGTAACAACAATTTATTTATTTATTTATTTTTAATTGGGTTTAACACCACATTCAACACATATTAAGGTTATATATACGACCGCCAGCTCTTCCTACAATAGGTTTCCTGGACACTTTTCTATCACCAGTACTAACTTACCCTTACACGGGGCCTACAATACGGCGACCGGGCTCAAACCCACGATTTTCGGATTCAAAGTCAGACATGCTAACCACTACGCCACGGCCGCAGCTTTAAACAACAATTTAAAACCAGTGAAATATACATGTATGTGCAACTGGATACTTGCATAAAACCAACCTGATTTAATTTGCCAAATAATAAAAATACAATTCTTCCTCTGTCAGTCAATGGGATTTAAGAAGTCAAATGACAATGTCATATTTTCCTTACTTAATCCAGTTATTTTACAGCAGAAATACAATCAAATTTCCATCAAGAAATTGTAATCAAATTCTGATTGAAATCAAATTGAAACCAATTGAAATCAAATTCTGATTGAAATCAAATTGAAACCAATTGAAATCAATTTCTGATTGAAATGGAATTGAAACTAATTCAAATAAATTTCTGATTGAAATTAAATTGAAACCAATTGAAATCAAATTCTAATCGAAATTGAATTGAAACCAATTGAAATAAATTTCTGATTGAAATCGAATTGAAACCAATTGAAATCAATTTCAGATTGAAATTGAATTGAAACCAATTGTAATCAATTTCTAATTTAAATCGAATTGAAACCAATTGAAATCAGTTTCTGATTGAAATCAAATTGAAACCAATCGAAATCAATTTCTGATTGAATGGAATTGAAAGTGATTAACCAGTAAATCATGACAACCCTAACTAAGCTCTAATGTTAATCTCCTATCTCAAGGAGAAACAAGATCAAACAAGATCAATGAGTCAAGTATAAACTAGAAGATAAATCAAATAGAATGTTCACATCATCTGGTCGTCAATGACAATTGTACTAATGAGGTTACAAGATTCAAGAACAAATTTCTAATCATTATATTCATTTGATTTATCTCACTGGTACAAACACTATGACAAAGAAAATTGACTATTACAAGTGGTTTTTGTGTATTTTGTTGTTGTTGTTTTTTGGTCTTGAGGGCACAAATTGAAGAGTTGCGCACAATTAGTTTAAAGCATGTTAACAAAGAAGATGATAGACTAGTTACGCAACAAACCATCATGTCATGATGGTTTAAATCCACTTTTTGATTTCTTACATGGAACTTGTTAATTCCAGAGAGGTTCTAGGGCTCTTTTCTGGTACAGAGGATTTATCAAATGATTTTATACATACATACGAGTACAATAATAAATCAAGGGAATTTAAAAATCAAACTTTTAATCAATTTTGATCTGCTTTATATCTAGTCCCCAATACTTGGAATTACAGACCCTGGAATAGAAGCCAAAAACAAAGTTAGCCAAAACTAAGGGATCAGAGGAAATAAGATCAGCAAACAAGGACAATACCAACAAGCATACACAAAGGTTCCAAGCAACTTTTTTCTGTGTAACCTCTTGGCTAGTCAAAATTTGAAAAAAGTATTTTTGACCAACATGTGTTATCTTTTGACTAGTTAAGTTTTGAACACACACTACTCACACTACTTACCAAAACAAATAAGGTCTTTCTCTTTCAACTGTGACACCAGTGACAGGGTCTAGACGTAACCAACATGAAAATGTCCAACCATTCTGATATGGCCAGGTTTTAATTGGTGGTAGATGAATACACTGAAATATAATACATACATACATAAAATAATCTCAACTAAAAGGCCTTACCCAAATTATGAAAAATGAACAGTTAACTAGACTTATCCCTCACATGGAATTTAATTATTAACATTCATTTCTATATATTTTTGCGAAAAATCTCACCCAATTTAATACCTTATAATAGTACATTGCAAAATAATCAACAAGACTGACTACATAAAATATTTTACTATTTTTAACCAGCCTTGATCAATTTTCACAAGTCCCACGCTTTTGGCCAATGGGTTAGGGCAAGACTGTATTAAAATAACACTTTTCATAGAAGTCATCTAACAATAACATCCAATGGAGTATTTTAGACATGTTTTATGTTGTTAAAATGGGATTTGATTGTGCATGTATCTAACTTACCTTGAAGGCAGAAAATTTAAACAGATTATATCAAGCAATTAAATTAAAATTTCCAAGATTTTATGACTGACTTACATAGAACCAATAAAATATGTGACATGAATTTTAATTCAAAATAATTAAGATCAATGACCCATAATAATACAACTAGACACTGCTTAACACACATCTTACTGAGTGATTTCAGTCCTACTGTTAAACTGCAGTAGGTATGTTATCCATGAACTAACGCCTTAAAACTCATCACTTACATTTATGGATGCCATCATGCCAGTATTCAGACTAAAATTACATTAATTTTACACAAATTAATAGTTCTCATGGTATAAGCCAACAATCAAGATTTATTCAATATAAAAAAGCCAAAGGCAATAACAGGACTAGAACTTAGCTTAAGTTTGAATTCTTATACATATATTTGCTTTACAAGGAAATAAGCAATTTTAAACAAGTTTCATAGCATTTCCTAATAGAAATTACAGCCAATATAGCATAACTCCAATACATTTCCATTTCACTGATAATTAACCCCTTTCCTCTGGTAAACTCTCAGAGTTGTAGACATGACTTAAGGCTAGACATGTAACAATATCATTGATATTACAGAAATCTATCACAGCATCACTTAATTTGATTTCAGTAGGCCATGAACGAGAAAGCCACAGCACTTTTAATGGAAACCGTTTTTTTGCCAAACAATTAACGTAAAATTAATTGATTTTCTGATTAAATCTATTAAACCATGATAAATCAATTAATCCAGAAGGACAGAAAAAAAGGCATAGTTCATCATGATCTCAATTATTTTACATGAAATTGATGAAGTGTACGCTGAGATCAAAAGGTTTATAATTTTTGTCAAGGAACATGATGGCCTTTAAACAGCAGAGATGTATGATGATGTATCTAGAACTCACCAACCTTTACACAAGGATTCAATAACTTCTCCATTTAAAATTTATAAATATATGATTACCCAAGTACTCACTGACCCTTTCACAAGGAAATAATCATTTATCCCTATACGGAGAAAAAATCAACAATATTGCAAAAATTTCAAGAAAAAGTATGACCTGCAGTGGCTAAAACCTCATTAAAGCCCCCACTATCCTAAATATAAAATTAAAGCCAAGCAAAGCATGTATAAGTATATAGTATCAGAATCTTATTTTATTTCGGTCAAAAGCTATACATAGCTTATGTTTGTATAGTTGATTTATTTTACCGACAATAAAGAAATATTTGTATATTTAATTTCAGCAGCTGTAAAATCCTATGGATTACCCAATTACCACTCATCTAAGACTGCTTAATATAGGATCATGGTCACTGGGTCCAAAAAAGTAACCTCATGGTATTTATCACATGTCAATATCAACAAATGCTATCATTAGTTACTGACACAACAAATGCCAATTATATTCTAATCCAGAATAATGAAAGTGTTCTAATAAACTTCAAACCCCATTGGTTAACTTAAAACAGAAGCTACACTATAATCCTATTTATAACAATTCTGTCCTTAACATGTTATTTATCACATGTCAATATTTACAAATCCTAGCATTAGTAACTGACATAACAAATGCCAATTATATTGCAGATGAAGTTATTCCTGGGTTCCACCAATTTAAATGTAAACATGCCTTAATGACTCAGAAATAAATCTAAAGGCAAAACAAACTTGATAACTTTGGTAGTTCTTTTTAAATTAGTACTTAATGCCATTTATCAGCACATCTACTTTTATATACTTGTTTATATCAATAATGTTTAGCCGGATTTTAAAAATGTTCAAACATGTTTATCATTATGTTGTTTTAAGGGGCATTGACAGCTTAGGTCATTCAGTGCACATAATTGTTTTTTATAGACTAGGTAGTACAACATGCACTTATCACTTGCTACCTGGTCCCCCAGTACTAAGCAAATCTTTCTCAAGCAAGCAACATGATAGGCTTTGGATGCGATTTGAACCAAAATGCAGCTGGCTAAACAACCAGTCTATCATTGTAACCACTCGGCCACTCCTTGTCCATTTCATATCTGTTTACCTATGACAATCCTCTAAACCAACAGGCATATCAGAACATTTCATTTACCAGTACTTAGTTACCCTTCAACAAGAAGAAAAGGACTTCTCCCTTAATGGAATAAACTTCATTTAAAACATCAGGCTTGATTTCTTTCAATGGAAATACTTACTGATCCCTTTTTACCCGGGAAACTGAAGAATTCATCTGGTCCTAATCTTTGAGGCATCTGTTTTAACACAGAAATCAACTTGACAGAATGTGGAGGCTGAAATAATGGTAAAAATATATCAGTAAATATAACCATTGCATTCATATAACAGTCTACGAAATTAGGATATGAAAATGGTTGCCAGAACAGGTCATTTTAGCAGCTAGCACTATATCTTGATTGTAGAAATTTGGTTGCCCAGAAGAAAGTTTTGGTTGCATGAACTAGAAATTGGTTGTCCAAGCAAACAAACACCCACTAATTTTGTAGACTGATATAACATTAGAAATACAATCGCATAAGTAAACTTTCCGTTTTAATCTACTCTCTACACCACAGTCTAACATATTTTTGACAATCGCTAGAAAACAACAGGCGTTTAATATACAAAAGTCGTGACAACTTAATTTGTTTCAATACAAGAGAAGGAAAGTTTTGGTACAGTAAAGTTTATAGTTTTAAGTTAGGAGAAAAAAGTTAATTTATCATTCTCTTGCATGTTGCGTTCATGGAGAACATTACAGGATGACAACAAAAGGAATCCAAATGATTAATACATACATTCCAAACATATGAGGTATTATTTGTTTTTGGAGCTACTTTTGACTGTTTTTTAAACCACTACCTAAAGTCACATTGAGTGACATTCTTTAGTTGTGAAGTAGATCAAATGTGGAATTAGGACAGTAGACTTTTTCTCTTTTAAATGACCATACAATTTTAACTTGTAATTTAAACAAGATGTTCATTTGACACCTATTAAATTTGTTTTCAATACTGTTCACGACCTACTCAATCCTGTTCAGTAACAACTAGTCATTACTGGTTATAAGAACAAAACTAATATTACACTGTTCTCAATTAATGATAAAGACGATGTTGATAATAATAATAATAATAATGATAATAAAGATAATAATAATAATGATGATAATAATAATGATAATAAAGATAATAATAATAATGATGATAATAATAATGATAATAAAGATAATAATAATAATGATGATAATAATAATGATAATAAAGATAATAATAATAATGATGATAATAATAATGATAATAAAGATAATAATAATAATGATGATAATAATAATGATAATAAAGATAATAATAATAATGATGATAATAATAATGATGATAATAACAATGATACTAATACTAATAATAATAATAATAATAATGATGATAATAACAATGATACTAATAATAATAATAATAATGATAGTGATGATGATAATCAAATCAAGCGATAGTACCATTTTGTGAATAAAAATGCTAAAGGTTTATGATAATAATAATTTCTGTCAATCATTGCCATCCTATGAGACCCAAAAAGGGCAAAATATTTCATTTTTATTCAGAAATTTTATACCATGAACCCTCAAATCAATAAATTTTAAAAACTTTCTAATATTGTAGTAGCATTCACATCTTGACAGAAATGCTATAGAAACTATTATTAGAGAAGGCATTCCACAAAACTTTTCAAATGAAAACCAATTGAACTTGAAAAGACTAAAAAATCAATACCCTGTACTATAATTTTACCATACAAAAACAAAGTTTTATTCAGAAATATTTTCAAAAACAACAGACAATTTCTAATCATAGGTCATGCACAATGCTGCACAATAGAAAATTACCCTGATACAAACACTTTAGCAGAGATTAATTTGTAGCTATTCACACAAGATATTGGTATTTGAGTACAAATAATCCAATTCTGTGTTTTCTAATAAGATATTGGCAATTTTTTGGTTTCCCATGAAAATACTTTCATGATAAAAGTACCAGTACAAGAACTTAAAATTCTTTCATCAAACAGAAACAGGATGTTTATTTCTGCAAATTAAATGTCAACAACAGTGTTTTCTACTGTTTAAGTCTCAAGAAATTTCTGCACTCTGTGAATTTATGACTAAAATTAGTTACACTGAACAGCCTTTTAGGATACATGCTCATGATTTCTCTGAAAAAATGTCTTGCCCTTCAGTATCTTAATCTGCCTTTAAAAGAGATTAACTAGTTGCCCTAAGCAAACAGACACCATTTAATAGACAATGTCCCTGAACTAAAGGATACCTGCTTTATTATTCCATTGTGCAAACTTCAGTTCTTTTTTGTCTAGTCAAAACCTCGTAACTTCCATTCAAAAAAGGTTACAAGTCGGAGGTTTTGACTAGACAACAGCAAGTTGCCCTTTGGGTAATTTTAGTAGCTAAAAAGCCAACACCAATTGTTAAAACCATCAGTCAAGGCTATTGCACAGACTGAATCACTGAACTGCCTTTTAGATAAACTGTTTCAATGAGTACATTGTAATTGTGTACCCCTTCAGGATTTTATGTTTCCAAAATGATACACTGGTGGTCCTGAACAAACAGACACATGCATATTTTACAGACTCTGTCAGTCTCTTAATTCCCCTTTAGGATACCTGCTTTGTGATCTCTTTGCTAAGTTTAGGTTAGCCAAGTTTTTTAATTACACAAGTAATATGAACTACCATAGAATGATGTCCTGAGCATCAAACAAAAGCATTTTTACAGACAGCATCTATGAAGTGCATGTAAGGATTATCCATCTTAGATAGTTTCTTTGCAAAAGTTTTGTTGTAGCCAAGACAATCATAATTTGCTCCTAAATTGCAAATGAAACACTGGTGAAAAACGGTGCAGGTGCTTATTTCACAGAAACAGGTTCTGAACTGCAGTCTCTAAGGATATCTGCTTTTTTATGGTTTTTGGTTGCTACAAGCAGAATTTTACATTTCTCCAAATGAAACACTTGATAGTCCTAGACATCCAGACAAGACTGCTAATTTCACAAATAGAGTCTGAGTCATATTTAAACTATGAGCAGTTCATGAATCAAGCTTTAAATCCCTACAACAACTAAAGTTAAAATCTGCAGAAATATGTCTCCATATAGAAACAGGTTTGGTGCAAGTAGACCCAATGAAAAGTCTTCAATTTCAATATTTTAATGATCTCAAAGAAGCTTGCTATACAATGTTCTATAATATTTTCAGCTATGTTGTGGTAGTGGTCCCTCAAGACAAAACACCCTCAGTTCAAAAGTCCTAAATATGCAGAAATATTCATAAATAGACAGACAGGCCTCCATATAACTTTATAAAATCCTAAAATCTTAAAATGTTTTCATAGCCTGATGCAAAAAAACCTGCTACAAAATGTTTCTCAATTAAAAAAAACAATCTAACAAGCGTTAGACTTGTCATTCACTTTAAGCAACCAGGATAGTTTACTATCAAAGGAAAGAATGGTTGCATTGTAGGTGGGTTTCATGATAATTTCTTGTTTAAGGAACCAAGCAAGAGCATATTCTATAAGAGCAAGCCATGCAAGTCCAATGTCAGAACTGATTGACCAGGGTTGTGAAATTTCAAAAAAAATTCTGCTCATCCACAGACAAGTGGAATCTAAAAATCAACTATTCCCGGATCAAAATGCCCTTACCCAGAAGTGCAATAGTGTATGTTTACAGCTATAAATATTACTTGTACACAGACAAGTAGGGTGGAAATCTTGTTAAATAATTCCCTTTGAACAGGATGTCTTGCCTGTACTAAAGAAACCACTAGATTTCATGTAAAAATAATAAATACATGGGAATTTGCATTGAATGCCTCACTGAACTGTCAGAACAAACTCTTTAAGAGCACTAGCACAGCAACACTTTCAGAGACACCAAAGCAAAGCATATTAAGATTTAATGCAGAAAAATTAATGATGAATTTTCCATTTGTCAATATTTTTTGTGTTAAAAATTCTCAATTTGGGCAGGGACCTTTTTCCCAAAACTCACTGAAAAAGCCCTGACTTGTCCACGGACGTTAATGTATCGGTGAGACAAGTTGTGCAAAGGAATTCCACATCCCTGGATTGACCATTTCCATTATAGTTCAATGTCAATCAATGAGGAAATATTTACGGTTTGTAAGACTTACCCAAACACCATCATCAGCTTTAAGATATCTAAACAACATTCTTAATTCTTTAACTGTAATACTATATGCAGCCAGTGCACCCAACATGTCTACCAATAAATCTGTAATATATATAACATATACATAAAGTTAAGATTGGCTTATATTATTCAACACTATAATTTTATTTTAAATTGGATTTAACGCCGTATCAACTCATTTTTTGGTCATTTCACGGCGTCCAGCCCACATAACGTAGCTTTCCTGGACCCTTGTCTATAACTAGTACTCACCTACCCTTCCACAAGGCTGGAAACTTCTCCATATACCATATCAATGAAGGAAAATTGATATTATTGTCAAATTTTCATGGAAGGGTATAACCTTCCCGGGTGGAAATGAACCCGTACCCCCTTCAGCAAACGAGATTCCAAATCCTGATGCGCTATTTTCAAAAAATGAACCCGGCAAACCGATCATAATACAGTTATGGAATAGTCACAGGAGATAATGACATTTTCATACTTCAGAAGTAAAAATGAAATGTATGCATGATCTTATTCCAATACTTTCTATTCTACATTTTTGTCTCAATATCTTTAATTAGCAAGTATTGTACACACAAATATATAGCAAATTTGCAATGACATCATCATGACATTTCATGTTTTCACTGTGGTGAGTCTTTAATACAAGGCATTTAGTTACATCATATCAGAATATTTTCATAGAATAACTCTAGGTTTCACAGAAAACCATGACAGAAATTATGTGGTAATTGTAGACTTGTTCAATTAATTCTATATGTAGGTATAATTTTACCCACATATAAATATCAGGCCAGACAAAAAACCAGTCTGGTAGAGAAAGTGATAGAGTTACCGGTACATAGAAACATGCTACATGAATTATACATAAATACAGTTGAATACCCAAATGAGCAAAACTTAGCACTTATATTTTGTATGCTTGAAATGAAAATTAATGACAAATCCTTGGATATCGAGTACAGATTTTTTCTATGATTGTCAAGCTAATGTCAAAAAGTCTTCAAGTATGACACTGGTGTATGGTAGTCAGTTTGTGTCTGATTCTGAGAGAGTTTTACTGCACTTTCAAGTTGTTTCAGTCAAATTGAATAGACATTTTACTTACAATTTAATACTTTTATATTTTGTCATTAATTGCAGGCACCTTATTGTAATTCATGCAACAGCAATATAAAGGATAGCCTAGGAGTTTGCATTTAAGAAAATTTGAGAATATAATTCTAAACATTGCATTTGGTTCATCATACTTTTTCAGCCTCAGCCCTGACACAACTGCATTTCTCCCTATATTGCTGGGAGAGAAAAATCATTTCACCTAAATTTGGAACCCAAGCTGATCCATGTGGACTATATTCTAAACAGTACCAATAACTTGTAACCCTTTCAAATTAGAGCCACATGCATTGCAAAAATTGACCCTTACCAAGTTTTTCACGAAGGGTACCTGCAGCATCAAGGAATCAAACCCGTATGTCTGGATTCAAATACAGGGTACTAATCATAATGGCCTTAAATAAATCAGTTCTATTGATAAAAAGGATGCAAAAGGTTACAAAAATAATTCCCTCACAAAATGTTATAATCATAAGTGTGGTAAGGCTGTCAAACTCATACAAGACAAATTCTGGCAATGAATATTCAAACCAAGTTTCGCTGAAAACTGGTAACAGACATTCTGAACAAGTTTTGCTGAAAACTGGTAACAGACATTATGAACAAGTTTTGCTGAAAACTGGTAACAGACATTATGAACAAGTTTTGCTGAAAACTGGAAACATACATTCTGAACAAGTTTTGCTGAAAACTGGAAACATACATTCTGAACAAGTTTTGCTGAAAACTGGTAACAGACATTATGAACAAGTTTTGCTGAAAACTGGAAACAGACATTCTGAACAAGTTTTGCTGAAAACTGAAAACAGACATTCTGAACAAGTTTTGCTGAAAATCGTATAACATAGAGAGTGGGTGCCTACACACTAAGCCTTCCAACATTAGTCAGCCAGATAATCTACCATAAGTGTTAATATAGTGATAATACAACCAGTCATTAACAGACATGATAGTCAATTATAAGTATACAGGGAAAGAGTGTGAGTGTAAAGGGATATAGTAATTATACTGTAGATGATAATATATAGTGGCTATCTCTAGTCTAGACAATACTAACACAGACATATGTTATAATTGTCAACTATCATCTTTATTTTACATCCTATTTACTATAACAGTACATCTCATCTCTTTAATCTAACAAATAACAACTTTTGATCACACTGTGAAGTCTCTATATAGCTTGTTTAGGATAACATGAGACATTGTTAACCTGAGTTACTAGGTGTTTACTTCCGTCAGTGACTGACAACTGCTCTAATTAATTTAGAATCAGTGGTACTGAGGGATTTATCATTTCCTGGAAAGGTGAGTAGGTTGACTGACCACCATGATATGACCTATACCATGTGTTGCTTTGAATTTAAATCCAACGAAACAAGAGTAGCATTGTCTACATAGAATTTTCTTTAAATTTGGGTTTTTCAACCCATAATGACTAGCACAAGCATTATTTTTACACAGAATTGCACAGAATCACATTTATTGAAATTGATTGTATTTTTTTCCGTACACAAATATTTCATAGTGAAGGTACATGTTTGGTTGTATCACATGTAAAACCCATCAATTTGAATTCCAGATTAATTATATTCCATGTTTTACATGTATTTTGCAGCCTATTTAGCTTTTGTTTGTTTTTTGTTTTTGTCGGGTTTAATGCCGTAGCAACACATTGTATAGGTCATATAACGGCGGTCAGTCAACCTACTCACTGTTCCTGGAAAGGCTAAATCTCTGGATTTAGCTGTTAACCAAGCACTAAGCACATACATTTGTACTTTTATCAGTGACTGACGACTGCCCTACATAATTAAGAATCATTGGTAGGAAGGAGAATGGCCGTATAAATAATTTCATGACCAAGCTCCACGAAAGTATGCCCCGCCTGGGAATCGAACCCACAACCCATCGATCAGTAGACTTATGTGCTACCAACTGAGCTAGCCATGTGGCTGCAGCCTATTAGCAGAGTTAGTCTTCATAAAGGATCTCTTATGTAACAAGTTTTTACCAGTTTTTAATGTAACAAATTATCTATATATCAACACTGTACTGGCTGAATCAACATAGATAAGAAACAATTTTTTCTTATTGATACTATAAAAATAACACCATATATCTAGTGGGAGTAATATTGGGGAAGGATCATAGTTGATGTTGTCAAAATCATATTTCCCAAGATGCATCAATATAGCCATGTTTTGTATCAATGGGTCAGTGTGAAACTAGACAAACTACATAAAAATATAGAAAGATGTAAACTGGTTATTGAAATAATGAAAGCCTTCAGTTTAATAAATGTTTTGTACTATTGCTGACTTATTGCCTCATTCAATCATGCACAGTTGGTATATAAGTTCATGCATATTTATGGTCTTCAAATAATGGACTTGCCCACTCAATGACAAAAACAATAATTAATTTAATGCTAGCTCAATACTTTTCAACAATACAATACAGCACAGATTGCATTATCATTGAGAACATGTTTCTCTACTTAGTTCATAATTAACTCTTTACAATGGAGGTCAATAACATAAATGTAATACGGAAATTCAAGATAATGGGTTTTGTCACCCACTCAATGCAAAACTTACAACTTTTTATGCATTATTGCTAAAATCATGTAGAATCAAATAGACCGAATTTGGAACTCAAATTTATGGGTTTTCCGTCCATATGCAGGAGGTACATAGTTTGTTACACATTACAGGGCTGAAAATAAGCGGTCGCCCAGTCGCCCATGGCGACCTTATTTTCGTATGGACCACCTAAAATTTCGAAATGGTCGTCCAGTTGGCGACTGAAAACGGGCCGTAGATTAAACGCAATTATCGGCAATGTTAACGCGTCAGATCCGAACGAGACGGCATAGGAACAGATAAGCTTCGTATCTGCGTAAATACGCAATTAAAAATCTCAAAAACCCTTTAAGAATAAAAAATGCGTATCATAACCCAATTAAAAACTCCTTTACTCATAAAGTCTCGAAATCGCCGCGTATCGAACGTAAATAAAAAAATCGAAACTGTTTAGATAAGAGATGCGAAAAATGAAACTTCACGCGACAATTACATGCCAATTACATCTTATTAAAACCCAATTGTCGTTCACACGCTATGAGATTAACTCGCCGACATAAGTATGCACAAGGATGTCACAAAATCGATAATAAAGTCGCCGAGTTATGATTACACGCTCGATAACATCTGTATATACCTTTACCTATACACGTCAGAGTACATTGGAAATAGCGCATATATATATTTTAATTGTTTGCAGCAATTAAATCAATATTAATCCTTTGTTTGAGGACAAATATATGTTTGCAGTTTGAGCGGAAATTGAGGTAAACACTTTAAGATGTGTGCCGGCATTTTTTCACACTTTCATTGTCAATGTTTGATAGCGTAACAATGACATAATTGCAATGTCTCATTATGTAATCATAGAGTCTAACATAAATTAATCGTCATGAAAAATGTATTCTTAAAACAAGCGTGACCTAATTTTTTAAATTGTATTATATATAAATCATATATAAAACGATATCGGCGATCCCAGGAAGTCATTTTTTCTTTGTTAAAATTACCGCCGATAATTGTCAATAACACCGTCTTGTGTAATTTAATTTTATAGTGTTTTGTATTATTTTACAACAAAAATATTTTATAATATATAATTTAGTATTGTATTTCGTAAAAATAAAATCCCTTCAATCATGATGACTTATTGTCATATATTTTCACGACCCACGCTATCGCAAATTAAGTAAAACATTCTTAAATCTTCATTATTAATGTAATAAGCTTATTATTTTTCATTTGTTTTTCTTAATTTAGCAAACAATGCCCCAGGAACCGACAAATTCGAACTTATGTTCCCATTTTCTGGTGTTCATTGTTAAAACAAATGTCAAAATGCCAGACATATTTTTACTTGCCAACATTAGTTTCGGTGTTACAAATTTTAAAAATGAAGCATAATTATATGTTTTTTTTTTAATTCAATTAAAATACTGAAGAAGCTATCATAACTATACTGTGTTTATCATATCATTATGTTATTATGGTAATCAATGACCAAGAGTTAGAATAACCAAAAAGTTAGTTGAATTAAACAGTTTGTTGATTAATCAGCATTTCAAATAACCAAATAACTGACAAGTTGTTATTTGATACAGAAAAGTCAATTTCAAATCAAGTCATTATTTTGTGATTTTTCCATTCCTGTGAACTATATTCTGGTGAGATCTTTGAAACATTTTCCTGCAATATTCTGTCTGCTTGAACAAAGCAAGATTCTTCCAAACAAAACAGTAAGCGTTGAAAGGGTTTTCAGCATTATGAATTCCATGTGAACTGTTTTATGCAATAGGATGGGACTGTCTCTTTTGGATCCTCTAAAGATGATATGTTGTCATTCTAAGTCATTAGACTATAACCAGCTTGAGGCTGTTGTTAATTGCTTAAAAACATGCATCTAATAGTAAGAGTCTGAAAGATCTTGCTTTGTAAAGTTCTGACAATCAAATTTAATGGAGAATAAAAACTGAAGTCATAGTTTTGAATGCTATTGTTACCGATTGGCTTGACATTATATTTTCCTAATTTAAACCAAAATGCCGATAAAATTCCCAATTCTAGGGGTATGGGTCATATTCCCAAAATTGTGGAAAAAAAACCACTGGTGGTTGCTGTCCTAGTTACAATATCTTCAATAAATATTTATAAGTATATTTGTGCATACCTAGTTCCATGTTTTTTTAATTAGTACTCAATTTATCGTCATATAAATGGAAAATACTCAATCCAGTGAAATATCTTGGAGTAAAAAAAAATTACGCACTCTATTGGAAATGGCATTACTTAATTGTCTGGAAAACTGGGAGTAAATACCCAATACACCCCAAACCTTATCTGTTCCTCTGCCCGGGACGGGTTTTAACACTAACAACATGGCGGCGCCCTTTTGTCAACTTTAAACGTAGAATATGTGGCATTTTATCGATGGTGTTAGCGAGCCGAAGAAAGTACAAATTGATCATATGTTCTATGAATTCGCTTGCACCTTAATTTTGACCGTTTTACAAAAAAATATATTTTTATTCCCTCGCTCGCTCATAAAAATTTGGTCAAACTGCTATTATAAAGCAACTGAATGAAGATTTTTTTGAATATTTTTCTTCGCTTGCTCGACCCATTTTTTCTGGAAAAATCCGTAGAACATATCATCTACTTGTATTCATTTTTGACACCACTGAATGCATCTGAATAATTAAAATAAAAAAAGATTACTTAAGCTTAGAAATTTGAACAGTCCGGCGAAACTTTCCCGAAGGAATGTGTTTGGACAGTCCAAATGTTCAGTGGGTATAGTAAATCCGATTTTACATGGTCAGGGTATATGGCAAGTTTTGAGTCTATAAATTCATGCAAGTACTCCTTTCGTTTTCATTTCACATAGAGGTTTTGATTTTCATTCATGATGCTCATCATACTTTGCCTCAGTGTACTGAATATTTGTATGAAAGTCAATTTTAAGCAAATGCATGTAAATCTGGAACATAATTTGCATGTTGTATTGCAAAAAGTGGTGGACCACTAAAAAAATTCTGGGCCACCAAGATTTCACAGTCAGTGGTCCAGCTGGCCACCAAGCAAAACTGGTTAGTATTTAGCCCTGCATTATTTCTAAAAACCCGAAATACAGATTAAATCCTATAGTTCTTGGCACACATCATTAGGGTGAAAGTTTGTTTGGTAACCACAGGTGAAAACCCAAATATTTGAATTCCGGATATTTATTAATTATTCTTATCTAAGTACACATCCTAATGAATCTTCATTCTTCATTTATATATAACATGTATGTTAGTACTGAAGGAAAATCCCATATTCTGGATAAAGTTTTACATAGTAGTAGTAGAAATTGATCCTCTTAACAGGGTTTTGTTGAGAATGTCAGTTGATCTAGCCACAGGGTCTGCTGCCCAGATCCCAGATTGTGGGATACCCACAGCAAATGAGACATCAAATTAGTATTTGATAGTTTGAAGATTCAATTTTCCTCCATTGATTAGATAATATGGAGAAGTTTCCGACCTTGTGGAAGAGTAGGTGAGTACTGGTTATAGACAAAGGTCCAGGAAAGCTAGGTTAGGTGCGCTGGACGCCGTAAAATGACTTAAATTGTGTTGACATGGTGTTAAAGCCAGTAAAAATAAATAAATACAACCTGCACCAACATGGTATAGCAATGTTTTATAAACATTATTGCTGAAAATCATGAGACACAAAAAAGTTCTATTATTCTCTTCAATCATATAAACCATTGTAATGAAACATTTTGTTTGTGCAACAGGAAAACTCATAGATTTAAATTCAAGATGAAGTCGATTTTATAACTCTTCATAGTGAAGTAAAAACTCACCTGCTACAACTTCATGTGCTGTCAACAACATTTCCATAACCAATGATATCAAACCTATTTCTGTACAGGCTTGTAAGTTTCTTCTACTCTTTTTTAACATGGCAATAAAAACACTCCATACTTCAGCCTGTAAATAAATATATACAAGTATATAGAGTAGACATTGAAAGAAAAAATAAAAAAAAAATAAAAGAAGAAACGTTGAAAAATCTAAAAACTCTTTCTCTCTCTCTCCTACTCTGCTTTTCAGCTGTGTGGAAGATCTGTGTCTTTTACTATTGCTGTTCTCGATATATGTTTCCTACCTCCTTTTTTGGAATATTTTTTGGAATACTGGGATTTCGCTGAAGCAGTCCTGCATCCATATATATCCATAAAGGACCACTAACATGCACAAAAATCTATCTTTACCCATGTACAGCAAATATGTCTAAGATGATTCAATTTTTGTACCAAATTATTATCAACATTTGCATAAATTTTGGACACTTAATATAAAACAGAAAATTTCATCTAAAACCCTAAAATCTAGCATATTTTCATGATAGTCAGTAAGTCTCAATTTTGACCCTTTGGTCAAAGAAAAAAGTTCAACCAGCGAAACTAAACTATAATTGTCCCTGAATCCTATAGCATAGGATATTTTTTATTAGGCCTAACTTAATTACTGTGTCCTTCAGTACATCCCACTGATAATGTAATACTACAAAAAATTATACAATAGTAATTAGTGATAATGTTTCTAGTTTTGCAACCTGTCATGTATCAAAAAGGTAATTGACCCCCACTTATGTGAAGTATCAACTGTCATTATATTTGTGTTTTTATAGTGGTTTTGCCACTAATCAAAAAAATTAATTAAAAAAATATGGTGATTAGATGACCTATTCAGAATATCTGAAAAGATCTCAAGACCTAGGCTTTTTAGTAGTACATTGTACTTACTGCAAACACTTCCCTTACTAATTCCCATATGCCTAACTAAAACTGATACTGTGTAAGGATATTGGCCATCATATATCAAGTACATAAGTTACAACCAAACTCCACTGTAAAGCAATGTCAGGTTCCAAACGAAACAAACCTGCAACTCCTGCTTAGACTGTCAGATGTACAAGCATATGAAAAGAAGTTGAAATGGAGGGCATCACAACAGGCAAAAAGTTTGCCAATACATAGGACAAAAAATTGCATGCATTGAAATAAAGTTTGGAGACTTAAACAAAACAATTGCTGAGACATGGAGGCAGAAACCTTTCAGTTTCACTGTTTTCATAAAGTTTTTCATATTTATTTCAGTTTGATATTTAAAAAAGTTCTTACTACTTAGATTAATCACTCTCTAGCCCTTTTTCTGGTAACCCGCAGTTTACTGATTTATTTTCTTGCTCAAAGATTTTTACATCAAGGTAGGTTTTGAAAGTGAATTTGAACCAATGCAGAGCTGGTAACCAAATGATCAACAGTCCAACATCACAACTGACCTCAGTTTAATTAAACTAAGATACAAGCTGATGTAAACTTTGCCTTTAGCTGTTAGAGTTCATCTACATCTAAGATGATTATTTTCAAACACAGGCTCACATACATAGACATGGTTTTCATTTCAATACATCGGAATCGGATTTGTATTATATCACTGTTTGATGTAATTTCCACAGAATCTAGTCTTCTAATAAAATAGTTTTATGTACAAGTAGGACGGTTTTATTCCATCAATGACAGAAACAGACTGCCATTACAGTTTTATGTGGCATATTGTACCACTTTTCCAATACTACACTTCCCATATTGTTTGCTATTTTCTTGAGAACAACTTATTTAGACTTAATACTAACAGACAAGTAAATGATTTAAAATGCACACCAATTCAAACTAATATTCATCAAGTCCCCCACATTTCAAAATTCAGAGCAACATTCTGACTGAAGAGTTCAAGATTAATGGCATTTAAGTGGTAAATTTACTGTCAAGATTTGTCAATGATATTTTTGTTTATTTTCAGCCAACCTTCCCAGTAAGTAAATGGTTCCTACCCTTATATAGTATAATACAGTTTAAAATAATTTCTCATCTCTAAAATTCCTATACAAAGAAATGGTGAAATTAGATTGCTTTTGGAAACAAACTAAAGAAGGTTCCATACAAACACATGCCATTCGGCCAGAAATTATTCATTACATAAAAGGCTCAATCTGAGCTCTTAAATTTTGTACTAACCCTGGCAAAAATTATTCCTTCTCATAAGCACAGAATTTCAAAAAAGGCCATCCTTGATACTAGCTTATAAATTTCTACTACCCAGGCAACTGAATTCAGTTTTCATATGTTGAGGGCTATCAGTCTAAATGTAGAATACATATGCATGAATTCCAGGTAGCAGTAAACCTACAGTCACTGAATGGTACTAAAAATGACCCATTTAGCTTCTGAATTCCAGAAATCATTGTGCCAAAAGTCATTTAATTAAAATTACGAAAACAAACTTTTTCAATCAGACAAAATTACTAATTTTGCAGCCGAAACAAAATCAGTGCTAATGGTAACCAGGACTGGCTCAAAAGCATATCTCATATGACTTTTACAGTAAATTAACTGTTGAGTATTGCCAGCTTATAGTAATATTAGACATTCTGATTAAGTTTCATGAAGATTTGGAAGAGAAATAGTGTCAATCCTCTTAAATAGAGTGTGATCACAAAGTTAATCTAATGCAGACAGAAAATAGACATACAGAGATCACAATACATGATAACAAAATATATCTTCCAAGCATTTCTCATTTTCTGAGCAAGTGTCATTTTCCGAACAAAATGTCATTTTCCCAGCAAGTTTCTGGGGTATCTTGTAAAGTAATGATGGAATAAACAAGACATGTCATGCAAAGAAGACATTAAGCGTTGATGATTAAAGGGCATATCAAAAGATCAGTAAGTCTTTTGTAAGCAAACTTGCTGCAAAAATATGGCAATGACAGACCTTAACACTCCCATACAGGAAGGGAAAACTACATTAAGGACCATTCACTTATATAACTAGTGCTAAATAATGAAAAACAATATAATTATGCAGATCTCATGATAAAATGTAATAATCTCAATTTGTAAATTATGACCAGAAGTCATACAAAATATTATACACCATCTTTGAATATAAATTGGTATCAATGGAATATATAAAATGTTTATTATTAAAACACTACTAGGCTAAGCTATATTGTTATTTATTTGTTTGTTTTTATTGGATTTGTCAACACTTTTTATAAGTTAAAGAATGGTGGCTGCTCACCTAACTGTGACTTAGTCCTGGACACTTCTTCACTAGTTCTAGCTTCACGAAGAACTAAAAACTTATCTCTTAACAGAGCAAATCAATATAAGACAACATTCTACCTTTGTGTCAAGGCTGCCGAGACTAGAGCAATTTTGAAAAGGTGCTTGTTGCTCAACTGACACACTGAAGCTACTATTAATATGCCATTAGACAAATTGCTAATATGTTTAACAAATTGTAATGACCTTTGTGTCCAAAGACTAACAACTCAGTTTGTCCAAGTATAGTCTAATTCTTTCATTGGTGAACTGATTATGAATATTTAGAAATGGGAGGTCTGACATAATGTCTATTAAGATGCAGAAAATCATTTGACAAGAAAAGTAACAAGAAAAGGGCTGCTGACTTATTAATTTTTTGTGGGTTAAATTTATTTAATGCCTTAATTGCCCATGCAAACTTATAATTGACCAGATATTATATCCGATTCCCTCTGCAAAAGGTTGAAGACAGACCATAGCCATGACCTTTCTTCAACGTATTTATCAAATGATACAGAATATCCCCTATACCATTGATATATTAACCTCTAAATGGTTATTTAAAACCAGATGCACATTGTATCTATACAACATCTTCTAGGAAAGTTTTAATTCAATTTTATTGATTTAGGTCTGTTATTAAATGGTTGAATGCAGTCTCAGGAGAAATAAGAAAGTATAATGATTTTTGAGTTTTCAATAAAAACCCATGACATTATTTTGATAGCTTTAATATATATAAGTAACTTTTTCGTATGATATCTGTACATGTATTATATAGTTATCTACTTTCAACATTTCCTATCACAGGGAGTGTCTTACTTAAAGAGATCAAATATGCTTCAGGGTTAGTGTTTACACCATTGTCAACTACAAAATCTTCAAAAGAGGAAGTTGATAGAAGGACTCCTTGCGGTGTCGATGCTCACACAAGAGACTTGTCTTGCTCTACAATAGAAGGCTTTAAGTCCACTCTTCAGAAGCTTGACTAAAGCGCCTCCATCCCAGTCAGATTTATACCAGAAGTGGTCTCTGACATACTACTACAGATACAGATAGATTACCATTAGTCTGTTTACCAAGGAAAATTGGTTAAATTGTTAATCATGAAATTAGGATCTATATTATATATCACTTTGTATCAGGTCAATGTAATTACTGGACAATATAAACAGAATAAATATTTCTGTAGTCTTCCATCACTCAAATCAGTCTCTAGTAATGCTCCAAAGCCCTGTTGAGAAATGGTGAGGGCAATCAACACCACAGAAGATGTTGTAATAAGAATCACATTCCACAGAAAAAGAGGAAAATATCTTCTCAAGAAAATGTCTCCTATACAATAAACTTGTTTGATTTAAGTTCTAGCCTAGGTCTGTACATATGCATCCATATGGAGCAGACAGACCCAAATGAAAAACTTAAAAACAAACATCATCATTACCATCTGCTGTCTTCACCTACCTGTAGACTTTCAGGTGACTGTTCTAGAACTTTTAACATCTGTAATACATTCTGTGAATCTTGTATCACAAAGTTGGTTTCTATCTCAAATTCTCCACCAACAAGCTGAAAATATACAAATAATAAACAATATAAAATGATATAATTAGTTATGGAATGTTTCATACCAAACTTGCCAATCTCCCACAGTTTCAGTCATTACCTAAACCAACTAGAAGTCTAGCACCAAGCCCATAGCTAATGAAAATTTATTCAGGCAAGTGAAGTTAACTACAGTAATGTCATATAACAGTGCTTGATGATAACTTAGCACCTAAAAATCACATAATAAATCAAGTTAAAGCTAAGAAAATCTAAGGCAATGAACAATTTTGCCAGAGGAGTTAGAGGACGTTTCTTTCATGTCCATGTTCAAGTATGATGATTATTATATTGCAGCTGCAGAAAGGTCAAGTTTTTCTAAAACTCATATTTTGAAGGGTAGCAAATATTGACTCAATGGACTGCATTCTAAAGCAATAGTTACACATATGTTGCCCAATTTTTACCTATATGTAGGTCATTAGGGGCAAAAGGACAGCCTTTAATGCCTTAAAGCCCTGTCTTATATCATCTGAATCAGAGACTATACTCATTGATCCTGCAGTATACAACAAACCATGGCCTTTATGTACTCATCATCAATGACTGGTCATCTAATATGATCAGTCGAATATCTGATGTCTGAAGTTATTGGTATAATCCTAGTCTCACAACAAATATCTAGACTATAAGTCAATGTACAATGATCTTTATTGGACCAAGAAAACTTATGTCAGAGAGGTTTCTGATATAGAGATGTAATTTGTTACGCCTTATGCATAAAAAACAGAGTGGCAAATGTAAAACCAAGAAATAGAGACACTTCATAAATCTAGGGAAAAGATGCAAAGACTACAAGAAAGATGCAACAAAACTTTAAGAAATAAGATTTTTGCAAACAAATAAATGATAAAATAAAAACACATGAAGAATTTATAGGGCAAAAACCAAGCAACCATTCCTTAAAGTAAGGCATAAATTTAAAGCAGCAAAAAATCCAAAGGGGAACAAAACAATGAATTAAATGAGCATTCTAAATGGGTACAAAACAAATGAATTTAAATAATGCAATTATTTCAATCAAGCAAAAGTTAAATAATACAGTAACTTTGTGCACATCAATTTTACAAACCCAAGAAATATACCTCACAAAGTAAGCCTTCTTATCGAGGCTGCACCCCCTTCATACGAAACCCTGCATAAATATCATTCCTTTTATATGAACTATTCCAAACCAATGCAAACAAATGGAATAAGACTCAACTAAGACAAAAAAAATCTGTCAGTTTAAAATAGTCTCAGAAAGTAATAAACAAGATAAGTCTTAATTACAATTTAATTACAGAGAAATCTACACTATAAACTAAATCAATATAGCTACTCAAATGCTGAGGAAACAGTGTAATCTAACAGACAATGGCTGTTAAAATGACATTAAAACATCAATGGTGATAACAACAGTAATTTTCAATCTATTCCATATGCAATGAACCTCTAGAAGCAAGACAATGAAGGAAAGCATAATTTTATCAAAGCCATGATAAATCAAATCAGTAGAAACACAATTCTTTCTGAAGTTCAAACTGGATCAAAAACTTATGTTTCACTCAAGAAATTCAACTTCCATAAAGATAAGACATACCCTGAGAAAGATCACTGGTAGACCTAGCATTTCAGCTAACGAATCCAAGGATTGTGGTTTGTCATTACCAGACATGACCTGTAATGCCTTATGGATGAGTTTGCAAGGTCAAAAATAATTTCACAAGCTTCTCCAGCAACTTCTATTTAAAATAGAGGAGAGTTGTCAGCCACTGGTGACAGTACTGATGGTTAAGTACTAGCAGCACTAAAGGTTAAAAGCTTGAGCCCAGGGATCTAGGCCTTTTAAAGGCTCAGTATCAGAATAAGACAGCTGCCCACACTAATATGCAGTCATTAGACTGGCTGGGAAAGAAAAAAATCAGAACTAGGTAAATCTGAGGAACATTCTTAAAAATCAAAATGTCTGATTGTAACTGCAAAATGGCTGAAATGCAGCCTAAACCACAATACACACTGGTAGCTTTCTAAAGTAAATACAGTTTCTAAGAAACCATAAAATACATAACTCTTTTATAAAGATAAAGAGAAGCATAAAATGGTAACCTGGCTTAGAATTACTTTAATGTCATTTGATGAACATAACTATTTTATCCCATTCCTAAAACTACCAGCAAGATACAAATATGAACTACAATATTCTCTCTATTTGAAATATCTCCCCACAAAATATAAAGGCCATTATACATCAAGTTCAGAGGAATCTATTATACAGAGTTTAATTATTCTAGACAGAAATATAACAGTTTTTGTCAATATGAAGATATAAAAAACTTTTTATAACTTTTTACAAGTAGACAGCCAGACTAAGAAAATATCATAACCCCAAATAATTGATCTTAGTAGAGTAGGCCAGTAGCATACAAAATAGAAATGTGATTGGCTAAGTACAATACTACATCTAGTAATAAGACATTATAATGTGCCAATTTTACACTTACTATATTTCATTATAGACAAATAAATGTCCAAGGGGATAGTAAAATGTGGGACGGTCATCGGAGTAAATCATCAATTTTCTTCAGCCTTAATGCAATAACATCACACTATTCAATAACAAAAAGGAACTCAGTTCTGAGAGAAATTATCCATTACACCAGAAAGTCTAATATAGTTCTCTCATCAGCTTCGAAGAGTTTCTTCCAAATGATGGCAACATACACAAACCAGTGTGGATAAGACATGTAAATACAAATGATTTCTAAGGTCATCAGTGAGTGAAGTATACTCATATAATGATCTAAGATTCCTTGAGGTGATTTATTAATTCTTGGATATAAGGTCATTCAATCATTTCACTAGCAAGAACACTTTGTCAGATGAAAATTTGTGAACCATCAGGTAACACATCCATTGTGAGAACACATGAATTATTCCATAAGGAAACCATGGAGATATTGATAGAATGATTTAATGTAATTATAATATACAATTTTAGAATCTCAGAGTCTAAAACAAATGATTTAATTAACACAGCAGTGATTTATCAAGTTTATATAAACCAACTTTCTGTGAAATGTAACTTTTAAATGTAAAATTTATAGCCTAGATCAATATACATGTACTTGAATGTCTGTATTATAAATACCTGCAATTCCCTACATAAAGGCCATTACATAAAAGTTCTGAGGAATCTATTTCTACGAAACCATAAAATATTTTACATCACTATTCCACAAGCATAATAAATTAGCATTATGTAATGGTAACCTGCTTGACTGTTAGAATTACTTTAATGTTATTTGATGAACATAACTATTTTATAACATTCCTAAAACTACCAGTACCAGCAAGATACAAGTATGAACTACAATATTCTCTCTCTATTTGAAATATTCCCCACAAAATATAAAGGCCATTATACATCAAGTTCAGAGGAATCTATTATACAGAGTTTAATGATTCTAGACAGAAATATAACAGTTTATGTCAATATGAAGATATAACAAACCTTTTTATAACTTTTTACAAGTAGACAGCCAGACTAAGAAAATATACCCCCAAATAATTGATCTTAGTAGAGTAGGCCAGTAGCATACAAACAAGAGCTGTCAGAGGAGACAGCATGCTCGACTTAGTAAGTGTTTGTCACAGGAGATGTGGTTGATGATAAGGTACATACATATTTTAAAATTTGAAAATATAACCTTAACAAATTCAAAGAAAAAAAAAGAAAAAAATAGAAAACTCTAAGTTCAAGGGGGATAACTCTGAAAAAATGTATAAGGAGTTATAAATCTTGTCACATGAGATGTGGTTGATAATAAGGAACGTATATCTAAAGTTTGAAATCAATATCTAAAGAAATAAAACAGTTGCAGTAAAATCAAACATTTTTTAAAGAAAACTCTAAGTTCAAGGGGAGATAATTCTGAAAAAAAATGCATTCGGAGTTATGGACCATGTCACATGAGATGTGGTTGATAGAAAGGAACATATATTTAAAGTTTGAAGTTAATATCTTAAGAAATAACAAAGATACAGAAGAAAGTATTTTACTGCACAAAAACTTTAATCTGTGCACAAAAACTTCAATCAGTTCAAGGGGAGATAATTCTTAAAAAAATGTGTTTGGAGTTATGGACCTTGTCACATGAGATGTGGTTGATAGTAAGGAACATATATTTAAAGTTTGAAGTTAATATCTTAAGAAATAACAAAGATATAGAAGAAAGTATTTTACTGCACAGAAACTTTAATCAGAAATGTGGACGCGGATGCCGACGCCGACACCGGGGCGAGTAGGAGAGCTCTACATTACTTCGTAAAGTTGAGCTAAAAAGAAATGTGATTGGCTAAGTACAATGCTACATCTAGTAATAAGACATTATAAAGTGCTAATTTTACACTTACTATATTTCATTATAGACAAAAAAATGTCCAAGGGGATAGTAAAATGTGGGAAGGTCATCGGAGTAAATCATCAATTTTTTTCAACCTTAAAGCAAAAACATCACACTATTCAATAACAAAAAGGACTCAGTTCTGAGAGAAATTATCCATTACACCAGAAAGTCTAATATAGTTCTCTCATCAGCTTCGAAGAGTTTCTTCCAAATGATGGCAACATACACAAACCAGTGTGGATAAGACATGTAAATACAATTGATTTCTAAGGTCATCAGTGAGTGAAGTATACTCATATAATGATCTAAGATTCCTTGAGGTGATTTATTAATTCTTGGATATAAGGTCATTCAATCATTTCACTAGCAAGAACACTTTGTCAGATGAAAATTTGTGAACCATGGTAACTCATTTCTTGTGAGAACACATGAATTATTCCATAAGGAATCCATGGAGATATTGATAGGATGATTTTAATGTAATTATAATACAGTCCTACACATAAGGTACAAAACCTCTGAAATTCTGGAGAAAATGATAACGGTACACCAATTTGCCACACTCCTGTGTTTGTTATCATTACCTCGAGTTAGACCCTATATCTGTCAAGGCATGTTAGGCTACAGATTGTTATCTTACAGATGGTTTAATTTATGGTCAATGGGAATCCCTAGCTCTGGTCAGTTTTCTTGTTTTTAGTTTGAATGAAATTCAGTGAATTTAATGTTAGTTCTGGCTCTCTGTACAATCAATGAGAAAATATAAAGAAATAATTTACATATGAATTACAATATACGTAATTCAAACATCTAAATAAGAACAATAAGTTCATAATTAATTAGATTATATTTTAAGAAATAACTATTATATCGTTTAAATGTTAAATTAATAAAAGAAATGTAAACCAAAGACATGGCAAAAGAACACATTGTACAGGCACAGGGAAATTTTATATAAGAAGAGGGATGTACATGTATTGGTAAGTTGTAGATCCTGACCCTTCTAACAACAGTCATGGTCATTGGCTAAACTTGAATCCAAGAAGATCTATCTGGAGACATGTAATTAGTACAATATTGAATAATGCCTAATAATTGAATATGTTGAATAACTTGTGCAATAATAATCAGTTTGACGAGCTCAGTTAGTAGAGTGTCTGACTTGCAAGTAGGAGGGCGCAAGTTTTATCCCTCTCTAGGTCTGCAATTTGTCATAAGCCGAATAATTAAGCATTCTGTTAAGTTTTATTGAAGAAATGGATTCAATTTTAGGCTTGAATTTTTTTATGAAATAGATCATAATCATAAAACAACAATGAAACAGACATTAGCAGGGTCTTCCTGTTAATATGTATGTGATATATATGAGTTAAAAAGTACATGACAATTATTTTATGAAATCTGGAACCATTTACAATTTCAAAAGTGTGTTTGGTTCCTTGTTACATAATCTAGCCTTTATCTGGCAGGATTGAACAAGGATGCTCTGAACAGTAGCTGCATTGGTCAACAGATAGATATGCCTTCATTGACATTTTCTTGCTTTTTAAGCCAATAGGAAATAATTTTCCAAATTACTTTGCTTGTACCAAAGATTGCACGCACAAAACAATTTTTTACTATATTTTTACAACTATTTTGTGCATTCTTTTCATAGGATAAATATGAGTATGAAACGATTAAGTGAATATTAACATGAAATCACCAAACATTACCCTTATAGATTACGAAACTATCGTCAAGTTTGGCATGCATCGATCTAGTAGGGTATGGTAGGCAGTCTCGATGGCCTAGATTTATAAAAAAGTTACCATAGAACATCATCAATAGATTTCAATTAATTAGTAAATCTTGATAGTCCTCAAAAAAAAGATAAGACCCTCTTCGAAAAAGGAACCTCCTTCAAAATACCTCTGTCTTTTAATTACATTAAAAACAATATGTTCTTCAATCATGAAATAACTTAATTAAATAAGTGGATAAAAAAGGCTATTTAGAGCCATAAGGGTTTCTTTAAAAACACACATTTCTTATTTCATCCTATGGTTAAAGTTTGTTTGAACTGACATTGAACTACTGTTAATTAAGTTAAGCCATATAAAGCCACAGCTGGAAAATCTGCGGTTTCTATACATAATTTTATAAGGCTACAATTTTAGTCACGAGTTTGATACACAGTGTAGCTCTAGAAGAAGCAGAAGTCCAGCAGTATGACGCGTTTTTAGGGATGAAGAGGTCCTGGGTTCAAATCCCACTAGGGGCCCTGCTAATTTCCCTGAGCAAACATTTACCTGCGATTGCTTCCACCCAAGTTTAAATGGGTACCTGCAAGGGTGGTATAATTGCATTGCACCAATTAGACGCTTGCAAATAACACGCTTGCATTCCTAAGGAGAAACATCACATGCTGTTATGGATTATGCCGCAGCAATCTGGGACCCTACACCAGTACAAACTTCAACAAATTGGAAGCGGTCCAGAGGTGGACAGCACGATTTGTCCATGGGGAATACCAACAGACAAGTAGTACCTGCCAGATGGTAACATCACTTGGATAGCCATCACTACAACAGCCCAAAGCAGATGAAAAGCTTGTGCTTATGTACAGAACTATCTCTGCCTACTACCACCCTGCTGTTATGTCCACCAGAGGACCAACTATTCGGTACCTGTTACCATTATGCCGCACTGACACATACCGGCATTCCCTCATCCCGTCATCGATCCGGCTGTGGAACAGACAGTGCAAAGTTATAGCCCGATTCTCCCTCCTTGGACAGCTTCATGGCGGTGCTGGGCTCTCTCCACTAACCCACTACAATGTTTTATCTACTTTTATCCCTGCACCGTTTTGGGCCTCACAGTCACTTTGTAAATAGTCGCAAGTGTGTCGATGCTCCAGAGAGGGCCCTGCACTTTTATAGGAAGATGAAGGTCAAGTTTATGTAGGCCCTTGCTGAACTTTAAGCCAATTATCATATTCAATGGACTGTAAAAAATCCTGATTGTTAAATCATAAAATTTATTCAGCAAATTGGAGTATGGACATTAGGGTGGAATTGATAAAAAGTAAATAACATTCTGCTGTTAATTCATTTTAAACTTACAGCATAATTTTAAACAACATTTTAAAGTCATATTCATGAAATCAACTGAATATAAATATAAACGGTAATATGAAAGTGATTAACTAATAAAGGAGAAAAAATAATAATAATATTACATTTTTATTTTATTTTTATATGATTCAATTAATGTTATTGTACAAAGTTTTTCTGACTTGATGTGCATGTGTTTATTTAGATACTAGGCTTATCAGATTGCATTGACAGATTAATAGTTCACCCGCTGATAAATTGGCTGAAGTGGTCAGATAATGTTTCCTTAATGGTTCTGGACATAACGGTACCACCTTTCTCAGACCTGAGGAGAATCTCTTCCTTATGTGTAGGACTGAATATACAATTTCAGAATCTCAGAGTCTAAAACAAATGATTTAATTAACACAGCAGTGATTTATCAAGATTTATAAAACAAACTTTCTGTGAAATATATTCAATGTATACTAGGACGAAAAAGAAACGCCGGGTACATAAAACATGCAACACATGTCCGGCCGTGTTTCGCAAAACAAGAAGGGTCATCGTTAAAAGGGGGTATTTTTTCACATAATCAGCATCGGAAATCGATTGAAACTTCAACAGCTGGTTCCATACAGATGACATTTCATACAAAAATAAATATAATAATCCAATAATACAATTTATCCCTTAAAACAATCATTATAGGTTACCCGGCGTTTCTTTTTCGTCCTAGTATAATATTTTTAGGCCTAGATCAATATACATGTTCTGGAATGTCTGTATTATAAAAACCTGCAATTCCCCACATAAAGGCCATTACATAAAAGTTCAGAGGAATCTATTTCTACGAAACCATAAAAAAAACTTTACATCAGTATTCCAGAAACATCATAAATAAGCATTGTAATGGTAAACCTGCTTGACTGTTAGAATTACTTTAATGTTATTTGATGAACATAACTATTTTATCCCATTCCTAAACCTACCAGCAAGATACAAATATAAACTACAATACTCTCTCTATTTGTCTTCAAGTATCTCCCCCCCCCCAAAAAAAATATAAAGGCCATTATACATCAAGTTCAGAGGAATCTATTATACAGAGTTTAATGATTCTAGACAGAAATATAACAGTTTATGTCAATATAAAGATATAAAAAACTTTTTATAACTTTTTACAAATAGACAGCCAGACTAAGAAAATATCATACCCCAAATAATTGATCTTAGTTGAGTAGGCCAGTAGCATACAAAATGGAAATGTGATTGGCCAAGTACAATACTACATCTAGTAATAAGACATTATAATGTGCTAATTTTACACTTAATATATTTCATTATAGACAAATAAATGTCCAAGAGGAAAGTAAATTGTGGGATGGTCATCGGAGTAAATCATCAATTTTCTTCAGCCTTAATGCAATAACATCACACTATTCAATAACAAGAAGGACTCAGTTCTGAGAGAAATTATCCATTACACCAGAAAGTCTAATATAGTTCTCTCATCAGCTTCGAAGAGTTTCTTCCAAATGATGGCAACATACACAAACCAGTATGGATAAGCTATGTAAATACAATTGATTTCTAAGGTCATCAGTGAGTAAAGTATACTCATATAATGATCTAAGAATCCTTGTGGTGATTTATTAATTCTTGGATATAAGGTCACTCAATCATTTCACTAGAGAGAACACTCTGTCAGATGAAAATTTGTGAACCATGGTAACACATTTCTTGTGAGAACACATGAATTATTCCACAAGAAAACCATGGAGATATTGATAGGATGATTTAATGTAATTATAATATACAATTTCAGAATCTCAGAGTCTAAAACAAATGATTTAATTAACACAACAGTGATTTATCAAGTTTTAATAAAACCAACTTTCTGTGAAATGTAACTTTTAAATGTAAAATTTATAGGCCTAGATCAATATACATGTACTTGAATGTCTGTATTATAAATACCTGCAATTCCCTACATAAAGGCCATTACATATAAGTTCAGAGGAATCTATTTCAACGAAACCATAAAATACTTAAAATCACTATTCCACAAACATAATAAATAAGCATTGTAATGGTAACCTGCTTGACTGTTAGAATTACTTTAATGCCATTTGATGAACATAACTATTTTATCCCATTCCTAAACCTACCAGCAAGATACAAATATGAACTACAATACTCTCTCTCTATTTGAAATATTCCCCATAAAATATAAAGGCCATTATCCATCAAGTTCAGAGGAATCTATTATACAGAGTTTAATGATTCTAGACAGAGATATAACAGTTTATGTCAATATGTAGATCTAAAAACCTTTTTATAACTTTTTACAAGTAGACAGCCAGACTAAGAAAATATCATACCCCCAAATAATTTATCTTAGTAGAGTAGGCCAGTAGCATACAAAATGGAAATATGATTGGCTAAGTGCAATACAGTAAAACTCGGATATAACATACTCGGTTATAACATACACTCGGTTACAACATACCATTTTTTTTCTGGCCCGCTTTTCATGCTTATATATAACATACTTAGTATGCTAAATGGATATAACATACCTCGGTTATAACATACCTTATTTCTATGGCCCAGCGAGTATGTTGTATCCGAGTTTTACTGTGCTACATCTAGTAATAAGACATTACATGTATAATGTGCCAATTTTACACTTACTATATTTCATTATAGACAAATAAATGTCCAAGGGGATAGTAAAATGTGGGAAGGTCATCGGAGTAAATCGTCAATTTTCTTCAGCCTTAATGCAATAACATCACACTATTCAATAACAAAAAGGAACTCAGTTCTGAGAGAAATTATCCATTACACCAGAAAGTCTAATATAGTTCTCTCATCAGCTTCGAAGAGTTTCTTCCAAATGATGGCAACATACACAAACCAGTATGGATAAGCTATGTAAATACAATTGATTTCTAAGGTCATCAGTGAGTGAAGTATACTCATATAATGATCTAAGATTCCTTGAGGTGATTTATTAATTCTTGGATATAAGGTCATTCAATCATTTCACTAGCGAGAACACTTTGTCAGATGAAAATTTGTGAACCATGGTAACTCATTTCTTGTGAGAACACATGAATTATTCCACAAGGAAACCATGGAGATATTGATAGGATGATTTAATGTAATTATAATATACAATTTCAGAATCTCAGAGTCTAAAACAAATGATTTAATTAACACAGCAGTGATTTATCAAGTTTATGTAAAACCAACTTTCTGCGAAATGTAACTTTTAAATGTAACATTTTTAGGCCTAGATCAATATACATGTACTTGAATATCTGTACTATAAATACCTGCAATTCCCTACATAAAGGCCATTACATTAAAGTTCAGAGGAATCTATTTCTACGAAACCATAAAATACTTTACATCACTATTCCACAAGATTAATAAATAAGCATTGTAATGGTAACCCGGCTAACCTGTTTGACTCCTTGGCATAGAATTACTTTAATGTTATTTGATGAACTGTGATAACTATTTTATCCCATTCCTAAACCTACCAGCAAGATACAAATATGAACTACATACTCTCTCTCTATTTGAAATATTCCCCACAAAATATAAAGGCATTTATACATCAAGTTCAGAGGAATCTATTATACAGAGTTTAATGATTCTAGACAGAAATATAACAGTATATGTCAATATGAAGATATAAAAAACTTTTTATAACTTTTTACAAGTAGACAGCCAGACTAAGAAAATATCATACCCCCAAATAATTGATCTTAGTAGAGTAGGCCAGTAGCATACAAAATGAAAATGTGATTGGCCAAGTGCAATACTACATCTAGTAATAAGACATTATAATGTGCTAATTTTACACTTAATATATTTCATTATAGACAAATAAATGTCCAAGAGGATAGTAAAATGTGGGACGGTCATTGGAGTAAATCATCAATTTTCTTCAGCCTTAATGCAATAACATCACACTATTCAATAACAAAAAGGACTCAATTCTGAGAGAAATTATCCATTACACCAGAAATTCTAATACAGTTCTCTCATCAACTTCGAAGAGTTTCTTCCAAATGATGGCAACATACACAAACCAGTACGGATAAGCTATGTAAATACAATTGATTTCTAAGGTCATCAGTAAGTGAAGTATACTCATATAATGATCTAAGATTCCTTGAGGTGATTTATTAATTCTTGGATATAAGGTCATTTAATCATTTCACTAGAGAGAACACTTTGTCAGATGAAAATTTCTGAACCATGGTAACGCATTTCTTGCGAGAACACATGAATTATTCCATAAGATAAACCTTGGAGATATTGATAGGATGATTTTAATCCAATTATATTAAAATATACAATTTCAGAGTCTCAGAGTCTAAAACAAATGATTTAATTAACACAGCAGTGATTTATCAAGTGTTAATAAAACAAACTTTCTGTGAAATGTATCTTTTAAATGTAATATGTTTTGGGGGCCTGGATCAATATACTGGCATGTCTGTAAATATACCTACTTTTTTGTCATTAAAGCTATCAAATCACAAATTTGGTATTTTTTTCTGATTTTTTTAAAAGTACCAGCCAATGTCTATTAATAAATTCTTAAAATTCTAGGTCAAACTGACCTAAAGATCATGGGAAATATAAAAAAATCAAAACCTAACTAAAATCATTAGGTTTTGTTTAAGGTTTTCAGTGACACAGAATTCCTAATTAATATTAACTTTTAGGTAAAATACAGCTGAGTTCAGCTATAAAGACTATCTTGGGTATTGCAAAATCATCTGTTGTTTTTTTAAGTCTGAAATGCTTAATTTTAGCCAAACAATATCCCTATACTAAGACCATAAAAATTGATGGTCCTCATAGTGGAACTTAACTGTATTCTATTTAAATTATTAAAGACATAAACATTTACAATATTTAGTTAATAAGCTCTGAATTTCATAAAAGTCTAAGTCAGTTTCTGATGTATAAAAAAAGTAAAAGCAAGATTTATTAAAACTTAACTTATATCTTATAAAAACTACTATATAAAATCCTTATGGTTCAATATATTGCCATACTTATTGAGTACATAAGTCATGTATAACTGTATACCTTTATATTTCATTGAAAATGCCAGAGTGATACACTGTCCTAATAACTTTTCTTTAGGTAATTTAACATTTCATAACCAGACCAAAGCCTTTGATTTTCATTTAATATACTACAGTTTATAGTAGGGCCCAGAAAATGTATTATATTGAATCTCTCCTATCGTCATCATGTGGTAACAATCTTAAACTCTCTGCTGCTAACATCAGTGAAAACAAAGACAAATTTATCTAGAAATATTTTCTCTCAACAATCAAGGCCAAAACTATCAATAATTTACCTCAATGCCATGTACTAAATAAAGACAAATAATCAAGACTGCTCCAAGACATAACTCATTTTTCATAAAACTAAACCTTCAAGTATGATATGAAAGAAACAAGAAACTAATTTGTAAAGATCTGTAAAGATGCTTGAAAAGATAATATTAAAAGTCAATAAAATGTCATATTACATAAAAAAATCTAGCTTCATCAATCAAATCTCCTTAAGTAAAGACATAAATATAATATTTTATATCAATCTTTTTTTTCCTATCAAAAACACTCAGCTGCCATATATAATCTGCTTACAATCTTCATTCAAGTATTACAGTTACTACATATATCACTGGAATATTTCAATATGTCTAAGGATGGAAGAGGAATTCATAAAATACAGACAGTATGGAATAGGATTAAAAACAACTGACCGTTTGGAAGAGGAATTTTAAAAACAATCAGTTTGGATTTTTTTTATAAAATACTGACAGTATGGAATAGAATTTTATAAAATACTGACAGTATGGAATAGGATTATATTAAAAAAACTGACAGTATAGAATAGGATTATATAAAATACTGACAGTATGGAATAGGATTATATAAAAAACTGACAGTATGTAATAGGATTATATAAAAACTGACAGTATAGAATAGGATTATATAAAATACTGACAGTATGGAATATGTTTTACAAAAAAATGACAGTATAGAATAGGATTATATAAAATACTGACAGTATAGAAGAGGATTTTTAAAAACAATCAGTATAGAAAAGATTTTATAAAATACTGACAGTATAGAATAGGATTATATAAAATACTGACAGTATAGAGAGGATTTTTAAAAACAATCAGTATAGAAAAGATTTTATAAAATACTGACAGTATAGAATAGGATTATATAAAATACTGACAGCATGGAAGAGAATTTTATTAAATACTGACAGTATAGGAGCAGATTTTTTTTTTTTTTTTAATTTGGTTTAACACTGTGTCAACACAATTTAGGTCATTTTTCGGCGTCCAGCACACCTAACATAGCTTGCCTGGACCCTTGTCTATAACCAATACTCACCGACCCTTCCACAAGGCCGGAAACTTCTCCATATATTTTATTAATGGAGGAAAATTGACATTATTATCAATTTTTTTATGGAAAGGTATAACCTCCCTGAGAGGGATTTGAACCCATACCCACTTCGGGACACGAGATTCCAAACCCGGCGCGCTACTTACTGCGCCACTAACCTGGGTTTAGCAGATTTTTATAAAACAATCAGTATAATGGAAGAGGATTTTATTAAAAACTGACAGTATGGAAGAGGAATTTATTTAATACTGACAGTATGGAAGAGGATTTCACAGGACAGGAAGTTTAAGAAATGACTAACAGTATGGTTTTTATGAGGCCATCAGTAAAGTATTTTAAGAGCATTCTTTATGGATGAGAGGTTTACTACACCTGAAGGTTTTGCAAGAGACTGGCAGTATGGCATAGGTTTTTTAAGACAACCAGTGCAACAAATGATTTGTCGAGGAAATCAGCACAGAATTTTTTTAAATATATTCAGTATGGTAATGGACTTAACAAGACCTTGACAGTGTATCAATAGATTTTAAAGTTAATTAGAAGGGTAATGGATATTTTTAAGACAATGGTAGAGCTTTTCAATTACAAGAAAATGAAAGTAATAGGAGAGAAAATGATCTGATCATAAATGATCACTGTGTAGGATTTGTAAAAAGTTTACAACAGGATTTATTCATAGAATACTGCAACAACCTTACTGACTGAAATATGATCATCCTGGGACACAGTGTCATTGACAGAATCAGACAGTTTGTATTAAACATGAAAAAAAGACAAGAACAATAATGAAAGACTTGGTATGAAAACTTCTGTTGAATGATAGAATACTGACATATTAATGTTTAACAATTTTGACACTATAGCAGATCAATGTCAACATGAACAAGTCTAGTTTCATTTAATCAATACTGACATTAAGACACATTTGATATTTGATCAGTCCTGGTGCAGTCATGACAAATGGAAATCATTTAATATCTTAAGATATGCATTTATTATTAAATCCAATGAAAAGCCACTCTACCATACGGATGTAGATTTATTATCATACAGCGCTATCCATAATTACCTTTACCGTTTTGAAAATGAGTGATTTTTCTTGATATTTTACCAATTCTTGAGAAACTAAAAACACATCTTTAGATACAATTGTACATGAATGGCGACAATTGCAAGTTTCAATTCTTTTCAAATTTTACAATCTTTTATAACTATCCTTAAATGTTTAATTGCACCAGAAATAACATTTGATTTTTTTCAAGTGTAAAGGTAATTTTTGAATGGCACAGTAGTTAACTTCAAGGAAACTCAATTACTAATACCAGGACCACCAGGCAACTACCAAATGTGCATAAAAAAGTCAATGACTTCAATAAGTCAATAATCTAAAACAATAGAGTTACGTTTTATGACAGCTCAGTAACATAAAACAAAAACAAAAAACAACACTAATTTGAACAGTAATATCATCATACAAGTTTTAATTAATTTCTTCGCCTACAGCAATATTTATAACTAACCACACATCAATATCGTAAGATACAATGTAATGTATAGGTCGAGAAATAATGAAATGCACATATGAAGAAATAATTTACAATAAAAGTTGAATGTCAAAGGGGTCTGTATCAATGTTTAAAATGATGAACATGCATCACCTTCTTCTAGGTGACACCAATTGAGTGGGCATGTGCATTGTCTAAAGTACATAAATATGCATGCTCTAGTATAACACTTGCTGTGAAATTATTAGAAGGAGTCTAAAAATATTCAACATGCTGTAGAGTGGGTCACAATGTCTCAAGATTTAAATTTTCACTATATTTGCAAGCTACAATTGGTTATTTGAAGAAGTATATTTGCTTATTTTGAAGAAGCATATTTTGTTTTTCTAAAGAAATAAATTTGGTTATTTCAAGAAGTACACTTGGTTATTTTGAAAACGTGTGTTTGGTTATTTTTGGGGGTTCTATATGACCTGTGAACAATCACTGCTTGCCATCAAGACCACTATTCTGTTTTCCACCTGAGTGGTTGTTGTAGACAGGTTTTACTGTATAAGAAAATTAAGTACCAAATACCATCAGACATGATAATGTGATGTACAAGTGTTTTTGACACAATACAAGATAATGTCTCTGACAACTAGACAATACTCACTGGTGGCCTCAAGCAAACATCACAACTAATATACATAAAACACATTGAGAATTACTTTTTTATTCATTCTAGACTAACAGGTAAATTAATCTTTATTTAGCTACCTTTCCACTGTAGCTCTGTTACTAAAATTACTCAATTTCATTTGGTTAAATTAATTACAAAAGAGTTTGCCTTGACTTTAGGAATGTACTTTAAATTGCTTAGTCTACAGGTATGTTTTAGTATTTCTTAAGGTCTGGTTCAGGTTTTATGGTGCTTGAATACACTGTCAACTGACAATATGTTTGTATAGTTACATTCAGATGAGGCAGTAGTCATACTCTAAGAGTTCTGGACCTAAGCTTTTAACCAGTACTAAGCACAAAGTACATTGCCAGTGACTGTCAATAGCTCCAGTGGTGGGATGAGAATTTAGAGGTCTTTGGTTTGAACCCCACTAGGGGCACTACTTATTTCACTGAAGGAAGAATTTACCAACAGATTTTTCACTCCTCACAGATGTAAATAGTTACTATGAGGGATCATCTGCCTGAAGAAGATTTCATTGTTATCAGGGGTTATCATACAAAATTGTGAAATCAGGGGTTATGATACAAAATTGTGAAGTCGACTGAGTATATGATAGCAGGCTTTAAACACACTTCAACTTTAACATGACAACAGCGCCATATAAGATACAGTCATATGTAAGACAAAGTATTTCCTTAAATCCTCAAAGGTATGCAGGTCCAGCCAGCTTAAATGTCCACTCAATTTTCACCAAAACAGATATGACCTTCATCTTTTTCTATGAAAAAAGATGGCCAGGAAACAAACACAAAGCAGCTGGCAGTAATTATTTTTATAACCAAGAAAAGTTAATAAACTGAGAAAAAATGTTACAATCCATTAACTCACACAAGACATACAATGTAAGTAACATGAATGACTTCATTGATTACAATAAACTACTAAATGAAGTAATGCTAGGCTAACTTATTATTTACTAATATAATCCAATCATCAGCTATTTTACAAGAGATATTACTTTTACAATCTTTTATTGACTTTTTCCTCTTGATAATTGAGCGTAATAACTAACCACACATTTCCTTGATATTGTGACAATGTTTATCAGCATGAGAAATGGAAACAGAAACTTTTCCTAAAGGACACAAAGCGAGAATAATTTACTAAGAATAGTCATGCTTTGATCATGGTCTACCATGGTCAAACATGATTCAAGGTTTACCTTTCATAGGGGCTTCATGGCATTATTTACAAATTAATACTCAGAGACATGGAGTTTTGAACTTACTATCGTAACTATATTCAATTTTGGGATGTCAGGGATTTTCTGTAATCAGGGTTTTCCCCACTCACTGTACTTTCAAAATGTAGTAAAACCCCTCTAAACTGGACTTGCTGAATTAATTCTAGATTAGAGGGGTTCAACTTCAGACTCTTGAATACTACAACGGATCCACAGAAAATGTCTTGTAATGGAATTCCATGATTTATGATTTACAGTTTTAAATTGCTATCACTTCAGTTTTTCCAATAAATGGTTCATCGCATTCTGTCAATGTTCGTGAAAAATGATTCCAACTCACATGCTTTTTTATGAAGTTTTCTGTACTTTAAATCAATAACCTGACGTTTAATAAACTAATCCTTACTATTTTTTCCTAGCTCATTGATGCGTCCAGTATGTTTTAATCATTATAATGAAAAGTTTTTAAGAAAACTCTTTTATCAGGTAATCTATCCATAAAAATAACATGAATTGTTCAATGCCTAATATAAATTCAATGTCTAAATGCTTGAGGAGAAATTGGAATAAATTAATTACTGGTAACTCATCAAACATGACTTATTATATGATTAAAACCCAATCTCAAATCCAATCTCAGTACTGGCATACTTTATAGTATAATGAAAAGCATCATAGTAACGGACATGTTCAGCTGACCTTTGATAATGGTTATGAAGCCACTCTCAACAAATAGCCTGATCACAGCTTATCAATAACAAACTCCTATAAAATAGCTACGAAATCCCGATCTAAATACAGAAATTCCAAATTTCTAATGCTATAAATAGTGTTTCATCTAGATAAAAGCTATGCATTGATTGGTCGACTCAAAGGTCATCTGAACATGACCCTAGTGAGATGTTGATAGATCCTTTGACAGTGGTCTATAGAATATCTGTTTACAAAGATTGATCCTATCAGATACAGTGATCAACCAAAGTGGTAGAAAATTTTGAAGAAGATATAAAATCAACAATGAGAATACTTAGGTCAGTAATAGACAACAATAATATATCCCATATTACGTAACCTCTAGGATAAATGTATGTTGTCAAATACAAACACCAGTCTGTTTGATTGTGTAGACTGTGTTAACAATGAACAATCCTGGTATAATTGCTGTAGATAGGATAGCTGAAATAAATTGTCCAACTTTTGAACTAAACAGACTGGAGGGAGCCTAGGTTGAGGACAGACAGGAATTATTGCTACATTACCAAAAGATTTGGAACAATTTAAATCATATATAAATGTCATAGCTGTCAAGAGCATGATGGCTGCAGGTGTTTGATTATGAAAGCAGCAACACTTCCTAATAGGTCCAGGGCATGCCGTGGCCTGGGATTCAGGGGAGCAGATGCCCCCCGCATCTTCTGAATTACAGCTATTTGAGACCCCTTATCTTCCCAAACATTTCTATCAATGGTTATCAGTGCAAGTACTCTCTAAAATGAGAATTCAGAGGCTTGTTTATGTTGCAGAATTTGAAATAATATCATTTTATGCAATGCAGAAGGGCTAAATCTATCTACCATTAAAAAAACATTTAGAAATTGCTTTTTTTAGAAGAACAAATTTTAAAAATGCATGTGCAGATACAGACATGTAAGAGTGTGAGCTTGATTCAAAGCTCAAATATATGTGACACCCCCATGCATGTGACCTGATATGTATAAATGGTTCTTATTAGACAGTAAATCATGAAGTAATAGTAGGTCAACACGAGACAGACTATGACAACAGACTGTCTGCTTGCCTGAATGATAACTTGCAAGTCAAAATGTTAATATCAAACATTGTGAAGGTGTAATTACATCAAATTCATGTCACAGCAAAACAAATAATGTTTCAGCTGTTAGGATACAACCTCAGAGAAATCACAAACACTGCTCTAGAATTATTTGATTTTTTTCAAATCAGAGAGAGTATGTTATCATTCAGGGTTAGGACAAAGTTTTTTTTTTAATTTTGATTCATTTGCAATATGTTGGAATATAAAAAAGGTTTATTAGGCACTGGGTCCAACATTACAGTGAAGTTTGTTGGACCTTCGTAAATTTGACATCTTTGGCATAGGCTGACAAAACACCCACCAACAAGATGAACAACAATCTAATAACCAGCTGTTAATAAAGTGAAAATAGACAAAAATGTATCCAAAAATCTTACATAAAATGACAAAATAATAACATGACTACCATCCATCCACACATGGAGAAAAGTACAGACTCTTGACTTGTATTATTGGATGGAGTAAACTGAACATTTATATTATACAAATAATGCCTATTTCATTGATTGAACAGATAAAATATCTCTTATAGTAATACATAGCTGTGCTCCAACACTACATCACATTATCAATCATGGTGTTTAATATCTAAATTCTCCTTAACCAGTACCAATGTGATAATATAACCCGATCTATGATTCTCCCTTATTTTACATCTAACAAGCTTATAGTTTAGGTCACATTCAGCTGGCCTTTGCTATCATGACAGTTTTAGATTTTTCACACCAACTTGTTCAGGGTCAAGTTAAACCTGACATTTACTTGCCCCCAGTACCTTTCGGTTGCCCCTACATTTATTATATAATATTATATTTTTGCCATTTTTTTACTGAATTTACATTGCATTAACTAAAATATTTAATTTCCCTTTTTATAGGAACCAGCTTATTTTTGCATTACAATACTTTAACTTTGAAAAATTAAGAAAAATAAATATATTGCAGTCAGTCAGAGATCAACCTACAAAACTCTCAAATAATGACTTTATAAAAAATTGTGTTTTAGTCTCGAAATGCTGATATGGCTGTCGAATCAGCTACTATTGTAACAAACTTGCTCTGTTGATTTTCAACTTGGCAGGGCAAGTTAGCAAGTGCTTATTTCTAACACTGCCATGATATTGATGAGGCTACTTGCAACAAATTGTCCAATCAGAGCTCGTAATAACACTGTCAAAACAGTTGTCAAAACCTAATGTTAAAATACAAGTTTCTGGTTACGAAATTCCTACGAAATGCTATTGATAGATAAAAGCTATTCATGAAATGGTGGACACAAAGCTCATCTGAACAAGACCCTCTGAGTGATGTCAGGTCCTATGACAGCGTCTTAACATATCTGTTCTGACCATACAGTCTTCAAACCAAATAACAAGATAGTTACACAAAATTCTTTGCCCTGATGCAGTCCTCAAACTGAATAAAAAAATAGTTGCATCAAAATCATTGACCATGTAGCTAAAACAATCACGAATGTGAGCTGAGCTCAATTATTTAATTAAATACAAGACAAAAAATTCTTCCTCATGTAATCACTCAATGGAGATTATAACCAGCAGAATGCACTCGTATCATTCATTTAATCATTGACAATATGCAGGACTCTTCATTGAATTCTAGAAGGAGACAAATGAGGTTCTTGTCTGATAAATTGTCTATCTAATTCAATTTCATCCAATTTGGATGATCAAATAAATAGAAAATTGTTATCATATGACAAGATAGCCAAACACTCACAAGGTTTATGTTGGTTAGAGAAGAAATCGGAGACATAGTATCCCTGGTAAAACAACACTGGTGATAGGGAATACAAACATTGGTAAGGACAATATAAATGCAATTATTGTTGCTACTATGGATTTTGATCAGGTTTTTATTTTAACATTTTTCTACATGGATTGCGTAAGCAATTCAGGTCTTATTAAGCGACATATTTTGAAACGCATCACAAAATGTTGGGGACCTAGACATTTGCGCAGTCAGATTCAGTACAACGGCATGTAGTTAGATTAACCCAACGCGTGAATAAAAATTCCCCTTTTAAACAATATAATAACAGTATCAAGCAGTGTTATTGTCAACACACATTACATGAAAATATGATAAATAATTTCGTTTTAATTTTTTGTATCTAAGAGGTCAGTTGACTTTATCACTGCCTATGGAAAGGTTAACAACACAAAACTAAGAGCTCAAAAAAGTTATTTTTATATTAGTGAAGAACTATGCAGTAGTTTTGCTTCAAGGCAGTATGACCAAGATTGCAGTCTCCAAGTGTCAGTGTGTTCCCAATGTATTCAGATAGCAAAAGCAATATACCAGCTGGCGCTTAAATGTAACAAACTGTTGCATTGAAAATCACAATATAGAGCTGGGTTAGCAAATTGGGTTGGCAAACCCTTTCTTAACTAGATCCTGATATTGAGCCACAAATGAGCTTGTCTTAAGTGGCTATAATTATATTGAATAGGTTTTCACTAAAAATATCTTTACCTTTAGATATAATGTACATGTACTTAGTAATAATGTTGTGTTCTCAGTAAATCAAATTTAACTTCATGACACGACTAGAGAAATATGGAGAAGCATATTCAAAATTGATTAACAATAATTGTTATAACTTGTATCACAATAAATCATGAATAAATTTGTATAAGCATGAAAAGGAAAATCTGAAAATTTATTGATTCGGAACAAATTTCTCAAACCTACAGGATTCACTGCTGTATTCAAACTGACCTTCCATAATCAGGAGCAAATCTTGAATTTTCATCAAGGAGGAAGGAAGGGATTCATCCAAATATTCATTTCTGTAGCAAGATAGAACTTTACAATTCTAGGAGAGCTAGACTCTCTGAAACTCCACTTCCTTTACTTCTGGATAGACCATTGTTAAATTGTAAATTTCCAATGTATTTCAGAACATAGAATGGAATGTCACATTAACTATGACTTCAATTATCAATCAAGTCAAGTCAAAGATTTTATTGTTATCATGAACAATCAGGTAGTTATAATAGCCGGTAAATCAGAATAATTCTCCTAACAAAAATGTGACCAATTAGTGAGATATGATAATACTTGAAGCATAAAAGACACTCTCTTAGAACTTAATGATTATTGATGGTTTAAGACTAATGTTACAGCACTATAAATACTGAATGGCAAGTAACCAGTCTACAGTTCATTAAATAAGTCATGCATGTTCTTGTACTTCTTTATACTTTCCTTTGTGTTTTGCTATATTTCAAGACAGTGAGTTCCACTACAAAACCACTTTGGTTATTGCAATATCATACAATTTTAATGATTTTAAGTCCCAAAAGCTTCATTTGAGAAGAAGAATGTCCCTATATTAAGACTATTCTACTATTAAGATCATCAATGCTGATTGCCCTGGTACTTAAATAGCCGATCATTAATATACTTATCTATTTATTTTTGGTGTCAGGTCAACTTTTAAGATTGTTTGAACAATTTTCTTTAATAGTAGCTGCTCACCATTTCACAAGGAGAGAGCAACATAATTGTCACATTTATCATGAAATAGAATGACCTCCCACCCCACATACAGGATACGAACAGATAGTCAGATTTTAAATTCAGTATCCCTAACCCCTTTTTAACTTCTGAGGCTTTATATGTTCCCTTTTTTACGTAACCAGTCCCTACAACATGGATAAAATGATATAGTTCCATAGAAAGTGATGCCTACTGTGATGTGATGAAACCAAACTACTGACTACACTGTGCAAACACAGCAGCTTCAGTCATTGCCTTCCCCCACAAGCCAAAAGCCCAGGACATGTGAAAATTGATTTGGGCTGGTGAAAATTACTTTTTTTATCTAGTCTGGCTAGTTGATAGTTTTGTCCTATAATTTCTGACAGAAAAAATAAGGCTAGAGCTCAAGAAAACTTAAAGCAATGACTGTGGCTACTGTAAATGACTGACTACAATTGGGCAAACGACAATGGTCTAAATCTTGGTAAAAAATATTTAACCATCAATGGCGCATACATTAACCCTACTAATTTAAATACTTGATTATCAACTGTGAGTACAGAAGTACAGTAGTGAGTATTTAAATTGGCAAGATTAATGTATGCGCCATATATAATTTATCAATATAGTCTAGTGTAATTCAACTAGCTCTGATTAACAGTTTATTTGGGGTGATTTTTTTATTCCAAAAAGGAAAGTATAGTTGATTTGTGCATGTCTATATATAGTATCGCTAATAAAGTCATTCACTATGGCAAGAATCAATAAAAGCACAAAAAACAAGAATGAAAACAAAAAACTTGTATATACAATGAACTCTCAGAGGACGTCAGGTACACATACATAGTGACTGTATATAAAAAAGTCAATAAGTCTGTTATACAATTATCAGGCTTACATTGAAACAGACCTTCTAATATACTGAGTTTGTTTTTCAGGTCATGCCTGTGTTTACAATGAGTCTGTTCAAATGATCTTGTCATTCAGTAATTTAGACTTGTATATATATTGATTTAAAGAATCAATTCCACTAATAATAACCCGCATGTTTTAGATTCAATAGATCAATTCCAATTAATAGCCCTGCCCCCCTATTGTAGATATAATTTAACAACCTCCATGTGTCAATATAATACGGCAATGTCATACGAATATTTGAAGTCCAAGAACTACAGAAAGACAACTGAACTTTCAAAGCTGTACTGGTTACAACTTACAAGTTTACTGATAGGTAAAATAATTTTAGTGCTTAACATCCCCTTTTTGACATTTTTTCAGTGTAATGGAGCAGTGAGTTTAACCTTCATAATGTCCCCTAAATCTCTAGTCCTTAGTGTTTCGCCAGAACAGAGAAGTGACTAAAAACTTGATAATGCAGTATGCAGGATGAAGAATGACCAAGGGAAATATTTCATGACCATAATCATTAAATATTTGTAAGTCCTGCCTAAAAATCAAAACTAACACCCTCTAGATTCACAGTAAAAAGGGTCATCAATGCTTACATGGTGAAGATAAGCCAGCACATCAAGCAAAAGTCACTAAATAGCCGTCATCTAGCTATAACAACCATAACTCATTGAATTTATCAACAAATAAATTCATGAGAGAAAGCGTTCCTAAAATTCCAGAATTATGATATCAGCATCTTTTACAAAGGAAGAAAACTCTATACATATCAACTCTCCAAAATCCAGAACTTTAGGACAAGACAAGTTCTGAAATCTTTCATCCATTTAAGCTCCTAACAATGGTGTAACAAAATTCCAGCAAAACAGCCTGAAATTATACAACAAGTAACCCAGAACAACACACAATAATTCACAATAAACTTATCTATGGGAATTATATGCAAAAAATAACCAAGTGCTAATGAATTGAAAATCACTCACAAGAAAACAGGTCAAAGTTTCCATCAATCCAGCAAAAAACAAACTAGAGCTATGAGAAACAAAAAAAACTCTAAGTAAGAGAAGACAAGCTTTCAATCAATTCATACATGCTAAGTTTTCATCAATGCCAGACTGATATTAACTCACTAGTGCATGAGATTAAACAGTTCCCAGGTCAATATATTTTAATTCAATCAGTCTAGCATTAAAGTGGTTCAATCTAAGCAGATATACATCAGTGAGAAGCCTATATAAAAGGATTTTTTGTTGTTGTTGGGTTTAATGTTGTTGCAACACATTGTATAGGTCATATAACGGCAGTTATATATAAGGAACATACTGCAACTATCCACAATGATTGTTAGGAGCCAAGCAGTTACTTAGCCTAGTTGTTAGACAATAACATTATATAGGACAACAAAAACAAGCAATTCATATCAGACTTGAACTTTGTTGGCTAGATTTATTTACAGTCTCTCAGATTTTATTTAAAGGATAGAGTATTGTAGACACTGCAAAACATTTTCCCAGCACTAGCCCTAAATAATAGTTATATACATGTAGTAAATGGCAGAATTATCAACTAGCCAACTATATAAGTAATTTTCAACAAGCCAAAATCAATTCTCACTAGACCAAGCTTCAGACTAGCTGGTTAAGATGACGCCTGAAGTTCCATCTCAAACATGATAGCACAAGTGGACTAATGAGTGCTTCAAGACATTTAAAGCCAGCAAATTAGTGTAGTATTCATTTATGCCTACAGCAAGAGCAGGGCCGGCGAAATCTTAAAATTGATTACTTGTCCGTTATTACCAACTGGTAAAGTTACTTGTCCTTATGAATATTATAGAATAAAATTATTGAAAAATCCACTTGTCCGTACTTGCCTTAGGACAACACAGACAATACGGATGTTTAATTTCGTCGCCCCTGTAGAGGTTAGGTAAAAAGATCAAGTTTATGTATGAACCACCCCATAAAAAACAACCAATATTATTGACTTTATCACAGAAAAATATGGAACAAAACTTTAAAAGGTAAGTACATTGAACAATGAGTCAACTTCAGTGATAAATGCTTAGATTAAATATGTACAAAAACTTCAATCAAAGTATTAAATTATAAATGAGTTCAGCTATATAAATGATGATATATAAAACCATGTTCAATAATGTGTAACGAAAGTTATATCAAAGGTCCACGTCACAGTATGTAGTAAAAATTGATGAAAACCACAACTTTTAAATGTCTGAGGTAAAATAGTTGTCTGAGGTAAAATAGTTGAAATTACTCTAGGAAAGTTAATATACAGTTAACTATTACATGGTGATTAAAAGACCAAAGAAGAGAAAAGTCAGGAAAAATCCTAGAATTCAAAGAAATATATTGAATGAAATAATCAAATTATCGTTCTAATAAATAGCTGAAGACAGATTGCAATATATGATAAACTTCTCTTTACCCACCAGTCATGGGTTAATATTACTAGGTAAATTGCCTGTTAAGGGTATGGGCTGTTGTCTGACCAGTTATTTTAATGGGGAAACACATGGAATATCATATGTAGTGTAAAGTGACAATTGTTGACAAGTGGCTTAAACTAGAGATCGCAAGTTGAATATTCTGATCAATTCAGCTCACTTTCTATACTAAGCATAAGCATTTAATTGATATAAACTTCAGTATGTAACATTTTTTTCAGAATGTTTTATTCTATGTTCCAATATTAAACAGAATGCTACATAACTGATAAAAAAATAACATGTTAACTTTATTGTCACAAAACATAGTTTATTAAAATCTTGAAAAGATCATAGTAAATACATTTTTTTTGTTCTTGTTTTGATGTATTCATGTACTTGTAACATTATTCAATATTTTTTGCCTTGTACAGGTATATGCATATGAGTTTTATCTTTACAATAAAATAAAAGATAAATTTACGCCGTGTTTGCTACTAGTGCATACATTTGTTGTCTAGTTCAATTTCAACTATCTTAAGTATTTTGGTTAATTTTCAACAAAAAAAACTTCAGAATTAATACAGAAAATTCATACATACCGCAGGTTTAGTGAAAAACAGTCATAACTTAATATGAGAAAAAAGTGAGTTATGACTGTTTTGGGCTAAAACCGCGATATGTAATGTTTCATTATACAGATGATTGGGTATGGCATATATTTTGCCTCTATAAGAGTAACATACATTTTATTTCTAATAATTATGTTTAAGTAAGGCATTCTCTTATAAATGCATGTTTATTCATATGCAAGCAATTTATTTGTTCTACAAGTCAGATGTATATCATAACTATTTATATTAAATGTTTATCTATGCACTATGCTATTTTTCCATCAGTATTTCAATGTTGAGTGCCTTTGTAGATCCCACACTTGCAATATTTACTAACTATGGCATAAAAAGAACAAATGTTTAAGAATTGCTACTTAATAAGTTAATTAACATAAAAACAATTTAAAAACAAATACAATTATCAAGTCAATAAAAGCAGGAACAACAGCCTCTTAAGGGCTAAATGGTTTGGGAGAAACAATATTCTAGGCAAGCAGAATTAGATATTTTAATATTCAAAAGTACAAAAAACTGCAGCAATGTTATTTAAATATTTTAATCAGAATCAAGGGGAGACAACTAAAGATTGTAGATACATTGTATATGTAGGTAACTATAAATGTGGATATATTATGTGGACTGCAGTCAACCATAAGATGTATTAATGCAATTAACAAGTCTAAACAAAAGTCCACTTAATTAATTAAAATAGACCTGATTCATGTACTAATTAATCAAGCTAGTCTGAAGTATAAACAAAAGCATAATGGCCATAATCTACTCATCGGCTTAATCTACCATTGCACAAAGCTAGTGACTTGTGAAAATTGATAAGTGCCAGGGAAAATAACTTATTTAATGTAGATTGTAGTAGGGCTTGTTAATAATTTTACCCTTTAATATTGTTCAAATTGATTCAACTGTCAGTGGTGCATACATTAATCCCCCCCCCTTCCGATGCCATACATAAACATTGCTACTTTTATTATGGATTGAGAGCTCATACATGTAAGTACTATAATTAGTATGTAAATCACTGAGGTAAATATATGCATCACTGGCTGTTGAATAAAGTTCAGTTATGCATGATACAAAAAATTGGGCTAGTGATGGAGAAAATTTAAGTTCATGACAAATGATCTATAGTAAAACTAATAAGTCAAGCAAATGGCTTCTCATTTCTAAAGAATTGATGATATTTCAATGGCACCAGTTTAAACTAATAGAGATACTATAAGAGTTAATTCTATAGAGATACTAAGGAGATAACAGAGATACATGATTTTAAAGAGTCAACATGCACAAGCATGGAATCATTGCCACACCCACTTTCTCTGTATGAACTAATTAGCATTGTACTGACGTGTCAACATAAATAAAAATCTACGCAATTTCTAGTAAAGAAATAAGAACATTTAGAACAAAGTATCAGTTCTCCAATAAACTCCACTAGGAATTCAAGATCAATATTGTGTATTGATTTGACAGGTAAATGTATCAACAGTGAAATAAAATATGAAATTCCTTTTAAAATACTAGAGAGCTGAACCGGCCATGGGGTCCAGTGTTGTTTAAAAGGCAAATTAAACACTCACCAAGTGAAGAACCGTGTTGACAACATCTTTTGATGCAACTTGGTTCACCTTGATTAAACCAATTAAGAGGCCGAATTTCAATTCGGCGTTCCCCTCCGATTTTAGAATTTCTTCCACGGTTTTCACGTCTGACTCGCCTCCGCCAGCTTCCTCAGACATTTCCAGGAATGTGCCAGCAAGGTTTATATCCAAATAAATGACAGACAATGCTGTCAACCACTATAACTTCAATAAATATGGAATTTGTGACAAAATTCACTGTGTATCGGCTTCCAGCCAATACTACTTCCGGGTGATACGGGGTGAATGTTTATACGACTAAAATAAAGAATATTACTTTGCAAAATTATTTAACATAATAATTCCGTTATTTTATCGATAGTATTAGTTATTGCTGACAATAATAATGATTTTTATAATAAAATGTATTTTTTTGGTATTGCAGCCACAAGTTCAGTAAAAATCATCAAGGACTGTTTACTGAATTGCCTCCCTTGTCATTGAAAATACACACTGTACATAACGTAGCTATAGATCCGCATTTGTACATGTATAAGTAAGAGGATCAATGAATGAATTGTGAATATTTAAAACAAGTGTCATAAAGTCTGTGGTTATTAGTACCAGCAGAAATGTTAATCATAAAAGTGATTAATAATCAGTTACCGGGATTTTATATCACTCATTTTAACTATAAGTACCAACGTTTCCAATCTGATTAAAACCCGATCTACAATTTTACCGCTCGCATACTCGCTAATGTCGACCAATCAATGCGTAGCTTTCATCTAGACGAAAACACTATTAATCACATTTTGATTTCGTAATTTCTTTTTTTAGACCAAGTTTTGCTTGCTAATTTAACCGCGGTAATATTCACAGGCTGCGATTGGGCGGCTCATTTCAAATTTCGTGACGTAGACGATGTAAACAAGTTACGTATCATAACAATTTCGTCATGAATATTATGATGAGAAAAGGTCACCTGAACGTGACCTTCGTTTGGAAAAGGCCAGATCTACATTAGCGAGTATGCGAGCGGTAAAATTGTAGATCGGGTTTTAATCAGATTGCGCATTGATTGGTCGACACAAAGTTCATCTCGACGTGACCTCAAAGGGAAAAAGTACAGATCCAGTACGACCGTGGTCTACTGGATATGTGTTTACGCAGATTGCAACGTTTCAATTGTCTTTTTTCCGGAAAAGGGGAAAACATTACACCATTGAGACAAGTTCATAAATGATGTGCTTAATTTGGTGTAAAAACACGAAAATGTTAAATAAATGCTGAGCGCATTTTAGTGTGTTGTATATTCAAATTACTAGTCCATACTGGTGACCCGTGACAGAAAGTGTCATTTCATACATGAGCTAGCTTGCACGAACACTAGTTAAAAAATGAAATATGATACAGGCATCCAAAGAAATTCTAAATTTGATGATAATAAATGGTTCTACACTGAAAATATTGAAATACCACATGTTACAAAGTTCATCCAACTAATTGAAAACTTCAAAATAACTGAACTGCTGAAAGACATTTAAAAACTATACCTGCAGCAATTTGTGTACAGCTCAAAAACAGCTACAAACTTTTCTAACTGGGTAATTCAGTGACATCCTTATGAAGATAAACTAAAGAGAACTGAATTTGCTTACAAAACTAATTTAGTGCGTGAACACCTGTTCAGACACCTGGACAGCAGTCAAAGACGTCGACTTACTGCCTCATTCATCACCATGTTTAGCATCTTAAGAGTAATTGGAAGACTATATTTGACTTCTTGGAAAATGTGAAGCTGCTAAAATTCTTAGAAGGGTTGCCATTGGTGCAAAATTACATGATACACTTAAAAATTTAAAACAACGTATGGTACTAACTGTAGTAACGAAACAATAAAAATATTATATGCATGTGGACAGACAAATAAGGACCTTCATTAAGTTATTGAGCTAAAGTAGATGAAATATTTGCACACGATGTAGACCAAGGTGCCATGAAGGAAAGTTACGGTGGTAAGATGGAAACTACATGTATATCTGACAATGGTCTAAAACCAACCTTTAAAGCCCTTTGTCAATATCTTTACAAATGCAGGATACTACTTTGATTACAATCGCTTTAAGTTGAATGTAGAAAAATTAAAATTTAAATGGCTGAAAATCAAACTTCTAAAGATTATACATATAGTCAAATCACTTGTTATATTTGTATTGAGCAGGGTAATATAGCTCGTAACTGCCCAAAAACATCTGTTATATGGTCAACTGAAGGCACAAGTTAATGTGACCCTAGTCTTGTAGGGCAATCAAATAAATTTCTTGTCTATATAAATAATATTTAAGCTGATGCACCTATTGATTTCGGTAGTTGAGTAAATACAATGTCTCAATAATTTATAACAAACATTTTACAGATATAGAAATGTTTCCTGTTCATAATTTTCTTAATATTGAATGTGATGTCGGAATTTCTTTACCATAAGCTACATTTAATGTGATTTTTCTTAAGTTGGCATAGGTGATGTTAAACTACATGATTTATTTTGATAGTTCCGGATACAAATTACAATCGAAATTTCAAATCTAAATTGGAACAAATAATTCAACAGTTTTAATAGAATGATAGACTATATGCAAGCTAAGTTGTTAAACAATAAGCAATCATGATGAAGACTTAGTGTCGTGTGAAGAAAAAAAAATGAATCGAAGACAATTCATGTGAATGCTTTTGAGTCAAACGAAAGGACGTTTCAATTTTTAACTGATGCTGATTCTGATGATGAAATTAATGAATACTCTCTCAGTTACACAATTGTTAGATAAACTGCCCAGTTCTATTCATATTTTATAATTAATGACCTTGTTGTTGTGACCTATCAAGACAAATAGTATCCTGGTGTAGATAATTATGTTGTCATGCAAATAAATGACACGTTTGAATGCCCCAATAGGAAAGCCTTCAGTAAATTAGTCTTGAGTTCCTAATAACTGATGAGAGACGTTCTATCGTTATAAACCACTGTACGCGTCTGAATTAAACACAGATTAACATTTTCTTATACTTTAATACACTTGTATTGTCAAATATGTTTTTGTTTCTTAACATGGCATTTCTGTTCTTAGTCTGGTTGTTTTAAAATTGAGAAAATTCAAGAGAGAGCACTCGGATTTGTATATAAAGATTATATCAGCTCAAGAAGATCTTTTATCAAAAGCTAAAATACCTTCATTGTATGTTATTAGACAAAGAACCACGACAGTAAAAAAAATTAAAATTCAATTCTATATTAATGACCTCCTCCTTTAAAAGATCTTATTGTTAGATAAAATACAAAATATTACTCCAGGTTTTCCAATATAATACAGATTCCAAGTGTCAGGACATATCGTAGGGCCTACATAATGGCATTAAAAGATCGTTCAGATATGCAGCTCCTGTCGTATGGAACTCTCTGTCAGAAAATCTAAGAAAAATAACATATTTTAACCAGTCTAAAATTCAAGTTTTCTTTAGAGATGGACAAAATTGTAAATTTTCAGCTTGTGGTTTTAATTATTTTTTTCTGACAGAGATGTCCATTATATGGATATGATAAATTCTTAGATTTAAAACGTCTTAAATTGTAACTTCTGTACTTTAAGTTTGTAGTTGCTATAGTTAAAGTTATGTTTAATTTTTATGGCATGCAGCTTGGCTTTGCTTGTTTAAATTTATTTATAAACTGTATTTTTTAACTTTATGTGCTCCCTTAATAGTTATAACTGATATAATTATCTGACTTATGTTCGTATCTGTGTACTTCTTTTTATGTTGCAGTGCTTTGTATATGTTTTTATGCTTGTAGATTGTATAACAGTAAATATTCTATCTATAATTATGTTCTGTCAAATTTACGAAATGTCTTTCATTGTAAAATGTTATATAAATGTATTGTTTTGTTATGTTAAATGTTAGTTTGCATGTAAAGTCAGTTCAAAAGCCCAGCAAGAGTTTTGTTGGTTGTTTATGGTATACTTGCCGGCTCATAATAAAGAAATATCATATCTTATTTTACTTTCTTAAACCTTTATCATTTATTCCCCCAAGTATCACCAAGTAACCTATGTTAAAGAGTTCGATACGTGTCTATGATCATTCACTATCTGATAATCTTTATATTTCTATTTCTTCTTTAAATCTACAGCACTGTACCCAAAACGTTTCTTGATCTTATTGTTAATGTACTCAAAAGTTCGCAAGTGCTATCTGCATTTTCCTATTATTATAGAAAGTGACGCAGGCTCAATTACAATCTTCTTGCATCTTTTCCGCCGGTTACTCTAATATACGAAAAGGACTTTTTGGGCGAAAAGGCGCAAAAAGGACTTTTACCGGCGAAAAGGCGCAAAAAGGACACTAATATACGAAAAGGACATTTTTCGTAAAAAAATCATTTATTATACTCTTAAAGGGCTGAATTTGAGCTAAAAGACAGACGTTCAATACTGAGCAAAAAGGACTTTTAGCTGCAAAAAGGCGCTAAAAAGTACACTATTATACGAAAAGGACATTAGCGCATCCGTTCATGCATTAAATACAGTATGAAAAGGACTTAATGCGGGCGAAAAGACTTCAATACGAGGCAAAAAAAAGATTTTTACCGGCGAAAAGGCACTAAAAAGTACACTTATATACGAAATGGACATTCTTTGCATCTGTTCATGCGTTGAATAAAGTATGAAAAGGACTTATTGCGGGCGAAAAGACTTCAATACGAGGCAAAAAGGACATTTACCAGGCGAAAAGGCGTTCAAATTTTAGTCCTTTTCATATCTTTAAAAAGACTTCAGAATGTCCTTTTCGCATATCAGTGTCCTTTTAGCGCCTTTTCGCCGTTAAAAGTCCTTTATGCCTCGTATTGAAGTCTTTTCGCCCGCATTAAGTCCTTTTCATACTCTATCTAATGCATGAACGGATGCAAAAAATGTCCTTTTCGTATAATAGTGTACTTTTGAGCACCTTTTCGCCGGTAAAAGTCCTCTTTGCCTCGAATTAAAAGCCTTTTTGCTCAAATTCAGCCCTTTTCATAGTATAATAAATGATTTTGTTGACGAAAAAATGTCCTTTCCTAATTAAGTGTATCTTTTAGCGCCTTTTCGCCGGTAAAAGTCCTTTTTGCCTCGAATTAAAAGCCTTTTTGCTCAAATTCAGCCCTTTTCATAGTATCAAGATTTTTTGACGAAAAAAATGTCCTTTTCGTATATTAGTGTACTTTCTAACGCCTTTCCGCTGGTAAATGTCCTTTTTGCCTCGTATTGAAGTCTTTTCGCCCGTATTTAATGCATGAACGGATGCAAAAATGTCCTTTTCGTATATTAGTGTGCTTTTAGCGCCTTCTCGCCGCTAAAAGTCCTTTTTGCCTTGAATTGAACGTCTTTTCGCTCAAATTTAGCCCTTTTCATAGTATAATAAATAAATTTTTTTGAAGAAAAAATGTTCTTTTCGTATATTAGTGTACTTTCTAGCGCCTTTTCGCCGGTAAATGTCCTTTTTTGCCTCGTATTGAAGTCTTTTCGCCCGCATTAAGTCTATAATAGTGTACTTTTGATCGCCTTTTCGCCGGTAAATGTCCTTTTTGCCTCGTATTGAAGTCTTTTCGCCCGCATTATAAGTCCTTTTCATACTCTATTTAATGCATGAACGGATGCAGAAAGGTCCTTTTCGTATATTAGTGACGTTTTTGCGCCTTTCGTCTGTAAAAGTCCTTTTTGCGTCGAATATAAAGGTTTTTTTGCCGGATTTAAGTCCTTTATATACCCTATCGAGAGTTTGAAAAGACGATAAAATGTCCTTTTCGTATATTAGTGTCCTTTTTGCGCCTTTTCGCCGGTAAATGTCCTTTTTGCGCCTTTTCGCCCAAAAAGTCCTTTTCGTATATTAGTGTAACCCTCTTTCCGCTAATAAAATGTCCTTTGCGACTAATGACTCAAAATTAGCTCCGCACCAAATACTTCCGGGTTTTCGAAGAAGTAGAAATTTGGACTTATTGTTTTTTGAAATGGCTGCAACTGAAGTTCAAAGGGTATGTAGATTATAATATATGACTGCATATGGTACATTTTATTCATAACTTCTGCATGGAATCAGTAACTTGTAGATCGTGGAGGTACTAATCGTTATGCATGTCATCGGACTGGGTGGAGTCGTTGATTCAATCTTGATTACAATTTCATTACTGTGTAGACCATGGCATAGGTGCCCGTCGCATCCAAAAGCCTAAATTTTGTTTTGTGAAAAAATATAAGGTATCAAACTCAATGAATTTTTTCTGAATTTACTCAAAAGAGATGTGAATGGTCTCCTTTCCAAGACTGAACATCAATTCCCCTATGCCTATGGTCTAGCTTTAGAATTGAATCATATGGGGATGAGTAAGACAAATAACACATGGACTTCTAGGGTCAATATCTAACTACTCACGCCCTTTCATAAGACTGTATACCTATCAGTTTACTCAAATCGCTCCTGTTTATCGCCCGTCTTTGTTAATGATGATGCGTGCGCTTCACGTTTGTTTGTGAATTTTGTGAATGATGATGCGTGCGCTTCATGTTTGTTACAAGTCATTTCATTGGATGACGCCTTGACTGATCCCGTCCAATGAAATGACTTGTAACAAACGTTATGCCCGGGCATCTTCATTCACCGTAATGGTCAACACGCATTTATTTGTAGAAACGAAGGTCATCTGGATGTGACCCTTATGAATTCTGTTCAACATCGCTCTACAGGATATCTGTTTATGGATATTGATATTTGATATTATTTGAATGTCTACTACTACTAGTCTAGCCTCATAGGGTTGTCTAGTGTTACGATACTGTTACTCTAGCCATTATCAGATTCTCTGTGAATGTGCTGAAGTGACCAGTCTTGGCTTTTATTCAACCTAATAGAATTTCTGCATAAGATTATTTAGCTGATTCTAATGAAACCTCATTTAGCTATTAATTGCCAGTTGCAATAAGCCCATTATTGTCAGAAAATGTTTGTTACTTCATAGGTAATGACTGGAGTAATAGAACCCACAGGGATTCCTAACGATAATCATTTATACCTATCATATATACAAGGGGTCTAACATCAAAATTATGAAAATTAACCCTTGCGTCACAGAAACATGCATAATTCCGTTATTTTTTCGAATATTTTCATCAGGTCTTCAGGTTTCGATACAGAAGACATTTATCTATCCAAAAAGCCTAAGTTTTTTACGACAAATTTACAACTTTTTACATTATTCAAGCTAGTTTCTCGTAAAACGCACTGAAAATGGTTAGTACGACACGGGTCCGTCCCCTAGTCTTACCCCTGTAAAAACCGTCTTTTCCGCAAAATACCGGCCAAATTATGTATTGGTTCGATGAAATATGTTATTTTATTCAACAATCCTCAACTAACCCGACTAATCTTCGTCTTTAAATGATGATAATCGTCCTTTTTTCAAAACCATGTAATGTTTGAAAATTATTTCAAAGGCAGATTTATTTACCTCTGTCCTATTCACTTGACTGACATTATCATCATATAAGCCATTTTGGGTAATTAACTATCAGGTTGTATAATCATGGCAATATAAAACTTGTTATCGTGTTCAAATTGTAACTAAAATTTTCTTTCTTATGTTGATTTATTCTGAAATTATTTTCTATCTAAACCACTAGCATTACAATCAGGATAGATATTGGTTGGAGAGAATGAGATTGACTCGTAGTCCAACAACATATCAGGTCTAATTCACAACCACAAGAAGCAAAAACTGGAATGTTCTACCGTTGCATGGCATTTAGTTCAAACACCTGGCATGACCTTACAATTGCAAGCAAAATGTCTGTAGATTAGTTGAAATTTTTATGTGAATTCTATGTCAATGTTAAGGATGTTGTTAAAATAGTTTTAAAATTTTATTTGTTTATAAGTTTGTAATAATCATTAATTATCCTTACTTTGAGCAACCAATCATGCCTAAAAACATTGTTGAAAAATGAATAATTGATTGTTTTTTTTTACTTTTATGATCAATACATTGACCCTTAGAATATGAATAGTGTTAAATATCAAGTAAGATGTTTTTATGAATTATTACTGTGCACCAATGCTCTCGTTAGATTACAATTAGGGACTTTAGTCAATTATTTTTCCCTGAAAACTCTAAAGCAATCCAATTGGTAAGTAGGTCCAGACTCCTTACAGTTGGAATCCTCAGATTTTATCATTGAATTCCTATGTAAGGTCGGATAACAAAATAGTTCATCTAATATCTTTCTTTTTGATTAAGATATTAACAGAAGTGATGAAATTTATAAAGTTCTTTACCCTAAAAATACTTAGCTTGAATTTCAAACAAATTAAATGTTTTACAAAAAAGTTATTTAAGATTAAGTTTGGCGAATTGACATTAAAAAGTAAGGGTAAAATCCAAGTAGTCCAACTAATTGGACCTACCTATTTGAAGAGTATACAGGGGGAAATAACTGACTAAAGTCCCTTATTGGTAAGAAGTTAAGGAAAATATCAATGATTTGATGGTTTGCAGTGCTGTACTTGTACTGATACTGGTAAGTGATAGATATCACTTGAAAACAAGGAAATAAATCATAACATGTTACTATCTATTAAATTTGACTTAACCAAGTTTACATCATGTGCTCTTTACTGTAAGGTGTGTTAGGATTATTTTTGTATGTGGTTAAATATTATACATAGATATAAAATTATATCTACTTCAAGCTAATATCAGTAATTTTCAAAATGCATCCCATGTTTTGGTTACTTTACATTTTTGTTACAAGTCTCCTTAGAACTGTATTATTAACAAACAAAACAAATTGTTTATTTTTTCAAGTCATAATATATGATGCATAAGCTACAAGCTTGACAACAAATTGTGGTCAACTTTTTTGAAAATAATGCCAGCTTAGTAATGCTCTTGTGCTTAAGTATACTGAATTTTACAAAATATGGTAGTGATTATTCTAAAGCCAGGATAGGGAGGCTGTAAAAGGCAGGGTGCATCAGGGATGAGCCTGGGTTCCAAATTTAGGGAGAAGTGACTTCTCCCTCCCAGTAATTTAGGGAGAAGTGCTGTGGTGTGAGGGAGAAGTTGGGAGGATAGACCAGCGGGAAATGTCGATGACCGGAATGGAATGTTTTGAACAGTATTCACAAACTTCTCTAATGCAAACTTTTCTAGAACTTTTATCCTTTAAATGCATGTTATTACTATTACATTTTGTAAATGATATGTCTGCTGTAACTCACAAGTAGTGAGAGTATTAAAACACACCCTGGATGTTTGGTTACTGAGTTATTTGTTCTATGTTTTACACAAAATTCGGAGAACACATTGATATGGTATCAAATTGTAAACTTAAATATCTAATTTTCATTTCAATAAAAAATCTTCTTTTTGGTATAGAATTTTTACTTGCTAGTATACATTTATCAAAAGAGATTAAAAATGCATATAAGACCATATGGAAAATATATCAGTGTCCTCGTTTTTGACCTTTCTTTGTTTAAATATTTTTTATTTAATTATTTCTGTTGTAAAGGACAAACCTTTTCTTAGATATGACATATTATGTAGCAATAAATGCTTATTATTGATTTTTTAGAGTCTGCAACACGACTTTAGCTGGTGGATTACGTGACAAATACTTTGACAATTTTCATAAATTCAATTGAACCACGCGGTGTTTATTCCTGAAATCGAAAAAATTGAGGGAATTTCCCCGTTACCTATTGCTTAATTAAGAAGAATTAATAATCAAAATAAGATTATTGAAATACTGATTTAACCTTGTTTCGTTTAATTGGCGATAGCGTGGATCGCGAAGTATATAACATCACGCTTAAAAAACAAATAATTGCAATCATTAGTAAACTGATAATTACGTCTTTTTAACTGCCTCATAACATGCTCATAATTAGATACAATTATCAATTGCACGGCAAACATCCAAAAAGCTTAATCTACTTTTATTATTGTCGAATCACAGTTTGACCCGTGTTTGTTAATTTCAATCGTTTAATTACGATATCAATTTATCGGGCCGACATATAGCACTATTGAATTTTTAAGCGGACGCTGGTTGGTCATAAAGGTGACAAGATTACACAGGGGCCATCAATAAACGCTCGAGTCACTTATTATCGGCTTTTGAAGCGTGTATTTACTAACAGCATACCTCCCGCGTAGTTGATTGGTCGATTACATAAGAAATGCGGATGTAACATACGCTCCATCCGTCGTTTAATCGAGGTCTCGAGGACTGTCATAATCTGGGTCATAATTTGTTTCATTGATTTTCCGAAAATGACGGCGACTTCGATTTCGCTTTGATGTGCTAATAGAGCGAAGTTTTCACAGACAGGGCGACTTCTTCGCCCGAATCGCCCTCTCGGCTCATCCCTGTGCATGAGAGGGGTTGATGTTTCAATGTATTCATTTCTGCATGGGAAGGAGTAAAAAAAAGACAGGGGGAAGAGTAGGGGTCAGGATGCAGTGTTCTGCTTTACTCAATTAGAATATTAAATCACTAAATAAGGTTTTATTTGTTGTGTAGGTACCATCTAATGCCAGTGATATAGTACGTCATGTACTACAGGTAAGATATAATAACTAGTGATGGGTGATTGGTTTTGATTGGACGATATAATCAATCATTGACTCATCACTAGTCAAGTATTAACTATCAACTAGTTACCATTCTTGTCACCTTTATATATTAACATCTTTATGGTTGCAAGTTTTTCGGGACAACTCTTGAGTTATAGGAGCTTAAACTCATTGATGTCCACAGCTTTCCTATTTGCATTCATCTTACAATTGTGATGATAAGTTTCTTGAAAATGCAGGTCTTACTAGGTTTTGTGTTTTTAACTTGCACTCGTGCATCTTTTTCACTGTAATCTTTTTAGTACTGAAGTTTTCTAACAGTTCAATTCTTTGAAATAAACTTCTAATCTGAAAATTCATTTTAAGCTGTATTTTCAGTCTTCATTGGTATGTTTGTTATGTCTGAGCTTTTATTTGTGCATATTTCATTATTTGTTAAGGAAAAACTTCCCAAAAGTGCTCTCTGGAGTTTAATTTTTTAACATGTCTTGTACTTTTTTCATTGGTGCTTTAAATTTATATGTAATGATGAAAAAACAAATAGTCTATGAATTTTCCTTGTTTTATTTTCCTCTTCAAAAAGATGTAAAGAAACCTCTAGTTTATTGTGTCCATATCAGTTGGTTTACCGTTGCCCAGTCTCCTTTGTTTTAAAATGTTTTCTTTTAAAGCATGTATGGAAATTAAATCTTGCATATGATACATCAAGATTTTTTATTATAAGTATAACCTTCAGTTATGACCGTACCATACAAGCTCATAGACTATGACTATTGATTTTGTTTGCAACAATAATCAGGCTAGCTGTCTTTGAAAATTTGGAGAATTACCGTCATATTTTCAAAAAACCTGCTTAAAAATTTTAGGCAAAAACTGACCTCACAATGTTTTCATTTAGATAGGAATCTTATACGAAAAATGACCATATGTATACTAGTTTTGTTCTTTAGCCTATAGGTGCTTGTTTCACTCATGGATGCCACCCGGCTAGCTCAATTGGTAGCATGCAAGTCTACTGATCGAGGGGTCGTGGGTTCGATTCCCTGGAGGGGCATACTTTCGTGGAGCTTCGTGGAACAAACAACAAACTTTACTCTTGGAATAATAGTTTTACTTGCACCTAAACCAAGATTCTGTGACAGTCACTATTTGATAAAACTTGTTTATGATAAACACTGCCTATATACTAGTTAATTTTCAGTTTGACTGTAAGTTAAGATTTCTAATCAAAGTTGAAATAGTTTCTCACTGCTAAACTACCCTACCATGAAGTTTGCATGTATACACTGATATAATTTCACACACTCTGTATTTTAAGGTATACAACTCCCTATTTAGTTTACTGAAAGTTTTCTGGTAATAATAAAATGTTTAAACTTTGATAGTTGAATTAATTTCAATGTTTTGAGCCTTTATTCCATATCAGAATTCAAATAATTGCTTATTTAATTACAACATTTTCATTACTATGATTAGTGACTTTTTATATCTCTTTTCACATTAATTTAATGATTTTTAAAATATCTGTAGATAGTTTTATTGAAATAGTTTTGAAATTTTAGTGGTAAAAGGTTTATATATTCATAACATTACATATTATTTATTTGGCATCAAATATACTATTTATAGCCAACAGAAAAATAATATTACAATATACATAGTACCAGGCATGTATTTACACGATACATAAAATATGAATATTACATTTTAGCAATTTTCATAATAAGAAAATATGCTATAATCATAAACAAAGGATAGTTTATAAATTCAGCTAGTTCAAACTGTTGGGAGTCTGTAGACCTTAACTTGGATATCTTGTTCTTGTTGAAACTGATAGGACTGATAAGCCTTTTAGTCTTGTTAAATATTTCTACATTTTAAAATTCCTTTATGTATAAAAAATCTTCATATTCTACATTTTCTCTTATATTCTGGCATTTTGCCAGAAATCTGTGAATGTTCCATAGTGGCCCTGTATTCATATCTCATATACATGTAGGTCTGTTTATAATGTTTTATTTGTTTATATTTTATTTATACATAGACCTGGGTATCTGGTTTGTGTTATATTTATACATCATAGAACTTGTGTGTATAAATTACTATAATATATCTTTCTTTATGAAATTGTCTAAAAATTGATAAAAGAAATAATTTCTTCATTATTATGTTGTTTTATACATCATGTGTATCAGAGTATGTATACCTCATAGGTGGATTTAGAAGTTTAAGTGACTCCCATAAAATATTTTTGACAGGGTATAGTTTAATTATGGACAAAATAATTTCAAAAATTTTAACTATGTCTTAAACTACTCCAAGGGTTCTCCCTTGTACATTTGATTCTGTTCTCAATAGATTGGTACAATGAATAATGATCGATTCATGAGTTACAGACTGCAATAAGTATAGTTTCTAAACAAAGAAGTATTATTCTTGTTTCACCCTGTTGTTATATTTGCTGAAATTGTAAAGTGTAAAATTTGCTCAACCAGTGACAGAAAAACTTGTCAAATAAAATGGTTCAATTTCAATCATACATATAGTCGTTTTTTTCTCAACTGTCAAAGCTTGAATAATTTCACGGTGACTGAATGCATTGTTTTTGTACTGGCGGCTTAATTGTTATTAAAAATATCTTGACTAAAACATATCATATGGCATTGCAGCTTTACTCGATCATAATACACACTTTTGGAAAATCATGACAATAATTTTAACAAAAGCATTCACTGTGAAACTATTCATGTTTTAACAGTTGAGAAAAAACGAACTATACCCTTCCTTATTATGTCATGCAATAAAAGTTAGTAAGTCGAACATTACAACTAATGTAGAAATGATGTTACACTTATATGGTCTACATTTAAACCAAGTACTTGTATTTATATATAATGTACTGGGTACTACATATTGTAAATTCCTGAGATATTTTGAGGTCTTTAATTATACTACACTGGTATAAGAGTACATTTTATGTTGTTATATTGTCACTATATGATGAATTAATGTTGTACCCAATCCTTTAATGGCTTTATATACTTAAATTTTTATGTGTATATTAATTACCTACATTTTAGTATGAAGTTAAGGTAATTGGTTATTCTGACACTTCAGTTTGTATGTATGAATGAAAAAGAAACCTTTGCTAAGATATTAAAATGTAAATTGTAAGGAGTTTCATATTCTCTTTGTCAGTCACCACAAACTCAACAGTACATTACTGGACTGCAGGTCCTGTGAAGATAAAATTTTTACTGGGCCAAAGCAAGTCTTACAGGACTGAGGACATTTTAAATATTTTGATGAATTGAAAACTGGAGTGGATGAGATCAATTTTTTTGCTAAAATGTTAGTCCTGTAAACTTGCAGATCTAGATGGACCTTTCTTTTGTAAGATTTGTCTGTCCGTTCACCATGTTTTCTGACCAGTGATATTTGATAATCATGTACATAGAGAAAATGTAACCCCTTATTTTAAATGTAATGTAATGTAAATGTAATTACATTTTATAGTCTTAAGTTTCATGCTTACGCACGTTCACCGACTTTACAGCAATTATCCCTGGTCACTGGGCTACTGGTATCTATCTATCAATCTCCCTTGGGAGTCTTTTTACTCCACTTATTAGTGCAGCCGACAAATTGGCGCAGCGGAATTATACCACCCTCGCAGGTACCCATTTACATCTGGGTGGAGTGAAGCAATCGCAGGTAAATTTCTTGCTCAAGGAAATTAGCAGTGCCCCTGGTGGGATTCGAACCCAGGACCTCTCGATCCCAAAGCGCTTCCTACCACTGGACCACTGCTCCTACTACAATTTTAGGTTTTGATACACATGTAAAATGTTCAAATATTGCCAAATGTATTGGATATCAGCCAAGTCACTAAGGCATGTTTTTTCTAAAGTATTTTGTATCTTAAATGCTTGTAATAACATTTTAATGTATAAAATTATTAAAATACCATCAGTGGAAGATACCAAAAAAGTCTATATCATAATTATAGTATATAGACAAGGTGTCATTAAATTCAGAATGTAAAATTGTGTGCTTAAAATTATATTAAAATCTGATGCTCAAATTTATGGGGTTTTCCAGCTTGCGAAGGGTTAGTTTGTACCAGATGTATCCTTGTAGAACATAGTTATTGCCCATATTGTTGGTGATAAGTAGGCAACTCAGTCTATTATACATAGTTTTGATCAGATACATTGTTTATATTCATTTGTTTGTAACATGATACCTTTGTATACGTTACTGAAATAAATTATCTGTTCTGTTCCTATTGTTTTAATATGATTTTTTTTCCAACTTTGCCCACATCAGTATGAACCCTAGTTTTTGAACTGGAAAACTCCATCAATTTGCCTTTTAAATTAAATCTATTGTGTATGAAATTGTATACGCTAAAGTGAAAATTCTACTTCATGTCTGACGTAGATATGATTCTTTTACCTATCCATTATATTACAGGCTCCTGCCCCACCATCTCGTACACCAGCTCCTGCTAATGGACCAAGAAATCTAAGTATTACTGGACATGTTGGTTTTGATAGTTTACCTGACCAGTTGGTCAACAAATCAGTGGCTCAAGGATTCTGTTTTAACATCCTCTGTCTTGGTAAGTTATCTAGATTTGTATGAGTTTTGATTATTCATTGGTGTTGTGTATTTTGTATTTTAAACAGTTGTTTTAATAATCATTCATATTATGGCAGCTTGGTCACATAACCAGTTTTGTGGAGTATGCATATAATGTTCAAACAAGTGGAAATTAACCATTTTTAGCTCGACTTTACGAAGTAATGTAGAGCTCTCCTACTCGCCCCGGCGTCCGCGTCCGCGTCCACACTTTTGATTAAAGTTTTTGTGCAGTAAAATACTTTCTTCTATATCTTTGTTATTTCTTAAGATATTAACTTCAAACTTTAAATATATGTTCCTTACTATCAAATACATCTCATGTGACAAGGTCCATAACTCCAAACACATTTTTTCAAGAATTATCTCCCCTTGAACTGATCGAAGTTTTTGTGCACAGATTAAAGTTTTTGTGCAGTAAAATACTTTCTTCTGTATCTTTGTTATTTCTTAAGATATTAACTTCAAACTTTAAATATATGTTCCTTTCTATCAACCACATCTCATGTGACATGGTCCATGACTCCGAATGCATTTATTTCAGAATTATCGCCCCTTGAACTGATCGAAGTTTTTGTGCACAGATTAAAGTTTTTGTGCAGTAAAATACTTTCTTCTGTATCTTTGTTATTTCTTAAGATATTAACTTCAAACTTTAAATATATGTTCCTTTCTATCAACCACATCTCATGTGACATGGTCCATGACTCCGAATGCATTTATTTCAGAATTATCTCCCCTTGAACTTAGAGTTTTCTTTAAAAAATGTTTGTTTTTACTGCAACTGTTTTATTTCTTTAGGTATTGATTTCAAACTTTAAATATATGTTCCTTATTATCAACCACATCTCTTATGACAAGGTTCATAACTCCGTATACATTATTTTCAAAGTTATCCCCCTTGAACTTATAGTTTTCTTTAATAAATATTTGTTTTTACTGTAACTGTTTTATTTCTTTAGGTATTGACTTTAAATATATGTTCCTTATTATCAACCACATCTCATGTGACAAGGTTCATAACTCCAAATATATTTTTTTCAGAATTATCTCCCCTTGAAATTAGAGTTTTCTTTAAAAAATGTTTGTTTTTACTGCAACTGTTTTATTTCTTCATGGATTGACTTCAAACTTTAGATATATGTTCCTTATTATCAACCACATCTCATGTGACAAGATTCATAACTCCTTATAAATTTTTTCAGAGTTATCCCCCTTGAACTTATAGTTTTCTATTTATTTTTCTTTTTTTTTCTTTGAATTTGTTAAGGTTATATTTTCAAATTTTAAAATATGTATGTTCCTTATCATCAACCACATCTCCTGTGACAAACACTTACTAAGTCGAGCATGCTGTCTCCTCTGACAGCTCTTGTTGAACATGATTGCTACCTCTGCACATGTAGAGTTCTGAAATCAACTTTTTGTTGAATCAAGAAAATTGATTTTGTTATTGAGCATTGATCCAAATAGAGACTTACGTCAGTTGTCTTTCCCTGATAAAATCTGAAGCAATCCAATTGGTAAGTAGGTTCTTCCTCGGATTTTATCATTGAAGTCCTATGTAAGTATAACAAAATATTTTATCTAATATCTTTCTTGTTCAAGAAGATATTAACAGAAGTGGTGAAGTTAAGATAGTTTTTACCCTAAAAATACTTAGTTTGAATTTGAAACAAATTAAATGATTTACAGAAATATGTTAATTATGATTAATTTTGGCAATTTGACATTGAAAAGTAAGGGTAAAATCCAAGTAATCGAACTAATTGGACCTACCTATTTGAAGAGTATACAAGGGGAAATAAACTGACTAAAGTCCCTTATACACACCTCTTGTGTTAGCTACTCAGCTTTTAAATCTCTCCTGCATCAGTGAAACTCGTAGGACACAGTATGCCTACAGCCTAGTTGACTCTTGACTTAAGAAGACCCATCAATTCATGATTGTTTTTATATATTTCAGGTGAGACTGGTATTGGTAAATCTACATTAATGGATACATTGTTCAATACACATTTTGATTCTACACCATCTACTCATGATTTACCTGGAGTTAAACTGAAAGCTAATACTTATGGTGAGTATACATTACTTTCTCTTTATTAAAGAAACAAATTTCAACTCATCATGATCTGACAGTGAGTAACTCTTAGTTGTGAGATCGGATGCAATGTTACAGAAAGGTGGTGGAAAACAATGAATGAGTTACGACCATTTTGCGCTTAACCTGCTGAATATATGAATGACAAATATTAATATTATATCTGCTGATAGATTAAAGTGGGTTCAAATTTTAGGATTCATCAACAAGCTAATGATCAAGTGAACTATAAATTTCACTAGTCTGTGGCCAAACTTAACTTGTCCAGAATCTTCAGTTTATAATAACATGTGTTTGTATATTATGTACTATGTAGATTCAAATTCGGATGTGTTAAATATTTCAGAACTACAAGAAAGTAATGTTAGTTTAAAGTTGAGAATTGTTGATAGTGTTGGCTTCGGTGATCAGATTAACAAAGAAGACAGGTATTGTGTTTTTAGTTTCATTCTCCATCTCTCATTATTATTTGATGAATGATAAGTTTTACAATGAAACAAGTTGTCCATGGCAACCAGGCAAAAGATGACAACAGTTCAGTGCTATTGATATTTAGTCATTAATGTGTCTGAATGTTAAATTGATAAAATAATTAATGAATTTCCATAGTTAAAAAAGTTGACCTATACATGCTTAACAATTTTGTATGATAACCCCTGAATATTGAAATCATCGTCAGGCAGGTGACCTTCACAGTAAGCATTTACATGTGGATGAAGTGGAACAATTGTAGGAATATTTCTTTCTCAAGGAAATTAGCAGTGCCCTTAGTGGGGTTCTAACCTGGAACCTCTTGATTCCTATGTGTGCAACCTTCTGCTGCTCATACTTGCTGTATCATTAAATGTATTAAAGATATAAATAATATCTGTTTTTTCAACAGAGTACAAACTCCTTGATTGTTTTATTGTGGTAAAATATTCCAGCTTGCTTAGTTAGGTAAATCTGTAGCAAGCCACACTTACATTCTATTGTGGATTGTGGGTTCAATTTTCAGACAGGACCATTTCCTTAGCACTGGTTAACGCTTATGTTTAGAGGTCTAAGTCACTTTAGAAAAGAGGTGTAACGGTTGACCGATATACTGGTTAATATTGCAATACGACTTCTGACGGTTAATCTGTTCGTTTTTCTCTGAACCGGTTTTCTAGTTATGTTGCATACTGATTGTTTTATCAGAGTCTGAAATTTAAATGTTTGGATTAATGTTAAAATGTGTGCGGAAACTTGAAATATTTTTCGTAAAGTGAGCGAATAATTATCTTTGAAAGTCCATTCAAAACCCTTTTTCTAACTTATTCAAAAATTTGTGTAATATGTATAGATCATTTGAAAATACAAATTCTATGTACAATGTTGATAAGATTAAGATGATGCATGTGCATTAATTTATGCTATGCATGTATTCGCCAAGAACAATATGTATGGCAATATATGGCAATATATTGCAATACGGTTTTTACCGTATTGTTACATCTCTACTTTAGAAACAGTGATGGAGTGAGTATGTCTACTGATATTTTAAGTGAAATAGTTGTCATAAAGTGATGCTTAGCACTATGAACAAAACCAGCCCATTTTCCATGAGATAACATAATTATAAATAAAACTATTATATTATTGTATATGTTTTTCAGCTGGAAGTCTATTGTTGATTATATAGATTCCCAATTTGAAGCTTTTCTCTCCGAAGAATTAAAGATTAAAAGATCTTTATTTAACTATCATGATAGTAGAATTCATGCTTGTCTTTACTTTATTGCTCCAACTGGTCACTCGTAAGTAGAATATTAGTATTTTGGTATCATTTAAATCAGTATTGATCATAAATGATCCTTGGTGAAGATGCTACCAAGTGACAATTGTTTTACATTGTGTTGAAAAACACATGCTTATTTTGGATAGATAGTTTAATGTTCATGTACTATGTGGGCTTAATTTGAGGTAAACAGAATTCAAGCTTTAAACAATAAGAAGTCTGTTTTAACTCCAAAACTTATCCACCCCTTCTAACCAAGTTTCTTTCATAGATGTTGTTTGATTTATGGCATTGGTAAATCTGTCAATGCTACCAAACTTAGTTTGACATAATTGAATGACAGATTACACTGGATGTTCAGAATTATTCCCCTTGGACACTAAACATGAGAATTTTGTAAAGTGAACTCAAGAGAACAGACAGTTTATTAATGACTTGGAGCTAAAAATCATCCTCTATATCAATACATTTACAAATTGGTCCACATTTAAATGTGTCAACCTCTTGTCATCCATTGCTATTTAAGGCCAATGTTGTGTTGTACATGTTTGAATTATTTATATTAAAATGTACATAGTTATAACTTGTATATTTCATATTTATTTTACAGTTTGAAAGCATTAGATTTGGTAACAATGAAGAAGTTAGATAGTAAAGTTAATATTATACCAATTATTGCTAAAGCTGATACTATCACTAAAGCTGAGTTACAGAAATTTAAAGCCAAGGTAAGATGTTTTTATTTTGTTATAGCTTGATCAGTTTGACCATAGATTGAATACTATGTCACATGCTTTCAGTAAATAATAATAATGATAATAATAATGATAATAAAGACTTTATTTACCGAGGCTACACATTTGGATAAATCCAATCTTCCATCATGTGGACCTCTGGTAAGACATGTACAAGTTATTTACAATATTTACTTAGTGGAAACATATAATGAATTAACAAATAGAAAGAGAAAGATAAGTAAAATGAGACTAAGTCACACAAGCCTGAAATAAAAAGAGTGAATATTTCCAGTAGACAAAGACCAATTTACATTTATTGAAATTTCCATTTGAGATATTGATTTTGAACGATGATAGATTTTCCGCAAGTCGAATGTTACGAGGAATTTCATTCCATATAACTGGTCCTGAATAAGTTAAGAATTTTCTGAAGTACAAATTCTCTGTTGCTAACTAATTTGACACATCTTAATGAACATAAAATTGTATCCCTAGATTCAGGGCATGGAACACAATACAATTATAGTTGTCTAGTGTTTTGTTGGTGAAAGATTGATTGTGTACCAAAAATTCTATAAACTAATGTTAGTGACTATTTAGTCTGCATCCTGGCTCTCAGATTTGTGATTGTGATTAAAGAAACAACTAAAGTGTGTGAATTGGGAATTAATTCATCTGTATATTCCAAGATCAACTTTATACCTGTATGCCACTTATGCTTAAGACTATAGATGCCAATAGTTTTCTTCAGGAACGTTTCTTGATATTATTTTAACTTTCCCTAGTGGTGTTATTTTCACTATGTATATTTTGTATTACAGATAATGAATGAGTTACAATCTAATGGTGTACATATATATCATTTTCCTACTGATGATCAGACTGTAGCAGATACAAACAATGCTATGAATGTAAGTATACACTGTTTATACAATTTATATTTCTTTGTAGTGAAATATGGTGTTATGAAACAAAAATTATATGGTGATAATATTAAAGTATGTATAATATTACTTTGTTAATGTTAGAACTCTTTAATATATTAAAATGCTTTTATAGTTAAAAGAACAAAAAAATATGAAGCTCATAATTTTCCATATAATTACAGAATAGAATAAAAGGATATTTATTATGAGTTGGAACAAATACAATATATAAAATAAGCTCTAGTGAGCTTTAAAACCAAATATATTATGTTAATTCAGTTCTATATTATTTCTACCTTGCGTTGTTTATGATGCCTTAAGGTTTGATAGTTAAGTTCATATTGACTTTGAGTATCAAGTTGTCATTTAAAGTAATGATTAGGTGTTACCTTGTTGTACAATGTATGTTGATAAAGTACTCTTACATTTCAGGGACATTTACCATTTGCTGTGGTTGGTTCGAGTGATGAAGTAAAGATTGGTAACAAGATGGTAAAAGCTAGACAATATCCCTGGGGAACTGTTCAAGGTATGATAGTATAATGACAGGGCTCAATATTATAGGTCATGTCATTGCCCCTGAGAACCTGTATTTTGGTGCAGGCAACTTATTACTGCTAGTCATCATTTGGTTTGGGCAAGTAAATCATAGAGCTGGTTCTCCTACCTGGCCACCTAGTTAAATAATTAATGTTGAGCCATGCAATTATCGTGTGATTTTAATCAGAAGGCTCAGAGACTTATTGATTCGTCTGGTCTAACTTGTTGCCTTATTGTTATTATTATCATACACCCCTTTTGAAGAAAAATGGGGCATATTTAACAAATGTCAATCTGGTGTTTCCTCTGACCGTATTAAGTCTCCTATTGATTTGGGGTTAATGGGCCAAAGATGATGGTCATCGTGCCTGTTAATAATTATTCTACCAGAGAATTGACTGAAGAATGATTTATAGAATTTGTATTGACTTATTTTATTAACAACAAAGCTAAAATTAATAAATGCCACATAAACAAACATTATATTAATTAATTATTTAGCCTATTAGATTTCTTACGGTATCAGAATTTCTTGTTGTAGAACATGAGATTACTAAAGACAATTATCATCTCACTTTGTATATTTCAGTTGAGAATGAGAATCATTGTGACTTTGTAAAACTACGTGAAATGTTGATCCGTACAAATATGGAAGATTTAAGGGAGACAACTCATGGCAAACATTATGAATTATATAGACGTCATAAACTAGAACAGATGGGATTCTCTGATGACCAGTCTAAAAGGTAAAGTCAATAAAAAGAATTTAAATAAATCATCATTGATTTCTCATATTACATTGATGATTTTGTGAGAAGGCGACCTCCACCATAATAGAAGCTTTTGTTTTTTATTTTGAATCCGTATTGAGTTTTTAGTTTTCAAAACTACATGTTCCTAAATTTGCCATTTTATCAACTTAAGATTTCTATGATGTTATGTGTTTGTGATAAATTAAAGTATACTTAAGTAGTCATTGTCATAAATTTTCTTTAACTTTAAGCCCAATTAAGAATGTTTAATTTTATAATTTTGACCCATTTAATGTTTGAAGGATTTTTTTTTGATATCTTAACCCCTTGTAGTTTAGGATAATCTATTGAAATGATTTTGATGTAAGAACTCTTAACTTATGATATATATTGTGTATATTTGTACAGTTTATCAGAAACTTATGAACAAAAACGTCAGGAACATATGGCTGATCTACAGAAGAAAGAAGAAGAAATGAGACAAACATTTGTTATCAAAGTTAAAGAAAAGGAAGCTGAACTCAAAGAAGCGGAAAAAGATGTAAGTAGTTGATATATATATGAACAGTTTAATATTTTTCATACTTAATAGAGCTACTTATTAAATATATTTGATGTTTTACTATAGAAGAACCTCATATTAAGATAACATATTTCTCTATTTTTATAGAGTAATTCATATGCCATGCTCAAAATGTTTCGAAACGCATAAAGTAATTGTAGTTTTTCAGAATATGTGTTCTAAGTATCATTGTATTTTAAGTTCACTGGCAACTCGAGCATCCATTTTAATTAATTTTTAAAGCTTGCTCTTTAAGGTAGAATTATTCGTTGTTTGTAATCACAGATCAAGAAAATACTCTCAGGTTGTACTATATATAAAAATTATTGTATTGTTTATGACTCATTTAACCTGATGTGTTTAATATATAAAATATAGTAATAGAGAGATTTGTGATTTATGGACTAAAACCTGTTTTAAAACACCCAGAGACTTAAAATTCATATTCAATAATTTCAAATTTAAATGCTGTGGCACCCAGACCAAAATTTAAATGCTGTGGCACCCAGACCAAAATTTAAATGCTGTGGCATCTAGACCTATAATTCCCCCATTCACTTTCAATACTGCCTTGTTATATTTATTTATCAAAACACTCACTATTCTCTAAATCCTTACGATGTTATATCTTATATCATTACAGTTACACTCCAGTTTTGATAGTTTAAAACGTCAACATGCTGATCAGAAGAAGAAGATTGAAGATAGTAAGAAACGTTTAGATGATGAAATGAATCTATTTAATCAAAGAAAAGCTCAGTATCAAACACAGCATGCTACACTTGGAAAGAAGAAAAAATAAACTATGTTAAAAAATACTTTGTAATATGTGAAATTTGGAATAAAATTTGAAAGTTCAATTTTGAATTTTAAAACAATACATTGTATTGTATGGTGAAAATATGTGAAATTTTGTTATCAAAGTTGAAGGTTAAATTTCGACTTTCAATGTAAGGTTATTTAGACATTTTTGTCAAGAAAAACTGAAAATATCTTCGTTGAGATATTTCTGGTAATAATTTGAGAATTATATTTTCATAACTTAAGTCTGTTTGAATGGTTATTACATTGAACAAGACAATAGTTTTATGCTTCTTTGTTCTTAAAAACTTATGTTTGAAAGTTTTGTTTCGAGATGATGATTTTTGAAATTTTTGAAAACTAAAAGTAAACATAATTATGAATTTTGAAGGATTTTTGCTGCCAACATTTTTCGACATTTCTTTTACAATAAGTAACTCGGCTGCGAGTTAAAATATTAAGAGATTAAGTTGGTATTAAGAACCATCAGTATTTAAATTTGCCAAATTATTGGTGTTGTTATGAACCCATAATATAGAAGATAAGTGCATTACGTTTATTGACCAAAATAATATTGGAGACCAATTTTTGTAAATACATGTCACATACTTAGTGCTTCATTACTTGTACTTCACCACTTGATGAATTATTTTATCCTAGTTTTGCTTCTCTTAGGTCTAGTACCATGTATGATAGAATTTCCTAGATTGCTTGTGCAACTTTTAAGTTTGAACTTTTTTGTCATACTGCTGTTGTAGAATGTATTAGATTTTGCTTCGTCATTTTATTTGTGCAATAATATTTTTCAAATCAATTTTTATCAAATTTTGTTTTCACACTATTGATATTATATCAAGATATGCTTGACTCATTTGGGAAATAGGAAATTAAATGTATTTACTCACACTGTATTTCCTTTGCTTTACATAAATATCATAGACAATGTGACCAACCTTTATGTATTGCTATAAACAGACAATCACCAATATGTTATAGAGAAGGTATTATGTAAAGCAATAGGTTCTTTTAATCACGAGGGAAGTCTGTGTTAACAAGCCTGCAAGCTCTTCATTTTTGTCTTAACGTTTGTCTAAATATAATTTGTGAAGGTAAGAATAGTGTCCAAAGTTATTGAAATATGAATGGCTTGATCTTGTAGGATTGTGTTTACATTGTTATTACAACAATGTAAACACAATCCTACAAGATCAAGCCATTCATATTTCAATAACTTTGGACATATTCTAACATTTTGTCAAATATTATATCACTGTATCCCTTTAGTGACAAGAACTTTGTCTTATGTTGAAATCATTCATGTATGTCTTAACATTGTTGTATACGGCTAGCATATAAAGTGTATTTTCTTTACATTTATCAATTACCTTTAAGAATTGGTTGATTTTTCTTCCCTATATTGGGGGATGAATCATGTGTTAAATCTATATTATGCTGACTTGAATAAATTGAATAAATTCAACGTAGTGACTCAATGGACTGAAATTTTTGCTTCATTTCTTAGTAGTGTCAGTCAACGGAACCAATTTCAGTAATTTTTTAACAGTGGTATTCTAGTCAATCTAGACGATACAACTGTTTAAAGTGATCTAGTATTAAGTGCTTGTATATTTACATTGAAAGTCATAGCCTCATCTTGCCATTGGCTTGACTATACTCAGATATATACTTGGAACAACTACATGTATCATATAAAAATGGAGGATGCCAGTAAAAGAAATCATGAACTGCTCCTACCATGGTCATCAGATTCTGACGACTCCAATATACCACCGGCCTTCAGGCCGGCAGTAAACAATCATGTACAAGATATTATATACATGTATTTATAAAACATCTTGCATAATAGAATATATTATGTTTTATACTAAAGCTTAGTTTATATTAAAAGTAGAGACTATAACCTATGTATTTTCATAATTTATTATATCAAATAATCTTTTTAAAACTTAATCCAGGGTGTAGTTTAAACAGTCTTTATGTTAAACAAGTAGCTCTAATCTTGAGTATTGTTCTTTAGTGTCGTTGGTTATTACTTAAGTGAAAGTTTTCAAGTTGATCCTAAAGTTCAAGAATTTAAGGACTTGGGAGATAGATCTCGTCCTGTGTTAAGCAGTGTTGAATTGTACAATTCAGGAATTTCGAAATTTTGTTAATTTGAACTTTCAATACTTGTAATTATAGTATGTCTGATAAACTATCTTAAGTAGTGAGTCCGATCTGCCAAATGCCTCCTATTCATTTTTGCATACATTTTCTTTATTGTGCTTGTCTTATTACATGGCATGGTTTATAAGTTGACTATTGATATGGTTAGTTTTAAAGGCTGTTGATTGCTAATGTGACTTTGTGAAAACTAAGTTAATGGTAAAAACTAGCTAGTGGTGTAAGCATTTAGCATTAAGACTGTTTAATCATTTTTTGTCTTTATTTAAATTTCGTTTACTCTGTGTAAGCTTTTATACTATATCATATAGTCATTATTTTAGTTGTAATTTCAACATACTACTTTGTACGGCCAGTTATTTCGTTCATCAAACATAGATCACATATTGTTAAGTGTGTATGTCTGCTACTGAACTAAATCATTCATTTATGCTGGAAATAGTGTGAATTTATTTTGGAGTTCTCTAAAGTAGAAAACATTTTTTATTATATTGGATTTGTTTATATGATGTTTCAACTTTGTACTTATGCAAACCTTCCTCATCTAAAGATATTTTCTAATTTCGTTTTTACGTCTAAAAGTATCTTCTGCTCTGAGGGTAGATGAATATAGACTTGTTTTGCAAATGAAGCTGATAGATTTTTTCCACTAGAAAAACTTAGCGTTTGTACTTGATGTACCCATGTTGAACTGAGTTGAAATATAAATTTGTGTACACAGAACAATAAGATTTAATCTGTGTTGTGTGCTTTTCAGCAATAATATGTAAAATAACTTTGTTCGACACAGATGCATTCAGTACAAATAAAGCCTCAAAGAAGAAAAACATCTTTAAGTACCAAATCTAAACTATTGAGACTATCGGCAATATAAAGTATTGTATGTAAGTTTGTTTAAGTCAAGAATGTTGTTGACACAGAGCTGGCAGAAATGTTGTTTACACAATGGTGCTAAATGGATGAATATTTCATTGAAGGATGTTAGCATTTAAATAAGAATCTTGTCATTCATTTTTTATTGAATCTCTCCTAGTCATCTTGACTTAAGTCTTTATATTTATAAACATTTAAGTACAAATTTGTATGTGTATTGAAGAGTGCTGGATTTGTATTGTTTTCTTAAATTCTGATTGTATAAGTTTTCTGTATATCAATGACAGACGTATATAACAAATGCAGAGATTATTACTTATGTTGGTTGTTTTTTTTTCAAGTAAGTTATCTTGTCTTTATTTTTGAATAACACTCTCATTTCAGCACCCAAATTTGTTCTAGGCACAACATTACATAAAAAACATGTAAATACCATTCATGAACCACCACCCTACTTTTCATGAACACAAGAAATCGGCAATACAAAACATTTGTTAGATCAAGCATCAAGTTTTTACACTATCTCTTATTTGTTGTTTTTTTGTAACCAAATAGATTTTATTAGGGAATCAAGTTGATGGGGTTTTCCAGCAGAAAAACTTAGTTTGTAACAGATGTACTGTCATGTACCCATGTGGAACACAATAGAAATCAAAATGTGTTTACCACAGTACAATAGAATTTCATCTGGGTTGTATGCCTTGCATCAATAATATGTAAAATGGCTTCAATCCTCATGGGGGCATCTGGTACCAATAAAACTTTGGGCTGGAAACCTATAAATTTGAGTTTCGAATCTGAACCATTCAATAGTATTTTTGGTCTGTCTTCCATACAACAGTTAATTGACTGTAGATGTTTATGTACTATTTTTTGTTGTAGTGTTTTTTTTGTGTATGTGTGTTTTATACTTTGTTGTCTAACATTAAAGTCATTTTTGTCATTTATATTATAGAGTAGTATGTATTGTAAAATTTGTCACATTTATACAAATTGTCTAAAATATTATGCAATAAAATTTTATTACATATACATTGCATTGTTTTGTTTTTACAATTCTCCATGACCATTTACTAAGGGACTGTAGTCAGTTATTTCCCCTTGTATACTCTTCAAATAGGTAGGTCCTATTAGTTGGATTACTTGGATTTTACCATTACTTTTTAATGTCAATTTGCCAAAATTAAACTTAAATAACTTTTTTGTAAATCATTTAATTTGTTCGAGCATTGAGCTAAGTATTTTTAGGGTAAAGAACTATCTAAATGTCATCACTTCTGTTAATATCTTAGTTAACAAGAAAGATATTAGATGAAGTATTTTGTTATCCTTACATAGGAATTCAATGATAAAATCCATGAATTCCAACTGTAAGGACCTACACACCAATTGGATTGCTTCAGATTTTTCAGGGAAAATTAACTGACATAAGTTCTTACTTCAGTTTGCTGTCACTGATAAAGGTTTCTGGGTTCTGGTAGCTGGCTCAATTCACAAGAAGCTATATTTGTCTACATACTGTGTTTGTTTGGGATGGTGCCTTTTGGTTCAATTCCTGGTTACAATTATAGGTTTTTGTGTGAGAATGTTGACAGCTGAATATGAAAGTCTAGTCCTGGTGTAAAGGAACAAAGGTTATGTGATCTTTCAGCCTTATATGACTTGTATAGTTCGGTTTTTTGCAACTGTCAAAAACATGAATAATTTCACGGCCACTCCGTGCTCTTTATCTTACAATCGTGATATTGTGTAATCAGTCTCTGTGAAATTATTTAATCTTCGACAGTTGAGAAATATTATACAGTTTTAGAAATGGTGTAGAACAATTACTATTTTGTTTCTTACCATCAAACACAAGTATAATGATAAACTTGGAATGTAACTTTGAATTATGCCAGATTATAAAACAAGTTGTAAATATAAACCTGTCAATTAATCAATAGGACAGACTTACTACAACCAGTTCAAGTTCTAGTTCGGTGTTGAATCTGCTTTTATGTCCAAGTTTAGCCGTTTTATGGAACCTGTATAATAACCCCTAATCATCAAAATCTTATTCAAGTAGGTGAGTCCTACAGTAATAGTTCACACCTGACTGAGGGAATGACAGCATCTGTGAATGTGTTCAGTATTAATAACTAAATATTAATTTCAATACAAGTATTTCAAGAATAAATTACTGTAATTTTTATGAAATCTCTTCATTTCAGTATTTTGGAAGTTGATTTTCAGTACTTTCAACCATGTGACAGTAACATTTCTTTCTCATCGAAAATGGCAGCCCCTTTGGTGGGATTCAACCCCAGATTTCACACATGTCTTACCACTTTACAACAGCTGTTGAAGGTGACGATGTTATGAAAATTGATTCAGTCAGTAACTATTGACTATTGTAAATAAATCCATAAGTTTATTCATCATATTATGGCCAACGAAGCAACAATTGTATAAAACAGATCTTGCATGTCCTGACATGTATATACTACATGTAATAGACAAAAGAAACTGGACATCTGTATTAACAGTTCAGACATTCTAAACTTTTGGTTGATCAGACCTAGCTTTGTCTTTTATGATCCCTGTGGTTTTAAACAGCTCCTTGATGCTACAAGTCTTTTGGGGCCAGTTTAACGTACAAACGTCTATGACGTTTTGCCCTGACGCCAGTACGATCATTTAAATTTGGCATGTTTCATGGGGATAGAGCAAAGGTTCCCTATTGTAAAAATATTACACAAAATGTAAGTGTCCAGTTTCTTTTGTCTATTAGTATATTATTATGAACAATGTTTCATAAATGAGAGTTGCTGGTGCTCAGAGGCAATCATACGGCATTTTTGGTAAAAAAGCATCTTTTTTGTTTATATTCCCCATAGAATATGAGTAATACTCATTGAAACAAACTGCTAGCCTTGAATTACACAATCAAGATAAGCTGAAAGCTGCAGACTATAGCTTATTTTTTCCAAATTAATAAGCTAACTATACAATGAAGTGATAAAAATAATGTTTTATTACAAAATTTATTATCTGTACACAATGACTATTAATACATTTACTACAATGAATGTTTTATAGAACCACTGTGTCATACTTAATCAAGTTGAGAATATCATTTTTACATGTCTGTATCAACATCTTGTCTTAACCACCATGGAATATTTACAATTATTGGTCAAGTATAATGCTGACACTCTGACTGAAAAATTTTACACTGACAAACACACAGTCATTTTGTTTTATAAAACTGTAACCAAGTACATAGTACATCACCAAAAGTGGGATTCTTATCAGTTTAAACCATAAGTTTGATTTTTGGTAAAACCCTGTCCACAAATCTGACAACAGCTATTCTGGTTATCAAAAATGTCGAATAAAAACTTTTTACATCAACTTAAAATGAACTCATATTACAGGATTTATTGATGTACATATAGATTGCCTTCCAGTAACAATCATCACACAATGTTTAGTGTAAATTCATCACATAATGTTCTCTATGTAATCACATCACAGAATTTAGAACCTTTTCTTCTTAACAATATCTGGTCGCCAATTCAATGGATGAGTTTCTTCAGTCTGAAATATAGAAAAACATTGACAAATATGATATTGTTTGATATGATAAAATACAATGAATACAAGTAAATAGTAAATAACATGAAGACAATGATAATCTATGTGCAGTATAGTATAGTGTAGTTTTTTGAACCACACAATTTTAATTGGTTGCACAATTAATTAGTAATAGCACAATCATAAAATAATTATTTCATAGTGCCACCAACCATAGAAGGGTATGGTAATAATAACTACACTGTAATACATGAATACAATTTGATGGTATTTACTTTTGATACTTTCAAATGATTATTCTTCGACAGATCCAAAATTTCTTCTCATCCCAAGTCGAGCAAACATTTTTTTTCTAAGTGAGGGAATCTTGACACAAACTATAACTTTATTTTTATAAATTTACAGATCTTCCAATTACAGCAAATCTTTGTTCAGCAGAGATTCGAATATGATATTAACCTTTCGGGCCTAGCCCTTTAAGTGCATGAATGTTTGATATAGAATATAAATGGATTCACCAAATACTACTACAGTAAGTTCACATATTTATCACAAGAAAGTTGCATAAAGATATCGCTCAGAAGCAGTGGTAGGCTACAATGTAATGTTATTTCCCTTGCTATGCTAACTGATCTCATTTAGAACTCATTTACAGAGGCTGCAATCTTGTTTTGATTAGTTTGATGCAAAACAGAGTTTAGCTCAGTACACAAAATGCATATTTTAAAACGAGCATGGTTATGGCTTTCTTTTACAACTATCTCCAAATATTAGAAAGTACACATGTAACCCGATACAAATTAATGGTCCAAACTAGGCTTTACCCATGACCTTTCCAGTCAGTCATAAGCCAACACTCTACCAGGTTGCCATTAAAACTAGCTGAAAGGCAAGGGAGTACAAGTGCTGTATTATACATCACCACCAAAACACAATGTCTATATAAAACATTACTCTACTTACAGCAGTGTCATCTTCCTTGTATATTTTAATAGTTTTATCAGCCTCAGCTGTAATCAATCTAGTATTACTATGATCAAATGTCATAGCAAATATACCAGCTTCAGAATCTATAGAACCAGGCTGAGCTGCTGCTTGCATTCTCTGAAAGTTATAACCAGTCTTCCAATCCCAGAAATGCATGGATCCATTATCAGCTGAAATATAGTATTATTTATATGGTTGACAAGTTTGAAATATTAAAATCTGTTAGTTTGGTTTGTCTGTTTTCAAAAAATTTCAAAAGTGAATTTCATGTATGTATTTACACATAAATACATGTATAGACATTTGTAAAATATACCATAAAAGTCACTTTCACTTATTTTTTAGTATTCATTTCCGGATTGAAGTCACTCACATGTATTTACATGTATATTGTATTTATTTGGTTAATGAGTATAGCTAAAGCCCCGAAATATGTTATGTTCTGTGAATAATATTGCTTGTTTAACAGAGTAATGATCGGTGTTAAAAAAGCAGATAAAATCATATTAATTTAGCTCAGTAATTGACATCTGGTAACCCATGTAAGAGGTATAAAAACAAGCATTCCATGTCCACAGGCAAGGAATATTTAAGAAATTCAATGAACCTCAACATTGTGATTTTACTTTTTATAAGTGACATTAGTCAATAATTTCTACATTATGAAGAATGTTTACTTTTTTAAACTTAAAAATCTTAACTACTTTTGGGCAACTTTTTGGAACTCAAGAGATAACACATAAACAATAAATAATAAACACTAACTTACCTGCTGAGACCAGGACATTGTCAGAGTTTAATGCTAAACTGTTGATAATAGAGTTGTGTCCTGATAAATTCTGTAGAAAGTTACCATCAGGAAATTTCCATTGTTTTATATTATCTGGAGATCCTGAGGCAAATGTGTACCTGAAATGTTGCAATGTTATAGAGTAAATAAGGCCTAAAATTAAAAATACTTATGTTTCCCCTTTCCCGACTGAAGACCAAAAAACACACCAACTCAAAAGTTTTTATAGATCCGGTCTGGATGTACAACTTTTAACCAAGACTTTGATCTGTAGTGAAAACCTGAAAAGTGCAGGTGCTCGCCTAGTGGCAACCAGCGGTGCAGCCAGCCAATCAGAGGGCAGAACCTTGTCACGTGAGCTGCACCACCAATCAGAAGCGAGCTCTGTCTACTTTCCACCGGTAGAGCTCACTCTTCACTCTCTTGCCTTTGGATACTCATACTGATCAGACGTACGTCTAGAACTTTAGTTCTCCACAGCTCTAAATAGTAAGTGCAAGCTATTTAAGACTTACACATTTTACTATAGATCCGATCCGGATGTCAACTAACTAACATCTTCATTTGATTAAATCAAATAGCATGTTTGCAGGGCATGTGTCACAGTACTTACATGTTCACATTATGGGGAGAAGGATATGTAAGCGGCCAGATAGCTCAGTCTAGAGAGCCCTTGTAAGTGAGGGGTCCTGGGTTTGAGTCTCAGTAAAACTGTAATTTTTTCTTTTCCTGTGACACATGCACATATATTTGTTCTCCACATACTAATTACTAAAAATATTAAACGAGAAAAGACTTTCGAAGATATCATTCAAGTTATTTTAAATGATTACGATACAATTTATAGTATTAAAATTAAATACATTCTACAGATAAAAAGGGGAAGGAAAACATCAGAAAAAGCACAAGTGAAAAAACACTGACCCGCAGTGTGTTCAGTAACAACTGTTGGTGAACGTTACAGGTACGGGACAACTCAACCCATAGACAACTCAACCCGTAGATAACTCAAGTCAAAGTTGGGACAACTCAAACTGTTAGTGAGGTATTGAATTTTCTCAGGTTGAGTTGTCTTTGGGTTGAGTTGTCGCGAACCTAACGCTACGGAACGTTTCCGAATGTTTGTGGTAATTGAACACGCTGCTGCCATAAAGCCAAAGATGGAAAAGTTAATCATTGATAAAACAAGTTACTACATACTGTGTAGGATGAAGACATATAGCTCTAACACTCTTTTTATGATTAGTTAATGTTACACGTGACTTTCCAGCAGCTAAATCCCATAATCTTATAGTACAATCATGACTTCCTGTGATAACCTGTAATATATAACAATTAGGAACTTTAGTCAGTTATCTTTCCCTGATAAAATCTGAAGCAATCCAATTGGTAAGTAGGTCCTAACAGTTGGATTCCTCGAATTTTATGGATGAATTCCTATGTAAAGGTAACAAAATATTTCATCTAATATCTTACTTGTTAATGAAAATATTTACAGAAGTGATGGCATTGCGATAGTTCTTTACCCTAAAAATACATGGCTTGAATTTCAAACAAATTAAATGGTAAACAAAAAAGTTATTTAAAATTGAATGTGGCAAATTAACATTGAAAAGTAAGGGTAAAATCCGAGTAATCCAACTAATTAGACCTACCTATTTTGAAGAGTATACAAGGGGAAATAACTGACTAAAGTCCCTTATAGACAACATCATTATACAACATAAGTTCAAAACATGTAGTATTTAAATAAGTTTAAGTCCAGGGCAACTTTTCACAAAAATTCTTATGATAAAAAAGTATTGTAAGTCAATTTCAAAATTTTGCTATTCAAAGTCAGAAGGATAATTAATAAAACTATGATAGGATATTTAAAAGGTATACAATATTCTACATAATTCAAGAATGTTTGGAATTGATTGGCCAAAAAATGAGTGTATTATTAATGTTTCTTGCTTTTAACTTACAGTGATTTTTATCGTAAGATTTTTGATGAAAAGCGTCACAGCTTCATATATAAAGCATGCTCTTCAACTTCACATTAACAAACCCATATCAGGCTGCTACTGGTATTTACCATATTAAATTGTACTAATTTGCCTTAGCTCAAACAAAACTGTTCAACTTAGATCAATCATTCATGAGCTCACTTCCTGGTGCCCTAGCACAGAACTAGTAGGATAAAGTTGCCATCTCAGTAAATTAATGAGGTAGGTTTTGAATACAATTTGAACCAAGGCAAAGCTGGCTACTTAATGACTACTTATGGCAAACGTCATAACCACTTAGTCATGCCTATTATGCCTCAGTCCCATAAAATCCTAGCTTGTTACGGACCCGTAGGTGCAGACAGTCTTAGGCCGTGGGAAGCCTTGCGTATCAAGGTGACGATACTTACATGGTACAAAACAACACACCCGTACGGGGCTGTAGCTGGAAGATATGCATGTTTAATCCATACTAGGCCACGATTTTGTTCAGGCTTTGACTCTGAAACTGATACGTGTATCCTGGGCTCATCTCACAGACTCTGGTAAAAACTTAACAGCCCGTACAGGTACGCAAGAGTTCGTACGGGTCCTTGCAGAGCTTGATCGCACGGCGCCCGTACGGTGCCCTCACGGCTATTTTTATGTTTATGGGATTGTAGCTTTACACATTTACTTATCAATCAACTCAAAGGTTATTGATTTATTTGGCAGCAAAATATTATGCCATAGACTTAAAACTTAAAGATACTACGCCCCATTCTACAATAGTTTTTAAAGAGAAAAAAGTTCAACTCATTAAAAAATCATTAACTAAACAATCAAGTTTACCTGAGGTTCAGCAGCTTGACATCTTACTTCAGCTACTGTATTTGTATGACCAGCAAATGTATGAACGCAGGATTTTGTTCTCATATCCCAAATCTGTAATATAAAAATATCATGTTCGAAAAATAGAATAAAACACAGCATTAATAACAGTCTCTTATGAACAATACAACCAATTTTAATACATTTAGTTGATAGCAATTATACAGCTGTAAAGTGGACATTATTTGGCTTTAAAAGCTCCCTACGTTAGTCTTTGTAAAATTGGTGACATTTTCATATAAACCTGTACTATATATGACATTAGAGATTATTATGCACAATATAGACAGATAGCTAATGATTCCTCAAATCAATCCGAGTACAAAGGTATAATAGACCTAATCCGGAATTCAAATTTATGGGTTTTTCCGTCTGTGCACAGGCGGTACAAACAAAGTTTTCTACACATTATTGCTAAATAGCACGAGCTATGGATTAAATCCTATTGTTCTTTGTACACATGTTTTCATTGTAACGGTAAAAGTTTGTTGGTACCGGAGGGGAAAACCCAAAAATTTGAATTCCGGATATAATCTATTATTAGGACTGGCTTGCAGATGAGTTGAGTTGTCAACTGTGGTGGTCTTTGAAAGCTTACAACTTGAGTTCACACCAGACTTAGGAGTAATGAACAATAACGTGTAGAACTAACTACCTTACTAATCATAGTATATAACATACATGCTTGGTGTAAGAAAAAACGAGCAAACTGATTTCCCATTTTGTATGAAACCCTGAGCTGTATGATTTTATATATACATGTATTGCCATGGCATTCAGTGGACAAGATGACAATGCTCCACACAAAAGCAATATTAATCAGACTCCACAGGCATAATATTAACTTAAACAGTCAATTACAATTGATCAAAATACATGCCAGTCATCAAACTAACTTTTATGAGTGAAATGATAGTTGAAGAGTTGAGACAAGTGTTGTATATTAATTAATAGTCAATTAAAGTAACTTACCCTACAAGTACTGTCTCTACCACAAGTAGCTATTATATCTATTGTTGGATGTATGTCTATGGAATATACAGCACTTAGATGCCCATGATAATTTCTGATCACCTAAAATACATGTATAATGTAATGTAATGTAATTAACATTTTTATAAACAAATATAACAAAGAATGTATGGTTCCTTACACAAAACTTACAAGCTTGAGTCCGGGAACAATTCTCTTTGGATTGCAAACCTCATTATGTAGTACTACATTATTTTATATCAAATGTGTCAAATTTAAGAATATGAACATAGTATTTTTGTAGGAGCAGTAGTCCAGTGGTTAGGACATTCTTAGGGATCAAGAGGTCCCGAGTTCAAACACCTGCTAGGAGTACTGGTAATTTCCTTGAGCAAGAAATTTGGATTGGTACCTGCCAGGGTGAAATAATTCTGTTGTGCTAATTTGTCAGCTATCCAGGAAGATTGATAGATAGATAAAGGTAGCTCTAAGACCAAGGGTAATAGCTGTACAGTTGTTAATGTGCAAAAGTGTAAAACTTAGACTATAGAATGCCATAATTTCATTTTTTCTATGATACGAAAGTATGCAGGTGTCATATTTTAGACAGATAATAATGAACATTGTTCCATACAGCTTCCAGTATCAAATTCAACCAAACTCAAAGCCATTACTAAAATAACATTGGCTGAGATGTATAGATGTTTTGTCAAATAGGATTTAAAACTGAAATCTACTGTCTAACTGCACCTGCAAATGCAAGTTCTTACCCTACACCTAATGGGATTTTTATAATATCAACAAATTCACATTGCATTTGTATCTAAATATTTATGATATATAAACATGTGTATTTATACAAAACAGGATTATATATTTACCTTATTCTGTTCTAAATCCCAACACATGACTTTTTTATCTTCACCACATGAGAAGAGATATGGTTGTCTAGGTGATACACAAACACCTCTCACAGCACTTATATGTCCAGTAAGTGAGAGTTTTAATGTTCCTGATGCTAAATCCCATATCTAAAATAACAATACATGTATGTGATGTCATATATATAAATTCTACATTAAACATGTATTAACTGTCTGTGGATTCTTAGGCTGTGAACTTCAGTTATAAGCATGTTGGCAAATAATAAGCAGTTTGTACAATTGAGATGTCAAAAGCTTGATTTCAAAATTGTCAAATTTGATTTTGAAACTTGGGAACAACAGGCATCATAGATTCCATTTCTTAGGTTCAAAGAGTCATTATAAATCAGAATTTCAAACTTAAACACATGGGAATAACTACTAATTAAACATGTGGTTCAATAATAATTTTTGTAAAGTTAGGTTGTAAAAGCAGCAGTTTTATTAGTTCAGTTGAAAATTGAATGACCTAGAATATTGATGAGGACAACATGTTTTTATAAATATAAGAAAGATACAGATAATATAAATTTATACCTTGATAACTCTGTCAGCAGCTCCAGTAACAAACCATTCATTACCAGGTTCTACTGCCACACATCTGACCCAACCTAAATGTCCACTTATAACCTGTAAATATTTGTATAAAATTTCATCTTCAATATCTCTGCAAAGTGCATTAAGAAAAATAGAATTGCAAATAATCATAATCATATGGTACATTTGACTACATCATATTTTACAATAAAACATATCTCAGAGGAAACAGACACAATTTATAATTTACGCTTAAAGCCACAAGTGATGTCTTTAAAATTGAAACTTCAGAACTACAGCATTTTTTTTCAAAAACGTAGAGGTTCTTACCCACAAATTTTAAACCCTGCATTTGGCATTAACAAAGTATTATGTAATAATAATAATAATAATAATAATAATAAAGACTTTATTTTAAGAGGCTACACATTTGGATAAATCCAATCTTCCATGTGGGCCTCTATCAAACATATTACACAGTATATACAATATTTACATAATGATGAATGCATATTAGACTTGAGAAAAACATGTTATATACATAAGAAAATCAAAATTAAGAGCAAAGTAACCTGAAAAAAGGAACAATAGGCATGAGATGAGTTTAAGATGGACAAAGAACATTTCAATCTTTTTGCATTTTCCATTTAATGTACTGCTTTTTGAATGAGCTAAGGCTGTTAGCAAGACGGATGTTTAGGGGTATTTCATTCCAAATGACTGGTCCTGAGTATGTTATAGATTTTCTAAAGAATTCAAGTCTAGGTTTTGGGACATTCAGTTTTTGTGTAGAACTTGATCTTAATTGGTGATTATTACTTAAGACAAATCTGTTATTTAAATATTCAGGACTTGTGTTATTAAGAGATTTGTAGACAATAATAGCCTTTTTATAGTTAACACGGTCTGGAAATTTCATCCAATTTAGTTGTTTGAATAACTCCTCCGACGGGGCATCAAAAGGTTTGTTAAGAATTATTCTGGCGGCCCTTTTTTGAAATTTTACCATTGTGTTTGTTAATTGCTCATTACAAGACCCCCAGATAGTGCAACAGTAGTCAATATGTGGAAGGATGTATGCATTGAAAAACAGTTTTCTAGTATGCAGATTTAGGAATTGTTTTATTCTTAGGAGGAGATATAGTAAAGAATTGCATTTCTTAAGAGTTGTCTCAACTTGCAGTTTCCAACTTAAGTTTTTGTCAATGACTACCCCCAATAATTTATGGTTTGGTACCTTTTCTAAAGGTTCATCATTCAGTTTAAGTGGCTTGATGTTAATGTTTTCCAACTTCTCATGCTGGTTGGAGGCTGTGATAAACATTGTTTTACTTTTAGAGGCATTTGGGGCCATTCCATTTAAGGAACACCAGGTCTCAAATGATTCTAGCTGAGTCTGAAGCAAACAACTGACATCAGATTTATTTTTTCCAAATGCTGATAGGGTTGTGTCATCAGCAAACATGTGGGAATTTTTAACAGATAAGGGTAAATCATTGATATAAATAAGGAAAAGTATTGGGCCTAGAACAGAACCTTGTGGTACACCAGCGTTTATCTCTTGGGATTCTGACAGTTTACCAGAAAAACATACTTTTTGGCGTCTATGACTCAAATAAGAGAGTGACCACAACATTGCTTTGTCACTAAATTTATAACATTTCAATTTTTGTAAAAGAAGTTTATGGTTAATCAAGTCAAAGGCTTTAGATAGGTCAAGAAATACAGTACCAACAATGTTACTTTCATTTATTTCATTAATCCATTCATCCACAATATTTACTAGGGCAGTTTCACATGAATGAGATTTTCTAAATCCAGATTGGCTCTTGCTGAAGAGATTATTTTTCTCCAAAAAATCTGTTAATTGGATGCACACATGCTTTTCATATAGCTTAGATAACACCGGTAGAATTGATATTGGCCGATAGTTCTTTTTATCACTTTTACTACCACTTTTGAAGATAGGAGTCACTTTAGCCATTTTGTACATGTTTGGATACTTGCTAGTTGCTATACTTAAATTAAAGACTTTTTGTAATGGTCCGGCTATAATGTCTGCCGTTTCTTTCAAAAACTTTGGTGCTAGGCCATCGAGACCTGTTGACTTAGCTGGGTTCAGTCTAGTTAGTTCTTTCTCAATGAATTTAAGGGAAAAGGGTGCTATACTAAAGAAATCTTCAGACTTAATTTTACATTCCATGTAACATTTTATTTCTTCTAGAGTGCTATTGAAAGAACTATTGTTAAGGTCGGGAGCAGAATTAAATACACTAATAAAGTAGTTGTTAAAGTTTTCAGCAGCTAGCTTGGGGTCTGTAATTAAAGTGCCAGATTCATCTATTAAGTTTGACTCTTTTTGCAATTGTTTACCTGAAAGATCCTTAAGGTTCTTCCACAGAGATTTAGGGTTTTTGAGATTTTCGTTAATAGTTTTTTGATAATAATTAGATTTTGCTTGTTTGATTTCCAATTTTGATTTGTTTCTAAAATATTTAAATTGGTCAGTGTCGCCCACCCTTTTTGCATTATCTCTTTTTTTAATTGTATCTGCTATTTCATTATCAAACCAATCAGGTTGGTTTTTGCGCTTGACTCTTTTTAATTTTTTGGGAGCATGTTGATTGAGAGTTTCAGAAAAAAGCTTAACAAAAAGATCTAAAGCATCATCAGGGTCATCAAAGGTTTCAAGAACAGACCAGGGTTGGTTTTTGAGGTCTTGCCTAAAGGAATCTATGTCAAAATTTTTTAATGACCTATACTTAATGGTGTTATGAAATGGGTCTTTGTCCACCTTATTCATAATTTTCCGCGTGATGCATATAGGGAAGTGATCACTTATAGATAAAACAGGAACATTCACTTCAACAATATTACATGGAACATTAGTGTATAAATGATCAATTAATGTTTCTGTATTTTGAGTAACACGCGTTGGTTTATTCACTAATTGCACAAGATTAAATGAGTCTAAAACATTTTTCCAAGAAGAATTTGATGAGGTATTGTTTAGTAAATTGAAATTAAAGTCTCCAAGTAGTAGAATCTCACTATTGTCATTATATATATTATCCAAGATGTTCTCCATTTCCTTGATCCATGTTGAGTTGGCTGAAGGGGGTCTGTAGATATATCCTAGAAGAAATGGCTTCTGTTTTGATAATTTAATTTCTAACCAAATAGCTTCAATAGTTTCTTTCTCATTAATGTTCTTTCCGTTCACAGAATATATTGTTCTTAACATATATGATGATGCCTCCTCCATTAGATTTTCTGTCTTTTCTGTGTAATTGGAATCCATTAAGTTGTAGTTCATTGTCACAAAACATATCACTTAAAAATGTTTCACATAGACAGAGTATATCAATAGAGGGATGTTTTGAAACTAAATGTTGAATTTCATGAAACTTTGGGTACAAATAATGAATATTCAGGTGTAAAATATTTAATCCCTTTTTAATAAAAAAGTTTTCAATGTTGTTTTGCTGTTCGGTATAGGTCGGGTTCGGAATTTGAGTTTGGTTTTCAATGTTATCATTTTTGTCAATGAAAAGCGCTTATCCCTCATGGTAAGGTCCATAAAAGCACACACAAATATTTTTTTAAATACTCTCAAACATTAAAATCAAGCATACAGAATATGCATGGGTGGAAGTTGAAAGTTTTGAAAATACTGACAGCATACTTTCAATTATACACTGAAATAGGCAGATTTGAAATAAATTTCATAGAATTGTCCATTCTCAAAATATGAATACTGAAAACTTTTACCCATGAATATGTTTCAGACACATTATGTGTGTGTGTGTGTGTAATATTTATATACAAGTTTGAATAGATATTTACCCTGTATAGTTTCCAAGGTGGATGCCAGACTGGTTTAGGCATTGTAGGTGCTCTCTTTGGTACAAGAGCTTGTTGGGAACCAACTGTAACTAATGTCTGTGAAAACAATAAACAAAACACATGTTGTTAAATTAAAGAATAGAACAGAACTGCTTTTAAACATAAATCATAGCCAGAACTAACAAGTAAATCTGTGAGCTAATGCTCACTAGTGATACCCCCGCCAAAATATGCGACAAACAGGAAGTAGATGAGCAAGGAGCATGAAATTACTTTACACCACATGGGACTATGGGATGAAGCAATATGCAAAGTATTAGACAGCTGCATGATATAGTTGCTGAGAAAACTGCGACGGAAATTTCGTAACGGACGCACGCACGGACAATGGTAAAACAGTATACCCCCCTTCTTCGAAGCGGGGTTATAAAAATGTTGTGATTATTTACCTGTACTGACGAGGTATAGACAATTTTTTAACATAAATTGCTGAAAAACACACTTTCAAAATTGATCTATTGTTTCCTGAACAAATACTTCCCATTGTGACTGTATATGTTAGTTAGTGCTGCAGGGAAAAACTTTATCTACATTTATTTGAAATTTAGTTCAATTAACACACATGCATTATTTAGTTTCCTTTAGAATTGAATAATATTAAAAGAAGAACATGATGGCTCACTGGTTTCAATTACAGTAAAGTTCCATAAATGGGACCATTTTCTACACAAAATTAACACATAGGACTTAAAATCATAAAAATGCATGATTTTGAAAAAAAAGCAAGATGGTCTTTACAGCAGAATTTTACTGTATTTATTTTATTTTACAGGATCTTCAAAAAGTATAGCATCAAAACAGTAAGGTACCAAGGGATCATTTGGACAGCTCAATATATAAAGTACAGTATAACCTCTGCAGAGTGGCCTATCACAGAACAAACCCTCAGCACAACAACAGCTTTTTAAATATCCCTTAGGCCTGAATTTAACCTTTGCAGAGCAACAGTCTCTGGACAGCAACATACTTTAGTCCCTCCAATTTGAGTGTTATTTAAAAGAGGTTGTACTGTGCTACAATGATAAATGAAATTACCTTATTTGAATCAGCTCCAGTGGCTGGCATTGTAGGATTATCTCCCCTGAAAACACATTGAAAATATTTGTTAACACTGACAATAACCATCAGTTGAAATACTATGATTATTAAACTTAATTACAAGAAAATGTATGAAAATTCCTACATCAATTAAGCTGAATAATAGAAATGAAACATTTAATTCAGCTTCAACTCTTTAAGGGCACAATTAGTCTACTATCAAGTAAGTAAACTAGATAAAAAAAATGAGCCAAGTCATTATTTACAACAAATGTTTTCATAATTAAGGATTATTTAGTCAGCATCAAACAATGTACATGTAGTAGTCAGAAATGACTTTTTTCTGAATTTCTAGACAAACATGACCACCGACAAACAGATAATAAATTTCTCATCTTCTTCTATATCCATTACCAGTGTATGGTACATACCTGTTTTGGTCAACTGGAACTAGCTCCATTCCAGGCTGTTGAATGTGATCACCAGAACCTCTACTACCTGCAATAAATAATGGATATATTTAAATATTATCTTGTACATTGTACTAGAAATACAAATATATTATACTTTTTTGTAAAACATAGTATTTTACAACTCATGTTCACTAATCACACCTGGATCTATCATCTGGTACCCAAGCTTTACACTAGAAGAGTCTCTTCCTCGGTGAAACTAAAATTTTGGGTTCTGTGCTGTATTCTTCAGCCTGATTAGCTCAGTAACTTCAGCATTTAACAAGCAAGCAGGACGTCATTGGTCTAAGCCATACATTGGGTACTTAACTTTTTTCTTCCAATTATAGTTGAAAGAATTTTGAACCTTTACTAGTCCTTAACATTTAAACAAATAATGAAAACATTATCTTATGAGTCAAGTACAGTGTAGTAAATGATTATTCTATAAGTCAGAAAGGTAAGAGAAAAGGGCCGTGCACATTAGATGGTTGACGTTTTATAGTAACTTATTCTGCATAGAAAGGAGAGAATAGAATAGGGTACAGAAAAAAGCAGGGTGCAATGCCTAACTATTATACTTTAAAATAATCACAAGTGAAGTAACATTGCAAATAAAAACCTACCTTGCCAATTACCATATGGGTTATTAGCATCAGAAATTGGTTTACTACGACCACCTTCTTTAGGCATGTTTTTAACAATGCCATATTCATCATCAATTTTACACATTTTTCGGAACCATTCACTGAAATAAATTGAGAAAAACTTTTACTTGAAATATCAGTTTACATACGAGTCATTTATTTTTGCCCAGATATTGCAGTGTTTATTTTTGTCCAATTTTATAGCTCTTAATTGGCTATATTCCCAATTCAAAATCATATCTTTTTTCCCAAATCTAAATTCCCATCTTAACTTGAAATTTTTTTTTTGAAAAAAGACAGCTGTTAGTATTTTTCAGTTTAAAATTATACATTCCAGTAAACTTTTTTTTAATTAACAAACTAATTTAATTTAATGAAAAATGAAACTGAAAACTGTTAAATCTGCTATTGTTATTAAATTTGCTTGACATTTCATCCAAATTTAAACCAAAATGCCGATAAAATTCCCAATTGTTACGTAGGGGTATGGGTCATATTCCCAAATTTGTGGAAAAAAACATTGTATTGGCTACACTAGACTACTTAAGATGTCATTCAGCAATGATTTCAACTATCTTTTATTGCATACATTACATTAATGTCACATGACGTGATGTGGGATTATCAGATTTTTTCAGACATTGCTTATATTCATACATTACAAATTTTACAATTTATCATTGAATCTTGCTGCCATTACACATCTAAACTGAAATATGTTTTTTATGATGAATGAATTCTCAATTATATAATAGCTTAAACAGTCCAAAAGTGCTAGAAAATATTTATGGTATTGTGACCATTTTATATTGAACATTGAAACAAAGAACAAATGACAGCACTTAAGAAAGACAGATTTGGATGGTATAAGTCAAGAATAATTACCTTCTTTCATCTTTTGATGGCATGTTACCTTGGTCAGATATAAACATATCATGTGATCTTTTCAGTGATCTAAACACCAAAGTATGTACTGAATGTTTCTGTACTTCCTGAAAAAGATAAGTTAAGTATTGGCACAAAAATTCAATGTTAGACATTTGAATGACATCAGTAAGCTAACAACCAATGTCCTTCTTCATAAAGAAATTACAATAAAAATCTTTGTAATAATGTGCCCTTGGAGGATCTCCTGTCTCAGCTTAAAATCAGAGATATTGCCGACGTTATCCTAACAAACAGGTGAAGATGGTTTGGCCACGTAGAATGTTGCACAAGCAGGGCATCCTAAGTCAGAGATTTAAAGGTTGCTGCACATCAGGTCAGAGGCAGACCAAAGCTAACCAGGGTATACATCATTAAACACTCAAGACCGCCAACCACCAATTGTGGAGAGGAAGGCTTCACTCCAGATGAGACAGACAGGCCTCATTCTTGCCAAAGGAATAGTTAACAGCCTGTTTAAACTAAACTGGATGATAATGATATATTATGTACAATTATTTACAAGAACAACTATTTGATTTACAGTGTTGCAGTTCATAAGTTTACACTTAAAATTTACTCTCAGCCCGAGACTCTCCCTTGCCCATTGTTTGTTTAATCTAAACGAATTTAAGGAAAAAGCGTCAGTTATAATATTTGATAATAGGTTCCATAAATCACCCACCCCAAGACTGATAGGCGATTGAAGTAATGTTTTGCCCGACTACAACAATCATATGACCTATCCGAATACTATGCCATTTAATCAAGTGTGGAAAATATGCGTTAAATGGTTGAAACAAAACATGTTAACAGTTACATATTGTCTAATATAACATCTTACTTCAGTCATGGTGAATAAATTTAACAAAACGCAAATAATTCAAATTAAATCCTTAATTTTGTTGAAAACGTTTTTCTTTCAACAGGATGCCGCCATGTTGGTTTAGGATAAAACCCGTAAGAAAAACGGGTTCTCCTAAAACCGAGTTAGATAAAGAAGGAATGTAATTGTGTGCGGGTTTTTCAAAATAAAAAAAGATACAAGATACAAACTTTTATTTATAGTCGGTATTATATAGATCTACAAAAATAACTGATATGTTATAAAAAAAACTTAAAAAGAATTAAACCATTCACATATCGATGGCACGCATTATTCGCCTATTTTGCTGAATTAAAATTTGCATGATGCCAAACCTAAGAAGGATTTTCCAAAATTGGATATGATTTCTAACCGATTGGCGATCGCTAACTCAAATTACTTTCTTGACCTTTTTCAGGCTGTAGATAAGATTATACAATGATGCCAAAGATTAGTATTTTAGTGTTATCAGGTCATAGATCTAATCAGGATCGCCAGGATGATGGTAAATCACATTCAAAGTCCACTGAGCAGTATTGTTAAAGTTGTGAATTTATCTTTAGTGTCGAGTGTTTCATTTATAAATATGTTATTATAATTCACAGCGATTGAATTTTGGATTGATTGACAGGGGGTGGAACTCATATGCTCAACTTGTAGGCCTACATTTATGTCTAAGAAATAGTCAATATCTTTATCCCAAAATGTCCGAGAACAGGTCGTCGCCTCGCTCTAACAATGCCGTAAAGTTCTACCAAATTTTTAATTTTTGGGAGTTCAAACTGAAAGGTTCATATCTTCATTGTTTCAATCTTTATAGACATGCATGAGTCTCGGTAAACACATTAACAATGTATTTCAAACATACATGAGAATTATCACTAAAACATTATGTATAATAATTCTAAAAATGCAATAATGTGTTTGGAGATAGATCAAAACTCGTTTATTTTTTCGTTGATCTAGAGAGTCAAAAACTTTTTTTAGAAGATAGAACAAGGTCATACAAATCGCTTGGGGTGTCTTGCTCATTTTTAAAAATTGAGATAGGACATTGTTAGATTGAGGCGACGATCTGGTTATCTCATTCAGTTCTTGAAGTTGGGTAATAGAATATTTTCCATGGCCTGTCCTTTACCTACCGCTGTATCAAGTAGGCAGTTATCAAACAACAACAATGATTAACATGTTTATTTTGTTTTAGGCCTCAAGATGTCAGCCACTGCGAATTGTATGTGCTTAATACTAGTCCAGCTTTGACACTTAGATCCCGATATCTAGGTATGTCCAGAAATGACAATAAATGGGCATTAAACATTACTATTATTACTTTATTAGGTTTTAAGGATATAGTTGTTTGGGAATACTTACTTTTCTCTAGAGTTAGTGGCACTCCATACTTTCTTATTGTTCCTTAGGTAGTACTGTCTGTTGTCATTTCACAGCCCTTATGAAAAAACCTTTAAAACTTTTATTTTTGCAAATATCCTTGAAAACACGTTCTTTGTTAAAAACACGAAACATTTAAAATTGACGAAAACCTGTATTTTCAACATTTATTTGTTGATTGTTTATACAGTAATGTATACAACCATGTACAATCTGATTCAATAATATATCTGAATCTGTTCATAAACGCATTTTGATCGATTGGGTTTGTGAAATTTTCAAGTCCCTTTGCTCTTTCTATATTTGTACACATTGTATATGTTTACTGTGAGAAAGTTCTTAGTTTGTTCAAATCTCCATGCACCAATCCTGTAGAACCAATCATTAAGTATGATATAGAACAAAAAGAATATTAGACTGGTTTGTTCTGAAAGTTTCCTGCACCAGTCTGATATAATCTTAAGAATGCTTACAAGTAACACAAGAATTGGCTCAAGCTAGTAGTATGTAAATTTTACGTTTAGAATAATGTATGCAATAATAAATTTAGCTAAGGGATTCGGACCTCCTTGAAATGTTTAAGATATTGTAAGATTTTTAACCTTTTAAATACTGAAGATAAATATCATTTGTCATTGCCAGTCCATCCCATTCAAACATTCGTAAACTTTATATTAAACCTTACTTCCTAAATAGACCTAGCACATTGAAATTTCTTGAACTCATACAGTCGCGCATTCTCGTATCCAGAGGCTTAAAGGATTTTCCATGATAATGGCACGATAATGACAGTCACTTGATAAAGATATTTATTAAATCTTGCATTATTAAATTCTAGTTATACTAAGACGCACAACCATTCGCAGTATTCGGCGATTTGGCGCGCAACAGAATATAGTGTGGCGCATGAAGACAAAATCGTTGGATATTTTCCAATTTTTTATGTAATCATTATCAAATTGTAAACTAATAATTACTTATAACTACAGGAATACCAATCCATAAATACAAAATACTTATAACCCTCAAAAGGTACAGATGCATAGTTAAACCGTGTATTATTCTACTTTCGATTTCTAATTACTGTGTAAAAAATGACAGATGTAAACACGTTAGGATGGAGGTTTAAATACCGGTTAAAAAGTTTAATTTAATGTGCATAGTTGATTGGATAGTTTAATTTTATTTAAGTAGACACACACAAAAAAACATACTCTATTTGTTCCGTATAGTTGAACGGGGAAATTATTTGAATGTAAACATTGCCACGTGTTTTCAGGTAAATAAACTGTTTTACCCATGATGCTCAGCGTCTCCGTACAATGGTCAGTTAGACCGTTTGTGTACAAATGCCTTGAATGTCTTAAGGCTTGGTGCTGTTGCGATATGTTCGGGCACCTGGGTAAACAGGCGATACTATGACATTGTGCAACAAATATAAACGTAGAAACAACAAAAATATGAGAAAAAGAAATAAACGAATATATACAACACAATAGAACAAAATACATGTACAGCAAAATTTCGAAATTAGGATCATCAACATTGATAGTCTTAATTACAAAGTGATCTTATACATTTGTATAGTAGTCTAGTACCGATGATCGGGAATAATCGATTAATCACTAGTTGGAAGCTTCCGATTCTGATAATCGATTAAACTTTATCAGAATCGATCATCGGCACGAAAGGGGGAAAGGCTACCCCAGGACAATAACATGTTTTCAGGTTTTTGAACAGTTATGAATAATGCTTTAATGCATGTCATTTGTGTCGGACTTACTTGGACACTAATGAATTGTGTTTAAGTTCCAAAGGTACAGCTACTACACTTGTCAAGAAAACTAATCAATTGATCATTTATTTCTAGAGGTATCTTTGGGTTTTTTTTTGTTTTTGACCCATTTGACTAAAAGAAAAATTATTTCCTAGTTCATAGTACATGAATTTTATAACGATTCAAAGTGAAACATGCATGCAAAAGCAAATTTATCAGGAACCGATTATAATTGGAAGAATCGCATCGACAACAGACACCGATTTCAACTGATGATCAATGACAATTTTCAGCCGATGCCCCTCCACTAGTAAATAGGTACATTAGGTATTTTAAAATAGAGCCTATTAGACTTGAAACTTGTAAAAAATAGCATTATTTTGCAATAACCAAGGTGATCTCCACAACGAATACTTTGAATGAAACTCACGTGTAGAGGTGGCTCATATGTCCAGCTAACCTTTGTTAAAATGAGTGAATATGTATAGTGGATATACTAATTGATAAAGGGTCTTCTATGTATAGAGGATGAACTCCCCAAAACATGGTGTAATAACTCTGCATTATAACTCTTTACATTCAATTATATTTTCTTTATTACATATAAAACACACACACATATATATATCATTAACAGCTTGCGTCTTGTCAATCAATAGGTGATAGTGCTCATTGTTTCTATACAAATTGAATTAAATTCGATTATCATTACAATTCATAATTATTTGATCACAATTCATTAATCTATATTCTGTCCTATTCTGTTCTGTTCTGAAAACTGGCGTTCAGTTGAATGACCGACATTAATAGACACTTTCATGAATTCACCTATAAGCATAATTATTAACAAAGGTTTTTACATCGACATTTTAACCAACAAACATGGAGTTAAGAACAGAGCACATGGTTATGTTTGAGGGCAAATGTATTGTTGTTCAAATAAAAAAGCCACACCGTAAACGGAGAATTAATTTAACCGAACCGTTACGTGACGTATCAGACGAAGATAATTGACAATAAAGTGAGTATGATGATGACTGTCTCTGACGGTACTGTTACCATGACGCCGGACACGGTACATACTGGTAAATTCCCATACTTTACACGGATTATCTCATATGCAAAATCTAAATGGTCGCCATTGCATCTAGTTGAAGGGAATGCATATCTCAAACAATTGTATATCTCTTGAACAAACCTGTAAAATAAATAGACCGAAGTTATAATGGTAGCTTATTATACATGGTCTTCAGCGTGTCCCCTGTCTCATTCTCGTACCCCGAGGTTATCAAGATTATCGACCTAACTAGTCGAGAATGCTACTAGACTCTGACAACGAGAATGCTCCTGTTTATACTGTCAATGAAGCTCTGCTTGCTGCCGCATCAGATGATAATCAAAATGTTAAAAAAACGGCTTAAAAGTTTTTGGAAGCCAGAAGTATTATAAATGTATTGTATCCATTTATTTCGGCCCCAAACAATTAGTCATATGAAAAATAAGAAACTGACTTATGTGTTTGCATCTTTACGTGGTACAAATTGTCACTTAAGCTACCTATCTATTTTTTAATAGAACGGAACTGCATAGAGAGTGAACTAATTCTGGTATTTTATTAAGGCTTTGCACGGCTTTTCCCAAAAGTTTGTAGTTATCACTGTCCATGAAGATGTTAAGTTCTCCGGACCTCTGGTTTAAGACAGTACAAAGTCTATACGCTTGGTAGTGACTGATGACTGCCCTCTTTGATACAAAGGTAAGAGAGAGGATGGCTGTAGATAAAATATTAATGGCATTTCGAAGATGTGAAGCTCGCCGCCCAAGAATCCATAAATAGCAAGACGCGCTATACAAGGCTGCCAATCGGGATTCATGAAAGCACCTGCAAAGGATCTATCAATCAGGGACTTTAGTCAGTTATCTTCTCCTGATAAAATCTGAAGCAATCCTATTGGTAAGTAGGTCCTTACAGATGGAATCCTCGGATTTTATCATTGAATTCTTATATAAGGATAACAAAATATTTCCTCTAATGTCTTTCTTGTTAATTAAGATATTTACAGAAGTGATGAAATTTAGATAATTCTTTACCCTAAAAATACTTAGCTTGAATTTTAAAGAAATTAAATGTTTTACAAAAAAAGTTATTTAAGATCAATTTTGAGAAATTGAGATTAAACAGTAAGGGTAAAATCCGAGTAATCCAACTAATATGACCTACCTATTTGAAGAGTACACAAGGGGAAATAACTGACTAAAGTCTCTTATTCTGAAAACAGGTAAATTTGGGGCCATTTGTGCTCACTTTATCCAATAAGTTTACATAACATTAAATTTTGTCGAATGGCCCTATATCATTCTGATTTTGATATTTCAAAGCCTCTTGCATACAGTTAATTAGAAATAAAATCTATTCGCTGATGACTATAGGAAGCTAATTATGCTGAAATCAGCCGATCATTTGAACATTGGTTGTCCAGGCTGTAGCGGCTGAGCTTATCCTGCGGATTAACTAAAATGGGAAACTGGATGTAAGCAGATTAAGGTCAAGTCTCATTACAGTTGATATCAACCTACCTGCATGATACGATTTCATCTGGAATTTTAGCTTCTGTGGCACAATAACGATATTCCATTGAAAATCGATCAGCTATACAATCCCAGTTGTTCTGGACGTCTGTATGAACAAAAGAAATTGTCATAATTGAATAAAATACATTTATCAATGAACTAAAAAGTATCTTGATGTAGGTTCATGTATGTTATCTAAGCTTGCAAACTGCGAACAGATATTTACGCAATAATGATAATAATGATAATAATAATAATAATGATGATAATGATGATGATGATGATGATGATGATGATGATGATAATAATAATAATAATAACAATAACAATAATAATAATAATAATAATAACAATAACAACAATAATATTACTACTACTAATAGTAATCATAATAATAATCATAATAATAATGATAATGATAATGATAATTATAATGATAATGATAATAATAATAATAAAATTAATAATAATATTTATTTGGCAAAGTGTTCACATAGTAAAACACATAGAAACACAAATATCACAGACATTATGTTGTAATTGCTATGTCTAGCACACCAACACCAGGGATAACACAAAAAAGGGCAAGCCCTTATTTTCATTGTGGTCACTAAGCCCTTATTTCCATTGTGGTCCCTACGTAATGATAAAGGAACAGTGGAATATACGTCCAGTGTAAAGATGCACATACAGAAATGGCGATGGCTGGTACGAACCTCACAAGGAGCACAATGCATGTAGCAACCGGTTTACCACATTGCTTCACTTTAATCAGGAAAACAAATGTAATTACATGTATTTTGTGTTATTCTTTGGCTGCTCATTTTAGACGCAAATTATTAAGACCTTACCAAAACATTACATGTGCCAAAACATGATAGTTGGACGGTGATAGTGCTTTGACTTAGAATCTTTGACTTAGAATAAAATCTAGCCGAAACTCTTCCATTAGAACCCTGTAAAAATGGTTATTTCCACTGTGTATGGATCATTGGTCAGACCAAGTGGAAGAGTTAGACAATGGTAAATGAAGTTTTCTTGAAATTTTGTTGAATGTAGGACTTAGCCGCCGTACAAAACTTAATAAAAAGTGACAAACAAATGACAAACGCCATGTAACGAACGTAAGACTTACCACTACTGATAATGGTATTACATATTTTACCGGCTGAAACTTCGTATTCAGCTATCTTAATACTTTCTCCATCAAAATTTTCCATCATATTTCTACATGGCGATTTAAGTTTTTCCCTGGAACACGCCACAGCAGTTGAATCCCTGAAAATGTGTACATTTAGAAATTGTACGACAATGTTTAAATAAAACAGAACACAATACTTTTGTTACAATTCATATGGACTATATCGTTTAAAATTATGGGAAATAATTTGTCTTGTCAGAATAATCGTTTACTTACCGATGAGATGCATAAAGGCCGGGCTTCAACTATAAAATCGAGAATCTGGAAAATGGCCACTTCTCTCTGACTCTCTGAGCAGTTAACATGTTAAACCAGAGAGAGAAAATCTTGAACTGTGACAAATTTACCAGTCAGATTTTAATGAAATTTTACTAATTGATTGTTCAATACATTTTCAGCTTTATTTGAAATTTTCAGTTTTGCCTATTACTTAAAAATAGTACTTTCAAAAGAAAAAATTGATCAACAAGTTTAAAAAATTCAAATTTGACTGACAGGTGGTTAGGGGTTCATAACCTTCACTTAGCCAATCGAAAGAAAGTTCACGACCTACTCTTAGCCAGTAATAATATCTTCTCACTGACCCTCATAAAAATTCCCACAACTGTTAAATTGATCCATAGATTATTCCTGTAGTGCAGTGTTACATTTATATACATGCATAATATATTTTAGTATCAATCATGAAATAATTCCAAGATGACCAGTTACTGTATTTGAATGTACTATAAAAATATTTAGTAGTTTACAACACAATCAATTACATTGATGGTTCAATATAAATATGATATCCAACTTCTCCTATACAGTCCTACAAAGTTACTCCAAAAATCGCTCCAATGGAGCAGTTGGCTTATCAGGCCTCTAATCATTATAATAACACTGACCACCATTATAAACCAATAAAACAGTCAGCACATGCCACATGCTGCGGTAAACTCTGGCTAAATAAACAATGTCCATTTATCTGCTTTCACAATCTTTTATATATTCAAAGAGTAATCATTATTGTTTCTACCAAACAATCACCGACCATTTTCATCAGAACAATGAAGTGACCACTTATACAATTTTTAGTTAAATAAGTGATTTTTAATTGTAAAGGCGTATAAAAACAGCTTCTTGATAGGGTCAGTGAATTATCAAAAAAAAAAAAAATTATTATATCGTATAAGATTTTTAAAAATTCTTTAGATATATAAATTGAATTGATGGTATGATTTATATTGATACAGACTATTTAATCATTACTTATCAAGTATATTTATTCCATATTATTGTTTTTGTCATTTGTTTAACCCTTGACTGGTTGTGCCATGTGTGAAAAGTAGCCATTTTTTCACCATTACAGGCTAGAGCTATTTCAAAATGCTTTAATTTCATTACTAATTATCATACAGATATGTACAGCTTGACAATTTATTCCCTGGGTAAATGTCTATCAGAAAAACCAAGTTGAGCCCTGATCTCAGTTACTATATGGCAACGCAGGGGCGGAGCAAATACAGCAAAAATGCAATTTTCGCTCTTTTTTCACCCAACACTTGCATTTCAAACAGTAATATTTTCCAAAAATGAGGTCTAAAGTGCCAGGTCTTTTCGGAGACTGAAAACATGTTTTATCAGCATTTGGTGCAGTTTCTCTGCACTCAACGACCCCGATTTTTTCTGACGATGAGGGGCGCTGCGCCCCTTTCAAACCCAAGCAACAAAGCGGGGCACACACACCCCTTCGGAACCCCTCTGAGACATCTTTTGATAGGGTAAAAATGCGGGATTTAGCGGTTAAGGGTTAATATTCTACTTCAATTGAGAGCTGTAGACCAAATGTTCAAATTAAGATTTATCCAAGTACTGAAAGTACTGTTGGAAGGAATTTTTGAACGATTATAAGAGTTGAAAGTTGCTATTTCGATATCCATCTTGATCTCTTTATCAATCATAGTCAACTGCGTTTCATGGCGGGGCATACTTTCGTGGAGCTTAGTCATGAAATAATTTCTACGGATATTATCCTTCGTACCACTGATTCTAAATCATATAGAACAGTAGTCAGTCACTTAATTGCACCTAGTAGTAATCTAGAGATTTAGCCTTTTCAGGATCAGTGACTGATCCCGATGATATAAATGATTGGATATGGCGTTATAGTCTCAACAAATTGTTTACAAGTTCTATAGAGTTTGTCCAAAAATCGGAGTGAGCAAGCGAATTTTTTCCATATTTTGAACTTTGAGGAACGAGCATAGAGCGAAGAATAAATTTTTGCAGTATCTAATACATAAATTAACCATAAGTTAAAAAAGGAATTGAGAGTATGGACTTTCTGGTATAAGATACATGTATGAGCTGTGGTAAACTATCGCTAAGGTTGTATTGTTAACATACAAGGATGTGGCAGATACAAATGCGCCATTATACAAAAATCTACTCTCCGTACACTGTTGGAATAATGTTTGATTAGTATGAAAAAACGCATAAAATGTCAAAATTTTAAGTATTCGTTCAAATCAGTTTTTTTCTACTCATCCACGTTTGATAGTATAAATATTTTTCTGCTGCACTATTTTCTTGGTCACATTGACTCTTTGATTTCTATTGACTTGAAGGTGTTGTTCATTCTTTCAAATTTTGGAGAGCGCTGACAAAGAAAGGATTTTGTTTTTGAAAAATATGCACGACATTAAATGCAACATACAAAAATGAAGTCACCGAGGAAGAATGGAAGAAGATATGTCTTTTGAACATCATTTTTGCTATGGAAGTTAAATTCGATATAGCCACAGAAACATACGTATTTATGATTAAAAAAAAGAAAACTTCCCTCTAAATTTAATGTTGATTTTTATATCAATAATACTTTAGTAGCTTAAATAATCCAAGTGATTTTATTAGAAAAAAAAACGTCAGTTAACATGTACATAGTCAACTCTTTTCTTTTAGCAATTTCCAATAAACAAATTTATTAACTTTAATAATATCGTACATTTAAATTGCATTATTTATTATTCCAATAATAAAATCAAAACAATGTACTAACACAATTACTCTACATAGTGCAGTTTCATATTTAGATGAGGAAATAAGAATAGAAGTTTAACTCTCAGATTTATCATGAAATTTCAAGAATAGTCTTAGACAAATGTTCACAACATCTGTTATCAATTGAATGTTTAGATAAGGGTTATTTTATATCATGATATATGATCTCCTGGAGTGGTCAGCGTTTAACACTTTCCTCTTAATTATCTCTGTGCCGTTACAAAAACAAGACAAATTTTGGGAAATTTCTGGTTTTTGGAGTAACTTTGTAGGACTGTATATTCTTAGATTAGAAACAAATGTTGGAGTTTTCTCTGTATAAACATGTAGTATATTTAGTAGTAACTTTGTTTACAATCATGAAAATTCCAGCCGTTGGTAACCCCTGATGACTTAGGTCAAACCCTCCCCCTCTCTCCTTATCGGCTTAATTGCTAACCACCCGTTTTTTTTTTCAAGAAATGAAGTCCGGCCTAATACGTTTGTTATAATATATGGACTATATCGTTTAAAATTATGGGAAATAATTTGTCTTATCAGAATAATTGTTTACTTACCGATGAGATATATAAACATATAACATAGGTGTTTTTAGTCTAATATAATGTTGCTATGGTGATACATAGCATCATCCACCTGGTACACATAACGTACATCAATTTTCGCTATCACATTCAAGAAGAAAATTTGATCTTGGAACTAATTTCCCCATCATTTCGAAAAGTATAAATACTGTAAATTTTAACCTAAGACCTGTAGCATGTTTAATATTCTTACTCGTCGGTTGTAACAAAGACGTAACCTTTGGACGTCAAACATAGGTCTTGTATCAAACTTTTTTTATTGGGTTTAACGCCGTGTCAACACAATTTAGGTCATTTAACGACGTCCAGCGCACCTAACCTAACTTTCCTGGACCCTTGTCTATAACCAGTACTCACCTACCCTTCCACAAGGCCGGAAACTTCTCCATATATCTTATAATGGAGGAAAATTGACATTATTGTCAAATTTTCTTGGAAGGGTATTACCTCCCTCTGATTCGAACCCTTACCCCCTTCGGTACACGAGAATCCCGGCGCGCTACCAACTGCGCTATCGACCTGGGTATCAAACTTTACCTACCTACAGAGTTCTTCCATTAAAAGCATTGCATTAAGGTAGTTATCTCTCTCTGACTTCACTGTCACAGAAGATTTAGCAATCTGTTCCTTCATTCTATAGTAACATGTCAGCCCTTCGTAACAACCTGCAATATTCTAATATTTTATCCAGTTTCACTGAAACAGTTACCTTACATCGCATATTTCACTGTCAGCACTTCAATACTAAACGGAACTTTGTCTGGGGCCCTGGGCGGAACTAGTTTCAGTTTTAGGGGAATGTGAGTACAAGTCAATGATAAAATTGTCCTCCCTCGAACTTTGTAATTACTATGCACTTATTTTGCACAATACTCATAAAGGAATGACAATATGGATACTTAGTCAGTTATTTCCCCTTGTATACTCTTCAAATAGGTAGGTCCAATTAGTTGGATTACTCGGATTTTTCCCTTACTTTTCAATGTCAATTTGCCAAAATTAATCTTAAATGCCTTTTTTGTAAATCATTTAATTTCTTTGAAATTCAAGCTAAGTATATTTAGGGTAAAGACGTATCTAAATTTCATCATTTCTGTTAATATCTTAATTAAAAAGAAAGATATTAGATGAAATATTTTGTTATCCTTACATGGGGATTCAATGATATAATCCGAGGTTTCCAACTGTATGGACCTACTTACCAATCGGATTGCTTCAGATTTTATCAAGGAAAGATAACTGACTAAAGTCCATAATTCCTGAGTTGTAGATCTTTACTCATAATTAGTAAGAATAGGCCAACAAATAGGACGACACTATTGAAACATGTTTATGAGTTCAGATTGGATTTAAACGTTTGACCAACTGTAAAGTTCGGTGAAAGACATTAAAATATTTTCAGATGAATTAGTGAAAACGATGAAACAAATTGTCTCTAATTGCATTTTAATTTCAAAATATGTGCACACCAGTCTATCTATAGAATACTTTTCTTAGCATTCCTCAAAAGTTTTACACGCATGGGAGCGTATCTATAGAAAATATCTAACGACTGAAGTGTGACTTTGTAACAAATCGTAAGAAAATAATTTAATTATAACCAGCAACCATTTTGCTGTCTTCTCACCCACTCGTGCATCACAAAAATAATCTTAATATTGTTGTCAATACATTAATATTTTCTCCTTTCATTTCAATAATCTCATGATTGTAATACAACTAGGCCGGCTTGTGTTCTTCCCCTTTATTCAATCTCCGTAAACAGATATCCTGTTGAGCGTTGTCGTAAATTAGCGAGTATGCGAGCGGAAAATTTTAGATCGGGTTTTAATCAGATTGCCCCTTTATTGTACAAATGTGTCTGTCATTGTTGTACTTGATCTATACGAACTATTTGACATTTAAAAAAATATGTTTAAAGTAAGAGATGTCTTCTCATTCATTCCATGCTCTGAATTTCAGAGTAGTGCTTATTGTTTGGGTAAATAGGACGATATTGTTTATTCTATGGTAGATCAAAGTTGATTATACTCACGGCATAACTCAGTCCCCGATGTAAAAGTTTGCCATTTATGTGACGTCATATTTTGTTTGATTACTGCTGGTAGTACTTGATTATCACTAATGTCAATGTCAGCCCAGCATTCATTATATGTTTCAACCATACATGTAACACTCTCCATTGTCTGCTCTCTGAAACAGATACACGATAACCACTGATATATTATTATATATCTTACAGAACAGAACAGAACAGAACAGAACAGAACAGAACAGAACAGAACATAACATAACATAACATAACATAACATAACATAACATAACATAACATAACATAACATAACATAACATAACATAACATAACATAACATAACATAACATAACATAACATAACATAACATAACATAACATAACATAACATAACATAACATAACATAACATAACATAACATAACATAACATAACATAACATAACATAACATAACATAACATAACATAACATAACATAACATAACATAACATAACATAACATAACATAACATAACATAACATAACATAACATAACATAACATAACATAACATAACATAACATAACATAACATAACATAACATAACATAACATAACATAACATAACATAACATAACATAACATAACATAACATAACATAACATAACATAACATAACATAACATAACATAACATAACATAACATAACATAACAGAACAGAACAGAACAGAACAGAACAGAACAGAACAGAACAGAACAGAACAGAACAGAACAGAACAGAACAGAACAGAACAGAACAGAACAGAACAGAACAGAACAGAACAGAACAGAACAGAACAGAACAGAACAGAACAGAACAGAACAGAACATACACTTTATTTGCTCACATCAAGTTACATGGTACAGGAGAAATACAAATGAATACAATTCAGTATAACCCTTTACAAAGATCATCATAAAGAAATACAAATGAATGCGACATAGTACAAACATCAAATTGATCACATGACATTAAATGATTTACAAACAGTGTACAAAAAAGTAAACAGACTTAATTCAAAAATACATTCACAAATCTCCCTAACGCATTCTACGCCGAATATACCACATGACAAATTTTATACCCAAATACAAATGAAAAATGTAATAGTCTCATAGTTTGAAACAGACTGTAATCTTAAAATTTTGATATAATTTTGATGGCACATCCTCGCAAAGACCCGTGATAAGTTTAGAGACCAAGAAAAGTTGCTATGTGATCCGTCGCCGTAAATATCTGGAAAAAAAGTATGAAAACTAGAGCATGTTTCCCCGGCACAGTCGGGTATGCACAGGGTTTCGAAACTAGAGTCCCAAAGGTAATGCTGGTTTTAGCTAATGCCGTCTTGTTATACTTTTCCATGAAAAGTCGACTATGGTGTCGAGTTTACTCCATTAATAAAGTGTATGGAGAAGTTGCCGACCTAATGGAAGTATTGATGGTAATCTCCGAAAGCAGATATCCTGTAGAGCGTTGTCGTACAGGATCTCTATGATCTCAATGGAGAGTCACGTCGTTATGTCGACCAATCAATGCGTAACTTTCATCTTTACGAAACGCTATTAATAACATTTTGATATCGTAATTTCTATTTTTAGACCAAGGTTTGCGAGGTTATTTAACACTGGTATTTTTCACAGTCTGCGATTGGACGGCTCATTTCAAATTGCGTGACGTAGACGATGTTAACAAGTTACTTACATTAACAATGTCGTCATGAATATTATGAGAAAAGGTCACCTGAATGTGACCCTTGTTTAAAATCGGCCAGATCTAAATTAGCGAATAGGCGAGCGGAAAACTTTAGATCGGGTTTTAATCAGATTGTATTGATGAGTACTTGTTATAGACAAAGGTCCATGAAAGATGGGTTTGGTGACCTGCTCTACGATATACTGTCAATGATTTGCTTTGACAAGGCAATAAACCCAATAAAAACAACCACAATTAAACCCCAAAAACAAAGCGTTACTTACGGACATAAATCAGCTGGGTTAATATTTGTTGTTGACGAGTCACCAACAATTGTTCTATAACAATCATTTATATCTTCTTCACGATATTGACAATGTTTATTTTTGTAGTAATCTGAATTGAAATATATAAACATAACCATTGAAACATGTTTAACTCCATGACAATTACATAAATTAAGGTCATTGCCAAAAAAAACCGAAATAGCAATCAGCAATTATGTGTGCTACAAAAGGACGTTATTTTGCCATATTTCTTGAATAAATAAAAAATACTAATGTATTTTAGCTCGATTGTGAAACTAGTTCTTAAAACTTAGATTAATCAATTTCGAGTCCCCTTCCTGGTCCCCTAGCGCTTTGCTAGCAGAAAATAGTTTCTTGCTCAAGGGAACTACGGGGTAGGTTTTGGATGGGATTTTAAACTACGCTGAGCTGGCTATCTAATGATTACCAGTCAAGCGATATAACCACTCGGCCACACCCGTTTTTTAATGATAAAACATAGTTCAATAAAGTGGAAATGGCAGCGACAAAGTTTATACAATGACATGAACTTCTTTTGTCAAATATCCACTGGCTACTAGAATCATATACGTGTCACAGGGGTGTGGAATTCCTATGTCCGACTTGTCTGACTCAAACATTTATGTCTGCGAACAAGTATATATTTTTATCCAACTTGTCCGCGGACATGTACCTCTAGTGTTCTAGGTCATGCGTGTTTTTGTACTTCAAACAATAGACTTACCCATTGAATAGGTTAATGAGCTGATGCATGAACCGTATTTTACTGATTTAAACATACCACTTTGATATTTAACATTTATTTTAAACAGTGTATATTCACATTGTAAATTTTATGTGATAGTACGTTAATAATAAGTGTAAACTAACTAAACTTTAAAATTGTAAAAATAATTCACCCCTAAATATTGGCGTGTAATGAAACTGGCTATGTTTATATACGCAATGTTTACGAGGACGACCTGTAAGTATTATAGTGCGTACAAAAAAAACCACTGTTTATAATAACAATACAGTGAACTAACCCTCGACGAGGGATGCCCAGGATGACTTAAAAATAAACAACTGTGATATGTTTTACTTGTGTCTTAGTTGTTGGTGTAATGGAAAGCGTTCTACCATAACAAGCATGATTTACAGTGGTGGTGGTTTATCAACCATGCTAATTTTGTTAAAATGAATTACACAAATTTTATTTTCAATACTGCCTATCCCTGAAATGAATTGTCTCAATTTTAATGTTTACCAAAACACGTTTTGTTTTTTTGTACGCACTATAGCTGTTAGTATACCAACATAACAATATACTTGATAATGCAGATGTTTCTGTGTTTTAATTGTATTCAACATTGAACTGGTTTATTATCAATCCCTATTATTACTAACACTCTTTATTCTAGTATTTTATTTCTGAACAAGTGAATTTTGATTCCAGACAAGTTTATTTTCATATAATTTCACTTGTCCGTGGTCATGTGAAAAAAACTTGAAACTCCACACCCCTGTGTCATTAGATAGAGCCTTATGCACATTTTCTTATACATTTAAGCCGCCTGGCTAGCTCAGTTGGTAACACGCAAGTCTACTGCTCGAGGGGTCGTGGGTTCGATTCCCGGGCGGGGCATACTTGCGTGGAGCTTGGTCATGAAATTATTTCTCCCTCCTACCAATGACTGTTTAATTATGTAGGGCAGTTGTCACTCACTGATGAAAGTATGCGCTTAGTAGATGTTTAACAGCTAAATTCAGAGATTTAGCCTTTCCAAGAGGGGTAAGTAGGTTGACTGGCCGCCGTTATATGACCTATACAATGTGTTGCTACGGCGTTAGACCCAACAAACACACTTATATACATGTACATACATGTGTATACTTACTACAAATATCTGTTGTGGTAGAAGTCGATGTCGAACTGTCTAATATTTCCGATGCAAAGTATGTAGCTCGTGTCAACGCTTCATCTCTTATTAAAGGACATTCTTTTACATTATTTAGTATACATTTAATCTTGTCAAAGTTTGAAGGACTGAAACAAATGGATTTATAGTCAAAAAGTTCAACGCCGTCATGAATCTGGCGGCTATTCATGAATTTGTGAAAATCATTCTATACTGTTTATTCTACAGTCCAAAGTATTTTATAGCGTTACATGTTGACATACAAAAGGGCAACAAAGAAAGTCGAAACGTTCTCGGATAGAAAACCTTAGATTACCATCGTCACTCAATTAACAGGGAGCTGGTTCCCAAAAAATGACAATCTTCAAAGTTTTCGGGACTTCTGAATGTGAGTTTTACCATCGAATTGCATTTTGTGTAGAAATTCTACACTAATTTTGAAGATTTTCGATTTCTTCGGGTAAGTAGTTCCTAGTCGTCACTACAAATCAATGTACTGAATACTGTTGGAAGGAATTTTTGACCGATTTTAAGAGTTCAAAGTTGCTACTTCGATATCCATCATTATCTCTATATCATTCAAAGTCAACTGTGTGTCATATTTCATTTTACATGCACATTATTTTACTGGTCAAGGGGTCATAGGTTCAATTCCCGGATATACAAACGTGTGGCAGATACTAATGCGCAATACTACAATACTACAAAATAACTATTCTCCCATCACAGTGAGAATAATGTTTGATTAATGTAAAAAAAAAACCATTAAAAATCATAATTTTAAATATTTGTTTAAAATAGATTTTTCAATTCATGTACGTTTGATAGTATACATATTTTTTGGTGGCACTATTTTCTTGGTCGCATTAAGTCATTGTTTTCTATTGAGTTGAAACAGAATTCAATTAGGTGTTGTTCGTTCTTTTCAAATTTGGCCCAGCGCTGACATAGAAAGAATTCTTTTGGAAAATAAATCCATCTAAAAAGTAAAAAGTGACTGCATTTTGCAGTCTTGGTTTAGTAATTGTTACCTTTAGGTTTTACACTATACTTACTTGCATATAAAAGTCTTTGTTTCTTCCACCAGCAATCTTAGTTCTTGTATATTACTTTGATTGATGGAATCATATGTAATACTACGTGTTATATAAAGTGTTTCATTCAGTCTATCCATGAGTACCTTGTCACATTCTATTGTATCATCGAAAGGACCATAACATCTTGGTGTTACACTCACAACACTTGCTGTAATAAAGGTATAGTCCATCAGAATTAACCTGAGCACACCTTTATGCATAAATAATAATAATCTCGAATTTTGGAATCCACAAGAAAGCTTCCATCCGTAATTCCGATTTTCAAGCGTGAATAATAGGAAGCCGCCCGGCTAGCTCAGTTGGTAGCACGCTAGTGTACTAATCGAGGGGTCGTGGTTTTGATTCCCGGGCGGGGCATACTTTCGTGGAGCTTGGTCATGAAATTATTTCTACGGCCACTCTCCCTCCTACCAATGATTTTTATTTATGTAGAGCGGTTGTCAGTCACTGAAGAAAGTATGCACTTAGTAGTTGGTTAACAACTAAACCCAGAGATTTAGCCTTTCCAGGAGGAGTGAGTAGGTTGACTGACCGCCGTTATATGACCTTTACAAAGAGTTGCTACGGCGTTAAACCCAACTAACACACAAACAATGATAATAGGATTTAAACATTTTGGTATTTTAACCACCCTTTGTATTACTATGAGTAAATATTACAACAGAATTTTATTTAAAAAAATCTGTGATTTTATGGCACGAAAGAAAGAAAAAAAGTAGACTTTTCTCAAATTGTGTACAAATTGCCGGCAATACAGTAACCCCGCTGATTTATATACTAACTACAACACTTCTGTATTCACAGTCGATAACAATATATATCCGAGTATTTAAATAAGCGATGTAAATGAATGTGTCACTGACAGTTGTATACAATTTATTAAGTTTGTTACTACAGTAACAACAGATAAGTTCAATTACCACATCAAAGTGTTTCAAATACTCTAAAATTGACAGTCTGTGTAAACTATTGTATTTAATGTAAACTTCTAGTATAGCTTGCTGGAACTATAAATATGATAGAACCAATTGACTGAATTGAGTGATAGAACCAATTGACTGAATTGAGTGATAGAACCAATTGACTGATGTAAATGATAGAACCAATTGACTGAATTGAGTGATAGAACCAATTGACTGAATTGAGTGATAGAACCAATTGACTGAATTGAGTGATAGAACCAATTGACTGATGTAAATGATAGAACCAATTGACTGAATTGAGTGATAGAACCAATTGACTGAATTGAGTGATAGAACCAATTGACTGAATTGAGTGATAGAACCAATTGACTGAATTGAGTGATAGAACCAATTGACTGAATTGAGTGATAGAACCAATTGACTGAATTGAGTGATAGAACCAATTGCCTGAATTGAGTGATAAAACCAATTGACTGAATTTAGTGAAAGAACCAATTGACTGAATTTAGTTATGTCCCTGAGTGGAACCTGAGTCTGAGACATGAGATTGAACATACGATTTGACCATAGACGTGATGTCACAGTACTTACATGTTCACATTATGAGGAGAAGGATATATAAGCGGCCAGATAGCTCGGTTAAGAGAGCACTCGCCCTGTAAGCGAGAAGTCCATGGTTCAAGTCCCGGTCAGGCTGCATATTTTTCTTACCCTGTGACAGTAACATCCTTTTAATGGAAAGAAAAACAAGGCTTCAAATAGGTCAGCTATCATTTTATTGTTCATCGTCGTATTATCAACTTCTAACACCGTATTATTTGAATATGGAATGTATCATTTGACATGGAATTTACTATTCTTACGACACAATAGTGTTCATATTAAAGGCACGTCGACAGCTCATTAGTTCTATGAAATTCAATTTTGTTCATGCACTTCATGAATAAAATTCCCTAGTCTTGGTTAAAAACTAGTATATAATAATCAACAAATAGAATTTTATTCATGGACCTTCCATACATTTAAATTCTCGAAATGCTATCATGTAGGACAAATGCGATTTTTAGTGAATACATTTATAACGAACTCCATTTTAAATTATACATTCCATAATAAAATTTTATGATATTTATTCCATTTTATTTGTAAAATCTCGTAATTAATATAATTATTGATCGTTGCAAGATATCCTAAGTTGATTTGTTCTTAAAATTCCAAAACATGAACTGTTCAGGCTAAAATCGAAGGCGTCCGGCACGGTTTTTGGTAAAAAATACAACACCAATGATAAATATGATGGTCGAAAACATGATTAAAGAAAACATCAAATATTTCGGAAACAATGTGTTTACTTACGTATAAACATGCTCAATAAGAAGAGCAATCTAATATCCATTTTCAAAACGAGAAAAAAACGAAGACAATGTGTCAATATTCAGTAGTACATTTCATATTAACTCCCGAAAACAAACTGAATCTGTTTTTTTTTACTATTTCATAATATAATAAGTACATCTACCCTGACGTTCGATTTTAATAAAAGTAAGTTTTTTAGTATGTTTGATGATCACGATGTTAACTGGAGGATGACTGACTGTATAGTTTAACAAAACATACATTTTCAGTATATGATAGATCAAATAACAACCAGTGAACCGAGTCTTCATTTTCATTTTGGTATAGAACAGAACAGAACAGAAATTTATTCAGAAAAGTACATATTTATAGATAAATACAATAATCAAAGCATAATAACTAGTATAGCATATACATACTGACCAGTGGTGCTTTTCACTAAAAATCTTACGAAAAAAATCTTCGTAAGTCAGTTTCATATAATTAGCACTTTAAAGTTAGACTGATAATAAGCATAACTATGATATGATATTTAAGAAGTATACACAATTCTACACAATTTGTGTAATATTTAGAATTGATAAGCCAAAATATGAGCGTATTATCAATGTTTCTTGCTTTTGACTTACGAAGATATTTTTCGTAAGAGTTTTTGTGAAAAGCACCACTGAGATGGATCTATACAAAGCATGTCTCAGTGAGTAGTATTTATTTATTTATTTCCTCAATTACTGAAGAGCATAACAAATATTTACAATTCATATATATATATATTTCAATTCATATATACAAATACATGTACATAAATGATACGATCACACATTACATATCATATATAACAAAAAATGAGTAGAAATGTCTCACAAAATGATATTAAGATGAATTAAATAGGCAAACCAGGTTTTTTATAATTTTAGTTTTTCCTCTATCGGTTTCCTAAAAGTCTTCAGGAGGTTAATATACTAATATATGAGATGTTGCCAGTTAAATTGCCTACGGAACGTATGTGGCGTAACAGAAGAAAGTACTGTGGTTGCCGACGATGCTTAACACAAGGAACTAAGCTATCTATGATGTAAGTATACACTCTAGTGTCCAAGAAATTTAGCCGGAATACATCACGCGTTAAAAACCTCGCTCGGGACTTACCACCAATTTTAGCAGTAAATTCTTATATTTTAGTCGTATTGTTAAATTATTGTAAGCTTTTTGATAATATATTGCCCTGATTATGAGTAATCCTTTAAAATTTAATTAAAAAATTGTTACGCTCTCAAACATAAAACGTCAGTACATTTACATGTAAAATCAAATTCGTTATGAAATAAAGATTCAATTTTTCGTATTTATAATTCATCTAACCGTGACTACATGTATATGTGCGCAGCATATAGTTTTTATATTCAATAAGCGTAACGAAAATTAAACATTGGATAAGCACGGTTGAACATAAATATAAATAGTTTGTCGGTAACATAGATAATTTAAGCATGACCAAATCAAGGGCGTGTAAATTGTTTTTCGTTGGATATCATCCTATTTTTACTGAGCCCTTCGATCAGGCCCTAGACTCTTGTAATCGTTATGATTGCTCGCATTAAGTTGAACTTGATATGATAATGACAACCGACTACTCTACCTTGAACAATATGTGAATTTAAAATATCTAAAATATTTAAACAATATATAAGATAGTAGTAATTAACCTGTTTGCACCTTTTTTGGCTCAGCTGTACGAGTCAACTTTTGACCTCTATGTTTAACCAATTCAATTTGCTTTACCATTTTTATTGGTCCAATATAATCTTTTCTGGTATAGAGAAATGGATAAACGATATGATACCATCGGTTGTTTATGATAAACAGGTGCGTACCACGGAGAGTAGTTGGTGACTATCTAATCTGTGCATTAAAGGTGACTAAACTATACTAATTGAGTTTACATTCTTCGTGGTACGTTCCTGTTGGTATGACTAAACTTCAAATATGGCTCAAAATCTTTTTGAAAAGATTCCACGAAAGCCCTTTGTGGAATGTAATTCTTTAAATGACACTGTAATTGGTACTGTAGAGCTTGCACTTAGAAACACGCGTATTCTTTTGAGACGATATGATTGTTTTAGTGAAATATTGGAAATATTGACAGTGTGCCTAAACACAGGTGCTGCAAAGAATCCGTGACGATGACGATTAGCTTCGCCCTGATGAATCCAAGTTTCTCCAAACTGATATCTAGGTGATGATTCTACAAACAAGTTCAAAGTTATTCATAGGCAATTTCCATAGAATGCAAAATTAAACAATGTGCAGCTATCGCTCATATAACAGGCGATTTGTCAAAGATTCAGAGTACTCAAACCCTTGATTGCATTTTAAACCTTTAAAACTGATTGGACTGAATAATGATGAAATTGTTAACATGTATTTACTACTTGGAATCTCCATATGTCAAATCAAGTTACACGATGAAGCTGGATTTTTAATTGTTCGGAACTTCAGTCCTGAACAAATATACTCGTATGTACCATAATTCAGTCCTTTGCTGATTTTGAAATTTACCGAATCCAAAATAGTGCTTCCATTAAGTACAGACTGCACAGTTGATGCGCGTCGAGAACTTCGGTGAACACATGTTTTAGTAGACACTCCTAAAGAATACAGAGTCTTAGTATACAATATGTATACAACTTGTGTTAGATACATTGCGTGATTTTTTACCAAAACCTTTAACTTACTAAGTGTAAGTTCTATCCTCTATGTTTGATGTTTGAATTTACCATACAAGATCTATGTACTCTTTGTTAAGAATAACCATTCTTTGGTTCATGTTTAGTACTGGAAACGTTGACGTAGGTTTGAACACTGGAGCTTGACATTCAGTATCGTACTTAAAGATTAATCCCTCTTTATGTAAAAAAAACTCTAGGAAATGTCCACAAATTGACGATTACCAGCTGTGTGTTAAGTAACTACTGTTCGCTAACGTTACGGGTACGGGACAACTCAACCCGAAGACAACTCAACCCGTGCATAATACAACTCTAAGTTGGGACAACTCAATCCGTTAGTAGGGGATTGAGTTGTCTCGGGTTGGGTTGTCTTTGGGTTGAGTTGTTCCGACACTTCCGTAACAGAACGTTTTGGAACGTTCAGGGTAACTGAACACGCTGCTGGTTTATAGAAAAGAAGTTATAGAACCAATGATTGTTACATGTACATTATTGTCTTGTATATCAAATGGCTAAATGGTTTTGTGATAAATCTTTTTTCGTTGGTGTTGTTGGGCGAGTATGACAAGTGCTAACGTAGTAGGGTGATTCGATGCGTTGCACTCTTTTTTAATATAAAGAGGGATCAAAGTACAGTACTAAATGCCAAGCTCCTGCGGTTGCTACATCGATAGACTCCCCATGTTTTACTTTGTATTAATATCAAAACATGATTGAGACCAAAAAAAACAAGTAAACATAAGTCTGGACTACTCAATTTATTTTTAAATATGAATGTTAGTAACAAGATAATTATCATTTATATTTGCTTTATATTTGCTGTAAATAAGATAAGAATCTAATCATGTTTTGCATTCTAATTGGAATCAAATATGAGTGAGTTAATACGACAATAACCTTAAGTTAGAAAGTAAATAAACGGGTAAGACAAAATCATTATGTTATACTACTTTTAATATGTTTACACAGACATTTTTATGGATTCAACTTTTTCGTTGTAGTTATTAAAATAATCGGGTTCTCGCTCTTCATTAAAACTCAAATGAAAAATATTTTCAAAGTTTAATAAATAATGCCATAGAACTGGAAATAATGTCCAAAACATGTTTACATAAATTAGCAAAAAAAAAACAAAAGAAAATGCACGTGCATGTACATGTAAATATAGACTTGGTGTTACTGTATATCTTTGTTTACGCACATAAAGACGCATTGTCTTCCACAGTATCGCCTGCTGGACAATCGGCTGTCATATCACAAGCTTCTGCGAAAGTAATACAAGCAGATCCATCTCCACATCTTATACTACCTTCTGGACATCCACATGTCGGGCATGGCGTCTCCTCAGGGCACGGTTCGCATGTCAATGTCGGGCATGGCGTCGCCTCAGGGCACGGTTCGCATGTACAAGTTGGACAGGGTGTCTCTACTGAAGATGAGATAATAATAATATATTACAAATTGACTGTGTACACGTATATTACTTGTTAACATAGTCTTATTATAATTGTATTCAGTGTATTGTTTATTATTAAATCCGTTTAAATTCTCAACAAGAAACTGTGATTTCCTGTTACTGTACAAATCAATAAGGTTACAAACAAAGGCGGGTTCACTGTAGGTTCGGGACCATGCCAACTAGGGCTGTCACGATTTACCGGTATATTGCAATACGCAGCTGCAGCAACACGTACCGCGGTACGATTTTAACGTACCGGTATTTTGCGATATTTTCTATTTCATTGGAAAATTCTTCCCTTCGCGAGATAAAAGTAGCGAAACGTCAGTTTTTCCATTGTTCATTCCATCTAACGTCAAGTTACAAGAATTTAACCCGATTAGGGCGCATCACAGTCCTAAATGACGTAAATACTTAAAGAGGCTAGATTCTATCAGTAGCTGCATATAAGATTTGCTGTTTCTGTTAAATACAATGGATGCACAACGAATCTAAAAGCCCACAATATACCGTGGTACGTATCGCGATACAATGCCAGCGTACTGCAATATATTGTGATACGCTTCTGGCGTATCGTGACAGCCCTAATGCCAACCGACTTAGGCTTTGATCCTGATTAGCGATCCTTTACAACATAGCGAGTGGCTATACTTAGAACGATGTTTCTGCATCGTTTAATCGAGTAAAATGTAATGCTGGTTGGGTACTCTTGTTGTTTCCTAACTCAAATTCAGCTTCATGTGCTACACGTACTTGACACTATATTACATAAACTTTAAATACGGATTAAATCTTATTGTTCTCTGTACACATATTTTCATTGTGACGGTAAAAGTTCGTTTTTATAAATCAATTATGTAAACATGGAATGTTATTGTACTTATAATTTTGGACTCATCCGTTTGTGGTGGAAACACGTAAGTCCGAAATATCACGGTAAATGTTCAAAAAAGTAAAAGACCGAAAACATTTCATTCATCCCTATTTTTGACAGTTTTAAAGTCGCTGTTCATTCATACAATTATGTAAACCGGAATTTTCTGTTCAGTCTAAATACATGTTTGGGTTTTATTACTCAGAGTACGACTGAGTGACTGACTGTACTACAACTGGTTCAACTCTTCACTCGTAGGTATTTTTGTTATTGAATGCCTGAAGCCATACATAACGTAGTCGTGATGTTAAGCTACATTTTATCAAGTACATCCTCGTCAGCAACTCGTTGACAAAGACTGGCTGGCGGATCCTTATACGAGTAAGGTTACCAAATAGAAATGGAATATGCATTATATAAAGACGTACCTTGACAACCCATTTCGTCTCGTCCATTCATACAATCCATAGTACCATCGCAAACCCTGTCTTCATTGATACATTCTACTTGACATAAATTATTTACAGTCCTTACATCACAGACATATCTTCCCATGCACGAGTCTTCAATGAAAAGGTTTTATACAATTTAATTTTCAACATACCAGTAAGATTAGGAATAATGTGTACTTAACGTTTACTGCATTGTAATGTAAAGATGTTTTAGAATTAGAAGTTCACAAGTGTCAGCAACTTTTGTCCGGATATTTTTGTAAACGTTTCATTTATACCAACGCCGGTATGTTTATAAATTACAATGAATAGTTTCGTATATTCATCGAGAATGTTCAATACAGTGAAACTCTCAGAAGAGAAAATTCTACGCAAAAAGCAAAAGGTTTTGACACTGTTAGTATAATTATGTTCAATACTTGAAGTGGACATTAAGACGATGCCGCATGCCAAATATGAACAAAACAGAACATAATTCTAGTTCCCATGTAATTCTAATAAAGTTAGAAAAATATAATTATTTTTTGTTGTGTTTAGTCAATATTCAGGCACAAACTATAAATTTTAACTTAAAAATTGTCAAGTCTCAAGTTTGACAAACCTAGGTACCTATTAGCAAAAACACACAAACCGAAAACGAAAACACATGTCCATTCCAGTACTTGGTAGTGCATTAATGTTTATGACATTGATGTGATATTAACGTAATTATATAAAAAAGTAAATACAACATTCACATGTACATTTATGATTTTCATTAATCAAATACACAAAAACAAAAAACTATCTGTATTTCCTGAGAAAAATCAGTTAACGAATCTCGGAACAACAGAAATATTTAAGAAAATTTCACCAACAATTTTGATTTTTTTTTGGATTGAGGACTCTAAAACCTAAGCGCAAGCGGACGCTTAACATAATTCCAGTATGGCATGGCCAAATTTTTCTTCCAAAATTGTACTAAATCAGAGTATTGAACAAAAATTCCCATGATATTGAGTTAAAAGCTACACAATCTAAGAGAAAAATCATACTCAAAAGGTCATTTATTGCCGGACAGAATAGAATATCATAAATAAAACATTGTCAACAATATACCTGCCGGGTAAAAATACATTTTAGACAGGTAACAATTATAGCAGATGACGCTATTTTGTTGGTAACATTTAAGAGAGAAATGAGTCTCCAATTCTTCAATGAAAGCTTATCTTTTCTCCCTTAGGTATGAAAGTGATGACACCTGGTTTAGGAATTGTTGATAAATCGCCATTTTCAAAGCATTCATTCATGGATCTGACTAAAAGTCTCCTTAATCATTCCAAAAGAATTTGGAGAAAGATGTTGTAAAGCCACAACTTCCAGGTGCTGAGTTTTTTTCATTTTTTTTTTCAGAGCATTCAACATTTCTTTGTTAGATATTTTTCATTCCAGACTTATTTTATCAACATTTGAAAGCTTTGGGACCGAGCTAGAGAGAACGAGGTTTGGGTGAAAATGCATACTCATAATAATTAATGGCTCGCTTGAATTATTACCTGATTTTTTGGGGGCGTTTTTTCGGTCCTTATAGTAACCAACAAAATTAGACGATATATACAAAGACTAAATAAATCAAAGCACAGAAGGCGCTGAATTTGTTTGGGTCACGGAATATAAGAAAGGTGAAGGTTGTGTGGAAACAATGAGATATAAATGTAGTACAGATACTACAGATGCTATGAATTCAAAGAACAATGCCACAGGGTTATAAATTTATATTTTAATGAACTGAAAATAATGTGGTCCCCGATCAGTGGGGTGCCTCAATTGAGTTGCCCTCAATTCATGATTTTGCAATTTTAGGCGAGAACAAAGGAGCCGTGACCTTATTCCGACTTCTGTGTGATTTCGCGCACATTTATTACTGTCACATACTAGTGTTTGTTGCAAATGAATTCTACGGTCATATTTCATTTAAAAAAAGTTACAACATTACCGCAGCATCTTATAACTTCTTCAAATGAAAATCTCATCCACATTAAATATCCAATATGGCGTCGCTTAAAACGTAAATAAACAGAGGAACTGTGACCTACTTAAAATATATGCGCTTTAATCAAAGTTGTCACTGTCACAAACCTGTTCGTTTTGTGGAAAAATTATTCAGGCAGCTTCTTAAACTGAAAATCACATCCACACGATCCAAATTATTTGGCGTCGCTTTATAATGATAGGCCTATTTAAGTAATCAAAGGACCTGTGTCTGTGCCCAACAAAAAATTGAATCTGTATGCGCTTTAATCAATATTATCACTGTCACTAATTGGTTTGTTATGTGAAATCAACTTTACATATATTTCTTGTTTATAAATAATACCAACAAACGATAATGTATAATAAATATTGCATGAAATTTTATTTACAAATCTTCTTTCTTTCTTCTCCGTGGGTTGTTCTGTTGACTCTTCAGCGTGGTTTGATCACGTGACAAATTGAATTTGTTATATAAACTAACCCATAGGCGAACACCTTTTAATTGAAGAGTTCAAAATTGACGTGCGTTTAATCAAAATTATTTCAATATATTACCAGTAATTTGCGGAAATGTTACAGAATTGCACAATATTAGAAATCTTCGACCAATCGGGAACTATATTGTCTTCCATGATCAGGTTTGAAAATTAATGCGCCTGTTATTTGACAATTAATCTGGTTCCCTGTCCTATTATAGTTCGCAGGGGACCAGTCCATTTGACAATCTTCACGCAGTGATCTCCCCTGAATTTTTCGGCGTTAATGTCCATGTAAAGGGAAGTAACCGCTTCAAAAAAGCGGACTACTTTCGGTATTTGCAATTAACAGCATTCGGGTCTGAAATTTCGCTACCATTATTTGTTTGGTCTGACGACCCAAACAAATAAAAACTGTTTATATAATAATAATGTGTACTTACACAACTGACTCTTCAAATTCATCAACTTTTCCCTCGAAGAATATGAATTCGGGGCAAGATTGTACCTACTTCTACCACCATATCTGCCTCCTTGAACTAAGGCTGCAGTTACGAGCACAACAAGAACAAGTCTCATCTGTGAAATAAACAACATTTGAACACGTGTTTACATTGCAAATGAAGCTAGTCAACATTTTCATATTTCATCTTTTTTATACAGAAAATCAAACAATTATGTAAAAATCTGTAGTTTACAAAATCCTACAAATTTAATGACAGAATTGACGCAGTGTACCGAGAGCGATAAACAAAACAAAACAAAAAGTGCCGCAAACGAAAAATACTCATTCGCATTTAAATTTAACGGATCGAAAAGTCAAACGGGCAATGTGACAACTTTGTTTATGACTAATGGACACACTAGTTAACATTATATAAGTCAAGGAATAAATACAGATATAAGGGAAGTGGATTTTTTATGCCCGACGTGTCCGACTCGAACATTTATGTTTGCGGACAAGTACATTGTAGTAAAATCAATCCCACTTCTCCGAGGAAGAATGGTATTTAGCTGTAATATAGTAAATAACATAAATGTCTTAATAATTTAGTAAAATTCAACAGTGAACAATGCTGTATTAGTGTATTATATAGTCATTATTGTAGGAGCAGTGGTCCAGTGGTAGGACGCGCGCGTAGGTATCGAGAGATCCTGGGTTCGAATCCCACCAGGGGCACTGTTATTTTCTTTGTGCAAGAAATTTACCTGTTTTTTCTTCACTCCACCCAGGTGTAAATGGGTACCTGCGAGGGTGGTATAATTCCGCTGCGCCAATGTGTCGGCTGCACTAATAAGCGGAGTAAAAGCGGAGATTGATAGATAGATACCAGTAGCCCAGTGACCAGGGGTAATTGCTGTAAAGTCGTTGAACGTGCGTAAGCATGAAACTTAGACTATAAAATGTAATTACATATGTAATTACATTTATTATTCCTTATAGTATGTATTTAATTTCATAGTTTTCAATATGTTCTACTGAAAAATAAACTTTTGGACAAGTGCATTTTGACCCTGGAAAATTATATTTTAAAATATCTCTTGTCCGAGGACGAGTGAAAAAACTAGGAATTCAAGACCACTGGATATTGAAGCCTAAGAGGTAATTTTGGCGAGAATGACAACTATAGCAAGAGTAACTGAACACAGCTGTGTTCTGAAATGTTGCTAAATCAAAACCCACACACGTACATAATGTTTGAGATTTGACAATAAGTGGAAACGCATTAACGTTACAGGAGTATAATCAGTGATTTGCTGCAGATATCTAAGCGTCCCTGAGACCAATTTTGTTGACGACATTTGCAAATAATCATGACACTAAGGAATCTAACCACTTTGTATTATGGATGACTTACTATGCTAAATGACTCGTCACGGTTTGCTCCTGGCGATGTGAATGAACAACGAATATGACTATTTATATTTCAAACAAAATGAACCATGCTAAGAGCCGAATATCTTTTTAAAAATATTTCTTATTTCAACAACATATGTTTAAAACAAATTAACAAAATAAGTTTGACAATGACAATGTTTTTTTTTGTTTCGAACAGAAAATAGTTAAAGTGTAAAAACAGAATACTCACCGTTGAAAAATACATTTCTATGAATCTTGTCCTGCTGAAAATTTTAGAAATTTTATGAAAACTTCTTTGCTGTTCCGAGCCTCTTATGCAAGCGTATATATACACAACATAAAGCGGAAACAGGAAAAACTTGACGAAATTCAACTAGCTTCAGGACTTCAATTAATTACATTAATGTAAGTAAATATAGATTTCAACGAAATCGCTAATTACTTTATAAGAAACTTATGTAAAATAAGTGCAAATGAACACTCACTCTCTCTCTCTCCCATACACAGTCATACACATGTAAAATAAAACATAGCAAAAATAAATCTGAAATTTCGTGACATATCTACTCATTATGTCCAGCTTGCTGGTTGAAACATCCTTCTGAAAACATTATAATGACCAGATGTTTGAAACATCCATATGAAAACACTATAATGACCAGATGTTTGAAACATCCTTCTGAAAACACTATAATGAGCAGATGTTTGAAACATCCTTCTGAAAACATTATAATGACCAGATGTTTGAAACATCCTTCTGAAAACACTATAATGACCAGATGTTTGAAACATCCTTCTGAAAACATTATAATGACCAGATGTTTGAAACATCCTTCTGAAAACACTATAATGACCAGATGTTTGAAACATCCTTCTGAAAACATTATAATGACCAGATGTTTGAAACATCCTTCTGAAAACACTATAATGACCAGATGTTTGAAACATCCATATGAAAACACTATAATGACCAGATGTTTGAAACATCCATCTGTAAACATTATAATGGCCTGATGGTTGAAACATTCATTATCTGAAAACATTAAAATGTCCAGATGGTTGAAACATCCATCTGAAAACATTATAATGTCTAGATGGTTGGAACATTTATTTGAAAACATTCTCTCTCTCCCTCTCCCTCTCCCCCTCCCCCTCCCCCTCTCCCTCTCCCTCTCCCTCTCCCTCTCCCTCTCCCTCTCCCTCTCCCTCTCCCTCTCCCTCTCCCTCTCCCCCCCCCTCTCTCTCTCTCTCTCTCTCTCTCTCTCTAATGCCTCCGCTAGGCATAAGAATGAGACTTTTATTCTTAGTAATGGGGTTAGTATAAATCCTTCTCTTGCTTGAATTGTTTTTGCCAGCCTTTGATTTACTTTAAAACCATAATCGGTTATTTCAATATCCTCCACAAAATACATTTCCTTTCTCTTGAATCTGATTTACTTATTAGAACTAAATTTGATATCCTCGTCATTAATTAGAATGCAAATAAGAACAAACACCAAAACATGGTGTTTTCACCAATTTCAATATCCATTACATCATATATGTCCTTCAAAATTTCTGGGATTATTGTACTAGCCCATTTTGGAAGGTGTTGATTTTGCTTTGCTATTCCTTTAATTGGTTAATTTAATAGAAAAAGGTTCAGATGTCAAAAGAATAACCTAACAGTAAGTGCATTATTCTAATACCACTTACATAATTCTTGATTACTTCTACAGATTAAAATAGTCTACTTAACCTGTAAAAAGGTATCCATCATTTCAAATCTTTTCGTGCTTAATTGATGCTTTGTGTTTTCTTAACGATATTTGAATTCAATGTTTGATCTCTAAACGTTTTGGTGTGATTTCTTTTGTCATTTTTTATGTAATCAAAACATACTCATAGAAAGGACATTCTAGAACACGGGGAGTACTTTTCTTTAGATTCCTCAATCCCACATTTAAAAAAAATATATTTATTATTTCATTAGCGAATACAGCATGTTCCTGAATTTGCTACATTCCCATGACAAATCCTTCTTAAACATCAATGCTCTTGCCTTTTGAACAAAGAATATTTGCAAAATCATCACGTTTAGGGAACTTATAATTAAGATCTAAATGTTTTCCCAAATAACAGACTTAATTAAAATCATTAACTGCAGACTTAGTATTACATTTTGTGTCCCTCAAATCAAAACAAAATCTTAAACTGATAGCATTACTTTTTGAAACAGAATTTAATGGACTAACAAATACATTACTACTGAATGGGTTGTTGTCAAATGGACCCAAAATAGCTCCATATTTCATTTCTTTTACAAAGTATTTCCCAATTGCATTTTGAAGTCTTCCGCATCTTCATAACTACTTTGTATCTCATTTTAGTTAAATTGTAGTTTTAGTTTTTATTACCTACAAATTCCAATTCACTTACCTGAGCTGTTAATGAGGATATTTCTGTCTGTTATCTACTTTTTCATTTGATTTTGCCTTTATGCCAGACATTTTTTGTTTTCTTAGCTTAAGCTTTTTTGTTCTTTTTTAATTTTTGTTTTCTAGAACTATCGAAAGAGTCACTGTTATCTTCCTCCTCAATTGTCGTTTTCAAATTTGTACTACTTTCCGAATTGGCACAAGATACTTTCTTATTACTTTCTGAACCAAACATTTCAGACTATTTCCTCGCTTTAACGTGTCCATAGTAATGACTACTCCTTAAGACATAATTTCAGACCATTCAATTCTTTTTTTCCTTCTTTGTCGAGCCCATCGTGAGTATTTTAGTATTGTTCTTAGAGTAAGAATTTGACTTTTTACCTCTCAAAGCTTTTACCTTGTCTTTTGTTTCTTAAATTTCCTTTCTTAACTTGTCTTTTTCTTGGTGTCTTTTAACTCTTCCCGTCAAGCCAAAACAACTCCAGGGATTGTCATTGGAAGCGAGACCTGGTTGTACGAAGAAATCTATGACAGAGAGATCCTGCCTGTTGGATACCACCACATAATGGCAAGGAGGGATCGTGTCAGCGATAGACATGGTGTTATCATCATGGTGAATGACTCCCTGACTGGCAGTGCCATAGATTTCTTCACGGATGTTGAATTTACAGCGGCATCTATGGAATGCCATGGAAAGGAACCACTCATTATTGGTTCTCTCTATCGAACTCCAATTAGTGATCTTCATTACATAGAGAAATTGTGTATGGATGGCAGGGGACATCAATCTGCCAGACATTGACTGGAACTCACTCTCAATTAATGGTTGTAGCTACTCCATAGCTGTCAACAAGCTATTTTAGACACCATCAAGGATTTATCTTGTGAACGAATTGTGGACTTCCCTACTCGTGGCTAAAACATATTGGATTTATTCATCACCAACAAACCCTTACTATTCGATAAATGCAAATCAATCTTATTAGTGACCATGATATTGTCCTAGTACAGGCACAATCTAGAGCAACTAGAACCAAAACAGTGCATAGAAAGATACTACTGTGGAACAAAGCAGACTCTAGCAAGCTTCGCACTCATACATTGGATTTCGCAGTTGACTTCACTAGACGCTATGACAACAACACTGATGTAAACATTCTTTGGCAAACTTGCAAGGATTTCTGTTGCCTGGCCATTGAAAAGCATGTACCATCAAAGATGTCATCAACACATTTCAACCAACCCTGGGTCATAACACATGTGAACGTCTTTCTAGACGGAAAAAGAGCTTATGTCAAAGCAAAAGAAACCGGATTGGCCAAGGATTTGAAAAGATACAGAAACTTACATAACGAATCCAAAATGTTTTGCCGAAAGGCTTACACCAGCTCCACCAGGAACACTGTTGCCTCCAAAAAGAAGATTTACTCCTTTGTCAAGGGTAAGAAATGTGACAGCTCTGGCATAGCACCACTAAAGTCTCAAGGTGTAACACAGGGATCCAAAGACCAAGATCGTGATCCTGAACAACCAGTTTTGTGGAGTCATCACATCAAAAAATACTTCTGATATACCATCTATAACTGGTACTCCAAGTCCCAGCATGCCATGTATCTCGATTCACGCTCCTGTTTGTCCTTGACATCCACATAGAATCAGTACCTGACAACATTCCAACACGTTACCTGAAGATCACGCGGATGTACTGGCACCAGTCCTGACATTCCTATATTCGGTATCACTGAAGCTAGGTGTGGTCCCACTAGACTGGAGACAAGCAGCAGTAGGTTCCATTTTCAAGAAAGGCAACAAAAGCAACCCAGCGAACTACTGACAAATATCGCTGAGCTTAGATTGCTGCAAGATACTGGAACATATAGTGCACAGTGAGATCATGGATCATCTTGATGCCAACAAAAATCCTTGCAGACGAACAACATGGTTTTCGTAAGCGAAGATCAACAGAAAGTCAATTACTCCTGACACTGCAAGACCTTGCATCATCTTTGAAGGAGAACAGATTGGTGCTGTCTTGCTTGAATTCAGCAAGGCATATGATGTAGTACCCCACAAACGTCTAGCTTCTAAGTTGCACCATTATGGAATTAGAGACCAGACCCACCAATGGATTAAAAGTTTTCTATCTACAAGAACCTTCGAAAGTCGTGGTAGAAGGAAACTCATCATCACCATCCCAAGTAACATCAGGTGTTCCCCAAGGCTCATGCCTTGGTCCATTGCTGTTTAACTATACATTGACGACCTACCATCCCGAGTGTCATCAACTTCCAGGCTCTTTGCAGACGACAGTCTGCTGTATAGAATTATACGATATCCTGCAGACAGCATAGCATAACAGGAAGACCTAGACAAGCTACAGCAATGAAAGTAGGACTTGTTCATGTATTTCAACCCCAGCAAGTTCGAGGTCATCAGAATCAATAGGATGTTAGTCCCAATCTAGTTGTCATATACAATGTACCATACATGGCCATGAACTATCTCTCGTCAAAAATGGCAAGTACTTGGAAGTCGCCATTTCAGAGGACCTGTCCTGGAATGCCCATGTTGCATTAACATCAAGAAGGCAAACAACTCCTAGCCTGCCTCAGAAGGAACCTAGCAAGCTGTCCACGAGACGTCAAAGACATCCTTGGTTGCAATACCATGTATCACATTACATCCCCAACGTTAGTTCTATACTTTTTGCAAACGCCCTTGAAAACCTACCAACATTAGTCCTCGGACCACGATTTCTTGTGACTGTAGCACGCTGATAAGGAATAGTAACAACCCGCTTATTGGAGGCAAGACGGTAAAAATTACATCAGTAGAAAGAAATGAAAAGAGGTTGAATTGCTTAAACCAGCGCCCGAAAAGTTGAACGTGATGTCCACGGACTGCTCTTGTAGAAGTTGGTTACCAGGTGATTATATTATCAACAGTCAGGGATTCTGTATAAAATCCCTCCAACAGTCTAAGAACTATTTTGCAATGTTATTTAGAAGGATTTTTCCATGAAAATTGCACATCAGACCTTTGATAGTACATGGTCCAGTGTGACATTTTTGTAAAACATCTGAACTTAGAAACTGTTTTATGACATTTGTAGATTGTTCTCATTTATCCTCAACAAAGTCTGAAATAAGAGGTAGATATTTTCTTAAATATAAAACGGGGATGTCTTTATTTTATTCCATTCATTATTATCTATCGCTATAAAGGTAGACCACAGGTGCCAGACACAAATTTTCCTTATTATAGTATATATACGAATGTTTACTTACAATAATGGCCCGATCGCCAAACTTTTAAACTATCTGATGTTGAAAGGATTATTCTTTACATAGGCACATCTCTCTATTGAAGAAAATCGGTCATCAGTTAATGAAATCGTTCAATATGTCTTCTAAATACCTAAATTATGTTGCTTCTATGAATGTTTTTGTTTTATTTGAACGAAACGGACCAAACATGATACCCTACCTTTATAGTGGACCTGTGGATACGCATAATGCACCGGCACTAGACAACTTTTGTGGACAGGTGACCGTACCTTTAGAGGGGAATTTTGTGTTGTTTCAATACAACATTGGGAAGTTTCAGCTAACTTATAAATGCATACAGTTGTTACTTTTACCAGTCATTTTTACTCAAACACTTCTACCATTGATTTGAATAACTAGTATAGATGACAAATTAAACAATTGGCCTGAAGCTATACCTTTACAATCTTTATTCTCAAAAATGCTCGTGAGCAAGTAATATCAATAACAAATATAGTTTCAAGGTCATTTTATGTTGTTTTTCTCAGATATTGAGCGGAATTTTTATCTGAGATAGGGGAAAACTTATGATTTTGAGAGGGGAATGGGCCCGGGCCCATATTCGGTCCAAACATGCCAAACAAGTGCCTCATGGACCGACTCTCTTTAAACAAACGTTATTTTTGTTTGACATCATACTAATTCTAGCCGCCCGGCTAGCTCAGTTGGTAGCACGCAAGTCTACTGATCGAGGGGTCGTGGGTTCGATTCCCATGGTTTGGCACTGGTTTGACTTTCGTGGAGCTTGGTCTTGAAAATATATTTACGGCCATTCTCCCTCCTACCAATGATTTTTAATTATGTAGGGCAGTTGTCAGTCACTGACGATAGTATGCTCTTAGTTGTTGGTTAACAGCTAAACATACAGAATTAGCCTTTCCAGGAGGAGTGAGTAGGTTGACTGACCGCCGTTATATGACCTGTACAATGAGTTGCTACGGCGTTAAACCCAACAAACAAACAATACTAATTCTATGCCTTTTAGGGAAAATATTGGACCATTTTATTTTGGACCATTTTATAATTGCATGTCGATTTTCTTTAAATAAAAAGTGTTTATACAGAGAACCCTCCTTAATAGAGGAGATAGTGAAGGCAGTTTGACAATCGGGTCATTTATGTGAGTGCGGTAACGATTTTAATTCCTTGACTGTTGAACAGGCGTTCGAGATAAACAAAGAGAAAGAAAGGAAAAAATTGCGTCCGGTACATGTGAGTTAGACGTAAAAAAATTTATGTATGTAGTACTTCAAATCAATTGTATCACGGCTGCGTTTTCAAGCTTCATGTTAGATAAATATTAAATGAATTTTAGCGCTTTGAATTGCATTACAGCCGACAAATGGTGCTACTGAATCACACCACTCTCACATACTAAATTAAAAGTTCTGTATTTTATAATTATTGACCAGCTAAAAAAATTCTGCGTTTATATTGATACAAAAATAAGAAATTAAGATAAGGAAATGTAGAAATTAAATATATTTAAAACGTTAATTAAGTATTGCCTCAGGAGTTTTGATAAAATTTACATTTTATACGAAACGCACATGTATAGTTATTTTGTAGGGATGGTTTTATTCTTTTTTTATTACAAACCTCTTCTTTTTATGACCTAGGTAGAACATGTTTACATGTATACTTAACGAAACCACTAATTACCTCGATTTCTATATTTTAAGACAGTTTTTTTTCAACATTTATGTCCGATTGATTATGAAAATTTGTATTGAACCATACCATGGTTTCATGCTTCTTTATCGATGCAAAACCGGTATATTCGAGCACGTATTGAAAATCTGAAATGGGAAGATTTCTAATTGCTATGATTTAACCAATAATAGCAACTAGAAATTTTATCTTTGCAGGCGATCTACTGCTTTGCAAAACTCATAAGGACATTCTTCGTTCTTGTAGCGACATTCTAGCAATGTCTTGATTTTTCGTTGTCCATATCAACACACTAATGATTTTCTTCAAAACTAACCACATGTGATTTTTTGCACTAGAATCACATGCCCATTTCCGCTTTTTAACACCTGCACGACAAAACCGACTTTACATCGATATATAAGCATGACAACCATGCAAGCAGTATGGCCTATACACAATTCCATTATTGATCAGACGTAAATGTTGAAAAAATCCTACAATATGAAAATCGGAATACTTAGAAGTTTCGTTTAGGATAGTTACTCAAAAATATTCCAATAAAATTGTCAAACATCAGATATACGTATGTATAACTTAATATGCAAATACGAATAAAAAGAAGTACAGTAAAACTCGGATATAACATACTCGCTGGGCCATAGAAGAAAGGTATGTTATAACCGAGGTATGTTATATCCATATAGCATACTAAGTATGTTATATATCAGGATGAAAAACGGGCCAGAAAAAATGGTATGTTGTAACCGAGTGTATGTTATAACCGAGTATTTTATATCCGAGTTTTACTGTATACCTCATTTAAATCAGAGAGTAAAGGTCATAATTATAAAACTAGTCATTTCAAACTCTAATACATGCATATTCACGTTTGTATGAACAATCTGATAAAAACCGATATAAAATTATACACTTGCGTACTCGCTTATTTAAGATCTGACTACCTAATATCACAATTCACGTTAGCTGACCTCTGCTTTGATAAAATCCATGACGAAATTACTCTTTTCAGCCATTTGTTTACATCGTCTTCGTCTCGCAATTAGTAAAGTACAACAGTAAGTTATAATAATGGTTTAAAACTTTATAAAATCTTGTTTTAATATACTTTGCTTATTGTATGACAAACGAGTGAATTTCTAAGGTAAGGTAGTATAGCATGGAGTAAAAATCAATTCATGAAATATATAGTAATTTATATGATGAAAGCAAAAGACTTTTATCTGGGTACAACGGTTTAAATATGCCTAATTCGGAATTTACATGTACACCCTAACCGCCGCCACATTACAATGAAGCGTGTCACATTACAATCAAGCGTGTCCACCACCACCACCATCACCACAGCAACCGCAGCCACATAACAATGAAGTGTGACACATAACAATGAAGCGTGTCACATTACAGTGAAGCGTGTCCACCACCATCACCACAGCAACCGCCGCCACATAACAATGAAGCATGTCACATTACTGTGAAGCGTGCCCACCACCATCACCACAGCAACCGCCGCCACATTAAATGAAGTGTTTCACATTACAGTGAAGCGTGTGCACAACCACCACAACCACCACCACCGCCACGTTACAGTGGAGCGTATCCGCCACCACCACCACAACAACGGCCACAGCGTATTTGCCACCACCATCACCGCCGCCACGTTACAGTGGAGCGTATCCGCCACCACCACCACAACAACGGCCACAGCCGCCACATTACAGTGAAGTATGTGTCCACAACCACCACCGCCGCCACATTACAGTGAAGTATGTGTCCACAACCACCACCGCCGCTACATTACAGTGAAGCATGTGTCCACAACCACCACCGCCGCAACATTACAGAGAAGCGTGTCCACGACCACCACCACCCCCGCCTCCTTGTATCCACCACCACCGACGTCAGGGATCTCACCTACACCGCCGCAAGAGTACAGTAACAAGATTACATAAGTGTCGTTGCATCCATAGGCGGATCCAGCGGGGAGGGGGGTTTCAGGGGGTCCGGAACCCCCCCCCCCTGGAATTTCCAAAATGTACCTGTCCATATGTGTATTTCTTGACTGTAGGTAATTTGTAAGTAGCATGAAGCAAATTTTCTCGGTGCTTGACACAAATTTAATGGCTCTGTAGTTTTATAACTAATATATTGCATTATTCTGCTTAAAGTGTATAATTTGGTTGTGGTTCGAAAGTTTGGAACCCCTCTAGACATAGCTCGGACCTCCCTAGAAAAAGTCCGGACCTCCCCCACCCCCCTAGAAAAATGTTTGGCTCCGCCCCTGGCATCATCATTTTTTATGATGATTTCAGGCCCCACGGGTAATTTTTTTTATAAATTTCTTGTGATTTCATCACTTTTTTGATAGCTTTTTTAAAAATGATGTAGTTGATTAGTTAGAAATAATTGTTTAACTTTTTGCCATTTTGTTAACTAAAGTACACATACTTATAGTGCGAGAAAAAACCCACTTTTTATATAAATAATACAATGAACTAATCCACGTCAGGGGATGGTCAGGATGACAATAACATATTATGCAACTTTAATATGTTTTATAAGAGTCTGAATTGTTGGTGTAATTTTAAAGCGGTCTTCCATTACAAGCATGATTGACAAAAAGGCCCCGTCCCAGGACTAACAAGATTTACATAAAGTTATATTAGGAAATGTAAAACATCTTCTTCTCAACAACTTAATGGCCTAGAGCCTTGATATTTGGCATGTAATATTACTAGAAGGTGTTTTAAAAAGATTGTTCAAATTATGCCCCAGGGTTTAAAATTGGCCCCGCCCCAGGGGTCACAAGTTTTACATAGAGTTATATTAGGAAATGTAAAAAATCATCTTCTCAAAAACTTAATGGCTTAGAGCTTTGATCTTTGACATTCAGTATCACATAAAGGTTTTCTACAAAGATTGTTCAAATTATGCCCCTGGAGTCAAAATTAGTCCCTATCCAGGGGTCACAAGATTTACATTGAGTTATACAAGGTAATGTTAAAGAATCTTCATCTCAAAAATTGACAAGCAATAGAGCTTTCATATTTGATAAGTGGTATTATCTTGGGGTCTTCTAATTGGCCCAGCCCCAGGGATCACTGTTTTCTTCGGCTGAATCTGTTAAACAATCTTTTGTCAGATACCCTAAGCATCTAGTTCTCAGGTGAGCGGCCAATGGTCCTCAGGACCCTGTTGTTATTTTTTGTGATCTGCTTTTAGTATTTTTTGTTAGGTTTAATTAGGTGTTAGGTTAAATTATTTCAAGCTAGTTAAAACTTTTTATCAACTACGCTTAATTTTCATTTTATTGATTTTACAATACTCATTTTATCAAAGAGCCACGTTTATATCAATTTTATGTGTTTACATCTACAGTTATTCATTTATGTAATTATATCTTAGGCCATGCCATATCGGAATTTTGTTAAGCGTCTGCGTGCGCGTAGGTTTTAGAGTCCTCAATCCCAAAAAAACCCAACAAATTTGCTGGTGAATTTTTCTTAAATAATTCCGATGTTTCGGGATTCGAAAACGACAGTTTCGTTAAAACGCTAGTCATTTTATATGTTTTAAGTCTGTGCTTAAACTAGTCATTTCATAAGTAACTCAGACCATTGTTTCATATTATGATGATGTTTTATAATAATGTATTGATTTTGTTGAAAAATATTTGTGTTTTCGTTTTCGGTTTGTGTGTTTTTGCGAATAGGTACCTAGGTTTGTCAAACTTGAGTTGACGCTTAACAAAATTCCAATTTGGCATGCCTTGGGTCGATTTATACTTACGTTTAAGGCATTCATTCACTTCTTTGTTTTAGGTATATTTTTAACTGTGTGCCCCCACTACTTAATTTCATTATTGATTATGATCTCTATATATGTTTGATTGTTTACTAGTACCGCACCCACTACAGGTCGTCCACGTAAACATTGCGTATATAAACACAGCCAGTCTAATTACACATCAATATTTAGGGGTGATTTATTTATACAATTTAATAATTTAGTTAGTATACACTTACTTTATGAACATATCTTTATATAAATTTACAATATGCGTATGCATTGTCTGAAATAAATGTTCAGTATCGAAGTGGTATGTTTGAATCAGTAAAATGTTGTTCATGCATTAGCTTATTCACCTATTTAGCGGGCAAGTCCATTGTTTAAAGTACAAAAACACGCATGACCTAGAATACGACCTGTACTTAGTTTTAATATGGAATACTGTGTCAATATAAATGATTGTTTATTTGTAGAAATATTGGTACATATTCTCTACACCACTTACTTTCTATCACGTTATTTAAGAATCTAAGTTATAGTGCAACAGAATTAACATGAGCTTGACCTTTATGCAAGAAAATAATTATTAAACTCAGCATTCACAGTCTATTTTTGGTCTTCGTTTATAAATTGCGCTCTATCGGAAGCTTTCGGCAAAATACACGCTCTGAACAATTAATAAGTTTCATAAGAACTGTGTCATAAAGGTTTTCATCTACCTACTTATTATCTAATTACACGTTTAAGGTATTCATCTAATAATCTAAGTTTAGACTGTTCAGCATCACTGGCGTTTGAACAAAGGACTTAAAATGTCAAACACACATGCGACCGATATTTCACAATTCGGTGAAATCAACAAGTTGACATTTAAAAGTCAGTTCTTGTCTCATCGTTTAAATTAGATCATGTGTCCATTTAGGAGATCATGCATACACCGTACAAAACAGTTGATATAACACGTGAGTAAATCATGTATAATGAACTATAGCCAAAAGCATATAAACATGTCTCTATAACCTTTCAAAATATCACGAGTGACTAAAACGTAATGTAATACAGTGCAATGTCTATAGGATAACCAATTAACTAAACTGGCCATAAACTTTATTATTTTATATAAAAAAATTCATACAACCCCACCTCATAAGGCTGGCCATCTGTTTGCAATCCAAACAAAAGTTAAATATTTATACAACTAGACTGCAAAAGAGTGTTGTTTGTTGAAAAACAACTAGACAAAAGTGTTTTTGTTAATAGTTGCTGCTGGCAATGCCAGGAAGTTCGTCTCCAGGGATGGCTAGCAGGTTAACTTATAGGCGGACAATTTTGTCTGAACACCCCCCCCCTTTTGACACCAGGGAGACACCCTCTAGACATTAGTAAATATGTTGGAGCCCATGTACATCAATATGACCAGCATAGGCTCAAACATCAAGAGCAATAAAGTCATAAACCTCTTCTTGAAATGTTTAATGTCTTAAAATTGAGAAAACTTATGAATGTTAAATTTCCAAAAGTAAGAAGAGAGTGACACCCTGGCGTCTGACTCAGTAGTTCTCGAGTTCCCTGGTGCTGAATGTCTGGCCAAACAATTAAACATAATTAAACTTAAAAACATAATAGACAGCAGAAAGAAATCCGCCCAGGGTCTTGATCAGATTTCTAACTTACTCTTCAAGAACATACCAAGGTCCTTTGTGAAAATCTGGCTGCATCTTTACAATCAAATATAAAAAGAGGGTTCATATCCAACTGTTTGGAAACAGACATGTGTTATACCTAGTCCAAAACCTAAGAAAGATAAAAATGATCCAAAATCTTATAGACCCATCAGCCTTACCTCCCATGCTGGGAAATTGCAATAAGGGATGGTAAAGGCACGTTTAGAAATACAGTTTGAAACAAATATTTATATCACCCCTTTCAATCTGGCCTAAGAAAGGGGAAGAGCACTTTAGATTTATAAGCTAGGCTCAATTATGATGTCTTGGCTGCTAAAAACAACAGCCATCATACCATATTTTAGCAATCTTTTAAGACCTTCAGGCCGCTTTTGATATTACACGGCACTTTGCAGTATTGTAAAATAAATTACAAAATGAAGTTGTTAACTTCGGTTTTTCAAACTCGCAAGTGTTTCTGTCAAGGTGGTGGGTTAGTTATCACATTTATTTTTCAATTAAATTGTTTAACTGACATGTTTGTATTTGATTCGGGTTGATAGGCTATTTCAAAGAATGAATTTGTAATGATTTTCCCCTAGATTCGTCGATTTCCACGGTATCCAAACTTGTCCTAGTTTAGATTTTTGTACCGTACTTGATATTTTTTGACAGTAAAATCATACCGCTGGTCTGCACTTTGAAACTATAAACCTTCGTAGATTGAAGAGTTATATCTAATCTATGTAATGGTGTGATTAAAGTGTCATCAGGGAATCTGTATATTGTGTGCGTTTCATAAAAATAAATCGACATGATGTGGTCTACTAAACGCAGTTGTACCCCTTGTATGTATGTATATCAAAAATCAAAGGGAGGTAACATGACAATTCCCCGTGCTTTATATCTATTCCAATTCAAAATGGCCGACTGACTGCCATCTTTATTTTTTTAATTTAATTACAGTATTGTAGGCTTATTTCCATACGGATTTTAAAAAGAAATTGCATACAAGGTCTCACTTTTACAGTTGATAAGTATGACTATTCTTTACAAATTTATATTCAAAATGGCTGACTATCGGCCATCTTGATTTTTTTAATTACTGTATAGTATGCTGTTTCTAACTCAATTTTAGCAAAATTTTGCACACAAGTTTTTATTGTTACAGTTGACTAGTACAATGATTTCTTTTGGATACCAATTCAAAATGGCAGACTGGCAACCATATTGATTTTGTTTCTTTAAATAAATGTATAGTATGCTTATTTCATTACCAATTTCGATGAAATTTTGCACTCAATTTCTTTTTGCTGAAGTATATTATATACTGTTATTTTCTCATCAAATTCTTATTGTTGAGCGTTATATTAATTCGAATAATTCAAAATGGCTGACTGGCTGAATTTTGCTTCTGAATTTTTCTATGAAGCGAAAAATTTGATAATTTTTCTACAGACTTTGAGAAAGTTAGCAATTGTTCAAGTTGATGTGCTTGGCATTTTTCTAAAGTCAAATTCAAAATGGCAGCCATGTTGAATTTTCTATTATCTTGTGAAATAAACATCCTTTTTCTCAGCCCATTTTGATAAAATTGTGCTGTCAAATTCTTGTTGATGACATTTATATGTATTTTTTCCTAAATTCAAATTCAAAATAACCAACTAATGGCCATCGTGAATTTTTTAATAATGTTGTGAAGAAAGCATCTTATTTCGTAGCAGCAGTCCCATTCCAGCCACTGAAAGACAATAGCTACATGCGATATTAGATATTATATCAACTTTCATTATTTTTGTGAAAATAAAATACCTGATAGGTAATTTTAGCTTTCTTATGTTTATGGGGATATTTGTGAAATTCTTGATATCATTTTACATATTGTAAATACTAATTGTTCAATTTATATGTGTTTGCTGACTACCATCTTTACAATTGCCATATTTTTCAGTTATTTATCAAAAATTACAAACACATTCTATGTTTTGCTCATCTGGTTACAACATACTCATGATGAGTTTAAATGTGATCCAATTCGTCTGTTGTTCCACTTGACATTCATAATGATAAACTTATGTTCATTTTCATGTAAAAGATCATTTGAAATATGACAACCACTATTCATTTTGCTTTTTCTCATCCATAGTGAATTACACTGTAATTTGCTGTTTATTTCCAATTTGATATTTGCATCCTGTTCTTTTTATAATTTTACGCTTATAACATTTACCCTTATGGACTTCCACAATGTTGACTTGCTGTCATCTTGAAATGTTGCCGTTGCGGGGGTATTTTCGCCACTGGTGGCAGTTCTAGTTAGTATAAGTAAACTGTGAAGGATGGTACCTTCATACTCTTTATATAACCAAGATTTGAACAGTCTATTTGGAATCATAACCATAACTTAATTGACATGTGTTAAACAAGCAATGAAAACTACAAAAATGCTCCTAAAACTACGATTTTAATTGCAAATTTGTTGGTCTAAAATTGAAAAACCCTTTTTTATCTTGAGAATTTCGAATATTCGTATTCGTTTTTCCATATTCAAATATGCGGTGACGATCCGAATATTCGAATATTTTTCCTGTCCCTAATAGTTACAACTCGTACACGATAATGTGTACGATGCCGTTTTTAGGTGTGTTCGTTGACAAATTATTATTATTTAAGCATATTTGTGCGTAATGTACAAATTAAGGACTTTGGTGCCAGTGCTGTGCTGGAATCTTTCAATTAGGACATTACCTTTACCATTTTAGAAGGTAAAACCAGGTTTTCTTTGACTTGACTGTTATCAACTTAAAGTACAACTTCACTGTGCATCAACAATGATCAATCTCATACGGTTACTTGTAGGCGTGGTTACAAATATTATTAATGTTGAAAATTGTCCTTAATGATAAGCCGGTGTCGTGAATGAGTTTAAACATATACTTGCTGAATAAAACTTGTTTATTTGAAGAACAAGGTCAATGTCTAAAACTGTAACCACACAATTAAATACTCGGATGAGATTTTTATTCATTGTCGTTTTTTACTGAACTTTCTCTTGAACAGTATACTTATATAAATACTCCGAAAAAAATAAGATATATATTCCAACAAAAATAGTAGATTTTTAACCAAGTTCAATAAAAGGACAGTTTTTACATTGTATACAGAAAAGTTCCGCTAATAATACCACCTGGCGTTCTGACAGATAATGGTCTTAATAGCTGGTCGGTCGTTATAGCGAATCAACCTATTTAAATTGTAAATTGTTACAAACGTATTTTGATTTTGCGACTTCTGTATCTATTATGTAAAAATCTGCGTTTAATGTGGTGTTTGAAATCAGCATTTTTTGGCGTATGTTAAACATTTAAGTCAATCGAAAGTGAAAATCCGTAGCAACGCATGCATTGTATGTATCAGTGAAAAGTATTAAGTTATAATGCTTAACCTGGACACTAATTGAATTTGAGTAAAAAACTACCATTTTCTTGGTGATATACTTAGTATGTATACACATGTATATGTATAATGTTTTGTCTTGGAACCGTGCCGACTGCCTATGACATAGACAAGTGTGATTTAATAAATAATAATAAAAAAGTGTAAACAAACTAAATATTTCTGTATGCAAGATGAAGTTTATTTAGAAGTTATACAAAGAATTAAAAGTATTGGAATTCCAAGTATGAAGAAAATAATGACTAAAGTTTTCCTCTCATTTGTCCACTTTGAATTACGCGTCCTTTAATAGAATTATGTGATCTAAAATATGGATAAACCTGGGAAGTCGGCTGGATCACAACCGTTTTTGGGGTCTAATGGCACTTTCCTGAAAGAAAACACGAAATTTTAACAGTTAATGAATTAAGTATTACAAACAATAATTATTGTAATTTTAATAATATTTAGGCAGCAATTTCGGTAACATTCAATCCCTAGGGCATCTTTTGCATAGTTTATGTGCATCCAACTAATTGGCGAGACGGAATTATATCACCCTCGTAGGTACCGATTTACATCTAGGTGAAGTGAAGCAATCTCAGGTAAAGCTCTTTTGCAAGGAAATAAGCCGTGCTTCTAGAAGCACAGGGGCAGTGGCTATGACATCCTGCATGCTTCAGTTTTCAGAAGAATGAAGAATCACAAGACTTCATTTTGAACATGCAGAGATCAAATCTTCAGTAGCAAACATTGATTTTCGCTTTTGCAATAAATAACGTAAAAATATTTAAGCGCTATTTTCATTCCTTTACAAGACCTCTTAATAAGATATGTGTGAAAAAGAAAGAGTCTATTTTCTTTGCAGTCTAGCCTAACCCGGGTCGATAGCGCGGTTGGTAGCTCGCCGGGATTCGGAATTTCGTGTCCCGAAAGGGGTATGGGTTCGAATCCCACCCAGAGAGATTATACCCTTCCTTGAAATTTGACGATAATACAGTTAATCTTGCGTAAGCGACCCCGTCTCCTAAGCGGCCATTTGCACTAAGCGACCACTCTGAGTTCCCACGGACCATTTTAACTCTTTAAATCTTTGCCTTAAGCGACTTCTGTCTAACGCGACCAGCGACCACTAATTTTGGCCGAAAGTGACTGACTTATTTGTGTTAAACGACCGGCTCATATAAATCGAATTTGGCGAAAATCGATAAAACCCAGTAATTAGAGATATACACCGGGAGTACGTCGTCACAATGTCTATCACCTAAAGTCGTATGTCGGGCTCTAAAAATCAATAATTGACCGTCATAAATACTGTAAGATAAAGGGGTAAATGGGAACAATTAACAGAGTGACACTAATACGATCCAATCATAATGTAATTACATAATACGCATTGAACAATTAGTCCCGTATCGTACTTACCGTACCGTGGAGAGTGATCGTTTTCAAAACATTTCAAGAGACTGCAAATTTGACTTTTTATCCATGCGTCGAACGTGTAAAGTCATATTTATTTAAAAATACGTAAGCAGAAACAATTTGTATATTTAAACAAAGAAAGGTCAATATTGAGGACATTATAAACACGTTTTCTGAAAATAGCGTCACGTTCTACATTCAATTTCAAACAAGGCCAACATTTTAACGCTTGAGGTTTGCAGCGCTTGTTAGAACAAAGAATAAGCTGGTGTGTTGGACAATTATCACAATTAATTCTTACAAATTGTGCAAATTTCACAGTTTTAAATGTAACTGTCTTTACTCTGATGACCTAATTATTGGTTGTTTTTATCGCGAAAATGTCCGGGAATTACGGAATTTAACATGTACGAAAACAAAACGAATGTTTGGCAATCGTTATTTAAACCAAAGTTTCACTTAATTGTAATAAATTATAGCAATTTGAAGCTGAATTTAGGATGTTTAAAAAAGAGAAAAATCGATTTGCCCATTATTTGTATGCATTTGACGAAATTTCGATAAAAGCCCATCAGTTAAAATCGTCCCGTTGACAGATTAATATTCTACGAACATGACGAATTTTAGAATGTCAGGACGGCTTCAATGTCGGGATCCAAAGATTGTCTTAAGAGACCATTGTCTTAAACGACCACTTTTTGTTTCTCCCTTTGATGGTCGCTTAACACAAGATCCACTGTATGTCAATTTTTCATCAATTGAATCGATCAAGTTTCCGGCCTGGTGGAAGGGTAGGTGCGTACTGGTTATAGACAAGGGTCCAGGAAAGCTACGTCAGGTGCGTTGGACGCCGTAAATTGACCTTAATTGTGTTGACATGGCGTTAAAACCCAGTAAAATAGAAATCTCTGCAGTCTACATTCTCGAACCCCGAGGTTATCAAGATTCTAGATCTAGTTCCGAGAATCTTACTACAGCCTGGGAACGAGAATGTGCAGTTTATTGACAGTGTTTGTTGGGCTGACAGGGCTTTAACACACAACAAATACTTCAGCAACAAAACGTTATAACATATAAAGGAATAATGAACTTTATACTCACGCGCATTTCCTTTCACAATCGTTGTTATACCAATAACCATCTTTACCACAAACTGGATCAATTTTAAATTGACACGGTTTTTTACAAACCTCAGAGTCTTGCTTAGCACTCGCCACTGCAATTAAAATGAAATAATGAAATTGACACGGAATTGTGATTATTAAAATCGGCCTTCTTTATATCGGCTTCGTGCTTAGATAAATGAAAATGGTGTACGAACAAAGGAGTGACGTTCCTATTTTGTAATAGAATGATTTAAAAACAAAATGCAGTAAAATATTATTATGTATACGGACATAAAAAATAAGTGACGTAATGTACATAAAATTAGAAAATTATCACATAGCAAACAATCTTACAATGTTCAAACGGAATGCGCAAAACGATAATTGCTAATTCCATTAAATGTTAAAAGGACGACACAAAAATCCCATCTTTTCATTATAGTCATTAAAAGCTGTAACTTTACTATTACGAATAAGTATGCAATATTAAGTATAGAAAATAATTAATAAGTATACGGAAAGAAATAATGTGTAATTATTCTGACCTATTTTAGCTCGATTGTGAAACAAGTTCTTACGAATTAAATCAACCACTTTCGAGTTCCTGGTCCCCCAGTACAGATCTAGTAAGATAAAGTTTCTTGCTCAAGGAAACAACTGGGTGGTTTTTGGTGCGAGCTGGCTATCTAGTGATTACCAGTCCAACGTCGTATGATCTTATTTCTTTTAAGTATTTTTGCCGTTTGAAACATATTAAAAATGAATAAAGACACAAAGATTCGGTTTGATTCTGCCCCGAGATTTCCGTTTCGATACCGGCCTCCAAACGTGTCTATTAAAGGTATAACGACGGAAGCCGGATTGTATTAAAAAGCAATGCTCATTGACAGTGTGACGTTATGTTTCCGTCTAAATATCATATCATGATTTTAATATTCTAGTCGCTTTTAACTAGTATCTTTTAGTTAAATACTTTAAAAAGTACTCGTAAGCAGATCTGTTGTTTTAAAATACCATTCGGTGCCTCTAATTGTGTAACAATAAGTTGCGGCAAACTGACTTAAATATTGCGAGAAATAGGCAATTGAAGTCATAAAACACGTCCAATAAACGTCAATTCCGTTGCTAACAGAATATGGTTTACACATAAAATCACCCCTCTACCCCTTTTACAGTTGTATGTCAAATCGAACTGTATTTGCCAATTTCGGAACACTGCTTCACTACTATCGAAATGTTGTTTTTTAATTTGAGAGTAATGAAGAAGAAAAATATTTAGGTTGAAATCTGTGAACTGGCAGTTTAAAATTCGAAAATAAGCCAAATTAATGAATTAAAAAAACTTCTACATAACATATTTAAATCAGTAACAAAAAGTTATATCATAATATAATAAAGAACTTACATGCGAATAGAGCACAGCATACTAGAGCGACCAATACAACTTTGCTAGCCATCTTTAATCAGGTGTTGTGTTCAGAATCAAACGTGTTGTCAATACTAGTTGATCTTCAAGACTGTTGTTTTCCCCAAGATTTTGCGCCATTTATATAGTTTCTTGTCTCTAATTAATGCATAATCAAGTGCCACAAAATATGAATTATTCATAACAATGATTTAAATTTTATTCGAAGTATTCAAAACACCCATCTTCATTTCACATTAAAATAATAAATGCAAAGTTATTTGCATGTAGAAAAGGGACTTACTTTTCTCCCCTGCAACCTTCAAGTAGGTCACATCCTTCAACTTGGTCTTAAGCATTGGTTTGTATGTTTGACCGTGCTTCACTCAATGTCGATGAAAAAGAAGCATAAAAGGTATGTTATTTGACGAGGAAAAGATAAACAAAGAGATTATTGTGACAATACTAATCCTGTCACTGAAATTCAACTGAGTTCAGAAGACAGGTTCCAAAACAGTAGTTTTGTCTTGTGCGACCATAAAACGTCTCCACTTACTTTCTGTCAATGCTATTATTTTTTCATCTCTCAAGAGCAGCATATAACATTCAAACTCCTCAGCCCTTCCCACTCACCCCAATACTCTTTTGTGTTCATTATCTGTTTGTGGCTAATGTTCCGAAGGGGTAACGGGTTTGAATCCCACACGGGAAGGTTATACTCTTCTATGAAAATTTGACAATTATTTAAGCTTTCTTCCATTGATTTGGTTTTTGGAGTAGTTTCCGTCCTTGTGGATGGGTATGTGAGTACTAGTTATAGACAAGGGTCCAGGAAAGCTATGTTAGGTTTGCTGGACGCCGTAAAATAACCTAAAAATGTGTTGTTACGGCCGTTCCACAGTATAAATATGTTTGTGGCGTCCCATTTATAACTAAAAAGTTTAAAAGCCTTTGCTTTTTGGATATGTGGATTAATATTAAGTTTCATAATACGATCGAAAAAAAAGTTGACTCGTTTTAACATCGTCATCGTTTTTGCAAAAAAAAACTGCGTTACTTATGTATTTGGTCATTTTACAATACTCATGGCAAAGACTAACCGTTCATGTAACTTCATGTTTGTTTGTTTGTTTGGGTTTTACGGCGCACCAACACAAAAGGTCACATCGCGCCGAAAGCAATCAATGATACTATTAATTTTAACGAAACTAATTATGTAAAGCTCTATATCTTATTATAAACATTTATTTCCTTCAAAAAGTTAAGTATCGCATATGATGGTACAGACTCAAAAAGTTCTTTGAGTGAATTAACTTTAAAATGTTTGTAACGGATGTCTTTAAGGTCCTGACAGTCAAGGAGAACGAGTTTGACATTGAAATGTTCGTCACAGGGTATACATTTAGGTGCTTCTTCTCTTTTGAGAAGGTATGAATGTGTTAATCTGGTATGACCAATTCTACATCGCGAAATCACTATTTGATCTCTGCGATGAGAAAATATGATTGACGAAGATGAATTAAGGGTTGGCTTTATGTCACGTATTTTATTAAAAATTGCATTGTTCCACAATGTTTGCCATTTATGTAACTTCATGACAAACAGGTATAATAAATACCATATTGTAATTGAATTCTGTTGACGGTCTTATTGCAGAGCATAGCGGACACACGAAACATTTTGAGTAGGTGTACTTTAAGATAGTGTGGCTGCTCTTTAAAGATATCAAGTTATCTTGAACTTTCAAGTACTTGTGAAGAAAATGTTTTATTTAATGATAAGATTCTTCATTTTTGAACAAATTTTTATTTTATGTAAAAATCAGTATTCATTATTTAGGGAATAAATCTAATGACATTTTAACGCAAATGTCAGCCTAACCTTTCTTCCAAATACTCGAAAAACATTGCAATGTCAAGGTAAATACCATGTACGTGCATGTGCTAAAACTGAAACGAAAACATTATTGCGCAGGTAAAGTTTTCATAGAACTTATGTAGAGGCTTTCTTAATCAACTTTCTTGTCCCTTTCTCGTTACAAGTATTTGCCTACTTTTATACACGGCCACAATCTAGCTCCTGTGCTAGTTACATCCCTTTATTGAATTAATAAGTAGAAACGTGTGACGTTACCGCAGTGAGGAGTTTGGGCCACAGTTAATCCCCTTGACGTAGGACAATAAGCATGCGTCAACAGTCATGGAAGTTAGGGCTGTGGATCGTTGAGCTAGTTGCGATCGGATCCGAACCAAGATTCATGTGTAGCGATTCTCGATTTGAACCACGATTCACTTATTAGTTGCGATTTTTTTAGGAATTCATGTTATAAAAACTAAAGTGAAGAATTACAGAAGTTTTTACTATGTGGAACTTCATGTACACCAAACATTTCTATTACCAGACAAATTTATGGTGATTTTCGGCGATAACTTTTTTTGTTTAAATAAGTATCAATCAAAATGTTGATACAAGACCATTTGGTCCCTACATTAATTAAAGTTTTCATGAGAAGTGTGGCTCGTTTTCCGCGGTAATTAAGCTAAAATGTTCTTTCAGTTTTTCAAAAAAAGTAGAAAGCAATCCGACGATTTCGGACGTGACGAATAACAGTACTCAAATTTCTGGTCGAAATCGCCAATATCCGAGTACTCGTATACTCGCAGCAGCTCTAATGGAAGTAGTCTCTCTAACCTTTCCACATGAGACTCAGTATTTTGTCAAGACACAGACAGAGAACAAGGTGTCTCTTTTATGGTTCACTTTCTGTAGTTCATAATAACTGGGCAATCTGAAGGTGAAACTGACCTTCAGTATCGTAATCTCTTAATTTTACATAAAATTTTACAGTATTTGTTTAAACGTAATAAAACGCCATAACATTCTTGAGTGCTGATGGAAATGATAATTTACATCATTTAGTATCCTCGAGTTGGGGTTTTTATTTGGTTAACAAAACTACTTACTGACGTACTTTTAAGAGAACTAAACACATAACAGCTTAACTGGGACATGATCATACTTATTCACATTAGGTCACGTGTTGACACAAACTTGATGTTTTCAATTATTTGACATGATAAAACTTATTTTAACATATGATGGTTCCCGTTGCACTGCAAATGTTCCTTGTTGTGTATGGGGCACTGGCACTGGAGTCCTGATATTGGATAAAGTAATCATATTTATGATTAAAAATAACATTAGTGAAGAAACATAGAAAAAAAACCGGTTCCTCTTTTACTATCGCTTTAGAGTCGTGCCACTGCTTATCTATGATACATTGTAATAAACTGTGGCAGTACTCAAAAGCGAAAGTTACAAAGGACAGCTTTTATGGTGGTTTTTTTTTCAACTACGTTATTTTTAATGATTAGTATGAATATTTCATTGAATGTAAGGACTCTAGTGCCAGTGGTATGGGGCATTTAAGTGAAGTTATTGTGTATATATCATACTTGCATAAAGTAGTAAAAAGTTATTGTTATTTGGTGCCACAGCAATTTTTTATGCAAACTTCTATACACATTTTATGTGATTTTTTATATCTATGAGATTTCATGAGATAACGAGGGATTTCATGAGATTCCATGAAAATTTAATGAACAGTTTTAGTATTGACATGGTATAAAATGAAATTCCATGTAACTTTGCTTGATTCTTATAGGTTCTGTATAATACTATGTAATTCAATGAGATTTTATGTATTTTCTGGAAATATCTAGTCATCCTATGAGCTTTTACTGACGTGACATGGTAAGGCATGATATTGCATGTGATTCCATAAGATTCTAAAAGTATGTCATTTCATGAACTGTTACGGTATGTCATGCCGGTTTTATGATATTCCATTTAATTGTATATAATCATTTATATTTAACATTATTTTATGTTATTAAATGATATTACATGCTATTTTATGAGACTTATGTTCTTCTATTACCTATTTGATATGAAATTGTATGACATGTGGCATTTCTAAACTGCTGAAGTCATTATATTACGATTGACCACTAATTTCGGATTTAGTATTAAAAAACAACACAAAATATTTTGACCTTGCATTTATGTATCTTTTAATTTTTATTTCATCAAATTCAGCGCTGAATTGGTCTACATTTAGTTATAAGCAACAATTAGTGAACACAGCGATCTATATTTATTTGTTGCTTCTTGACACAGTGGTCTGTATGGATGTGGCGCTTACTATTAATTCTGTAGTTGTACCAATTGTTGATGGTATAGTTGAACTGGTAGAGTCTGGTTGGGCAGTAAATCTAGACACCGAAGAACTTGATGAAGGCAGTAATGTGACTGTTGGTGATGTCTTAACACTTGAAGATGTGGCAGAAACGTCTGGAAGTGTGGTTGGTACGAATGTTGATGTTCCCGGTGTTTGTGTTGCAACTGTGGGTGGAACAGATGGTGTTTCCGAAGTAGTTGGAGCTAATGTTGAAGTAACTGGAGCATTTGTCGATGTGATGGTTGGAGTATTTGAAGCTGAAGTTGACGCAATTGGTGTTGAAGTCCTAGATGTTGATTTTGATGATATAGTAACTTGTAGCTTTGTTGAAGATTCTGTCGACACCACAGTTGGTCTTGGAGTAAACAGTGTTGGTAACACAGCAGAAGTCGTTGACTTCGACGTTGAAGTTGAAGAAGCTGGTAGATTGGACGAAGATTCTGTTGAAACAACAGTTGGTCTCGTTGTAAATAGTGTTGGTAAAGGTGGCGAAGATGTAGAGCCTGGAGTTGATGTTGAAATAATAGGAGTTGGTTTTGAAGAAATCAATGGTTTTGTTGAAGATTCTGTTGACGTTGTATGTACTGTTGACACATGGGTTGATGTCGTTGTCGATGACGTTGGCACTGTTGTTTTTATAACAGCTACATGATGAAAGAAAATGATATTATTAAAATGAATGTTGCTAAATTTTTAAAAATTAAAACGGCGTTTGAATGCAATTAGGATATTTATGGTTTAAAAATCAAGAATACCAATTAACTTCTCTTGTACACGAGCTTGTATCACCATAAAACACGTGCTATTGAATGAAACACCAGCATGTATATAAACGTTGTCTAAGGTACTATCAACAGATCTAATAGTTTGTCATTATGCCTTCTTATTCTACAATTTTAGGATAAATCTGAGGCTTTACGTAACAAACATAATGGTTAGGTTGAACAAATTGTTTAAAGACTCAAGCCTAACAGCTTGGACGACTTCATTCATATTTTGTTAGCATGTATCATACTTTTCAATACCAGCTTTTAATTAAGAGTGGTGTTAGGGATTGCATACCTTAAAACTAAAAATGTTTTCGTATTTAGATAGAATCGGACATCATTGGCTCTTTGCCTTTGACACAAATATGAAATATATCTTTTATACCGTCATCAAGATACTTACTGTTACATAACTGAGAGGCAAAAACATCATGTAGATCATTAAGCTTGTCAAAATTATCAACTCTAAATACATGGTCGTTAGCTGAAGCAATCACCTAGAATAGCAAATACTTTAGTTTACACTGAACATCAATAGAAGAGTCAGGGTAATACCATTCTCGTACCCAGAGGTTATTAAGATTTTCGATGTAGAATCTTAATAACCTCTCGGTACGAGAATGGGAAATACAGATACGAAATTAAATATTATGTTCTATGCCCTACTTCTATAAAAAAAATGGCTAACAGTCAATACTAACAATTGATATATTTGATATTTAAGTCATAATGAGTTTACTATGTACATGTACTTTTAAAGAAAATATATTGTACTAGGATGGTTAAGGGCTCAGGTGTAGCCCATCGATTGGATAGCTTGCTTTGGATTGGTTCCAAACCCGACGTTTTGTTTCTGATACTTGGTCCTAACGAAGTGTTAAGGATGTATAGCGGAGTGAAGGGTTATTGATCTTTGTATGTTTTTAAGCTTTGTTCGACTAAACATGACACGACTACAATACGCTAGTACTAAACATTTCATACGTGTAGTTCTCGACCGTCCACCCTGTCTCCAATACCAACGGCATATACATCAACTCCTGCCCTGTGGATAGAAATAAGATTGAATACATGTAGTGACACCATCTATCTGAACTGAATCGGTCTTTTCCAATTAAAACAGATTACTGAAATTGTCGAATAGAAAAGAGTGTCAAATCTATTGATCGAGGGATCGTGGGTTCGATTCCCGGGCGGGGGCATACTTTCGAGGAGCTTGGACATGAAATTATTTATACGACAATTCTCCCTTCTACCAATGATTAATAATGTAGGGCAGTTGTCAGTCACTGACGAAAGTATGCGCTTAGTAGTTGATTAACAGCTAAATCCAGAGATTTAGCCTTTCAAGAAGGAGTGAGTAGGTTGACTCACTGCCGTTATATGACCTATAAAATGTGTTGCGACGGCGTTAAACCCAACAAAAAAAGAAAAAGAATGTGAAACCAAATGTCACTATAAATTCGATCGGGTTGTCAAATGAAGGAAAATGTCGAATAGTTAAGATTGTAAAACTAATTGACCTTCATACAGATATACAAAGGTGCAACATACCAAACATTTTGAGTTTCGTTGGATTAAAATTTTAACCTTTACGTTTTTTGTGGGTTCAACATGTACGTATACATTAAGAAGATACTTCACTCATAAGTGTGTAGGGGCTGTGGTCAAGTGGTGAGACGCAGACTTGGGGTCCAAGAAGTCCCGCGTTCGAATCCCACAAGGGATGTTGCTTATTTACTAAAAATATGCCATCGAAATGTAAATGGATATTTTGAGGATTTGTGGTAGTTGGTAATTTCGTGGATCAGTGGGTATCATACAAGATATTATAAAGTTAGTTGCAGTTGTATATTAAAATTGATTTAACCCCAATATTAACTTTTTTAAAACAAGACTACATGGTCCAAATGTTTTTAGGAAACATTTTAATCATTTATAAAGTGTATACATGTTTTCTATACTGTAGACACATGAAAGTGGACATTGACCTTTTTGTCCCACTAAAACTAATACATGATCACTGACTTATGTCTAAGTCCAAGAAAACAAATTTCATTTTTACGATCATGATATGACAAAAGTTCATTGTGTACGGTACTTGTAGTTCAGTGACTTTTAAAAAAAATCCAAAAAAAAATTGATAACTAGAAGTGACCTACGTATTAAAGTTACAGTGACTAAGAGCAACCTAAGCAATAAACGACATATAGGTGAAGCTGTAAAAAACTTCATTTCTTCCGTATACTTGACTTATTATTAGACATTAATGAATGATCGAGGCATCGAAACACGTGTTTTTAAGTTTCATATGACTACTGTCGTGAACATTTAAAACACTGGGCGAGCCATTTCATTTCAAAAAATATAAATCCACAAAAGTTTGCAGTCGCAAAATAACCACTCATCTCCTAAAAGCAAACATGCACTATGTATTGGACTATCAAAAGTTATACAAGCATAATGAACCAGACCGTTTAAAGTGAAACTTGCTTCTGGTTTCCAGTTTGATATTTATTACTAAAGTATACCTTTCGAACAAAACACTGATACATTAGGTAAACAAGTTGTAATTTTGCTTAGAAATTGAAACAAAGGCATTATTAATTATTTTATTTCAATGTAAAAATTAGGCCTGAAAATCTTACACGAGTCTTCACATTGTAACGTTTCACGTCAATAATATCTAAATATGCAAATAGTTAGAGTAGAATGCCCGTAACTAAGTTAAGAATACATGTGGGTAGAGAACGTGAAAGTATTTGTATTGTATGCTGGGTATTTTATCAATACAAAAGTGAGAGCAGTGGTCCAATGGTAGGACGGGTGCAATGTGAGCAAAGAGGTCCCGGGTTCCAACCCCACTCCTTATTCCTTGAGCAATAAATTACCGACAATTGTTCCACTCCACCCAGGTGTAAATGGATCCCATGAGTCATCATTTGCCTGAAGGTGATTTCAATGACCAGAGATTACCGTATAAAATAATAAAGTCAGCTGAAAATGTATATGGAAGCATAAACCGCACTTTAACTTTTAAATACACATGTATGTTTTAACTTTACTATATTGTTCGTTTTTTCTCAACTGTCAAAACATGAATAATTTTACGGTGAATGCGTTTCTTGAAATTATTGTCGAAATACATCCATGAGTTTCCGAAAGTGTGTATTATGATTGAGTAAGGCTGCTTATGCCGTATGATATGTTTTAGTCAAGATATTTTAAACAACAATTAGATCGCCTGTACAAAAACAATGCATTCAGTCACCGTGAAATTATTCAAGCTTTGACAGTTGAGAAAAAAACGGACTATACCTCTGTAATACTTTAGATTGATATTCTGTGTACTCAGGTTCAGTAGAATGACCATCTGTTAGAACTATTGCTATTTTATTGTTGGCTGTAAAAAGGTTAAACTCGTTAACGGCTTCTCTTAGACCTAGATGAGTCATCGTCTCACCCGTCCTGAAAATAAACATTTAAAAATGGATCTAAAACGTACCAGTAACAGCAACAGTAAAGAAAAAGACAGATGTGTGAAAGTGGATGTGTGTGAGTGAATAGACTTTATGTACAAAATAGTTTTTCAAGTTAGTTTCAATAGTATGTAGAAATATATATTGTTATAAGTTTATCATGTAATGTACTTAAAACTTTCAAAAATAAAATGTTTATAACAAGAAAGAAAAAGACAGATCTTCCACAACACCAAAAAGCCAAAAGGGAGATAATTTTATATTTTAAACTTTTTGTTATAAAGCATGCGCAACAAACTTATAACAAAAACATGAACCTATGGGTTTTCGCCTTGAAACGGACAAAGGCAAAATTATTGCCATTTGAGAGTTAAACCAGACTCAAGGGTGCACCAACCTCACAGAAACAAAATTAAACAAACCTTCATTTATTGAAATCATAAAACATAATGTATGACTCATGAGTTAATACGAACAAGTCGGATGAAACTATATGAATGGGTTCAGTGAAAAATGGCAAAAGGGTTTGGAACTTTGCTCTTAGACTGTTTTGGAACGATGTCTCTACATTGCTCAAATTGTAACAAGAGAGCATAGGATCAGTCTTTCCATGCTATAAAAAAGATCAACAAAGATAATCAAGCATAGTACAAGCGTGGCGCCTCATTTTACTATTACTAGATCGGCATATATCACCCCCTTAAAATTCGTTCTCACACGTGTCATGTTTAGGAATGCCATACTCACACTATGTGGCGCTGTCAACCAATAACAAACCCGCCTTATTTCCATTATAGTCGCCGCCTTCAATGCCTTGATGTCTAGTTAAAGAACGTCTACAAGTTACTTTCGACAAAATATTGGAATATGTCAATTCAAATCCAAGAAACGGTAATGCCAACTAAATTCGTTATATAAAGAGGGTTTTCAAAAAAGATTAATATTATGATTTTCATGGTAAAAATGCCAGTGTCCATAAAACGTTCTTGTACATAAAATTTTTTTAGAAAAACCTATCAGGCCAACCGCCAGAAACTATTGTAATAATGGCATGTATTTTGATAAACTAATTAATGTTGGTTTAGGATTTTTACAATAGGAAGATGAGACTAATTTATTCTTTATTCTTATTTCGTTTATTCTTAAAATATGATTTTTATGAAGGCTATTTTTCAGGGAACTGTGCAGTCTTTTAAACTTTGACTGAAATGTAATTGAGTGCAATATTCAAAAGCATAAATATGACTTAGATGCATTATAATACAAGGTAATTAAACATAGACAAGACGTTAAAATGAAATATCAGACAGTGTGCATATCATAAAAAGAAGTTACAAAAATTAATTGTTAAGAAAAGTAAATGAATTTACCTGTATGGAATATTATTTATACTTGAAATGAGAGCATGTTTGTCCGTGTATTGGTCAAGATGGATTTCTGTTTGTGATCCAGTTGAGAAAGTGATCACACAAACACGTGTCCTATATACTCCATCAAATGAGAAGTCATTTATAAGCATGTTTATGAATGTCAACTGTTTGGCGAAATTATCAGCACCTTCACTGCCCGAGGAATCCAACACGAAACAAACATCGGTGGATGCCTCTTTGCAAACTGAAAAATATGTCAACATAAAAATTATATGTAATATAACCACTGGACATTAGGTGTAAATAAATATTTATGCACTTCAATTGACAGTGGCAAGCCTATCTGGTTATCAAGTATACTGTACAAGACATTTGCTGGTCATCGGGTATGAAGTCATATTGTATGTATTACAACAAAATACTTCAGGGCAAGTTTATCTGACCATCTCTGCAGTATACATCTTCTGACTGAGTGCGGTGTGAACGGAGTAGGCAAGCAGTGCGGGACAGTAGTGTTAGATCGCACAAAGAGTCCACTGTCTTGACTAACACTAGCTGAGAAGTATTGTTCATAATATGCAATAAATGATATAGAAAGGTCACTTGGTTTGGGTTACGTTACTAAGTATACAATCCACTAAATTGTTCCTTACACCTCACAACCCGTACCGTATCATGACAGCTGTATTTTCACTCAACTGTGCCACTTCTACCATTAAGTCTCGATTTAATTTGCTATATACATATGTTCAGGTGGACTGAACTTTACTGTTTGACTAGCAACATCGTGGAGCAAACTTGCTTAAAGCTAGTAGGTCGGTGGTGCATTTACGGCAACAAGGAGATGAGGAGAGAAATAGAAACGTCGCAGAGAAGAGAAAATGACATTGTGCAGTGTCTGCTGCGACAGAGTGTCTGCTGCGACAGAGTGGTCACAGATAATACATACTGTTACAAGCAGTGTCAGTTACTTCAGATTGCAGTGAATGTAGTAAATCAAAAGATTCTACTTGAAATATATGACGTCTGTCACTAGCAATATATGCCAACTCATGACTATCTACATTTGAACCAATACCAATAGCAAATACTGTCACCAATGGTTCATTCTGAAATAAAAAAGGGTTTTAAACGTATTAGGAGCGCAGCTAAACAGTCAATTTTTTATTTGGTTTTTAACGTCGTATTCAACACATATTTAGGTTATATATACGACAACCAGCTCTGCCTACTATAGGTTTCCTAGACACTTTTCTATCACCAGTACTAACTTACCCTACCACGAGGCTGACAACTCATGTATATGTATGACCTACCGCGACCGGGTTCGAACGCGCGATCTCTGGATTCGAAGTCAGACATGCTAACCACTACGCCACGGCCGCGGTATTAAAACAGTCAAAATAAATCCAACTGGCTAACAGGGATATCCTTAAGCTTTTTAAACTTCAGTTATAAAAAGACACCACAAACAGACGACGAAAACAAGAATCCAGATAGAGGTTTCCTTCTTAGAGCGGACGGTGGCAAAATAATTACCACTGGGCCCCTGGGGCTTGAACCAGGTTCTAGGGTGCACAAACCATACAGTTGTCCCAACAGGTTCAAGAACAAACAATAACAAAATGTCTTGGTGAAAATATCCTCAAGTCATCGTCAGTCGACAATGATGAGTTCAAAAACACACCACGACATGTTAAAACGTGATATAAAATGATTTGACGAGGATGTATGAATTTTATGCCAAAGATTAGTGGCCGGTGGCATATATCTCAATAAACTTATTTGTATAATCTAATTAATGAAATATTTATTTCTACAAGTTTGGATTTCACCCCGTTTAATTGTATTTAGATATATCCGGCTCATGACTCATGTCAGAATTTCCTTGACGTTTTCCTTATACCAGGTTTTGTTTAACAAGTCTTGTATTCGAAGATTTTCTGTCTGGTAGTTTGAAAACCGTCATACTGGGTTTAACTTTATAAAGAAGTTTGTTTAATACATTTACATGTATCAATAACGAATTCTGTCTTTCCTTCTTCCTTAATCCAATAACCAATAACCCTTGCACATGGAGCCGATAACCACTTCATAAACGAAAAGAAAACGAACTATCGATGAAGCAGGATGCCAGGATGGTGCTCATCGGGTTGTCAGATTTTACTTACCGTTAAGTCAGAGATAGAAATAAGACTAACCTTCAGAAAGCTGGCAGCAATTTGTGTAAGTTGTGGTTCTACAGATCTTCCATCAGTTAATACAATTACAATCTTAGTTACATTTCTATCTCCTCCGTATAAACTCTGTAGGGTTGTATACTCGACAAAGTTTAACGCTGAAAGAGACATACAAAAATATAATTTGTATATACCAGGGGCCCGTATCATCGATTTCAGCCGTTGTAAATTCTATATTTCAACGTATATCTTATTATATATATACTTGATATATATTGGAGGAACAATTGGTGCGCTTTACAGACTATGGAATACGGTGCTAAACCCTCCCCCATGGACAAAGTTGATAAAGCGAAATTTCCTTAATGTTCTTTGGGGTTTTTTTTGGTGGGCCATCCAGGGACTACTTCTGTTTCTTCTATCTTCTTCCTGACCTCAATGCCAGTTAGAAGTTCTTCGATATAAAATGTTATAGGCCATATAACGGGGTTCGATCAACCTACTCACTCCTCCTGGAAAGGCTAAATTTCTGGATCTAGCTGTTAACCAACTACTAAGCGCATACTTTCGACAGTGACTGACAACTGCCCTACCTAATTAAAAATCATTGGTAGGAGGGAGAATGGCCGTAGAAATAATTTCATGACCAAGCTCCACGAAAGTATGCCCCGCCCGGGAATCGAACCCACGATCCAACGATCAGTAAAATTGTGTGCTACCAACTGAGCTAGCCAGGCGGCTAAAAGATAATTTTAATCACATTTGTATGCGCTCTTTTCATTTTAACAATTGGACGTCAGTAAAAGCAGTGTAAAATGGACAGTTTTGAAACTTTACCAGCATGAGTCATGGTTTCTCCATTAGGATATGTCGTAGCGTTGATACGAGTGAGAGCATCAGTCTTGTCAGTTATTTCATTCAGGTAAAACTGATTGTATACTTTAGTACCAAATGTCACTAAAGAGACCCTGGTCTGATTTTGTCCTATCTCAAATTGTTTGGTGATGTTAGAGACAAACTCAAGTTGTTTTCTAAAGTTGACAACACCCTCACTTCCTGAGCCGTCTAACACAAAGATTATATCCGTAGGTTTGTGGGGACATGCTGAAAATAACAAAATAATAAAACATGTACAAAAAATTGGTATTCGTAAGTATGAAACCCAGTAATTTACATTAACTATTCATTTACAAGATATATCAACATTCGTTTACCTTTCATTGTTTTGCTATTGTCCACTCCAAGGCGGAAACCCTACAGGTTCTTAATTTCGGTTTATGTTAGCGGTTTCCTATTTATAACAAACGTTTGAAAATCTAAAATATCTCCCATTTAGCTACTTGGGTGTAGTAATGGAGATTCTATGTTTTTGTTGTTGTTGTTCAAGTAATCATCCATACTTCTTTTTCATTCATGAAAATTCTTATTTCAATAAAATAACGTCGATTATTTCTTATGGTTTCATTCAATGCTGAGAGCCGCGGCCGTGGCGTAGTGGTTAGCATGTCTGACTTCCAATCCGAAGATCGCGGATTCGAACCCGGTCGCGGTAGGTCATACCCTATACATGAGTTGTCGGCCTCGTGGTAGGGTAAGTTAGTACTGGTGATAGAAAAGTGTCCAGAAAACCTATAGTAGAAAGAGCTGGCCGTCGTATATATGACCTAAATATGTGTTGAATACGAGTTAAAAAAAGCAATCAATGCTAAGCTGACTGGTTTGTACAACTAAATATTTATGGCTACTCGTACCCCTGAAACAGTTTTTGTGCTACCTAACTCTCACAGGTACAATTTTGTACATTAAGAAGTCAGGCACTAATAGAGAAGGAAAGCTCTTTTCATAAAGTGTGCTTAGCTACACTTTATCTTAATTTTACTACAATGTACAAAAACTTTTCTTACTAAAGTACAAATACAGAAACTAGAGCAGATAAAGAAAGTCTAGCATGCCTACCTTTGTCTGTGGATGCCAGAGAAATGAAACAAAATATTATTGCTGGTAAAATAAGCATCTTCAACTCCATGCTAAACTAATTCATTCTCAAGTCAATGTGTTAAAAATGCTTCGTACGATTAGCTATGAATTATGCAAGCGTAAATGAATTCTCTATATAGACTAGGTAATTTTTTGTGTACTTATATTTAAACTGTCCTAAGGTCTTATCTATTTCATATAGTATCTTGAATCTAATTGTGACATATCTTTTAGTGCAATGTCGACACCATAGAATGTATGACTTCCTGTAAACTTTGATCTATGACATTCGTTCACATTGAATGACCCGTTGAATCAGTCCAACTTTTAACCCAAAAGAAGACAGGCGGTTACATTTAGTTCTGAAACTTTATTTAATGAACCTGTAACGAAGACCAAACATGCCTGTTATTGTGTACAATGGGTATAATTCAAACGTCAAACCAGTCTTTGAAATTTGCAGTTGTCTTATTGTCCGGGACAACTAGCTTATAGTTTGGACTACCAAACATTTTTTCATTTATTTGGCAAGTGGAAATTAGATGAACACATACTTGTTTAGAGTAGCCTGCGATACTGATATGTTCGGGAAAACACTTTGATGCTGAAACTAGTTTAACAGTGCCAAACAATCATTATTGAAATCTAAAATGTAAATCCCATGTACAAATCATTGCATTAAATTTATGGCCAATCTGTAGGCATAATAATGACCTAGTCCATTATATATTTATACGAAATGTAGGTTAAACAGCGCTTATGGACCAGGTAATTTTTCCAGAATATATAGGCTAGTGTTTCGATTGAGCATTGAGAAGAGGTGTAACAATACGGCCAAAACCGTATTGCAATAAATTGCAATATTAAAAACACGTATTGCAATAAATTGCAATACTTACCGGTTTTATCAGTAGACGTGTGAAGCATGAATTAATGCACGTGCATTGCATTCGCTACACTTACATGTGTATTTCAAATTACCTCTTATCCAAATATTTGAACGACTTGTAAAAAAAATTGAATATGTGTTAGAATATGCATAATTCTAAAACAGATATCCGAAGGGAGTTATTTGCTTATTTGACGAAATGTTTTACATTTTAAAGCCATTTAAATTATTACTAGTTGTCAACACGTTTTAACATTCATTCAAATATTTAAATTTTGAATTCTAATAAAAACAATCAGTACAACACACCACTACAAAAACCGGTTCTAGAAAAAACGAACCGGTTAAAAACCGTCTGAATTCGTATTGCAATATAAACCGATATATCGATTAACCGTTACGCCCCTAGCATTGAGTGAAATTCTGTGTTCCGAAGCCCTCTCACAATCGTTTCATTCAGAGCGTTTCGGAGATTTGCGAGGTATATTTGCATAAATGGTCATATAAAAATAATTTGCTAGAAAAAGTAAGGAACGTTAACTTTTTCAGGAGTATACTAAGTGTTTTGAATGTAGGAATACAATCACTAGTAGGTCACCAATTTCAGTTCATCAGATATGTAAATACGTGATCAAATTAAATGTGAAAATGTAAAGAAATTTATTTGACCCATTTATAGATGTCACTTACTTACAGAGTGATAGGGGCACGCTATGTGACATAAAGGGTTGTCACTTATTTAGTTCAGAAGCTAAAAATAGGCGCACGAAAAAAATGTGACAGTGTATATATGGTAGCTACTTTTAGAATCGTCAGTGATGACGATTTTTTCAAACAAATCATGACTACTTATTTGAGCTAATATTTAAACTCGATAAGGTCATATCCCTTTTATCTATCTCCTAGCATGTTTTATCTTAAGACAATGTTTTTTGTTCAACTATAAGTCCGGGGGAGATTGACTTAAACCTTTAAGCTATTCATTCCAAGATTTGATCAATCATTTCTGATATTTTAAAATTACCTCTCAGAGTCTGTAATTCTATGAAGGAAATGAATACTAAGAATCTAAGGGAATCAGAACAATAGATTGTGAGAAATAAAAATGAAAGTTACAAACACACGCTTAAATCATTTATACCGATTCTAACGGGGTACAATTTTATACTTAAGTTACCATTGTTATACAGTAGTTGTGTGTCAATTTGTACTGAAATTTGAATTATTAAAACTCATTTCTATTGCAGATTTGAATTCCCATATAAATTTGCTATTATAAAATTCTAAGCTTGTTTTTTAATGCATCTGTTTACTTAAATGTCACTTAATTATATGGAAAATATGAAAGTATAAAACATTAATAAAAATGACGCACCAATCGAATTCTAAAGTTACGTATCATGTACTAGTAGTGCATCTCAAATATGAATAACTATATTATAAGACAGTCAATTTTATACTCTATTTTAAACTTTTTGTTTAAATTTGTATGCAATTAAGCTTTAAATGTTTATAACTGATTGCCTACTTAATATTCCAAAATAAGTTATTATCTGCTTTAAAATGTCATTCAAATATAACTAGTTTAATGTGGAAATGGCTGGAATAGTGTGTTAGAAAAGGGAGACCACTCCATTTTGGACTTCATTAATTTTGGTTCTCTCCCTTCAATATTTGGGTTGATCAAGCGTTTTTGTTAAACATCTTTTTAACATGTCGGTACAAATATCTGTTCATTATTTTGTAATGTATATATTGTTTGTGAAAATTGATATAAAGAATTGGTATACAAATGCATAGCACTTTAAGAATCATACATTACATTGCACTATTATACAGTGTTAAAAAGTTCATAAGTTAATGCGTGGTTAATAGTCGGCTTCGAAAAACATGCTCAGCCGTCTTTACAATCTTGTTCGATAACCTTTCATCATTAAAACCACATTCAGACAGGTGATTCCTCACAGTACCCTTTTACACCTGGTTGGAGTGGAAGAACTGTACTTTAGTATCTTGCTCAAGGAAATAAGCAGTGTTCCTAGTGGGGATCGTTCCCGGGGCCTCTCGATCTCTGAGCTCGAGTCCTAACATTAGACCATTGCTCGTACAGTTGCCATCAAACGTTTTTGCATCAATGCAATTTTGAGAAAATTGATCTTCCCAACCACAAGTAAACTTTTTTATAAATTTCTTGTAATCAGAGTCTATGTTTGAAACATAGTTAGAATCATAAATTATGTTGATTAACTAAATGATGCATGTTTCCAAATATGCTCCGGTACTCTTCATTACTTTGATGCGAAAATGTGAATCAGTTTCTTCTAAAATAACATTTTGGAGAGCATTTTGCACGTAAATAGTCATACACATAATCTATACATAATAATGAGTAGGTAGTTTGCGTTAAGCCTGGGCCCCTATAAACCGTAAATATATATGAGATATCTCATATTTTAGGGGTCCACGGATACCTTTATTTTTAAAGGTCTTGAGCAAATAAGACTTGGATTATTACAAGAACTAAGAATCCAAGCCGCGTTGTCATTTCTTAATTTCACTTGACGTACTTTAAGAGATAAAGAAAAAAGGCTATGATAGCCTTTGTTTGTATGACACAAAAAAACGACTGCTGGGGTTCAGGCGGTGTTCTAGTAGGAGTGACTTAGTGTATAACCCCAAACACAAAATTGTGAAAAAGCATGATCTTCTTCTAGAGTGCATCAAGGGGTACTGACAAATTTAGAAATGTCTTTATTTAGCTATTTCACATATAGCAGTTTCGTGTTATGAATAAGTACTGCGTATGCCCCACTTCCAACATACTGTCCTTTTCAGACAAAGATATCGTGTTTGTGACATACTTTGACCTCGAAGTTAGATATATATAAAGACTGATAAAACGGAATAGATCATTACACCTTGAACAAAGCCATTAGAAAACTATTAGTGAAAATGCTTGTTATAAAGAATTTACTTATCGTGGTCCTGGTTGGTTATGTACACGGCTTAGACAAAGGTAAAGTTAATTTTAGTTCTACTGTCTACGTCCTAATTCTTTAAAAATATGTTATTTGGCGTAGCTGTCTAAGCTGGCTTTCGGAATACCGAATTTATATTTATAAAATCTCATCCTATTGGACAATTGCAAAAATTTCTATAGCAACGTAGGAGAAAAACACCCTAATGTCGGTTAAAAATAGCAAAATAGGCATCGAGAACTTAAAAGAGCGTTTCTCCGTGTTCGTCAGATTATGTCACTTAAAAACAATCGGTGGTGTTTTCGTTAGCGTTACAAATGAAGAAATGCACCACCAAGGTAATTTATTCGAACATTGGATATTTTTATTGATAAATTTAATGAACGTGAGTCAGGTTGTAGTTAATATATTTTCACATACCGCAAGAATTTTATGACTGGCCTTTATGTGAAACTAACGGCGTTGATAAATGACTTTATTGAGAGTAGTTTCCCCTTCGTATGCGACATCGCGTTGAAACAATTTCTTTTTCAATCAGTATACGTGAGCATACAAATTATCTCTCTTTGATAAAATTAAGAGTTTTTGTAAAATTTCTAGTATCTTGGACATGTTTGAAATTGTAATATGTTTTTTATCATCAACAATTATTTAGTGTTAATTCTTTTAGACCATCTATTTTGAATTTAGTTTAAAAGCAGTGTTTCTGTATTCGCTTATATAATGCGTAGTTAATATTGAGTACGATCAAATTTATTTAGCATTACAATTAAAATTCTGTGTAAATAATATTGCTGTCGATAAAGACTATACTCAATCAAATGGGGAAAGATATATGACAACCATGCTGAGCCATTTAATTAAGGGCATATCAAAGGGAAAAAACGGAAATGCAAAGTGGTTAATACTTGTCATTCAGGATAACTTCAAGAGACAATTACAAACAAATTTTTATGCAAACAATATCTCATGTTATCCCAAATGAGCTATAGTAAATAATCTTCTGAATTGCTTACTTAAACAAACTTTCTGTGAAATGCAATAAGTAATTGCACATGATGCAGATAATTAATTCAGTTTGACATATCATGATTTTTCCTAATTCAACTCCGCTTGTCTTTTTAAAGACATTTCTTGTTTTTTATTTAACCTCGTTGATTTAAATACTCACTACAGTACCGTTCTTTAGTCTGTACTTACGATCGATGAAATGAATACCCAGATTTATGTACGGAGATTATCACACAAAATTAGTACTTAAATCAGCAAGGTATGGCATCATTAACAGAGGAACAAAATTTAACAATATTTGCTGACGATTATAAATTTGACCAACATTGTTTTCTTCCATCCTTAAGCTACAGTCCCACAAACATAAAATAAGCCGTGAGGGCACCGTACGGGCGCCGTGCGATCAAACTCCACAAGGACCCGTACGAACTCTTGCGTACTCGTACGGACTGTTACGCTTTTGCCAGAGTCCGTGAGATTAGCCCAGGATACACGTATCGGTTTCAAAGTCAAATCGTGAACAAAATCGTGACCGAGTATGAATTAAACTTGCATATATTCCAGCTACGTCTCTGTACGGGTGTGTTGTTATGTGCCATGTGCGTACCGTCACCTCAGTACGCAAGGCTACCCACGGTCTACGGCTGTCTGCACTTACGGGTCCGCAACAAGCCACAATGTTATGGGACTGAGGCATTACTGAAACGATGGTTGTTTTAAAACAGGATGTAAGGCTTTGTAATGAAAAAATGTTCGGTTATTTCTGTTTTATTGCACTTTTCATACAAGCACAGTTTCTAAGACTTTCCATTAAGTGTCTTTATTCTGAATGAGTTACATGAAAGTAATGTATGTTCTTGAGGTTGGAACTCTATAACCTTTGCAGAGCAGCCCTCTACAGAACAAGTCCTTTGCACAACAACAGCTTTGGATATTTCCATAAGGCGTAATTGTAATCAAATGTAACCTCTGCAGAGCAACAACCTCTGTACAGCACCACACTTTTGTCCCTCCTAGTGGGTGTTGCTAAAGAGAGGTTGTACTGTATATTGCATGATTATAATACTATAGTTCTTTTGTTCATGAAAAATCTATATTATGTTAGAATTTCAATTAATGGTATAATATCATTGAACAAATAAAAACAAGAATCGCTTATAAAACAATTTTAGCATCGCCATCTCATGGTATGCTCAATAGAGTGCATAGGATACAATACGTATATTAAATAATGTAAGATGGTTATCCGGTGGCGGAAATTTGTCCCCATACTAAGGACTTACAGAGATATATTAAGGGGGTAAGTAAGTAATGAGCGCTTATCAAAACATTCGATTCATGACATACAATGATGCATACTATTATTTTAGCCTGTCCATTCAAGCCAGCAGATCTCATCTTCGTGTTAGATGGTTCTGGAAGTGAGGGAGCACAGAATTTCAAACGTCAGCTTCATTTCGTCTCCAATTTTACTCAACAGTTTGAAATTGGTCCTAACAACACACGTGTTGGCCTCGTGACTTTTGGAACTACTGTTAACAATGAGTTCTTCTTGAACCAATATACTGACAACAGCTCAGTGTTAAATCATATTAATAATGCACGTTATCCAGATGGTGAAACCAACACACATTTAGGTAAGTTTTAAAACACCAAATTATTTGAATATGAAACAGGGGTGTGGAATTTCCAGTTTTTCCACTTGTCGGCGTACAAGTGAAATCTGAAAATCTACTTGTCCGGAATTAAAATGCTCTCGCCCAGAAGTTTGATACTCAAATAGAAATATTGAGAGCTATGATACAAAATACGTACTAGATTGAAGTAATACTAAATAATTGATAATAGAACAGATCACTTTTGAATATGATGAAAAAATGAAGCATCTACTTTATTAAGTATTTATATGTAAAGATATTTCATAGCTAGCTAACCGGGGTCGGTAGTGCAGTTGTTAGCGCCCCTGAATTTTGTATCTAGTGTCTCGAAGGGGGTACGGGTTCGAATCCCACTCAAGGAGGTTATACCCTTCCATGAAAATGTGACCATCATGTCAATTTCCCTCCATTAATAACGTGGTTTATTCTTTAAAACCATAGTACATAGCCACTGAACATTCATTTTTACACTTGCGCCGAGAGATCAATGAACTGAAATTAACTTTCATTATCATTACTTTTGTGTCTATCTATTTATCTTTCGCCTTGCTTTAACCATTGACACTTACATCACGTGCTTTGTAAGTGGATTTCATAAACTCTGGTCATACACAATTTTTAGAGTACATTATACAAGTATTAGCATTTCCAAAAATGCTTGAAATCAACGCTCAGCCGTGTTTGATGTCTTCTCCACAGATGTATATATTTTGTGGTTAATATTCATTTGCTAACGGGGCGGATGTTATAAATATAAAATAAATATTTATTTCGATGAACAAGTCTATTTACAACTGATTAGTTATCTTTGTAAATTTTACTTTTTTCCGATCAAAAATACTTGCTTGAAAATGTTTATGTCCGCTAAAATATTTAGTGGTGTGTAGCCTTCCTGAACATATGCTGATTCCCGCTATTGACTATGCGCAACCTTGATTTTAGTCAACAACTAGTTCATGGCGGAGACGAGTCCATTCACACAACTCTTTTTTACTTTTTCACGGCCATTTTCTTATCATGAGACCTCAAATGCATCGTTTTGATTGGCTTAAAGCAACCGGTGTCGACTACAAAATGTTCAAATCTTGATAATTGTTTATATCAACGCACCTAGGTACGTCGATAATAACTAATCTTGGCCAGCTTGTTTATTTTAACATACGTAGTTCTAAGAAATTTAGCTCTTTATATAACGCCAAACTGATTGCTTGTACACTGTAGCTTAAGCATTTGTATGATGCTCGGCTGACTACATGTATCAGGCGCGGATTTACCGCGTGGTACAGGGGGGGGGGGGCACGTACACCTAACCTGGCGCCACAGATACCGGCATCCAAACGAAGAAAATGGCTCAAAATTTGCACTATTTAAAGCGATATTTACTCCACTTTTAGATTAATTTGACCATAAAATCATTTATCCGGTCTTGACAAAGATACTAAGTATTGTTCTTATTAATTCAACTGTCATAAGTTCATACATTAACCCCCGCTGATGTAATTACTCTAATATTTCTGTACTCATTGTCGATAGATATAAATATCCGTATCTATGAGCAGGGATTATTGTACAAATATCTTTGTTTATTATTGTATGTACAAACCGACAGTAAATAAAAATTGTATTTTTTATCGAATACTTAAATTAGTGGGGTTAATGTATGCGTTTTCACAGAAGAATAAACTTAACAACATAGTTCTGCAACGAGCATTCACTATTCGTCCACTTCGACGAAGGTTTTCAATATTTCCTCACTCAGCAAATCGCTTTAAAATTTCAGAAACTGTTCCTCTGTGATAACTATAATCTGTCTCAGTGGTCATTTTTTACCGTGTTGCGCTTTGTGAACTTTTTAAAGACTTATACAAGGAAGGGGAAATAATCAGTCCTATGATCAAATAAAATCGACTTAATGGACACCACAGTATTCTCCCTTGTGAAAATTACAACATCGAAAATATTGTGATTATATATGGAACTTCGTAAATAGAAATAATGTAATTTAGTGAGGGAACTTATTGGGGCTAATTACCCTTTATTGTATATTTGGAGTTTGACTATAGAACTATTATATCATATAATTGGGAGTTATTTTGACTTAGGCGATGTCTTGCTAGTAATGTGCTAATTTGCTATAGTAGGAGCAGTAGTCCAGTTGTAGGACGCGCGCTTAGGGATCGAGAGGACCCGGATTCGAACCCTACCATGGGCACTGCTAATTTCCTTGAGCAAGAAATTTACCTGCGATAGCTTCACTTCACCAAGGTGTAAATGAGTACCTGCGAGGTAGGTATAATTCCGTTGCGCCAAAGTGTCGGCTGCACTAAGCGGAGTAAAAAGACTCAACAGGGAGATTGATAGATAGATACCAGTCGCCCGATTACCGAGGTAATAGCTGTAAAGTCGGTGAACTTGCATGAGCATGAAACTTAGACTATAAATTGCAATTACTTTACTTTTATAAGATAATGATCAATAAAGTGTATGTACAACATTTTTAAAGTTTCTTCGTTGTATTTTCAGCTCTCAACTATGTACGTCAACAAACATTATCGTCTGCACATGGGGGTAACAGAGATGCATCTAAAATTGTTATTGTACTTACTGACGGAGAATCTCTATCACCAAACTTGACAGTGGCTGCTGCAGCTGCTTTAAAGGTACATAAACATATCTCTTTATTTGTTCGGGGCCATCAGCAAAAACAAATTTATCTTCCGTAATTTCAGCCTTAAGGTATGGAATCCGTAAACAGTTCCGGCAATATATAAATAGCAATTCAAACAGATCGTCTGCTATGGAAGGCGCAATAATCTCTTAACTCCTTAGTATGTCCTCAGTATGGGGAATCACGTGGCCTAATCTAGAAATTTAGAACCGTTGTGGAGTTGGCAGACCTACCGCACTCGGTCTGATAGAATACGGTTACGTGTAAATGTCATTAACCTTGTCTTTTTCATCTATATTTGTATATCTGGTCGTCATTTTCCCCTTGCTAGAAACCATAAAGGTCGCGTGATTTCCCACTCTGCTTATAGACACCTGAAAATCTAACTATTTCCAGTGTGGTACAAATCGCCGATAAGTGTAGTGAATTCCGAATTATGTAATAAATTTTCGTATTCAAGTTATTTGGAAGTTCATTTGTATTTAATTATTTTGAAAGCTACGATCAAGTTTGTCTATTTCAGGCTGACCCAAAAGTAACAGTTATGTCTATAGGTATAGGTTCTAAAGTAAATCCTGATGAATTATTAGCTATAGCTAGTGATAGAAACCATACATTTAGAGTTAATGATTTTGATGCTTTAAGTACCATTGAAGCGGATTTGACCACTGAAACATGCAATGGTAAGTTGGTTATGCTATTTTTTACATGGATAGCGTTAACAATTCTGGTCTTAGTAAGCGACATATTTTGAAAGGCATAAAAAAGTCCTATTAAAAAAACTTCCTATAAAACTGAGCATCTCTTAGTAAAATTTTATCGAAGCCTTTATAGACTGTATTCTGTTAAGTGTGAGACGAAATATATTTCGTTACCTATATTTTAGTATGCAATGATCTGTCAGATATTTGTTTTGTATTGGATTCGTCTGGCAGTGAAGGCGCTGTTAACTTTCATCATCAGTTAGAATTTGTCAACATGATTGCCAATGAATTCTCATATGAAGGCAACACGCATACACAGGTATGTAGTGCAAGTATTTGTTACTACTTTTAATATTTATATATAAGTACATCTTCAAAGGAATAATATAATCCGATTAATCAAAAGTGACTTGAAAAAATATGTTTTAAATTTTGTATGAACGCAGTTACGTATACTAAATTTCATTAACTTTCATAACGTCATGCCGGGTCTAATCTCAGTATGAAAAGGGTACTGAAGCGCTCTGACATGCAGTTTTGTGAACAACTACTGTGAATATCAATGAAGGAAAGATAATGTCATAAACACATGTAAAATGACTTCAGTATATTATAATGTAAATAAATAAAATAATAAATGTCTTGCGTGTTTATGCAAATTAGATACAGCAAAATGATACTACTTTTCGATGAAAGTCAATTATTATGAATTCAGTTCTTTAAAACAAACATCGGTGTTTAGAAAAAAATCATAAAATTGACTTCGATCCTTTGGAAACCATAGACAAAAACACGTTACCGTTGTTCTAGTGATATACCTGGGTGCAGCATATGATACTGTTTATATTCCTAATCTCATTTCAATCTTTCAAAAGAAAAAGCAATGACGCAAAGCATCAAATTGCGTCCAAAAGAATGTTTAAAAGTAAGAAATGTCTAACGGATAATAAACTAGGAGAACAGATTTAAAATGACATTATTTATTCAGATAATATATCGCAGTATCATCTTAAACGTTGTAAAATTAAACCAACAATATCAACAAAACACATAAGCAATACAGTCAATTTTAATCCCTTCTTTATTCGACTCGTCAGTTAATTAAGAACGTAATCGCTCTATATTTGTCTCGTCAGTTAAGCCGTCAGTGTTTTAGGAGGCCCTTTGATAATCGGAATGATCGGAAAAAGTCCGAGATTTTGCAGTTGCCCTTCCACAAAATCTGATTTCATTCCATAAGGGACGTCGCGCTTCGGCGCGGACGCCAATCATGCGTTTGGAAACAAAGGCAACTCCCTTAAAATGCGTCGAGTCATTTTCTAAGACAAGACTTAGGAAGTTTATCAAGTTTATTTCATGCACAATCAATTAACAGTACTTGTAAAGCACAGCATACTTTTAGATTTGTTTGCGCTTTATCAAACCCTTTATGAAACTCTTTATTGAAATCGTCGCTTAGTATTGTAAAGACCCTTGGCCGCCTTCCACTGATTCTAGATCATGTAGAGCAATTGCAGTCACCGTCGGAAATATGCACCAAGTTGCTGGTTAACATCTTAAACCCAAACATATTTAGCCTTTCAAAGGTACGACGAGTAGGTTGACTGACCACCGTAATATGATTGATACAACTTGTATCTCCAAAAATTCCCATTCTCCTTCCCAGAGTCTAGTAGGATTATCAATACTAGTAAAATACAAAAATCTATGGAAAACGAGAAAAAGAATCTGTTTTTAAATCAAAATCGACAAAGATGTAAAATAATTAAATTCTTTTTGCTGTATATTTTTTAAAAGGTCTGCGTTGTGACATTTTCAACTAGTAGTCATACGGATATACCTCTTGCACGATACCATACATTAGATGAATTAAAAGAAAATGTTCTTAAAGTGCCATATAGGTAAGATTACATGGAAAATTTAACAGTAAAATTTGTAGTTAATCGATTTTAAAAAATCTGCAACAGAATCAAAGACTTCTATTTTTTTGTAATACCACTGTCTGCTATATTTTCATGCAATTCAACATTAAGTGAGAATACATGAAGTATTCATAGATGATACGTGTTACTTTTTTACTATTTATGATGATAGGCCAGCTGCAACTGTATCGAAGAGTTTTATTATCATAATGAGGATATCAGGATTCAGAATATTGATAGTGCAGTACAACTTCTCTTGAACAACACCCACTGGGTGGAACTAATGTGAGCTCCTGTTCAGATGGTGTTGCTCTGTAGAGGTTAAATTCAATTGAAATCACGATGGTGAGAAATATCAAAATCTGTTGCTGTGCAGAAAATGTTTATGTAGATGATCGCTTTGCAGAGATTCACTTATACTTAATTAGTTAAGTCTCACTCCGTGGGCGAGTGTTTATTAACCCTTACTTCAAATCAATATAACCTTTTGCTTAGTGAAATTCATAGGATTGAACTCACCAACCGATCCATCATGACCGACTGAGTGTTGAGTGTGATTGCGATCCAGTAGTGCTAGTAAGATAAACTGTCAAAGTAGTATAACTTTTGACTGTTTGATCAAAGTAATTTAATCCACAGCAGCATATTATAAAAAAATCTGACTATTATTTAGTAATGCAATATAGATGAAATTAAGGCTAACTGTAGTCGTAAGACCGTTGATGATAATGATCCTACAAAATTTCATGTTTTATAGAGATGGTGAAACTCGTACAGATTCTGGAATCAGCGCAGCTATCAACCAGTTAATGCAAAGACATGGACACAGCAGTGCTAGAGATTTTGCTAACAAGGTTATGATTGTTTTGACAGATGGGCGATCAACAGAACCTGATTTGACTAAATCCCAAGCCCATAGAGCTCAGCAGTATGTAAAACTGAATATACTTTAAAAATTATTCCATCGTTCCATTTTAAAGCCCAGGTCACACATCCACCGATGTTTTGGCCTGGAAGGTATTGTCGCAAAATGATAGGGATGGAGCTAAAAATCTGGCTATCCGCATGTGGGTCTTTATACTATTTCAAAAGGGTGACATAATTATCCCGGATTATCACAGATTTGTGGCAGGATAGGTTTCAATATTGCGTCTACCATATTGTCATTAATATTGTGACGAGCAGCTAGTCATTTTCCGTACAAAGAATTCATATTTACCGCTGTGGTATACGCTTTCCTGACATCGCACAACGGGACACGTCGAAACGACTTTTTGTCGACCAATGAATTATATTATATTATGATATGATATTATATATTATATATATTATATATATTATATTATATATTAGTATATTAGCTTTTATCTAGACAAATAACTATCGTGATTTCGTCATTTTTAATTTTAGATAGAGATTTGTGAGCTAATTTGATGACAGGGTTATTCACGTGCTGCGATTGGACAGGGCAAAAGCAAATTACGTCACATAGACGACGAAAACAACTCACTGAGCACAATGATTTCGTCATATATATTATAAAAGCAAAGGTCAGCTGTACGTGACCCGTTATATAAAGTAGTCAGCTCCAAATTAAGCGAGTGCGCGAGCGATTATTATTTTTTTTAACATCGTATTCATCCCATATTTAGGTCATATATACGACGGCCAGCTCTTCCTACTATAGGTTTCCTGAACATTTTTCTATCACCAGAACTAACTTACCCTACTACGAGGCCGACAACTCATGTATAGTGTATGACCTACCGCGACCGGGCTCTAACCCGCGATCTCCGGATTCGAAGTCAGACATGCTAACCACTACGACACGGCCGCGGCGGTTATTTATGATCGGGTTTTATTTAGATTGTGTCCCTAGTATGTCACGAAAAGTGAATAATACTTTTCGTAGGCCAAAGAAAAAGTAAATAACCTCCCCCCCCTCTGTGTGACAACCAATGAATGTCGAGTATTTACACGCTGAAAGCATTGACTTCTCGTCACTTGTTATAAATAACTTTGGTTTCGACCATCATCACTAAATTTTATTACTAAAACTTACTCAGTTAAAATTTCGCTTCTAGACATATTTTTGTTTTTAACATGAAGTGTTTGTATAATGTTACAGGAAAGGAATTGATATGTTTGCAATTGGTATTGGTTCTAATGTTGACCCACATGAACTTGACCTTATAGCATCTGACCATGACCACGTGTTCCGTGTACAAAACTTTAATCAACTAGACAGTATTCACCAAAGTGTTACAGATGTCATCTGTGCCAGTAAGTAAATCATAATAATTATACTTAACGAACTTCTAAGTACCCCGATTTCCATAATGTAGAAAAAAATATTTTTCAACATTTATGTTTGATCGATAATGGAAATGTGTATAGGACCATTCTGTCGTTTGATTGCATGCTAGCAAATATAGTGTCTACTCGGGGAGGTTATACCCATTCATGAAAATTTGACAATAAATCAATGTTAATAAGGTATATGGAGAAGTTTCTGGCCTTTTGGAAGAGTTGGAGAGTACTGGTTATAGACAAGGGTCCAGGAAAGCTTTGTTAGGGGCGCTAGACTCCGTAAAATAACCTAGACATTGTGTTGACACGGCGTTAAACCCAGTATAAATAAAACTAAATATAAAAGAACCCGCTTGACCTGTGGTGCTAACATTTGTTTAAAAATGTTATGTTGTTCATGTCTAACAGTATTCCTATCATTACAGAAAGTCTAAAAGTAACAACTACCACCTCAACAACAACGTCAACAACAACCTTACCCCCAACAACAACAAAAGCTGGTAAGTATAAAGGAGATTAGTCGGTTTTGGTGTAAGATCGACTTTTATTTCACCATGTGAGTTCATGAAACATATTTTCTGAGCTAATAATTTGAAATAAACAGATCTTATTCTAAAATTGACAAACATTCTGTTTCTTTTATGCTTTTTTGTTTTGTTAGATACATATATTATCAAAGTATATCGTGACGTCATTTATCCTCTAAAATGACATGTAATTTGTTATAAAAATCAAAGTGAAACTAGGGACAGGTTAATGTTATCGGGAACCTATTGTGGCATCTTGCTGTCATCAGATAACCACATACATGTAACTAACTAGTTAATTAAGAGGTTAACTAGTTACCGTTACTAGTTAACCTCTTAATTAACTTGTTAGTTGTGTGGTAATCTGATGGCAGAAATGCGAACCTGATATCTCGTTCGCCTACACATAAAGTAAAAACGCATTTGAAATATGATAAAAGCGAACGATGAAATAGCTTTTATAGGTCATTAAGTTATCTAACATGTTACAGTTGAGTACATGTGCAAATCAGTTACTGTTTCCCTAATGTAGCTTTACTTTTTATTACACTAGTCAATTTCCCTTAAAATTTCATATTGTCGAATGACGTGTATGATACTAAATATAAAATTAAAATGAGAAAATCAACCAAAATGAGTATACAATTTTACATATCGCTCTTTTAAGATACGACATAGTGTTTTATTGAGCTTGCTTTAAGTTTGATATCTTCATGCCATAAGAAATAGTAAATGTCAAATAGTAATCGGATAAAAGTAGTTTTTTTGTAATTTAATCTTGAAATTCATTGAACATTGTTAAAGTAGAAATACACAGATCCCTCTGAATGTTCTTCGACCGATGTTTTTTTCTGTTACAATAAAAAGTTTACCATGCTGTTGAAAGGTGGCCCTTAAATAAATTAGAATGAATAGATGTGTTGAAAACCAACAGTGTAAAATATCTAGTTTTAAATTCAGAATTTTAGTTATAAATGTGAATTCCATAGTTCAATTTTTCCAACTGTTTAAATCCGACTATAAATGTGAATTCTACTTTTCAAATGTTCAAACACTGTGTTTGGTCATATACGAGGGTTGTCCCAGAAAAAGTGGGACTTTTTAAATAACTTGCAAATGCAACGTCTGATCGATACAAAAATTACAAATTATGTATTTTCAACATTTTAACACTGTTTCACATACATTTTATATCAAAACAATGTTTTTTGTACGTAATATTACATGAATACGCATGCGCGGTAGAGGTCGGCGGCGCACACCATTTTTTAACATGACCCACATTTGTATGAGCCATATACGGCCAGGTTATTGCAAAAATATCGGAATAAAAAATACATCTGCGTGTAACGCATGAAACGGCGCGTAAATGTTGTTGTTTTTATGTAGTTGACGTCATAAATGTTGAAGTTGTTACTAAATATTTGATAGCAACTACTTTTAAAATGGCGACGTCGGCGAAATCTGCGGCGCAAAAAGCCGTCATAAAATACTGTGTCCAGCGAGGAATGGCACCAACACAAACAAAAAAAGAAATGGGATCTACAGAATACTTCAAGAGTGTGTCTGGCACACTTGTATTTAAGAGGCACAAACATTTTTCTAAAGGGTCAGAGCTTCCTTTGGCAGAAAATAGAGGACAACCCAAGAAGTGTAAGGCCGAAGATGATGAAAATTGAAAGGAGTTCGTGAACTTTCAGAAAAGACAGGAATGAGTAAGTCGGCTATTCAGCACTTAATTGTGAAAAATCTACAGATAAGTTGTGTGTGTGCGAGGTGGGTGCCTCGACTTTTGACTGAAGATGAGATTAAAAGACGTTTTTAGCTTCGAAAAAATTTTTAAATAGACACTTACGGGTCAACATAAAGTTTAAAAATAATAACGTTACGTTTTTGTGCTCCGACCCACACTCACTAGTAAGCTAATTTTTTGCATATCTTTGTTAATTTTGGAGATACACTCTTCAAATTTTACCACTGAGTAGCAAACACTTCATTTTATAACGTGTTAAATTTGTATTAACGTACGCTAATTATTTCAAGAATTACAAAAGTTATCCCACTTTTTCTGGGACAACCCTCGTATGTGAACACCTAAAATTCAGTAACTAAATTACAGAATGATTTTTTATGATTGAACAACTGCTCTAGAGTAAGTGATGCGTAAATACTAAATCTGACTGAACATTCTAAAAGATTAGAAAAAATCAAATTAAAATAAAATGTGATAACGTAATTGAAACTCGTACAAAACTATCATTTATCCTCCAAGAAAATTATATAAAAAAAACTAGAAGAAAAATATGTAATACAGCATTTCAATATCATATAGCATCTAACAAAATTAATATTAACCCCTATAACTTGCCTAATAATAATAATGGCGATGCATTTGCATTAACTTTATCGTTGCGACGCGAAGCAACTTGTCTTTGAGTTTGTCGACCATTCTCCCAAGCGTAATAATACTGTCATACATGCACATCTCTGTTTCCAGCTTGCGGCTTAAAACCAGCAGACATTGTATTTGTGTTAGACTCATCTGACAGCGAAGGAGCTGAAAACTTTAAGACAGAAGTTGACTTTGTCCACAACTTTGCTGCACAGTTTCACATTGGACCAGGTAATGTTCAATTCAGTGTAGTGACCTTCTCCACTGATGTGCGAAACGAGTTCTTCTTTAACCAGTACCATAACAGAAATGGCGTTCTTCAGGCGATCAACAACATTCAGTATATGGGACTTGGCACCAACACATCCGAAGCTCTAAACTTCGTCCGTACTGAAAGTCTTCTTCCAGCGAATGGCGCAAGGGCAAACTCCACTAAATACGTCATAATAATCACAGACGGAAGGTCCGATGACCCGGACGCAACTAAACAAGAAGCAAATCTTCTACACGCTAAAGCTGAAGTAATATCAGTTGGAATTGGACCTCGAGTTGATAATGCAGAACTAGCAATCATTGCTTCCAACCACAGAGTAGTTACTGTTGACAGTTTCTCACTTCTTAAATCTATCAAACATCAATTAACTGACTTGGCTTGCCAATCAGATGAACCTTTTGTGTAGTTAAACTCATATTAAATTGATTTACTCTATTTTTGTTATCATTTGTAAATATTTGCAAACATTAGTCTGTTTTCCCTTTTTTCTCGATGTATAATGAAGAAAAATATTAAAAGATATGATCCTATGTGCAGAATGGTCATGCTCGGCCCGAAATATTAGTACCAATACTACCACAAGAAAGTGTGCGTAGCTACAGACATAAACAACAACTCTAGAAGTGGCGATCAAAAACTGTACTGCAATCAAATTCGCTTGGTTTAACCTCATAAGCCCCGCTCCATTTGGTTACCTGGTTTAAAAGACTTGTCTGTAAAATCATCAGGTGTCATCATGTCAGACGTCGTCGTAGAAACAACGGTACAGTGGTAGCACACACGCTGAGGGGTCGAGAGGTCCCGGGTTCGTACCTGTTATTCCATTGACCAAGAAATTTACCTGGGTACTGATAGAGATAAAAAACCTGAAGATGATTTTTCAATTTTCAGAGGTTATCGTACAATATACATGTAGTTAAGTCTGCTGAACATGTATGTATATGGAAGCAGACTTTAAACCGTACTATAACTTGTACGTCCATTGGCCGGATGCACGACGAGCGTTCAACCAAGAGACAAGATTAAGGTGGTATGGTACATGTGACTTTTTTTAGATTTGCATATAAGTTTTAGTAAATGATAAATGATGCATAATTTGTTGTTGTGGCGCAGAAAATAAAAATTTAGCAACAAATTACTGACGTTTTCTTACCATTGTCGACTGACGTAAAAAGTGCACGCGGTCGTCATGTTTACGACGTCATGGTAACGTTGTTAGCAATAATGATGTTAAATAAAGTGTAGATCCGAATCGGAAATATCTTCAAGTTTACAACGATACCAAACATTATATGCAAATCTAAAAAAAGTAGGATGTACCATACCACCTTAAATAAACTAAAACTGGGAGTATCTTTATAAAGAGTTATCGGAGACAAGAAGATATTGTTGTAACCTATCTAAAATAAAATTCAAATGGAATTAGAAAACAGAAATCAATTATATTAAGTATGGTTTACTTTGTTTTCTTACAAACAGTCATTCTCGTTCCCAGAGGCTATCAAGATTCTAGATACTAAAATCGAGAATCTTGATAGCCTTGGGGTACGAGAATGACAACCAGCCCCGTGTTCAGTAACTACTATTAGCTAACGTTATGGGTAAGGGAGAACTTAACCCGAAGACAACTCAACCCGTGCAATACTCAACACAAAATTGGGACAACTCAGTCCGTTCGTAGGAGATTGAGTTGTCTCGAGTTGAGCTGTCTATGGGTTGAGTTGTTCCGACACTTCCGTTACGGAATGTTTTGGAACGTTCAAGGTAACTGAACACGCTGTTGTTTGCATTATTCAGTTTGTGAAAAATTGGCCATAGACGCATTAATTTCACTTTTCTGGATTTAATGTATGTAGATAATACTTAAGAATCAATCCCTTGTCTAAGATAGCACAGGCTATACGTGTGTGGTTCTAAACTAGCTCGGAATATGTTTATCATATCCATACGAGTATAAATGGCCAGGGCTAAAGCACCATTATCAAAAAAAAAACAAAAAAAAAAAAACAACGTCGTCAAAGAAAACTTAAGCCATGCCAAATTGGAATTTTGTTAAGCGTCAACTCAAGTTTGACATACCTAGGTTTCTATTCACAAAAACACAAACCGAAAACGAAAACACATGTTCATTCTAGCTAGTTTTCTAGCTACTCGGTAGTACATTAATGTTTATGCCATTTATGTGGGATTAAAGTCATTCTATAAAATAGTATAATACAATATACACATGCACATGTTCATTAATCAAATACACAGAAACAAGGAACTATCAGTATTTCCTGTGAAAAATTAGTTATCGAATTCCGGAACAACATAATTATTTAAGAAGATTTCACTAACAATGTTGTTTTTGTTTTTTGGACTGAGGACTCTAAAGCCTACGCGTTCGCGGACGCTTAAAAAATTCCGGTATGACATGGCCTTATCAATTTAACATTTCTAATAAAAAAAATGAAGAATTCTTAGAGCTTGAAGTTATTTATAACTGAAGATATCTCTGAAAGATGTTTTTGTTATTAACTGAATTTCAAAGTAAATGGAGATGGAAACCGAAAATTTGGTTGTCAATACGTGAAACGATAGTTTTGAGTACAGCTTATTTAAGAGAAGACTTGCGATAGAAAAACACTTTAAATGTACCCATTCACAGTTTTCAAGTTGAACATCAACTTTTTCTGAAACTATCAAAACTGTTTGGAAACATTTTTTGAAGCAGGAAATTAGTGATTTGATAATGACAATATTAGTGCAAATGGACATACAACTACAAATGATGGTGTTTCAAGTTGTAAAATCTACCCCGTAATCACGGTATAGACAACTAAAGTGCATTTTTGTGACTAATATTCTATATTTCTTGCAATCTATAGGTCAGTTTTTCCTTAAATATTACGAATTAATTTTTGACACAATTACAGACACTGAATTGTAATTTGAAAATATTGAAAAATCTTACCCAAATATGTGAACTAGTACCTTTAATCAAATAATATAATTAAGCTTTCAACGATTTGTATTATGTAGAGTCAACATTAAAAAAAACATGAATAAAATGTGCTCTTATAAAAGGGCCCTTTTCAGCCATTTGTCAAAGTTAACTCTAGAAAGCAAAATGTCATGACATGTTTATTGTGTCTCTAATTCATGTATTTTGATAGCTATACGCTTGAAAGACTGTTTTATGCAAGCTGTTAAAATATTATATGTTCATATAATGGGTTCAACAAACCAGCTAGTACGTCTAACCAGTCTTATATTAACATCATATTCTAAAGAGAAATCTAAATGAACATAATTTTATAGCTTCAATTTTGTAAGTCAGCTTTAATGGATGCTGTAGAGAATATAAACTTTTTCATACGGTAGGTTGAATTGTACTAGCTACTTTATCGATCCAACTCTAAATTACATTCGTACTCTAAAGTAATAAAAATAAAAATTAATGAAACAGAACAGAACAGTAATTTATTTAGAAAAGTACGTATTCATAAATACATAAAATATAATAACATACATAATCAATATAGTGACGTATACAGTACATTTGAATTTTGATAAAAAATGAACATATTTAACAGGTGTCTATATCAAATGACGCAACTTAGCAACAATCTAATAAACAATGTAACACTGAACGTGAAAGCTGCCATCGAATTTGTATCAACTTATATATGTGTGATTGGGGATTGCATCTTTAACATCTAATTCCTGAAAAAAAGCTTGAGTAACGATTAATACCTTCCATGAAAATTTGACCGTGATTACAGTATAACTTATGCGCAATTTGACTAAAACCCGATCTAAAATTCTCCGCTCGCCTACTTGCTAATTTAGATCTGACTGTTTTGTTATGAGGCTCACGTTTAGGCGACCTTTTCTCATAATAATATTGATGACGCAATCATTTTTCTTCGACACGCAATTGGAAAAGAGCCGTCCAATCACAGCCTGTGAATAACACCACCGTCAAATTAGCCTTCAAGCCTCGGTCTAAAAACAGAAATTACGAAATCAAGATGCAATTAAAAGTTTTTCGTCTAGATGAAAGCTACGTATTGCTTGCTCGACACAAAGATCATCTTGACGTGACCCTCCGAGAGACCCACAGAGATCCTATACGACAGCGCTTTATAAGATATACGTTAAAATGAAACTTTTATGCGTAGAATTTAATCATGAACATAAAAAAATACAACGATATTGTGTTCATGCATACACCGCACTACTTCCTGTGCGTAGCCGATTTGTGCGATGAGTTAAGCGTCTTAGCCAATATATGTTTTATCGTCTACGTATTGGATGAGAGATCAATGCGTCACGTCCTTTCAAATAGGGGTTCACCACAGGGAATCTTCACTGTTGTATATATTTCAGTGTTTGATTTAATGTGATTATTACAATATTCGTATGCTTGGAGAGTTGAGTTTCTTCATGTACCTCAAAAAGTAGTTTTTGTAGTTAAGCTATACTGATTTCTCAAAAGTGGTATATATAATTGTCCGACAAAGTCGAACAATTAAAAGGAGCTAATTCTCTCATTTCTCGTACCTTTAACAATAAGGCAGACATGATCTGTGCAATAAATATGAAACCACAGATTTCATACTAAAATGGATTAGATTTAGCCTTTTTAACTATTAGATATAATCCTACATATGAATACCTTTAGTCGAATGTAAAGCTGAAATACTTATTCAAATATAACTGTGCGCACTTAAAGAGTAATTATGGTCATGGTTCATGTTAGTAAAACGACAAATTTTGAACCTTAACATGTAAAATGATGTTATCATCTATGTTTTATTATTATGTATGTTACCTGTAAATGATATTAAGTATTCTGCTGTTTAAATTATACCCATACAGTACCATCCAAAATTACTTTCACACTTTTAAAAAGCTGGTTTTTCATTAACACAATTAAATCTTATTTTAGATGTATTTATGCATTGGTAAAGTTATAATAGATCGTAACATTTGAAAGAAGAGTAGTGATACTTTATACTACTGTAATTGTTATACATGTACATGTATCTGAATTTATGTTTTAATCTATAAAGTATTGGTAAAAAATTAAATACAAATCAAACATTTACGAAAGTGTAAAGGTAATTATGGATGGCATTATATGTTTAAGTTCATTGAATTGTTAAATTGTTAAAATGTCTTAACATTACCTAAAGCATAAAATTTTCTGTGGAAGCTATGAAAATAATAACTCAACTATACAATGTGTTATTTTATCGCCTTATTTTTTTTCAATTTAAGTATCATGATGTTATATTTTGACTATGTGTGTTACTATCTTGATATATTTATATTGACTTGTAATCATGTTCATCATCCAGTCAAAATTCATATTTATACCTAACTATATTTATTGCTCTTTTTCTCGGTCTTTCGATAACGGGTCGTGATAGAAGCGATTGATTTTTGTTTTGTGAGTTGTTTCTTTTAGAAACTAACATATTTATGTCGGTCAAAAGCTATACATAGCTTACGTTTGTAATGGTGACTTATCTTACCGACAATAAAAAATATTTGACTTTGACTTTTGACCTATACTTTATGAATATATTATAACATGTCTACATCTGTCTCTAAAATTGGATGTATGCTCATGAGTCTGTATACAAAGATAATTGCAATTGTTTATGTTGTCCTTACGCAATATGTATTGCTCTTTTTCTCTTGTCTTTCAATTTTACGGATCTTGATCGAAGTGATTGATTTCGGTCATGTTTCTTTTGAAACTAACACTTATACCTCATTGTACCTAGCAACTCACTATTATGCTAAGTGTAATTTAGATTTACTATATTCTGTTCAGTATTAATAATTTATCATTATGATCATTTATAATGAACTGTCATGTCAATGTATTTGTATTTGCCGCTTGGGTCTAAGACCTTCTGGTGTTTATATGAATAAACTTGTGAAACTTGTAAAATTTTATTAAGAACAGAACAGTATGTACGTTGTATGTTTTATGCATAAATTTCTGTTCTGTACTGCCCCATATACGTATAAATTCAATGAATCAATTTATTACAAAGATAAATTTGACTTATAATTTAACACCCAATACCTGATTTTAAAGATATTATTGAGTACTGCGATCTGTAGCCATGGTTCACTAAGTATCTCCAACCATTAACTGCCGAGTGATCGTTCATGTTTTAGTCCTATCATATACACCGTATCATATAACGCACGTATAGGATACAATACCGATAGAAGGATTACTTGATTTATTTTATAAAATGGCGTTTTGTCACAGAAGTTCAAGGTATTTTCTATTATTTTAATATTAATTTAATATTTTCTACCCCTTATATATATATGTCAGTATTTTCATTTTTTCATTTCTTTATATATGTAAATTCTCTTGTAAAATCATAATATGTAATATGAGAAATAGGATCACTGTTATGTTTTGTTCTATTATACTCTGTTTTGTATTATTATGTTCTGTTCTGTTCAGTACAAATATAGGGTTTTATAATCTAATGCGCGGACACTTGATTTAAGTCATAGTTTTTTCATTGTTCAAGAGAGTCTTGCTGTTACATATGATTCTGATTATTCCGAAGGGAAATAGTGAATATAGTTATTATGTATGTGGTTATGAACACTGACACTAGAGTCCTTACACTCGTTAAATACGCACATATATAACATTTTGTCATCAAACACAATTAAAAATCGGTCCAGTATACATTACCGAGTACGAGTTATAACTATACTTTCATTATATATTAGGTAGTGTACACATGTATGTTTGCACATAGAACTATATACATGTATAGGGACGTACGCATTATTTTATGATCATAATATATGGACTCTGGTGCCAGTGGTTATGAAGGATAAGTTATCTCCATACAGTGCATTAGATGCATATTCATGACCGGGAATTTGTTAATTTATATATACCTAAAAAAGCCACGGCCATGATATCACGGTTTACATAATGAGGTTTGATTTTCGTCGTGGAAGTTGATGCCTTATCAAGAGAAACCCCACAATGATGTCGGTTTTCTTAACTTCAAGAAATGTGTTTGACTCTTTGAAGACATTTAGGCGAGTTAAAGTAAAAGGAACTTTACAAAAAACTGTTAAGGTGTTTCTTCGAAGTCCTATTTGTTCTATGGTTGTAGACTGAATGACTTTAATAAATAAAAAATGTCAAATATGAGTAATACATTTCGCGGGAGGTAATTTTCAAGATTTCGTGGAATCTGTATGCCGTCGTGTACACAAGTTATAGTAAAGCATGTACCGATTAATGTGGGATCGAACCCGTACCTCCAGATTGTGAGGTGGTATGATTTACCACTACACCAAATCCTTACATGCTTCCAAGTGTCCTATAACTAAACCTGAAAGTTGATATATTCATGAAATTACGAAGATTTCGTACGGAAATTCACGGCTATGCATGCTGTGCATTTTTTATGTTGCCAAGTAACGCAAACTAATATTTCACATGAGAAATGTTCATTAACAGACTTACAGTGTAATTAAACCTTATCCAAGAATGTTTGTCAGTTTTATTTTGTAAAATATGGCTTTTAAACAATCATTGAAGTTTCTAACGAAACTATATTTGTTGTTAAATTGAATAATTAAATAAAATATCATAAAAAACAAGAAATGAGTTTGAGCCGGCCTACAAAGATTTTTTTCACGAAACTGGTGTTCACAATCAATTAAAGTATATTTAGATAAGCGGCTTTAAGGTAAGCCGTTGGATAAAATTGACCAATACATATAAATGAAGTCTTAATACATTTATCGTAAAAAAGTAAGAAAGTTAATCTGCTTACACTAATATAAAATACAAGTAATGGGTAGGTAATATATACGAATATAAAATTATAGAAATTCATATTATTATTGTACGATTATATTGAACTGTCCGATTGCATAAATTAAAACGTCACATTACACGGTATATTTGATACTCGGTTAATTTCGGTAGTTCACGTAGAGCATAGTGTTAGCGCATAACACTTATGTATTATATCTTATTTGCAACACGTATCGTAGTTTGTGGCCGAGTGGGGAGACGGTCAGACTACAAATCTTTTTATTGCGGGTTCGAATCCCGACAGAAACTTTTTTATCTTTTTTTATTTTAATCATGGGCGAATTGTGTAAAACTCATTGTCCCCCTGCATCATAAAACTTGTAGAAGCCTTTGTTATAAATTTAGAGGCATCTCTTTAAATGATGATGACAGTAGCACAACCGACACATTCAGTAAAATTGAGTGAGTTTTACATTGTTTGTTTTAAAGTGTTTTATTTCTATGTCCAAAATTACTGAATAAAATAGATGAAAAACAAAAGAATACAAAACGAAGAACAAAAAAATAAAAATAAAAATAGCATATTTAGCTTCAGACTAACACTTCTTTCGAAAATCAATGTTTGATACCATTGCGCTTCAACCGTACGACCATTCAGCCAGATGATATATCGACGCTAAATTAACCTACATTTCGTAATTTTTACTGCAAATTTCTATTTATAGAACGCGGAAAATAATATATACAGTGTGCGATAACCGTGTAATTATGCAATCGGACAGTTCAATATAATCGTACAATATTATTATTATTATTATTATATTATTATTATTATTATTATTATTGTTGTGTTGTTTTTCTTCTTCTTCTTCTGCTTATCATCACCATCATCATCATCATCATTATGATCATTATTATTATCATTATTATCATTATTATTTATTTATTTATTCATTCATTCATTCATTCATTCATTCATTCATTCATTCATTCAATCATTCATTCATTCATTCATTCATTCATTCATTCATTCATTCATTCATTCATTCATTCATTCATTCATTCATTCATTCATTCATTCATTCATTCATTCATTCATTCATTCATTCATTCATTCATTCATTCATTCATTCATTCATTCATTCATTCATTCATTCATTCATTCATTCATTCATTCATTCATTCATTCATTCATTCATTTATTTATTTATTTATTCTTTTTAAATAATAGAATGAGGACTAATGAAAACAAAGGCTTAGTGATCAATCTAGTGATCATATTAGTTAAGAAATAAGTTGGGTTTTTTTTTTACTTTTTCTTAAAAATATTTAGAGACTACAATATATTTTGAAAAGAATCATTTCAAAAGCGCTGTGACCATTAAAATGTGAGACCGACAAAGAACTATAGATTTTTATATATTCATGAGCTATATTCCATCAGTAATAAATTTATACCTTTTTACGTGTTTGACTTTCTGAACATTTTTCCCGCGCAATAGTCCATCAAATTGACTGAAATCTGAAGTCCATTTTATTCTTAAGTTGTGACTAAAATTGATTAGCATTTTTTTTCTTTTTAATATGATTTATTATATTTGCTTGTTGAAAAATAGTCCTATTGTTAAGGTTAGTAATAAGAATTTTACTATCTAGACTTATAGTCTTAAATAACTCTTTTAAGCCTGGCTACTAAATGTACATTTATTATGCTGTATAATATACGTGTTTTATTATATGTTGTTCATAGATTTTTCTTTTTTCATAGCCTAAAATCCATGCTTTTGAATATGTATGTTCATAAAAGGTCAAGTGAATGGATATTATCATATGAAATACTTTAAAGCAGTTTAACCTCGACAAAAAATCAATAGCTTAACGACAAAAAATGAAAAAATAATCTATCTAATGTCAAAAGATGATTTGCATATTTTTCAAAAGATCCATCAAAATTAACATGGTAATAGATTTAATTCATAACTTCAATAAGTTTCATTTCAAAAATTCAAACTAGTTGAAATAGCTTTCATACTACATTATGTGTTCAAACAAGTCTACAAAAAGCGTCTTATTACACAGAATAACAAAATGACTACTAAAATACAAAAAGCGACCAATTGTGAAATGTCTAAAAACACCATATTGTTTGAATATGGAATTTATCATAAAATATAGAATTTACTTGACCCATTTTCACCGTGGTAATACCCCGTGACAATGACATGACATATTCAAAAAGGACCACGACTTGCCACTATGGCACGCTGAAAAGGAATTGGTTTCCAGGGTATTAGCAAAAAGTATAGAACTGGCGTTGAAGATATGATGCGCAGTATACAACTTTCTGTTTAGCTTCGCGTAGATATTTTTGCAATCTAACAAGAATTTAATGACTTACAGCTCTTTAAAATGTTGAGTCGAGGTTGATTTTCTTCTTAAAACCGTAGCATATGTGACGTCATAGTTACGTTGTATTATTCACCAAAGCATTCTCGTACCCAGAGTCTAATAGGATCTCGATACTACCTCGGGGTACGAGAATGTCACCAAAGTAGCCTATCGACAGTTCATGAGTTATCCGAGTTACTTTTACTTGATTTTGACAGAACATCCATTTTATCACTACTATATATAGTACATGTCAATTGAATCATAGATATCAATTCATTTGTCCACTAAACTGCTGAAATACAAATCCTAGATTACGTTCATGGGGGGGATGTACAAAACTTACTAAAAAGTCTCTATTTACCAATAAATTATATAATAAGCTATGAATTTGAATTATGTTTGTGTGTCTTTAAGACAAAACTTGAAAATTTTAGACCTAGCATACATATAAAATCTCGATATGCAGTTGTGCATTCTCGTACCCAGAGGTTATCAAAATTTTCGAAACTAGATCGAGAATCTTGATAACCACTAGGTACGAGAATGGCAGCTGTGTTGAGCAATAGAGATTGTATAGTGAGTATACATATACTGAATTCCATTATATATGATACATTCCATATATTAATAACACTGTGTTTAAAGAATAAAAAGCTCTGTGACCCAAACCCTTACCCAAAGTATTCTACTTTCAAAGGTTTATTAATTGTTTCATAGCGTGTGTAGCACCGCTGCTTAAACGTCGCAATATACTAACGCTAAATGTCGCAACCAACGCTTTAAAGCTTCAATAAGGCATTCTCGTACCCAGAGGTTCGAGAATCTTAATAGCCTCTGTGAACGAGAATGCGCTAAGCGTTCCAATTGCTCTGTCGTTAAACGTCGCATATGGCAGGAAGGTTTAGTATCAAGGATATATAACAAACAAGTATCACCAGGGTGGAGAATCAAAACCAGTTCGTATCGTATAAAATGTTAACAAACGGACGCCATTTTGGAAAATTTCAGGTATTTTTTCTAATTTTCTCTTTTAATCGTCCACCAATGAAAAAACGAAAATTACCATAACACGCAACTCATTTTTCCGCTTCTAATGATGTATATAACATACAGATTCAATTAGAATTTCAACAAGTTATCCCGGACATTGGAATCGAAGTGAGCAAGAATAAGGTCATTTTTTGACGCATGCGAACTGGTTCAAATTCATGCTTTTGCCTAGTTTATCACAAAAATGCATTTCTTCTCGTAAAATTTGCCATGTATAACCCACGGAGCAAGTGTGTAGTCTTGTAGAAAAGTATTAACTCTTCCTGACTTAGTTTTGACATAAAAATAATTTTTTTTGAGAATGATGCGAACCGGTTCAGGTTTATACAATGATACGAACCGGTTCAGATTTATGGTATTTTGCAATTTTATTTTTATTTGCATACGTTCTTTGTCGATGTCAGTTTCATGGCATTATTTTTCCAAACTTACACAATTTTATTTCGTTTTCGTCTCGATTTCAAATCTTTTTACAACGATCTGATTTTTTCAGGAGTTTAAGCTGAAAATGAATTCATATTACCATATAACTCACCGGTTACGTTTATAAATGAAGACATTACTGAGGACAAATGCATGGTCAGGTGGAGAAAAAGTAAATGCGAATGGAACGTTGACATTTTTTTTTCATAAAAAATAGAGATGGTATTCGGTTAAGTATGAAGTCCTTTTCAGCTAAAAATCCCGAATTAGTCAAATCGTTTGCGAAAGATGTTAAATTGAGACAAAATGACAATCACAATTCGCTATTCAAAGTATTGAAAGACTTTCGTATACATTGAAACCTAATAGTGTCATTATTTGTTTCGGCGCGATATGACCTTTCTGTGTTGGTGCGCCGTAAAACCCAAACAAACTAAACTAAACCTAATAAATACATACTAAAACTACTCCTTAATAGATTCAAGTACGAATCGAAAAGTGCATGACAAGCTGACGATATTTAATTTCACAATAAAAATATTTATGTTTCTTCTTTCCTAAACATGACCTATAAAACACATATGTAGGTAGGTATGTCGGCTTTTTGGAAAAAATATCCATTTCGACGTTTTGGGACTGGAGACAGCGGTAAAACTTACACAGACACAAAAGCTGGTTTATCACTTGGTTAATTTTACCTAAAACTGTCTGTCTGTATTCATTTTGTAAAACTCAAAATATCCGACGTGAAAAACACTGACCAACAGCACATTATTATAGTCCGGTATATAAACTACAAAAATCGACTGAACCGTGCGTGAAAGGATGTAGAAAATGTTTTTGCATTTTCTTAAAGCTGAGACACTGTTGTTTACGAAACTGGATGATGCCACTTTGGCATTTGACATTGAATTCTATAAATAGATGGTGAAGATATCACGCGTATACTAACCCGCACAACCTTCCAAGATTTCGGCGTTTTTGTACGCAACAGAATATAGTGCGGCGCATGAAGACAAAATCGTTGGATTGTTTCGGTTTTTGACAAAATCTTTGTTAAAATTTAAAATGAATTATCAATTATAGCGACAGGAATATAAATCCATGTATTCAAAGTACATTTAAACATCTAAAAGTACAGATACATAGTTAAACTGTGTATTCTACTTTCGATTTCAAATGTCTGTGTAAAGAATGACAGATGTAACACGTTACGTACGACGGAGGTTTAATTACTGGTTAAAAAGTTTAATTTAATGAGGAAAGTTGGTTGGATAGTAAAATTTTATTGAGTAGACACAAAATACATACTCTATTTTTTGAGTATACTTGTTGCGGGAAATTACTAGAATGTAAACATTGCCACGTGCTTTCATGTAAATAAACAGTTTTACCCATGATGCTCGGCGTCTCCGTACAAAGGTGCAGTCAGACAACATTGTGCAAGTTTTTAATATTAATGCCGTGAAACAAACATCGACAAAGAACGTATGCAAATGAAGTAAAAAAGTAAAATATCATAAATCTGAACCGGTTCGTATCATTGTATTAATCTAAACCGGTTCGCATCATTCTTCAAAAATTCTATTTTTTATGTCCAAACTATATCTGGAGGAGATGATACTTTACTACAAGACTACATACGTGTTCCGCGGGTTATACATAGCAATTTTAACGAGGATAAATGCTTTTTTGTGATAAACTAGGCTAAAGTATGAATTTAAACCAGTTCGCATCCGTCAAGTACGATCCAAGTTTTGCTCACTTCGATTCCAATGTCCGGGATAACTTGTTGAAATTTTAATTGAATCTGTAGGTAATATACATCACTAGAAGCGGTAAAATGAGTAGCGTGTTATAGTAATTTTCGTTTTTTCATTGGTGGACGAATAAAAGAGTGAATTAGAAAAATTACCTGAAATTTTCCAAAATGGCGTCCGTTTGTTTACGTTTTGAATGATACGAACTGGTTTTGATTCTCCACCCTGATCACGTAGGAAAATTACTCCAAAAAAACTACCTTTAGACAGTGGGTAATAAGGGTCATCGACAATTGCAATATAATTGCTTTTAAACTGAACGTTAGTTTAACGGAAAATCAAAGTCCTATACTTATGACTTGGGCATTTATCTGTTTATTTCCTTATACCGTCTAATACACACATTCTTAGACATTTTGTCCGATTTCTTAACAGCCGTCATTAATAGATTCTAGTCTAAACATACATTATGGCCTCAATAAAGTATAACTTAAAAACATAATAAACATGAATAATGTATATAATAATAAAGCTTATTAAAGCTTATTCAAACATTATTTTGATTTACTTATATAAAATGCAACAACACAACACTCTGAACTCATTTATTGTATTATTTGTTACCATGGAAACAAAATAAATGTATTCTATACTCATTATATAACATGTTTACAATAGAATGCATGGCATATTCTTGCTAAGAATTGTGATGTTTGAAGTTTAAATTCAAAATGCATGTCTGGATCTTAATTTTCTGGTAATACCACCTTTAATTGAAAAAAGTCAGATAAAATTTTTTTTAGTAGATAGGTTCTAGTTACCATGGAAACCTTATCATTTTTACTAAAATCATGATATTCAATCATAAATAGTTTTAACATTAATTTGATTCTAAATTTTATTACATTTACTACACTTTAATTGAAACCGCAAAAATAATACATTGATGCTGACTTAGTTACTCATTGCTTAGTTCGTTTCTAAGGCAACAAGTATCCCAGTTCTTAAGAATTCAAACATGTTACCTAATTCTGTCTGAGGAGGATGTATTATGCAAATGGGCCAAAACAAAAAAATAGTATTGATTTCAAAAGTGATATTTATAAAATATCAGTATGCAAACATTACATCACATTAATTATACCATTTTTAATGAGTGTTTGCCATGACAACAGAATTAGTAAATACAGTCCTAAAAATGAGATTCAATTATTGCTACAATACTGCATAAGCCAAGTTAATGAAATTTTGTGTGGAAGATGTGCACAGTATGAAGACCATAATCAAATGCTATCTTCACTATTGAAAGGTTTGGTTGCTATGGTAACAGAAAATGAAAATATAATAATTTGAAATACAACCATTACGATTATGAAATCTGATTTTTTAACAATTCTTTCATATTGAAATTTTAAAACATTGATCAAAATAAAAGAAATGTATTAATATCTAAAATGAAAATGTTTCAAAATGTGTGTTCAAAATGTTCAATCCAAATAGGTGAACAAGATACAATACAGTTCAGGAAAACTGCATAAAAAATTATGATTCCAAGCTTTCAAATAGGATGACACTACTGGTGTGTAACGTGTAAGGTTAACTCTTATTAATAGTATAGCAAGGTGTTAACAATATTTTCTACAAATTTCATTGCATTTTATAAGAAATGAATGACTTAATATGAACATGTTAGAATAAAGTAAATTATGATATAATACAGGAAAGATTTCAGTTCTTTTTTTTACTTTTTCTTAGTTTTGTCATTATCATATTAAAGCAGATTCAGAATTTGATGCAAGAAATGATCTAGGTAGCTGAAAATAGAATCAAGCAGAGTGATTTCATTTTAATGGTTGAAAAAATATGTGGATTTAGAATCACCTTGCTCACATTGCGCTCAATTATGATACAAAAAAGTACAAAATAAAGTTTATTCATCATGAAGAATCCTCACATATATGTCATCTTTTATGAAAATCCTGAATGAAGCCAGTGCCGTTGGACAATCCATAATATTATTCATGGTACAAAGGCAAAAGAAGCATAATTCTTTTAATTGTCACACCAATGTTATACAAAATAGCAAGTGAAAATGAGTATTATATTTTACCATGTGACATGAAAAAATATCCAAATCTCCAAGAAGTTAAATTTTCATGATGCAATTATCAAGCTGCATGCATGTGTTAAGACATATAACTTCATATGACTTTTTATGAGAGCCCAGATAAACTTTTATAGTTGAGCATTTGCAACATACAGTCAGTCATATAGCTTTAAACATGTATAGATGTAAAACAAAGAAGGTCTATCAGCCATATTTTTGTATTCTAATTTATATTATTGAAAGTGTCCACATCAGGGATAACATACAGTAAAATGCATATACAAAAGGAAAGAATTTAAAGTAAACATTGATATTTAGTAAAACTGTACGTCAATATGTACAAATCATAACAAAATTCTTCTATAGTTTTACTCCTAACCATGGAAGTCTTGTACATATCATCATTAGTAAACAAATACCCATTGTTAGTACCAGATTTTATCATTTTTGTAAGGTTTTTGACAAACTTGTTTGTCTCATTCAGTTATGAATAGTGCATTGTTTAAAAGCATGATGTACAAGTTGGTGAAACCTGATCACAAGGAAACAAATTGACAGAGCACAATGGCTTCAAATACAAGCTATTCATTGCAACATACTTGCAGACAAGCAGGGCTGTACATGTAGTATGTATTAGGGGTTTTGTGTGTTACAGTGTGTATATTCACAAGCAACTTTTCTTCCTATTCATAGGCGGATCCAGCGGAGGGGGGGGTCAGGTGGGTCCGGAACCCCCCCCCCCCTCTAGAATTTTGAAAATGTACCTGTCTAGTAGTGTATTTCTTGCCTGTGGTCATTTTTAAGTAACATGAAGCAATTTTTAATGTAGTTATAGAACGGAAGTTTGTTGTTACATAAAAAGCAAGTGTCTGAACAAGGGAGAGCATTAAAATTGAATAGCTACAAACTTGGGTCCGGGTATAGAAAACTCTAACGCAGTAGTTTCCCATCGCTTTAAGCGGGCCGATGGGTGATGTCAAGCGGGTCGATTAGTCATGTCCAGATGGTGAGATTACGGATTGTCACCTGGTGACGTTACATAAGGCTATATAGCAAACAACTCACGTTAGGTACAATGAAATAGATTATACAAGGGATTCAGAATAACACATATAATTCAAAGGTTAACTTGGGCATTTTCGGATATAAGACGTAAGAGTAATTGTGTGCAACTTTTCTACTGCAAGAATATGACGAAAAACAAGAGTTTGTTGCCATTCTGAAGGTCACATGACAATATACCATAATTACTATAATTATAGTTTGTGATTTTTTGTAGGTTGAACACAATACTGAAGTTAGGTGTGTGTATTAGCTGCTTGTTCCTGGCTGTAAGGTTTCTTTTCAAAGAAAAAGGTAATATATATTTCAATATTCACATAATCAACGGTGAAGTTTTAGAATGAATGGTGTGTCCTTTCGTTCAACATTTCTTTTTATGCCACCAAAGCAAAATTCCATCCGGGACATATAGCAATCGAACTGTCTGACCCGTCCATGTGCCGCGTATTTGAATAAGTTTATACTAATTTATTTTAGTTCAATTATGAAACAAGTTCTTTAAACTTATATAAGTCAATTCCGAGTCCGCCTCCTTATCCCCCAGTACTGAGATTGTAGGATTAATTTATTGGCTTAATAACACAACAAAATAGATTTTGGATGGGATTCGAACCAACGCGGAGCTGACTATCTGGTGATTACCTGTCCAACGTTACAATCACTCGACCACTCCTGTCTGATCACAGCTTAAAGTTCAGATGTCAAGGTCATATTAAAGATCAAACCTATAATTATCCAGCATCATCTAGCTAGTTATAGATTTGATTAAGACTTTGCTCAAAAATATACTTCTGCCCATTGTGAAGTCCGTGTACATGGTAATGCAAAAGCGGACAAGTTAGCCCAAACTTTGGGCAGATGGTGACCAACCACAAAATAAAGTAAGTCGAGAGCAGACGAGAATACTGATTAAGGCCGGTATTCCATCTATACGGGAACGTGTAGCGTGAAAGTGAAGCGCAAACGTGAAAAATCGAACAAACGATTTTCTATTGTATGTATTCCATATCGGCGTGAGCGCGACGTGAGCCTGAAACGCGATTTTTTTACATGTGACCGTGTAACGCGATCGTGAAACCGATCAATACATGTAGTGATTTTTCACGTTCACGCACGGCATTCACGAACGAGAAGCAACCATGAATGGTCCTGTTTATGCCTGATGCAACAGAAAAACTTATTGAAGCAATTAGAAAGTGTCATGTTCTGTACGACACGTCTCTTCATGAGTGCAGACACCAAAGACCTGGTGTTGCAGACAATTGCAGACACATTCAATATTATGGCTTGGAAGGTACACCTAACATCAATTAATTTCAGTTGCAAAACAATGTTAATTTAAGTGTATGTAGTTTTTGCAAGAATGCTTATGATAATTCTGTTTTTATTACAAAATTCATGACTCTCTTAACATTCCTGGCTTGAAAGGTACACCTAACATAAAATAATTATCACGAAATAGTGCGAGCGTGAAAACTCACGACTCACGTTCAAGTTTCACACTCACGCTAAACGTTCACGTCGCGCTCCCGTATGAATGGAATACCGGCCTAAGACAGTTATAAATACAAATCAAGAATGATTACCATCTTTCTAGGAGGTGGTTGATAAAATCAGAGAAAAGTTTTAACGCCTGATTCCGATAGTTAGAATAAAGCATCTGATACAATTGATGCTGATTTGGTTATGAACCATAATGTGACCGTATTCTTATATCTGATTGGTTAGGATAAAGGTTGGTGCTAAAGATTAGGTGAAAAGAAATCACCATGGCTAAATCCCGGTACTAAACGGGTAAACGATGAAAAGACTAGTGTCCATGAATGAGATATATAACATAACACAGTTTTAGAATGATTGAAAGAGGGCATTTATTTTAATGCTATTATACAGAATCTAAATAGTATTTATTATAAACTACAAAGGTATTTCTATCGAATGACATATCTGGACGGTCAAACTACCAGAAGGAAACTGCCGGCTGTTTGGCCGTCCAGATATGTCATTAAACATGTTTCTGTATAGTCGTATTGTTGAAGACCCTAATGCCAACGTACATACCATTTTATCAAGAAGATGACAGACACTATATATGTCAAACATTTAATGGACGTTTAGCCAATCATATATACCAGTATGCTTCAGTGTATGGAATAGCAAAGACAAAGAACTTTACCATCATTCTAGGCAAGGACGATGACATTGTGCAATATTTTAAACTTCCATCCGCGGAAATTAGACCAAGTCGAAAAATATGTAAAAAGTTTAAAGTGAAATTTGCAAAACACTGTTGTGTTTTTGATGAAACTTTTATGGATTTACCCAACGACCAGAGCTATGTCGTAGGTGAATACTTACAATCCTGGAAATATTTTAATCACCTGTTTGGAGAAGTACGGAAGGAATTGGAATTTAAGGATGAAATAATTAATCCAATAAAAAGTATACTAAGTGATTACAGAGAAGTATATAAAATCAAGTATGGTCAAAATGTGACACTTGTAGGTGTCCATATTCGTAGGGGAGATATGGCGACCTTAGAACTTGGAGGTGTAAAGCCTGCACCAGACTCATACATACATCATGCCATTGACTACATTTGTCAGAAATTCAAAAACGTTGTGTTCATAGTTTGTTCGGATGATATGGAATACTCAAATTTAGTGATGAGTTATTCTAAACAGCCTGTTGTATTCGTTCATAATGCACCTATACATGACTTGGCTCTATTGGCTAATTGTGATCACGTGATTACTACAGTTGGATCATATAGTTGGTGGGCGGGGTTTCTATCACGTGGTAATGTAATATATTTCAAATATCCCATAACAGAAGGAACATCTGTTAGGACTGAATATAATTATGATGATTTCTTTTTACCTCACTGGATAGCATTAGAATGATAAAAGATGAATCTAGAAGACCTTTGTTTAATGTTTATATGTGAACATCCTGATGGAATTACGCAACTTAATGTTTTACATTATTCCTTTTCTTAATGCATTGACTTATATTGATACTTTAGAATATTATTTATAAGTGACGTCATATATAGGGCTGTGACGATATATCGATATACCGGTATATTGCAATACGCAGCTGCGGCAATACGTACCGCGGTACGATTTTAACGTACTGGTTTTTGGCGGTATTTCTGTATTTTATTGAAAAATTCTTCCCTTCGCGAAATAAAAGTAGCAAAACGTCAGTTTTTCCATTGTGCATTCAATTTAATCTTAAGTTACAAAAATTTAACCGATTTGGAAGCGTCACTGTCCTAAATGACCGTAAATATTTAAAGAGGTTAGATTCTATCAGTAGCTGCATGTAAAATTTGCATTGTTTCTGTTAAATACAGCGGAGGAACAATATATCGTGGTACGTATCGCGATACGGTGCCAGCGTATTGCAGTATATCGCGATACGCTTTAGGCGTATCGTGGCAGACCTAGTCATATCTATGACTATAGTTCAACTATAGTTGAAGTACTGAATAGTTTTAACTCATTTTGAAGTTAAAAAGTATTACTTACTCTAATCATTTTCAGAGAATATATTTGTAAAATTGTAAAAACACATTTTTATATTATAATAGATATTATGAATGCAAACATTTTAAATATTAAGTCAATAGGGAGCTTGTCTTTAGTTCCCTTTATGGCAAACACACATCAGCATTTTTTATCCGATTTCTATCTTCTTTTAACAAAGGAATATTGCTGTCAAACTCGGGGCGATATCGAGTCATGTCGACAAATACGTTCGCGGTTAATCTTCTAAAATATTCCGTCCTTTTATCATGTTAAAATACATTGTTATTTTTTTATTGATATTTCTTTAATCTGCTAGAATAATACGTCTGTGTATTTTATGTAAATGTATTGTTATTTTATCTTCATGTTTGTGTAATCTTCAAGAATACTCCGTCTGTGTATTTTATGTAAATGTATAAAGTATCGTATAGCTTTACATATCTAATTCAAACATTATTTTATCTTCATGTTTTTGCAATCTACTAGAATGTTCCGTCTGTGTATTTTATGTAAATGTATTGTTATTTTATCTTCATGTTTGTGAAATCTTCAAGAATACTCCGTCTGTGTATTTTATGTAAATGTATAAAGTATCGTATAGCTTTACATATTTTATTCAAACAGTATATTATTTTCATGTTTTTGCAATCTACTAGAATGTTCCGTCTGTGTATTTTATGTAAATGTATTGTTATTTTACGTTTATCTTCGTGTTTGTATAATCTTCTAGAATGTTCCGTGTGTGTATTTTATGTAAATGTATTGTTATTTTATCTTCATGTTTTTGCAATCTTCTAGAATGTTCCGTCTGTGTATTTTATGTAAATGTATTGTTATTTTATCTTCATGTTTTTGCAATCTACTAGAATGTTCCGTCTGTGTATTTTATGTAAATGTATTGTTATTTTACGTTTATCTTCGTGTTTGTATAATCTTCAAGAATGTTCCATATGTGTATTTCATGTAAATGTATTGTTATTTTATCTTCATGATTTTTGTAATCTTCAAGAATGTTCCATATGTGTATATAATGGTTACTGGTGCTAGGTTAGTTGTTCAATCATTAGAGGTAGTCATGAAAAGCCATTTTATCATTTTTGGTAGCTACATTTTTGGTGCTTATTACTTTTATCAGACACAGTGTTGTAAAAATATAGTGTTCACATACTTTAGGTTTTATTTTTTAATTATATAAGTTCATTTGTTAGTAACTTTTTATACAATTCTGTTGCTCAATAAATTAGATTTTGTATTTGTTAATTTTAGTTTGTTGTTGGTTTCATTCCTTTTCAGTACTATAACATAGTTCAAAATAATTTTATTATCGTTACGTTACAGAATAACGATTCCTGTTCAAATTGCAATATCCAATTATGATATAAACATGCAAACAGTTATCATACAGATTTGACTTCAACAATAAAAGGCGCTTTTTGAGCAACTAATGCATTGCATGGTGGATATAACGTACCCTCATAATATATATTTATAACAATTTGATGCTCACAAAATCTACTATATTTATTTTATATTGGATTTAACGCCGTGTCAAAACATTTTGGTTATTTTACGGCGTCCAGCGCACCTAACCTAGCTTTCCTAGACCTTTGTCTATAATCAGTACTCACCTACCCTTTCACAAGGTCGGACACCTTATTAATGGAGGAAAACTGACATTATTGTCAAATTTTCATAGAAGGGTATAACCTCCCCGGATGGGAATCGAACCCATACCCGCTTCGAGATCCTAGATTCGAAATCCCGGTGCGCTACCGACCCGGGTTACATTTATTATATAGTTTTTCGAAATCTGCTACATGTATGTCATACTTCACGATCTATTTTTGTAGACTCAAATGCGCGCTTCACCTAAAATAAAGCATTATACTGCAGGACGAGGGAAGATGTATATTCACTATAACTTGCAGTGTGTCATATGCACGTATATAACTCGGGGTTGTGATAGTCGAAATAAAATCATTAAATGTTAGTTCAAAAACAATAACCAACCACTTATTAAGTATTTTCTGTTTCCAGACATTTTTCTCGTCGATTCATTCAAACAAACAGTGGTTCTAGAAAATCCCATGAATTTCAAATTCTCTACACACAAAGCAAATCACACGGTACGTATAACAATGAGTTTCAATGTACTACATTCTCATACTAAGAGGTTGTCAAGATTTCTGATGAAAGGATCGAGATTCTTGATAACCTCTGGGTACGTGAATGTATGTACTAATATCAAGGCCAAAATCTAACTTTTACTTATATAGAATAGTCTCTGCCTCGGCCTCTAACACTCATCATTCGGTCGCCCTAAGACTCACCAGACTAGGATATCACAAATGCCACGGTTTGAAGAAGAAGTCAGTAAAAGATCAGCCTCGACTAGAAGTTATAGAGTTTTACGTCTTTTTAATTATTGTCAGATTTCAAAGATTCCTACTCAATGCTAAGAAAAAAATGTGTACTGTTTGCTGTGTACTTGTCACATCTCCAAAGCAGGTTTTATACTTTTTGCTAAAACTCAGGAAAACCATTCCTTTTCAGATTGCTATGTACAGTGACAAGTCGTCTTCCTCTTTTTGAAAAGGAAAATCGTTGGAAGATTTTCCTGGGTGTTTGCCACCTATATATTGAGTGAGCAAGACCATTGTTTAAATTACAGAAGCACGCATGATCGATTATACGTCATGTAGCAATGATACATTAACTGTTCGAGAATGACCGTTCGAGCCACAAAATGCATTTATTTAGTGAGCTGAACTTACGGTTAGGCATTGTTCACATGTGTACGCACACGTCATCAGCGTCTGCAGACGTCATACGCGTCCAGAAATTGTAAAAAAACGCTCCCAATGCTTTTTAAAGAAGTGTTCAGATGTGTACGCGTCCTTCATCCGCCTTTCGCGTCCTTAATCTGCGTCCGCTTTGAATCGCTCACTGCTCGATTTTTGACGTGTTGGCGGAAATATGTGAACACCGCCTTAATCAATTGCTCAGAACGTTTATTACTAATTCCAGAAAATGTTGTCCAATGAGATGGATGAGAGAATAGAGAAAATATGTCAACGTGAGGGACAAATATCTGGAAAGGCATTTGAGTTGTCTGGGATACGTCAGCACAAGTTCTCATTCTGTGCCGTGCAGAAAGCAGGTTGTACAATGTGGATTCGTTTATCTAAATTCTTTGAAGGTCAGAACTACGACACTGGAAATCCAATGACGTTGAACAAAAGAATGATACACTTACAAAAACAATCATTGTACAAAACTTTACAAAATAACCAAAATGACTTGACATTTTTGCAACAATCTTTACGAGTCATGACCGTTCGAGACCCTTATACCAGACTATGGTCAGCGTATATTGACAAGTTCGTGCTGCTAGATTTTTGGCATACAAAAGGTAAACAAATAGTACAAATGGTCAGAAAGAACCCGACCAACAAAGCTTTACAGTGTGGCCATGACATCACATTTCCTGAATTTATTGAGTATGTGGTGACTATTGGTCATGACTTTAAATATCTGAATCAAGATAAACATTGGTTACCAGCAAGTGACATTTGCGACCCGTGTGTGTTTAAGCCACATGTCGTCGGAAAACAAGAAACATTCAAAGAAGATATGGTTCGGGCATTAAAGTTCGTGAACCTTGATTATTTACTAGTAAATCTAACGTCCGTAGACTCTACAGAATTTGAAATTAAGGATGAAATAGACTACAACATGTGGATATATCCCCGCTTTCACAAGTGCATTACCAAATGTGAACTAGGGGAGAGAATTTGGACAGCCTTTCAATATAACGGTTACCTCCCTTTAGACATAAATTTTCCCAAGGAGACGTGCGTAGAAACAACAAAAAATATGGAAACTTTTCATAAACTCGTGAGCGATATAAGACAACAGTATAATGTTACTAACGAGGTTAAAAAGATAAACAGAAAAAAGACAATAGCTGAAGCTTATAATCAAATATCTGATGAAAATATTGAAAAATTAAAGAAATTGTATAAGATGGACTTTGAAATGTTTGGATATGACACAAACCCTGACTTCATTCGCAAATCAAATATTTAGTTTATGTTATAAAAACTGCTGTGCCAATACAATGCATATAATCAAAATGCTGATAGCGCTGTCCAGACATGGATTAAACAAGGAAAAAACGCAGGAAATTGTCATGTAACCTCCAATTGATTTTCAAACATACCGTTTATGTATATTATTGTATATTTATTTGACTGCGCATGACCGAATGTAACGGTCCGAGCATTTTTGATATACGTTTCAAAAGTTATATTTTCTAAGACTGGTTTGCAAGTAACTCATGTAAAAAAGCACGTGTCACTTGCATTTAGTCTTTAGTTTTTATCTTAGTTTTTCCTTTGAATAGGATGGTAAATGTGTGACGTATCAATAAGCTACAGATAGTATGTGGCCACTCTGCTGTCTGTATCATGTCTCTGATTCACAAAAACACCAACATAAATTCTAAGGATATGGTTTATAACAACACGATGTCTGTATTTGACGTTTTCGTGTGGTCCCATTCACTTTCCCAGAGATTAGTAGGATTCTCAATACTAGCTAATATTGAGAATCCTACTAGACTCTGGGAACGAGAATGGTGTGGTCCATGATCGGTATAGTTTCATAATTGTACTTTATAATGTTCTACATCCAATATTGTAGGACAGTGGTGTCCCTAATCACAACAATGTCTATGACGCTTGTGTTCGAGTCGCCCAAATGGAGTTCGAACTAACTTAATACTTATTTTTGAAGGGTTCATGTTTCCACTATGAGTCCAAAAGCTAACTGGTTTGATAGTTTTTTAGTAAATTGATAATTATTTTGTTAGAATGGATACGTCCAACATGTCACACATGATTTATAATAGTGTCTTGGGGACCAAGGTTGATGGCTTCGAGATTGTTGAACCTTGAGTGAGTACAGGTTAAAGACCATCCCCCAGTAAACTGGGAATCGAGAATCACATTTTCATTAATTCAAATCGATTAGTCTGTGCAAAACTAGTATACATGCATCTTCACTAACATGTTTTAGACTAGTTTTGAACTTAACCATCGAAAAAAAAATATCGATATTTAAAGAGCGTTTTACCTTAAAATAAATGAATGTATATTTTTTGTTAAGGGAGATAACTTGAATGAGTTTATTAATTTTCTAACCAATATTACCTCCCTTGTTAACTTCACTTGCCGATATATACATCGTATTATTTCCGTTAATGTTATGATCACGTTATCACAATATTGTGTGAAAATATCATTTATAATATGATATCAACTCTTTAGTTGTTTTTTATTCATTCATGTTGCCTCTTGACCCTTGTTTTTATATATCTTTTAACATATTCTGTTCATGGGTTTATGCGACCGCTAGCAGCAGCTTCCGCCTACATTAAGGCAGTCCATTCACTTTACCATATTTCTTATATGTACCGTAGCAGAACTAGATTAGCCTATTGAAAGAATCAGCAGCTTATTTTGAATGCCAACGACTATCCGATCTCTTAAAGCTACAGTTTGAAGACGAAAACAAAGGAAAATCAACCTCTACTCAGATTTTTAAAGAGCTGTCTTTTAAATATTGTCAGATTTCCATGATACCTACGTGAGGCTAATCGTAAAAGAGTGTACTTTTTGAGGCACATCACATATCCAACGCCATTTTATACTTTTTGCAAACATCCTGGAAAACCAGGATACTACTGTGACAAGTCGTCGTCTTATCAAATGAGCCACCCAATCGCAGACTGTGAATAATACCGCTGTTAAATTTGCATGCAAACCTTGGTCTAAAAATAGAAATTACGAAATCAAAATGTGATTAATAGTGTTTTCGTCTAGATAAAAGCTACACATTGATTGGTCGACACAAAGTTCATCTCGACGTGACCTTGCATTGACTGAGTAGAGATCCAGTACGACAACGCGAGCAGAACAGGATCTCTAATTACGGAGATTGTCGTCTTATTTGAATAGAAATAACGTTAGTAGGTTTCCTAGGGTGTAAGCAAAAAGTATATACAGTATCTGGCGTTGGGGATGTGACGTGCCTCAAAAAGTTCATATTTTTTCTGCTTGGTCTCGCAAAGATACTAATACCTGGAAAACTATGACAGCTTTTGTTCAAAAAGAACGAAAAAACAAACAAAATAATATAATATATTTTTAGACATACATGGCAAGCAGTAAAATCATACATGTATTAGCAAACAACAAAGCAAAAAGTGAACATTAACAAATAGAATACAAAATAGACTAATGAATCAATTAGTAAGTAAGTAAAATAACTGTTATGATGGAACTGATGATCATTGACATAGGTCTAAAAATTGCCACAAAATACATCGATGTAAAACCTTGTAAGACAAAATATAGGCAAACGCGTGTCAAATAAGAATTGGAGTAAAAAACAAAGATTTTTCCAACATTAAAGTGGTTGGTAGACATGAATAACCGTTTTTTAACACACATTAATAACCGGCATGTGGGTGCATTTCATATCTCGATCTTAAATGTTATTCAATTGGCTACCATTTTCAATTAGACAATCACAAAATCCCGATACTTCGTGTTGTGTTTAGATGATGTCCTATCGGGGTACCGGGAAGAGCTAACAAACAGTAGTTTCAGCGATTTGCATTAGTTCTTAGGATAAAAGTCGAGTCTGTCGTATTCAGAAAATACTGCCAAATCTCAAGCGGTCTACTTGGACAATATAATTTAATGGCAGTCCGAGGGACTGAATATTGTGCACATATATTCCCTGTCTTAATCTATTTTTTCACTGCTGTGCTGTACCGATCTCCTAATGAACTAGATGTAAATGAATTATTCATGTAATATGCAGCCAATTATGTTGTAGTATTTCATAAAATCTAGTAATCACCATACCCAACTTTTAGACCCATCAAGATTTTCGCTTTATGATACAGCCATATAGTTCTGATTGTAGATACGTCTGTTTTGCGATGATATAATCTACAAGCCGTGACCCCATGTTGTGATCGATGAGATAAGATAAGGTTCATAGGTCACGATTTCAAGTCATATCAGGGGATTGATTAAATTCGTTGTAGACAAATGTTTTGATTCTAGGACATTTGCCCCCCCCCCGGACATTTACCCCCCGGACATTTGCCACCCGGACATTTGCCCCCTTTTTTTCGACAGGGCGGACATTTCCCCCCCACCTGAGTTTTTGAAGGGCAGACATTTGCCCCCTCGTGTGTTTTGACAGGGCGGACATTTCCCCCCCCTCAGTTTTTTGGTGGGCGGACATTTGCCCCCCTAACATTGAGAACAGGTTCTTTACTCGAAGCAATGCTTTTGAAATAATTCGAAAGCAGAACAATTTGTTTTAAAAATATCTCAATATACAAATTTTGAATATTCTCATAAAAATCGACCTTTTATATTTCAAAGCATAATAAAAAGTGTCAATTAAAATCATATATTACGAACCCTGTTTGCAGTTAGGATCGATGATTGTTTAACACGAACAAATTAGGTCATGGCTATGACCCCCAATTATCTGTCCATAATTAGAAAATAAATAGATGATGAAAGTACCGTTGTTCACAGTTTACAAATCCAAGTGTTGTATAACACATGTCAATTAATTTAGACCTCTAATTAAATGTCAAAACATGGATAATAATCTGTGTTAATAGGCTGTACCTTGTTTCACAGTTACATTGATTGTGAAGTAACGCCGTAATAGGCGTTCTTTGTCTCGGAACACAATTAACTGATAATTGCAGTTAATCATTGTGAAGAAAAGAAAATGTAAACACCAGACTCGAGTTATAGGAAATAATTAATCAAAATGAACCCATGTGTTAGCATTGAAACTCCGTATATTGTTCATTCAACATAAACCAAAGTAGCATAGTATTCGGATAGACATATTCGGACACGAAAATCGAAACATATGACATTAACGTACCTCGAATATTGGTTTAAATTTATAAAAAAACTAATATCAAAATTAGTACTGGCTCCAAAATTTGCCTGATAACATTTTATTAACTCATGTTAGTTCAAAGGGGGGGGGCAAATGTCCGCCCTCCAAAAAACTTAGGGGGCAAATGTCCGCCCTGTCAAAAACCATGAGGGGGCAAATGTCCGCCCTTCAAAAAATTCAGGGGGCAAATGTCCGCCCTGTCAAAAAAAGGGGGCATATGTCCGGGGGGGCAAATGTCCGAGGGGCAAATGTCCGGATACCAAATGTTTTATATTGTCCATTGTGCAACAAGTGTAAATTAACAGATAAATGTTTCACAACTTTTAAAGTGACATTTTGTATACAATACAGTCAGATAAAACAAGAATGATGATTGAAATATTTTTTTTTTTGATGGACAAATTATGTTAGAAATGAGAATTATGTACTCATCGACCATTTTAATTTATTAATTGCCCATCCGTTCATTTAGATATGCCTTACATTTATTGTTATAAAAGTTTTAAATTTAAATGAATAATTTTGAAACAATATTCAAACCTCATCGTTATCGTTAACCCGCCAATAATATCTATTTCACGCGGTTCGATAGTATAGCGTGAAATATTTGTCTTAACGCGACGCAGTTTTCATACAGTGATTGTATTGGTCAGTTGCACGAGAAAAGCGTGAAAATGTTTCTATTTTAATATGTGTAGTAATTTAGATTTGAATCATTCTACCAGGCGACTTCACACTGTCAACACCTTGTTTTGTATCTACGTGGCAGTCGGCATGGAGGAAAATCAACTTTTATCCCATTTGGAACAATTAATTTCGACTAAGTTAGACGCCTTCGAACAGCGTTTAGATGCAACACAGAGAGAGCTTTCACATGCGCAAATGTCTAAGCTGCAAACTTTGACATCTTCTGACGGTTATACGTTTCGGCGAAAAGCTAATGAAGAACAGCAATAGGTGAACGCCAAAATTTTGGAAAAAAATGAGGGAAGCGGAGTGCTCCGTTAACGATATTGCAAGAACAAGTTCAAACGACGCTGTTGAGACCGCTCACAAGAAAATTTCAGAAGGTATAGACATTATTTTACACCGTCAGAAGTTAATTCGTTTAGCAGACTCGTCAGAACATGGTTGGAGGGTTGTTAACGAATACGAAGCTCATCCACTAGCCGAAGATTCTGAAGATGAGAAGAAGATCTTCAGGGCTCAACTTCGTGCAGAACGCAAGGCTAAACAAGACAAGCGCAAAGGGAGACGATTTCGACCATATGAAACACTTCCAACAACTACGGCTTCATCTACTAGTCAGAACTTCGCACCAACACCAAGCAAGAAACCTGGTTTATGTTTTCGATGCGGAAAGCCCGGACATTGGCGGGCAGACTGTAAATGGTATGCGACTGAAACTAGTCAAGCAAGCAAAGTTAATCAGATAAGTAAAACTATGTTACTTTCTTTAGTACATGAGTACAATGAATTTAATGAGAAACAATCGGTTAAGATAAAGAATACGACCTTAGATAAGTCGTTTGATGATTCAGAAGGTCACAAGACAAAAGCGGTCACGTCATTAGCATCTCCTGTTTATAGACTGAAAAATTGTTATATGCATTGGAAGCATGCCGGGGCAAACGAATATATTTTAGATATGCTTGATAAAGGTTATAAGTTACCTTTTAAGACTATACCTTCGTCCGTTGAGTTAAAAAACAATATGTCCGCTAATAAGCATTCTGATTTTGTCCAAGAAGAAATTTCAAAGCTGCTACATAAAGGCTGTATCAGTGAGGTTTCGACTGTACCGCTCGTTGTTAACCCGCTTACGGTTGCAATAAACAAGTCCGGTAAACCCCGTCTGGTTTTGGACTGCAGACATATAAATACTGATCTTTTCAAATTTAAATGTTGTTTTGAAAACCAGTCAGTTGCAAGACAGTTATTTCAAAAAGGAAATTATCTCTATAATTTTGATATCCGCAGTGCTTACCACCATATAATGATTTTCCCTAAACACAGAACATATTTAGGTTTCGCTTGGGAATACAAAAGCCATAAAAAGTATTTCGTGTTCAATGTGTTGGCTTTCGGGCTCTGTACCGCTGGAATGATATTTACAAAGCTTCTTAAAATACCATTGACTAAATGGCGATCCAAAGGCCTAAAAGTTGTATTATTTTTAGATGATGGTTTCGGCGGTGAAGGCAATTATGAACTTGCATTAAAGTCTAGTCAATATATACAGCAAGATTTGCGCGAATTTGGTTTTTTGATAGCAGACGAAAAATGTCAGTGGGTACCTAGTTTACAAGCAGTTTGGCTAGGATATATTTGGAATATGGAAACCGGTAATATACATGTCTCAGAAGACCGTATTAACAGCGCATATCGTCAATTACATGAGATATTGAGCAAAGTTAGTGATGGGTTAATTTTGTTTAAAGTTCGGCTGATCGCACGTTTGATAGGTAAACTTATTTCAATGCAGAGTGTCTTAGGCCAAAATGTACGCTTAAGGACACGGTCACTTTATGAGTGCGTCGCAAATAGAGCGAGCTGGGAGGCACCGGTAATGTTAAGCAAGCATGCAGTCGATGAGTTGGTTTTCTGGAAGGAAAATTTACATGATTTAAACACGTGTGCACTTTCTCAGAGTGCTAGCATAGATAGTTTGATATTTTGTGACGCAAGCTCCACTGGATATGGTGGTTTTATAGAGGGTAGCGATGACAGTAGCGTAGTTGGCTGCTGGTCAGACTATGAGTCAAAGTTGAGTTCTTCTTGGAGAGAACTAGAGGCTGTGAACAGGGTTACTAGAACCTCTTTGTCAAGCCTGGAAGGGCAGAATGTATTAGTTAAAACAGATAACAAAAATGTATGTTCAATTTTGTCAGTGGGAAGCAAAAAGTCGTATTTACAGCAGTTATCTTTAAGTATAAATGACTTTTGTATGGCAAATAATATAAATTTGATTCCTAGTTGGATTCCAAGGGCAAATAACTCTGAGGCAGATTTTTAAGCAGGTGTTCAGACAGCGATGACTGGTCAGTGGTAGATAGTCTATTTTATTCTGTCGATATCAAATGGGGTCCGCATACATTTGATCGTTTTGCTTGTGATTACAATACAAAATGTGCGTCTTTCAATTCGAAATACTGGTGTCCCGGGACTTCCGGCATCAATGCTTTAGATCAGAACTGGGCTAATGAGAACAACTGGGTGGTACCTCCACCTAGATTGGTTATAAACTGTATACAAAAGGCAGTCAAAGATAAGTGCAATTGTACCGTTGTAATGCCTGTTTGGAGGTCTGCGCCATTTTGGCCAATTGTGTTCCCGGGAGAGGAAAGTAAGGCAGATTTCGTTACAGATGTGATGTTTTTCCCTCCAGGCACCCTCACGAAACGGGGCAGAGGCAGAAACGGCATTTTCGACGGCAGGCCGTTAAAATTTGGTTTAGTTGCTGTAAGAATTACCTAATTGTAAATTGATTTGTTTTTTCAGGCTTGAAGCTGAAACAATTCATTTCCACTGAAATTGCAAAGGCTGGTTTAACTGGTGAAAATGTTGAGACATTATCTTCAAAAATGGCTAATTATATGATTGGATCCAAGAGTGAAAGCACGAACACTAAGTATTTTAATTATTTTCAAAGATGGCAAACATAAATAAACTCTAAAGGAGGCTCAGCATTACCAGCATCACCTGTACATATTGCGCTTTATTTAACAGAGCTAATGGACAAGAAAACTTCGTATAACATTATATCCTCAATCATTTATAGCATTAAGTGGGCTCATAATCTTCGTGGATTGATCGATCCAACAAGCAATATTTTTGTGACTAATTTATTGGAATCTGCTAAGCGTTTATTATCAAAGCCCATACGCAAAAAAGTGCCAATATCAGCTGACATGCTCAAAGAGTTGTGTGTTTTGTATAAAGACAGCAAAGACTTACTAGTTGTGAGAGACTTGTGTATGGTTCTTCTGGGTTTTTCAGCATTTTGCGATTTGACGAAATCAGCAATATTCACTGTAATGATATTGAAATTTTTGATGATTATTTTTCTATTTTTATCAGAAAATGTAAAACTGACCAATATAGATCCGGTAATAAGATTGTAATTTCAAAAGGGACCTCGGTGGCATGTCCTCTTAGTATGTTGCTACGATATTTAGATATCACAGGACAAACCATTAACGATACAGGTTTCCTATTCCGACCTTGTTTTAGATCACGTAATACACTTCGTCTCATTTACAAAGACAAACCATTAAGTTATACTCGAGCTAGAGAATGTATTTTGGCTAGGCTAAAAGAAGTGTGCGGTACCTTAGATATTGGTTTACATTCTTTAAGGTCCGGCGGCGCTACTACAGCTGCTAATGCTGGTGTCAATGACCTATGTTGGAAGAGACATGGAAGGTGGAGAGGGGACCGTAGTAAAGACGGTTACGTGCATGATTCACTGCAGAGTAGACTTGAAGTGTCTAAACGTTTGTCATTGTAACTTCCAGCCCTTTCTTTTTGTAGTCTATACACATCGTCTGGCCGTGCATATAAGTGTTAGTGTTTTTATTTATATACAGTACGGAGTCCAGTTTGGACTATCTATTTCACGCGGTTCGATAGTATAGCGTGAAATATTTGTCTTAACGCGACGCAGTTTTCATACAGTGATTGTATTGGTCAGTTGCACGAGAAAAGCGTGAAAATGTTTCTATTTTAATATGTGTAGTAATTTAGATTTGAATCATTCTACCAGGCGACTTCACACTGTCAACACCTTGTTTCCTACTAATCGATATTATTTGCATAATATATATATATATATAATATTAATAGCCAGTTTCATGATATTAATGCTGAAACTAAAACCCATTTATTAACGTATTTCAGTTTATCAGTCATGACGCTATTTATTACCTATACATGTACAATGTTATATGCTTAAAATTGTTTTTGGAAGTATATATTTTAACATGCCAATATGTAATTATTTATAGTCTCTGTAGTCATAGCGTTAAGATTGATTTTTAGTTTCTATACAGTTGTGATGAGATAGATTTGTGTTTTTCCTGATCATTGGCTAATATATACATGTATATATTCGGATATGGCCGTCCGGCTAGAGATAGTTAGCTTTGCTTGAAAATAGAGCCAACAAATATGTCTTTTCAGAATGAGGTCTAACATTTAAGCGATACGACATTGACAAATAGACACAGGTTTCCAGAGTGAATTTTTGTTTTAAATTTTTTATCTCTGGTTGTTCCTGGGCGAGTCGAATCGCAAACGTGAAAAGAACTGCCATAAAAGGATTCATTTATTTTGTAGCGTATATTATAAGTACGCTTTAGTAGAATCTGCCTTTTACATATATGGTTAAGAACGATTGGTGTTTGTTGAAATATTTTAAAACCATGTTATATATTTATAGTGATAGCCATGTACATTTATAATTTTGTATTCATTATATTGTTAATCTGCCGACTGTAAAGTTCAACGCAATAAATACACATCGTCTGGCCGTGCATATAAGTGTTAGTGTTTTTATTTATATACAGTACGGAGTCCAGTTTGGACCTAGTCTTTTGTTTCGTCTGCCGCTTTATTTTACTTGGACTAAAATGCCCATGCATTAACTAAAATGCCCATGCATTAATTTGTATAACTGTTTTATTTATTTTAATATTTCACCTTTTTAATACAATCGTTCTACAATGATTTGTAAACCAGTAAAGAACTTCAAAAATGCAAAACTTTTGGAAAAAATTGCAAATGGGACCAAAACTTCATCAAGATATTTTAAATTTAAAAAGTGCTCCGAAAACTAGAAACATACGGCATTTTCATGTCATTTGCACAAATTTGATCAAAGAACCGGAAAGGCACTATTTTTCAATTTATATTAGCCTGGGTATTTATTTTCCTTCTTTGTTTATAGTAACGTGAGTAGTCAAATAAAACCTTAAAAGGGACCAAAACTTTACAATTTTACAAAAAAAATAAATAAAAAAAATCAAATGAAAGAAGACAGTTTCAACTTAGTTGCATCATTTGCACAAAATTGATATCTTTAAAAATAAAAGAGTTATGACCGTTCAAAGAATTTCCCCCTATACTTTTCTATTGAAAATCTAATATCGTCTTGGGATTATGTATGGGCCTAAAAGTTGGACATGCCCCTCAACCGCAGAGGTGGTTTAGACAAGATACAAGAAGATTTATTTAGGTCGGTTATAAATACAAAATGGCAGTAAGATAACAGGGCTGGTAATTATCTCCCTTTCTTATGAATAAAGGTACGTTATTATCTCCCTTTTGTATGAGCATAGAGGGGTAATTAACGCAGCGACCACGTGTCTTGCTCTCTTCGTATTCTTTTCTCCCAGTATTGTGCAAAATTCCCTCTGGGGCATCATTGCACAGGTTTATTTACATAGGTCAATGAAAGGAGCGCAAAAGTTAAAGTTTTAAACACTAACAAAACAGTTCAGCTCAGGTATAGAAAACAGGATATAAACAGGCTCTCTCGTCTACGGTTTGCTTTGTAATGTTGCATTGAAGACGTCGATACGGCTAGAGTTTTCCAACGTCTTCCTGCTTTAGGTTGTTCCACTATACTATGGCTGATGGTAAAAAGGAGTATGTGTAGACATCTACCTAAGGTGGTGCAAGGTCTTGTAGTGTCATGCGAAATTGGCTTTATGTTGATCTCCGCTTACGAAAACCATGTTGTTCATCTGCGAGGATTTTATTGGTATCAAGCTGATTCATGATCTGATTTTGTACTATGTGTTCAAGTATCTAGCGGCAAACTGAGGTCAGCGATATTGGACGGTAGTTCGCCGGGTTGCTTTGGTCGCATTCCATGAAGATTGGGCAGTCTGTTGCCTGTCTCCAGTCTAAAGAGAACTCACCTTGCTGCAGAGATGCCGAGTATATCAATGTCAGGACTGGTGTCAGGTCTTCTGCATGATCTTTCATGTAAGGTGTTGGAATGTTGTCTGAATATGATGCTTTGTGGATATCAAGGTCATGCAGGAAATTTTATTCCATTTTTGGTCGCGCCATGTCAATTATTTTCATGCAAAACAAAGAAAATGTGTGTTGTCGACCGTCAAACTTATCACGCTTTGATTCTTTAAATATTATATTGAAGGGCGTTGCCGCAGCAGAAAGTTTTTTCATCCGTAGAAAAGGTTTTGTAAGCAAGAACTGGTACTGAAAAGAGTCAATGAGACGGTTCGTTTAGATTCTCGAGCGGCCTGAAAAGGTTATATAAATGATGATAATATACTTATCGGTCATTGTCTTATCTTATATTCTCTTCAAACATGGGTAGGACAAGTGAATTGATTTGAGCAATAAATGCAAAGTTCATTGCGCTTTTTACTTAAAGATATGGTTACTGGTTAGTGATAGATCGTATGGTCTAAAATCCAGTGCTGACTCTTGTTACGTGTCTGAACCATAAAGGAACACCTCGACCATTTATTGAATAAGAAATTATTATTCAATGGCACCAGAGTCCATATCTTATGCGTACGTCCTTATACATGTATGTAGTTCCCTGTGCATACATACATGTACACTACCTTATATATAATATATTATCGGCGCGATATGACCTTTTTTGTGTTGGTGCGCCGTAAAACCCAAACAAACAAACAATAGTACAATACAATATATTATATAATGAAAGTGTAAGTATATCTCGTATACGATACTGTATACGGGACCGATTTTAATTCCGTTCGTTAATAAATATTATTATTAAAATATATGTGTGCGTATTTAACAAGTTTAAGGACTCTGGTGCCAGTGTTATTATTGTAGTGAAAGGTCGGCAAATAATTTTCGGTTTGAGTAAAAAACCATTCAACTCCATCTATATGAGTACGAGTATAAAAATTATTAAGGTTCATCAGAAAAACATTGAATTGTATTAATATCTACAATGAGCTTAGTTCTACATGCATTTTTAAGATTGCAACCACAGCGCCATTAGGTAAATTTAAAGTAATGGCGATCCATGGACATGCGCATAGCCATGTAAGACACGTTGGAAACATCAAGTTTGGATTGTTCGTTTATGGAGAACGGTCTACCGGTCTTCTTTCGTATGGATATCCAGCAGGAATGAATTTCAACAGTTCTGGTATATGTTTTTTTTTAATTTCCCATCTTTTGTCAAAAGTCCACAGAATCTTGAAAATTAATACATTTCAAATTCGGCCTGGATTACGATAGGTGGTCTGCTTTAAGTTTAGATCTTGCGGTCCTATATAGTTTGTTTTTTCTCACTTGTCAAAACATGAATAATTTCACGGCGACTTCGAGTTCTTTATCTAACACTCGTGATATTGAGATAGTTTGTATTCAATCAGCGTGAAATTATTCAAAGTTTGACAGTTTAGAAAAAAAATGGACTAAGCAGTAAGCATAAGAATGAATTTCTGTGTTGACGATGTCCGAGGGTAACATCGCCTTAGTGGGTTGTACGAACCAATATTGACCAACAAAGACGCCTGTTAGTGTTATTTTAAACGCTAAAACTAAAACACTGGTTTATTTATTGTTTTCGTGGTTTATCACTGGGAATTCTAACAGTGTGGTCATTTAGGACGAGCATCTAATCAAGTTTGGACCATTGTCTATAACCAATTTTCGCATACTCTTCCACAAGGCGGACAACTTCTCCATATAAATTGTACCATATTAAAGGAGAAAATCAACACAAATTTCGTTAAAAAGATTATTAGTTAATATGACCCATTCTCAGTCAGCCAAATGCGTCCATAATATTTTAGCTTAAACTTTTGGACACTTACGAAACAAAACAACAATTCGATAACTACATCACATTCTTTTCTGATGATGTAATGACACCTTGTTTAATTAATTGTTTCTTTCTCTTTCAGGATGTTTAAATAACCATGAAACTGACCCAGCTTTAATTGGTTAACTATTATGCACAAAAGAAGTCAGTTATTTAATGAAAGTTATGCGATATTACAATACAAATATATCATTGTTCAGCATGTTCTAGTCTTAATTTTATTTTGCTTTGTTACACATACTCCGATGACCATGTACGTATATATAACTGACAAACCTCTTAGCCATTGTCAACAGCTAGACTTTGTTTATAAACTTTTCAGACGAATTTGCCTGAAACATCTTTAGTTAATAACCACAAATCTATCGATGAAAATTGTATGTAAGTGCAAACTTCTATTAAAGTGCAGACATGCATGTGTACTCGTACATATCGAGGGTTGCCCGCTAGACTATAGTAAGTGCACTGAGTAAAAGAGCGAGTTACTACAGTCTTGCAGGCAACCCTCGATATTTACATATAAATACTGCGTCAACCTACTCCAAAATCGGACTAACGCTTTTTGAAGAAATAGTTGCTGCCTTGGAAAAGGACACTAACCACATTAGTCCAGTCACTTTATCGTTTGTTTTGCGATTACAAATTATACTTTTGACTTGACCAACACACCATCTGTACAGGTAATAGTATTTAACGAGAATGCTTTTTTCTGCCACGAATCATGGTCGTTATTTTCACCTTCAATCACGGACAGATGCTACGAAGTATATTTTTTTACAAACCCACTGATCAATAAAATAACTGAACAGGGACGCTTATCTCTGGATATATGACCTTGTAATGTCAAAGTAACTGCAGACGGAAAGTTCAATTTTTGGACCGATTTCTATACCCGCTTCAATGTTAACTAGTATGTCAATTGGTCATACAGATTTCATATTTATGATTTGATTTCTTAGATCGGTTAAGTTTCCTTGCGCACTTAAGTCTTTTAAGTGTTTTAGTACTTAGATTATTAGACAGATTTTTAATATTCTAAAATAAGCCATGATGAACCAAATGCATTCAGCAAACAAAGCTGAATCGAGTTAAAATTGCAGTTAGAATATGCTGTAACTACTTTTAATACTAATGCTAGTTATTGCACACTAGAGACATTGTTAAAGGATCAAGTAAAGTCTTTGTGTGCGCTAATAATAGTAAAAAACCATGCTCTAACTCTGTTCCATCAGGAGCAGTGTATTATACATCAAAATGTTCTATAAGGAACATACAAGGTGATGCTGATAATAATTTCAGAAATTCATTACTTTGTTTGTTTCATAAGGAACGTTTTGATGTATAAAACACTACTGTTGGTGGAAAAACGACAAAATAAGAGCTTTATATTTTTTACCATTATTTTGCAAACCAAGACTTTGCATAAATGTTAAGAGCCACTATGTCTCCAAATAGGCGTGTTCTGTCTGTCATGACTCCTGTTTGACGGAGGTCCCATTTCCGTCACAACGTAGTGTTGCCTATCGTGATTATGCTAGAGATAAAAGCCGATTAAGTTACGTTTTTTAATAGAAGGCGAACTATTATGTTCTTGTAGTCAATAAAAAAACTCTTGGTTTAACTTTAATGCCCTATTATCAAAAGTAACACGTTTTTGGACTGCAAAGAAAATAGACAATTATCTATTATCTATTTCAAACACCTCTAATGAAAAAGAATTGATGCAAATATTGCTGAAATATGTTTTATGTTATTTATTGCATTTCAAAGTTAAAGAAAGTCGAAACAGTGAGTAGAATCTGGTTGTCAATACTTTAAACAATAGTTTTCATCACAGTGTGTTTTAGATGAAGTCTTGTCTCTTACTTACTCCGAATTACATAGCTCAAAAACATTTTTTCGGTATATTGAACATTAACGTATAAATGAACATAGTGTGCTCTTATAAAAGTACATCACTTTTTTATGAAGTAGGCACTCGGTCAAACTGAAATTTAGAAAGCAGAGATGTTTGATCTGTTTATTGAATCTCAAATTTATGTTACATTTTGATAACTTAATGATTCTAAAACAGTTCTACTAATAGTCTACTAATAATAAATACATATTCTTATAGCGGCTTTAACTCAATATGTCCCATTGTCCTTACTACACAGTCTACGAAATTAGTATGTCTGGTAGCCCGGGACAACCACTTTATAGTTCGAGCAACTAACAATTTTTTTTTGGGGGGGGGGGGAACCAAATTCTTTAAATGAGATATAGTGCTTGCTCTTAAAATGATCCACTTTCATAATCTAATGTCGTAGACTGACAACATGTTGACAAATAATAATAAAACTAAAATCATTTTACTTTATGAAAATCCAACAGCTGAAACCGATATAAACTTTCTGTGTTGGTGCGCCGTAAAACTAAAACAAACAAACAAATAAACAACAGCTGAAGCCATAACAATAATGAATCATGTAGCTTGTATTACGTATATCTATCTAGAGTTTCAATATAATTATGCAAAATTACGGTTAACATCCAATCTGTAATTTCAACGATCGTAACGTTATAGTCCATTTTTTTGCAAACAACCATATAATTTTATTAATTGATTTACAGTATTCCACTCCTATGTACGATTTGTTTCTTAGAAAATAGTAATAAATTCATTCATCACAGTTTTTGTTTCTTAGAAAATAGTAATAAATTCATTTGTTCTGTATTCAATATCACGTAACATATGTTCAAATGAGTTACAGTGAAATGACGATAGTAATTAACTTGATATTACGGTTGATTATCTAAATATTGTATATTTACCTCACATAAACACTTTTTCTAAAAAATTCACTGATCCCTATCTGTGGTTTTTTGGAATTGATTTAATGATATCTATTCATTTGAAACGTAACATTCTATAAGTAGGTTTTATTTCAAACATATGTCGCATCATGCTCATGTAGAGATTAAAGAAAAACATTTGCGATTGTCTTAGACTAGATAAAATGTATATATACGTATATGTAATATTAAATTGACCATGTGTTATTCAACACAAAAATTTGTTTTTTTTTTAAAGCCGCCATATGAAGAAATATTCATTTACCACAGACATAATAAACTGTCTTATAGCATTGAAGTTATCAAAATATATATATATATATATATATATATATATATATATATATATATATATAAAGAAAACATTAGAATTTAGAGACGCTATAATCATTTCAAACCATTGAAACCATAAAATTCAAGTTTGACAATGTTGCCATTTTTTTAAAGAGGGAACATTTAATAAGAAGACACTACATTTACCTTTTTAGTTTACATTGATAATGTACAAACCAAAATCGTTACATAGCTTGATTATGAAGTTTAGAGGTTGTTTTCTGTTCAAGTTCGTTTTCTCTCAACCTGAAAAAAACTTAACCCGTGGATAACTCAACCCAAAGTTGGGACAACTCAACCCGTTAGTAGGGATTGAGTTGTCTCGGGTTGAGTTGTCTTTTGGTTGAGTTGTTCCGACCTTAACGTTACGGAATGTTTTGGAACGTTCGGCGTAATTGAACAGGCTACTGTATTGTTTTATCAACTGACTATAAACTTTTACTTTCGGTTTTGACCTACATTTTTACTTTCATTTTGAAATATATAAAAACAGATTTCAAGCTATAATTGCAATTATTAAAAAGTCATTTTTCATTGGAGGTGTTTGATACAATTAAATATCTATTTTCTTTGCAGTCCATGGACAGTTTACTTTTAATAATGGGGCTTTAACTTTTGTTCTTGCGCTACTATAAATATTGAATGTATCGCTAATGTAATGTCATCATTGCAGCATTTGGTCCGAACACTTCAGCTGTCGTCCCAGAGCAGAGTATCAGTTTTAATGAAAATTGACAAGATGATGAAAATTGTAATATTCTTAGCCTTGTTTGGTACAACTTGGGCATGTACCTGTGATTCAATGTCATCTAAGATGAAATTTTGTGACGCTGATTTTGGTAAGATTATTTTATTTCTATCTCTAACGAATAACTGAATAGTAAATTGTTAATTTTTGTTATTTCTTATGGTGCATTTTATTACATGCTGTTTAAAGTTAAAACAGATATTTAACTTATTTATTTATTTAAACTGTGTGTAATGCCGTGTCAACACATTTTATGCGTCCTGCGCTCCTAACCTACCCTGCGTTCAGTTACCGCGAACGTTCTGTAACGTTCGCTAACAGTCATAATTGAACGGCCTGTTAGCGGAAAACGTTTAAGGCCAACAGCTAACGGTTTTAGTATATGGTACGCGAACATGAAACAACCTGAAACAAAATAGTTCCAGTACATTTTGCATATAAGTAACTGCCATAGCGAATAGACTATATCCGAAATTCAAATATTTGGGGTTTCCCCTCCGGTACAAACAAACTTTCACTGTTTCAATGAAAACGTGTGTAAAAAAGAACTGTAGAATTTAATTAATAGCTCGTGCTGTTTAGCAATAAGATGTACACAACTTTGTTTGTACCGCCTGTGCACGGACAGAAAAACCCATAAATTTAAATTCCGGATTAGGTTTAACGAAGTCGGCGGTGTTACTCCCGTTGATTTAGATCAATACATTTACAAAAAAAACTAAACAAGAAAAACAAGTCCTCCTCTCCGAATTCTTCTAGTAAAATATAAGTAACGACTCTCTTGCCCGCCATCTTTAAACGTTCGCACTTCAACGGATCGTTAAATTATCCGTTCATAACGGTAACTATGTTTGGCTAACGCTAACTGCTAACTGAACGCAGCCCTAGCTAACTGGACTCGTGTCTAACCAGTACTCATCACCCTTCCACAAGGCCGGAAACTTCTCCATATACTTTTAGCTTATTAATGGTAGAAAATTGACATTAGTTTCAAATTTTCATGGAAGGGTATAACCTCCCAGAGTGGGATTCGAACCCGTACCCCCTTCGGAACACTAAATTCAAAATCCATGCGCGCTACCAACTGCGCTACATACCCGGGTTGAAATATTTAATGTTATATGTAAACAGTGTAAGAAATTTTCCATTAGAGGATAATTTGTGTTGAGTTGTGGTTTTGCTCGAGTAAGCGCAAAGCAAAAACATATCTACACAACAAAACTTTTACTAAAATACGACTCCTTTTCATGCCGCGTGTTTGCCTAAATTTTGTCGCATCGTTGAGTTTTCGTCTGCCCTACGCGGGACGAAAGCACGCCAAATGACATCGGTTGCCACTGGCACCAGAGTCCATAACTTATGATCATACAATAATTCGTACGTCGCTATATATAGCCCCCGTGTATACATGTACACTACCTTATTATACAATAATAATGAAAGTATAGTTATAATTTGTATTCGGGACCGATTTTTATTGCATTCGTTGATAAATATCATTATTAAAGTATATATGTGCGTATTTGACAAGTGTTAGTGTTTCCGTGTGGCGCCTCGTGGGGCGAAGGTTCATTAGAATCAACTCAGTCCCAACGATTGTGTTGTTCTCGTGCAACGCTTGTGAAAAACATAAATTAAATACTGTTTGAGTAATAAACACGTCGTTATTTTCTTTTTAGTGATAACAGCAAAGGTGTTAAAGTATTTTCCTGCTCCTGATGGCGAACAGAATGTTGATGCTTATTACAAAATTAAACGTCTTTATATATGGAAGGTAAGTATATTATCATACATGCAAGACATTTACCCACCAAGTGGAAAAATGTATGCTTTCGAATTCGAAAGTCCCGGGATCAATTCCAGGCTGCATCAGGTCATACCCTCCATAAAGTTACGCTATTTAATATTGAATGTCTGCAATAGAGTAAGAAATTGACTGCTCCTTGTGGAAGGACAAGCCACTACTGGAAAACAAACTTGTCCAGAATGGCTGCTTATGGAAGTTGTTTGTTGAATATGACAGAATTAAGTTTTATTAAACGGCGTAAAATCCATATAAAACAACAACAAAATATCAAATAAACATTTATGCATGCTTTGTGAAATAACTTTTTACTTGCTTTCGTGAACATATTTTCACCAAAATAAACTGATACTAGGTAATATCAACATAAGTAAATCGTTGCCCTGCTTTACATTTTTAGTGATGTGTTTTGTTTGTTTTGCATTGCCATTTCCTGCTTAGTACTGTTTTATATTTACCAAATTGTAAATGTATTTAAAAGAAACTCTCAAACACAAATATGGATGCAAAAATACAAACGCATGGCTCTTGGGTCTTGCTACAAGACGATCGCTCGCACCGTTCCCCATTCGTAAGTCGCTAGCCGCCTTTCTGTTCTTCAGTCAATTCCACTGTTTTGTCATAGGTTTTAAGGACTCAATAATCAAGACTCGTTAATTTTCTTATGATATAATATAACATCCTTACAAAAGTTCACATTACTTTTTGACTGTTCGCATTATGTCGGGCATTCATCGTCACATTTTAACAACATATGTATTATGATCGATAAAAAGGACGTATAGTCCTATTTTATTATTCTGTCACACGTGGTAGTTTACAAATTATACATAGAGTGTTCATTTTAGAGTGTCTAAACACCCATGATGAAATTAAGTATGAGTGACAGGTTAATAAAATAGGACTATACTTTCGTCGAAAACTTTCTTTGTAGCAATATTGATCTTCGTGTTTATAATTATGTATGTAATTACCTTCTTGTAATTTATTTCGATATGTTACATGACACTAATTAAATCTAAATTACATTTCATATCACGGAAGATGGCAAATACCAACGCCGATACGGACATGACAAAACTGTATACTGGAAGTGATTCAAATCATTGTGGAGTCGGTTCATTGAAAAAAGGAAAATACCTTATAGCAGGTAGGTTGGTTTCTATTTACTTTTTTACTGTTAAAAAAATATGGAGTGGTCGGTTAACCTATTCGTAGTTTTGACTTTTGAGTCCTTATGGGATTATGAGTAATTTGATTATCTATTGTCATGATAATAGGAGATATCATGCTTAACTCAGACAAGTTTATTGCATCTGCTATAGATGCAATTTTGTCACATGGTATACATATCATTTGGAGTGATTTAAATGTAGCGGTTAATTTCCAGTGCGTTTTGAATTATACAAACCTTGCTTGGTTAATATGTCCTGAGGACTTTAGGGCCTAGAATGACTGAATTAAATGTGTGAATTGCCCCCCAAAGAGTCAAGGGTCGCAGTGATTTCAAAGCAGAATCAAAACAAATCTAAATGATGATTCCATTACTTTTTAACTGATTCTGTATGTTTTGTCTTGAACTTTAACATTAATGTCAGTGCCTAGAAGTCAAGAGGACTATAGGTCAAAGGCAATAAGTCAGTATAATGCCCCTTCTGGTAGAGTTCATTGTCAAACTTCAACTTTGAATGTTATCGTGGAAGTCACAGTACTTGTCTTCAAATTAATGTCTCATAATGAGTTCTCGTTTCTGTTACAGGTAAGTTTTCTGATAATGGTAACAGACTACAAATACACAGTTGCACTTCGTTGATAGATTCTACACCTAAACTATACAAAAGCTGGAGGAGAAACCCTCCCAACTGTGACGATGATATGGAGACAACTACGGTACGATCTTTAGTCATTTGAACTCGATATGGTTTGTCCAATAAAATAGAGGATATTCGTCAACTTTTGTGAAAGATCGATTTTTATTTCACCGAGTGAGCTCAGAAAACATAATTTTACGAGTGACATAGCCCCGAGTGAAAATGTCATTTTCTGAGTTCACGAGTTGAAGTAACAAAGGTCTTACACCTATGTTGACATATATTCTGTTTCTTTCATGTTTAGTTTTGTGTTAAATTAGATGTATTTTAAACAAATTATAACATGACATCATTTCTTTCATGCTTTACGGTGAAATGCTGTGTTATTCGATGAAAATAAACGATGAAAATATCGGTTTATATTTTCACAACGGTGAAAATTTAAAAAATGACGGACTACTTTTTTCTAGGGAGACAGACAAGCTACAGCTATTTCCAACATCATGTAAACACGTTAAGTGGTGACAAAAATGCATTATTTGATGCTAAACCAGGCGATGTATCAACAAATCTATCTTATCCTGTTGCTAACTGATTTTTAAAACGAAATTCGACTAGTTAAGTCGACACAGCTTCAGTCCAGATTACACGGCAATCACTCGACTGCATATAACCGAGATTTTTCTACATAATTGGGGTCAAATGCAAGAGTTTCATGTTTTAAATGTATAGTAAAAAGATAATACATACAATAGTCTAATACAGGTTTTCACAAGAAAATTCATTACAAATCTTTATATAACTTACGTCACCATTCATGATTCAAATCCACTATCCAGCGAGGAAAAACTAAAGTCAGAACGTTGACTGTATCAAAGCTGCATCATGTGCATTGAATTGCATTCTGTAATATATTTGATGAATATCCAGTCATTATACGATAAATACAAAGGTTGACTAGTACTCAAAGCCAATCTGTGCATAAATTAGATATAATGAACTGGCGTCAAAAAGCATCGACGTTCTTGAGTCTTCAGCCTTCAGCGCGTTTCCTTCCATTATCCTTATATCCATATCGTCATTTACAAATTAGTGTTAAAAAGATAAACATGTACTTTCCACTCGCCTGATAATATCGTTTAAGTCCTGCCGTTTAACCGCCTTGTGAGCTCAGAAAATGACATTTTCACGAGTGGTTACGCCACTCGTGAAAATATGTTTTCTAAGCTCACTCGGTGAAATATAAATCGATTTTGCACCAAAATTGGCGAATATCCTCTATTTCTTCTCCAATATGACGTCATTTATACACTAAGATGACTTCACTGACGATGAAAATATCATGTCATATTTTCACTGCAATGAAAATATAAAATTTATATTTTCATCGAATATTTTCATCGAAAAAACGCGACATTTCACCGTAAAGCATGAAAGAAAACATTGTATTGTTAGGTGACAGAAATATCCGAGTAGTAATGATTGTCTTTATATACATGTATTTACTTTGTGGTTTTATGATATCTGAACCCGATAAAAATATTTGATTCAAAATTTTGTAAATTCATTTTTATTTAGAAGCATCAAATGGTTCTACAACTATGTCCATTTTTGCTTTTACTTACCAAATCCATATGTAAACTTGTTGGTGCTTTCAGATAAAAGATATGTTGTAAACATTATAATGTCTTCCTTGTCTGTTTATGGCTTGTAATCAATTGATAAATTAGAAGAATGAACTAAATGCTCTAGTGTATCAGTTTCTCTGTATAAAACGTTTTTAAGGACAGACTTCATTTTTAACAATCACAAATACAGCACAAAATTGATAAAACAACATTGGCCAGTATTATTTGGCAACATTAAACATGCACTGTATGCATAGTCGTGAATTTCCGTATGAAATCTCCGAAAATTCACGAATATATTACTTTAAGGTTTAGTAATAGGACACAAAGAGACATCTAAGGACTTGGTGTAGTGGTAAAACGTACCACCTCACAATCAAGAGACTATGGGTTCGAGCCCACATAAAACCTTATTTTTTGCAATTTAAACATAATCGGTACATGCTTCACAAATACTTGTTAACACGACGGCGCATGAATTCCACTATTCAAAAAAACCTGACCGAAAGTGTATTACACACATAATAGGCGTTTTTATTTTTGAAGGTCCTTCAATATTTAACCATGTCACAAAATTATAATAAAAATATGAATAAAGAAAAAAGTATGATAATATAGAGACAACAAATGTTCTTAAATAATATATAATTAATATTCACTCAATTAGTAAAAGTAATAAGTAAGTCATAGTGTTGCTACTATGTTACTAGTGTTTGCGAAGTTACAAAAAATGTCAACCTGTGCGGGAATCGAACCCAGGGTATTTCGATTGACAAATCAGTATTTTACCTCTGCGCCACAACCCGTTTGATATAATACAATCGTTACTTTTTCATCCATTCATTGTATTGTCACTCATTAAAGCAACGAAAACTTGACGAATGTATACGAGCTAAGCCGTAAATCGATACGGAAACTAATGAAGTGCATGTTTAATGTTGTCAAATAATACGTGTGTAACTGAGTAAATTGTATTTTAAAATTAGATTGTCGTGGTTGTTGTCGCCTTTTAGTTACTATTTTAGTAGTAAAGTTGGTCCCGGGAAGGTTATACCCTTCAATAAAAATTTGAAAATAATGTCAATTTTCCTGCATAAATAAAAATTTGAAAATAATGTCAATTTTCCTACATAAATAAGGTATATGGAGAAGTTCCCGGCCTTGTGGAACGGTATAGGTGAGTACTGGTTATAGACAAGGGTCCAGGAAAGCTAGGTTAGTTACGTAAAAAATGTGTTGACATGGCGTTAAGCCCAGTATAATAGATAAAGTTGGTAGGTACCTTTGAACATGTTTATGGTCCACTGTCAAACACCCTCTAACCAGGCTACAACTTCTATACTATTAAATTTGCGAGTTTCCTGTTTTGTGGAAGAAACGGCGCAGCTTTGAATAAATCTTTTGTTTGTCGCTGGAGCACCTATATACCGGCATATCAAGTTGACAATTCTTTTTTGACAAAGCCTCTTGATATTTGCAAAACTGCCAAAAATCAACAACAAAAATGGGGTTTTTTGTGTCTAAAAATAGTTCTAGATAAAACTAAAAATAGACCAAACTCCCCGCAGCGGTTATTTCCCTTTATTAAATCAAGAGAACGGTCATTACCTAAAGCCCGTGCTTGCACGGGCTCCGATCTAGTAAATATAATATTGCCATAATTATGTTGCATAAAAACACATGTTTATATTGATTTGAAAGTTCATATATCATGTCCCCAGTTTATACAATCCTAGTATTTTTAAATTTCTTTATATTTCTTCTGTCACTGTTTGTAACATTGTCAATTTTCAGATGGCAAATATTCAGGGCTAGAGAGGAACGTGACATGTGACATGGTCAAAATAAATGCTAGATGAAATATGTCAACAGAATTTATTTTAGCTCATTTTGTTGAAATTATGATTCTGATGTACAAAAACTATGAATCAATAAAATGTTAGATAAAATAAGTCATCGATGTTGTTTTTATAGTAATATACACGTATCTTACACAGTCAGGATTAGGTGTGATTGATTAAATAAAGAACCTATCATGCTATCTTAAGTGTTTTGTTATGTTAACATGCAGTCAATCGAGATACGGGGAATCTTTCCATAGAATTATACAAAGGACCTTGAGATATCCGGACTCTAAAATATATTTTGAATAGGCCTAATTACGAACTCAATTTTGTTTTTTCCTTTCATGCGCTGGCGGTCTGAAAGTCTGATACTCATTATTGCTGAAAATCATGAAAACGGATTAAGTTTTATTGCTCTTTGTAGACATATTTTCATTGTGACGATTAAAGTTCGTTTGTACGGAAGGGGGAACCCCAAATATTTGAATTCCGGATATAATCTATTCAGAGCGATTTAGTCCAAAATTGAACATCTGAATACAAAAGGTCCCATTATGGACGTTTGAGTCTAGATAGATTCCTTTAATTCCTCTGATCTTTAGGGTTATAACAAATTTACAACAACAAAAATTGTACAATGACATAATTAATAAAATAAATATACATGTATACATGTAATACCATATGGCAGATTTTAAATATATGTGCTGGTATTTAAACGATTGAACATCTAAATGCAATAACTAGCACTATATAGTTGGAAACTTCGCCTGGGTAATTGTGAATCTAAGTGTAAATATCTATACTTTATTTATAGTCAGATTCGTTCCCAGGTTTTAGTCAATTTTCACATCGCAGTAATATCTAGAGTCAGATTCGTTCCAGGTTTAAGTCAATTTTCACATCGCAGTAATATAGGTCAAATCATCAAGAGTTGTCGATCTTGCTATTTCTAGCTGTAGTCAAATGACAAGCAGACTTATCTTTTCATGTATCAGATTAACTTGCAAGATTTTCATAATGCTGAATGAACGGACGGCACTAATCAAAGAGAACTATAGCTAATACCTATCAGACAAAAGTCAGTTATTGTTAGTGTTTCATTATCTATGACTTGTGATAAATGGGAGTATGCCAATATATCAATATAGTAAAATAAACACATTTACGGAATCAGTGATTTTATAGTAAAACTAATTGAAATAATGGAATTAACAGTTGATTAGTAAGAAGTTCTTTTACAGCATATTCGTGTGAACTAATCTGATTACATTTATAAATAATATCATCTTCTTCAAGTTTGTATGAATGAATTTGCGATGGGTAGATATATGAATCTCTGGTTGGATTTTTAATATTATCGAGTTTAAAGAGAGATATGTGGACATCATCTAAGCGGTAAGACTTTAATTATTTGATATACATTTGTATTACGTATCGATGTATGTATTATTTTTCAATTCTTTTCTTATTTACCAACAGCTTTGGAAGGACCAGTACATATTGGGGTTATTTGAACTAGAATCAACCGATTTTATCTCGATATTATACCGTTACCATAGCATCGAGTTTGTATCGATATGGTAATGGTTTCAAGTTCAAATAACTCAACATGCACTGGTCCATCAAGAACTGTTGCTGAATGAAACATAATTTAAAAGATCAAAGCTAGTTAAGAATATTATTCTTACTGTGTATTTGTACGTATTTGTACGGATTAAAAACTCTAGTGCCAGCCTTCAATACTGAATCCAATCGAAACTCAATATGCGTATATAATATCCTTATACCTTCTGAGCTATTTTTTTTAAATATTGCATTGTGATCATTGACCTTATATTAATTCTAAAGAGTGTTACAGTACTATTAGTTACACAGTCAGTTACTGACCGGATACGGTGTGATACCGGGTCAGTAAATTAATATTGGGTGAGAGCGTAGCTCGAGCCCAATATTTATTCACTGACCCGGTATCACACCGTATCCGGTCAGTAACTGACTGTGTAACGAATTTATCTTACCGAGTACCCCCATCTGAATTTTAGCATCAAAGAACACGGACAAGAGATTCTGCCCGAATCGTCGCTTGGCTGCCATCTTGTTTATTGACCGAAAGGAACCGAAACGCGACTGTTATTGACGAAAAGGACACACAATATTGACACAGTGAACTCCCCTTATCGATGTAGTTAGTTCGAATTAATTTTGGAGTAGAAAAATAAGGTTTCGTCAGCGCTATCATTTATAAATTTTGTTACTGACTGGATATTAGAATCTACTGACCTAATATGGGATAATACATGGTCAGCACGTGACCGCTCTCGGCCAATGAAAAACGAGTATTCTGTACGAGGTAAGATAAATGTGGATCTCAGACTAGCTGAATTATTCAGATAAAATACATTAACAGCATGCACACTTTGATCAGAGGCAGATTACAAAATTAATATTCTGTCTGGTATATAAAATAAAAAGTTTCGTGTCAGAAGTGGGATTCGAACCCACGCCTGGAGAACCAGACTGCGACCTGAACGCAGCGCCTTAGACCACTCGGCCATCCTGACAGTTGCTTATAGTGAAGATATACAAATACAAAACATATTGATCAGAGTTCATTACTGAAATATTGTAATGTTATTGGTACATGTTGGTAGTGTTTATTCAATTTTCGTTTTTTATCTAGAAGTTTAATAATTTTTATTAGTTATCCGGAAGTTGTGGCATTGAAATTAATCTCTAGATTTTACAAAAATTAAAAGCTAATTTAAGAGCACTATATACGAATGGTCAATACAAACTTCAAACGAACGATACATCCATTATATCATGGACAATCGATAGCTCTATAACATAACTTTTACATTTATCGCACGAACAAACAACCGTTTTGAATTCTAGACGTCAATGAGGAAGCAAAGCTAGAGCCAGCAGTAAGTGACATGCATTTACAAAACACATTGAATAGACGTATTGTTATGTATTACCATGTTGACATGTGAAACAAGAGACGTCCATTGACAGCGCGCTCGACTGTACGGGGTGCTGGTGTAAACATCAATATAATACAAGTTTTCAAGTTTTACAAGTTTATTCAACAAAGAAAACCGGAAGGTCTAAGACCAATGCGGCCAATATATACATTACAGCATACATGTATAAACACAATATATATCAAATATAAATCAGATTGTGGTACACAAAAAAGCAAAGTACATAATTATAATAAAGGAGTTGTTCAATAGAATTTACAAATTATATAAACATTACTAAATTAATTCATAAAATTATATAATTTATAATATTAGGTAACAAACATTTATAGGTAACAGCCATTTAAAGTTTTAGAATAAAGAAATCGTAGTAATATAATAACATTATAAACAAAAGTTCAAGGGGGGATAATTTTGCTACAAATGTGTGCTGGAGATACGACTTTTATCAAACATCATGAAGGTGATGATAAGGAACATATATTTAAAGTTTAAGTAGGTTCCTTAAGGTAAAATATTCTGTATTCTAAAAGAGCATTTTAAGTTCAAGGACAGATAATTCTGAAAATATTGCATTTAGAGTAATGAACCTTTTCACATTAGATGAGGTTGATAATAAAAAAAATATATATCTAAAGTTTGGACATGATGCTTTAAGAAATAAAACAGTTATCGTAAAAATTATTTTACTGTACAAAACCCTAATCAGAACCACACGGTCCCTAATCAAAAACAGTATATATATTGCTTTTGATTCGGGACCGTGCATGCCGGCCGCCTGTGATCAGAACACTAGACGTGGACGCCGACGCCGGGATGGGTTGGAGAGCTCTCTATATTTCGTATAGTCGAGCTAAAAATCTCAATAGATAACTCCATACAAAGTCGTCGATCGTCTTCACATTGTATGCTGCCCGTCCAGCTGGCTCATGTTGTTACACGCAAGTCTACTGAACAAGGGACCGTGGGCTCGATTTCAGGCGGACACACTTTCGTTGAGTTTAGTCATAAAATGATTTCTGTGGCCATTCTCCTTCCAACTTCTTATTCCTAATCATGTAGGGCAGTCAATGACAGAAGAATGCGCCTAGTAACTGGTTAACAGCTAAATCTAGATATTAAACATTTCCAGGAACTATGTAGGTTGACTGTCCGCTATGATATGGCATATAGAATGTGTTGCTATGGCGTTAAACCCTACAAACACACTGTGAATCTAACTTTCCGAGAAAATATTTGATTGTATTCAATTGTCTCCCTCGGGGATTAAACAGACGCCTTATTAGTATAAATAACTTTATTCTCCAAAGGAATCATTATCTGATTTTCCACATATTAACAGCCTGAACTTACTATGGTTGTCTCACTGGGATTTATTCTTTGATATAGAAAATCATGATCTAAATATCAGTGTCATAGACACCCATGTCTTATTAAGAGTAGTCATTTTCTTCTGATACACGTATGGTCACTTGCTCAGCACATATGCGCAGTTCAATATTATTATTTTACCTTACATATCATGCTCAAGTTATGAAGTTTTACTTATAATGTAAAAGTCAATACAGCTATCTACTGTTAGTTAGCACATCGGGATAGAACTAGCCCATTTAGCAAGAACTACTTTTTACCGGTTTACCGTGTGTTTATCCCCATCGGAAGCTCACAAACACTACTAGATTCATACGCTTACTCTCGAATAAAACAAATACCGAAATAACCAAAGTGTTTCGAATACAGTTGCCTAAACCAAACCATTCGGAACAACCTCGGCGATCATCTACGAAGATATAAGTTCATCTGCGTTGAAGATCGCCGAGGCAGTACCGAATGAAACCAACCACGTACTAAAATCAAAGCAAGGACAGAGACAGTGAAGATCAGAAACTCTGGACTTCGTGGGTTTTAAGATATTGTATTCTAAAATTACTGCCAAGTCCTCCTTGAAATAGTTGTCGGTTTGACCGTATAACTCCCGTAAAAAATCTAGATACGCCCAATTTTGCTTTTCGTTTTTATAACTCATAAACAGTTTTGAAAACGAATATACAGGGTGTCCCATAATATCTGATACCATTACAAACAGCTATAACTTTTCTGTATGTACTAGTATATAGCTTGAAACTGATTTTATCAAATACAAGTTAATAAGACTTTATAAATAATTCTCTAATAGAGAAAATTATAAACGACCAAAATCAATTTGCAATGTTTATAAAATCGGCGATAGTTAAAAGCAAACCAATTAATAAAATGGCTGTTAATCAACTGAGAGTAATCAATGTAAAGAAAATGTTTGGAAAATAACATTTGATGATTAGATTGTTTCCTACTGAACAAGTTTATTTTAGCTCGGTGGTAAAGCAAATTTTCACAAATTTGATTAACCCCTCACTAGTCTGCTTTCTGGTCCTAATTACTGAGCAGAAAGGATGAAGATTCTTTCTCAAAAACAACGAGGTAGGTTTTATATTTCCGTATACTATTTGCAATATAACTGTATTTGTTTATTATTTACACATTATATAAATAAGCATTTGTGGCAGGCAGCATTGGAACTGCCAAATACTGAACGAGCCCATATATAATGTAAGTATTATTATTATTATTGTTAATATTATTATAATTATTATTATAATCATTATTATTATTATCATTATTATCATTGTTGTCATTATTAATATTGTTATTATTATTATTATTATTATTATTATTATTATAATTATTATTATAATCATTATTATTATTATCATTATTATCATTGTTGTCATTATTAATATTGTTATTATTATTATTATTATTATTATTATTATTATAATTATTATTATAATCATTATTATTATTATCATTATTATCATTGTTGTCATTGTTATTATTGTTATTATTATTGTTATTATAATCATTGATGTTGCTGTTGTTGTTGTTGTTGTTGATGATGTTGTTGATGATGATGATGATGTTGTTGTTGTTGTTATTGTTGTTGTTATTGTTGTTGTTGATGATGTTATTGTTGTTGTTATTGTTGTTGTTGATGATGATGTTGTTGTTGTTGATGTTGTTGATGATGTTGTTGTTGATGATGATGTTGTTATTGTAGTTGTTGCTGTTGATGATGTTGTTGATGATGTTGTTATTGTTGTTGATGATGTTGTTGATGATGTTGTTGATGATGTTGTTGATGATGTTGTTGATGATGTTGTTGATGTTGTTGATGATGTTGTTGTTGATGATGTTGTTATTGTTGTTGTTATTGTTGTTGTTATTGATGTTGTTATTGTTGTTGTTATTGATGTTGTTATTGTTGTTGTTGATGTTGTTGATGATGTTGTCGATGATGTTGTTATTGCTGTTGATGATGTTGTTGATGGTGTTGTTGATGATGTTGTTGTTGTTGATGTTGTTGATGATGTTGTTGTTGATGATGATGTTGTTATTGTTGTTGTTGCTGTTGATGATGTTGTTGATGATGTTGTTATTGCTGTTGATGATGTTGTTATTGTTGTTGATGATGTTGTTGATGATGTTGTTATTGTTGTTGATGATGTTGTTATTGTTGTTGATGAGTGTTGTTGATGATGTTGTTATTGCTGTTATTGATGTTATTATTGTTGATATTGATGTTGTTATTGTTGTTGATGATGTTGTTATTGTTGTTGATGAGTGTTGTTGATGATGTTGTTATTGCTGTTATTGATGTTATTATTGTTGATATTGATGTTGTTATTGTTGTTATAATTGTTGTTATTGATGTTATTATTATTATTGTTGTTGATGTTGTTGATATTATTATCTCTAGTTTATTTGTCGTTTATGATAGTTGTTGAACGCCGCCGTTTACATATACGTGAATTGAGTTCTGCAGTAGGTCATAAGCAATGCAACCTTTCCGTTTAGACCACACTGCAAAATTTCTAAATAAAGAACACATTGGTTATTGCAGTTACATGCGATTTTCACCCTTTTTAAAATACCAAGTGTTAAAGGTATGAAGCAAAGATTCCTTACATTACGACTATTCTATTATTAAGACCATCGATTTTGATAGTCCTTATAGTAAAACCTAACTATAGGAGTTTTCTGTTAAGCTAATTCAGTCATTGATTCATTGATTTTTTAATTGATTTTTTTTCTTAAATATTTTCTATATCATTTCATGACCTAAGTCAATTGATCTTATATGAAGCCATCAAATATACGAAACATATAATATCTTAACAATAAATGTCATATCCGTTTGTATATATAATTCCTACCTCTATGAATACAAAATCAAATATTGTATATTATTATTAAAACCAATTAAAAACGATGATCTTGTTGACATCCAACCACCCTGTGTGCGTGTAGTTTAAATTTACTAACAATAGTCCGAGATTTGATGGACGTTCGTCTTATACGCGAGTACATATCACATAATGACAGGTTGAGTGCTTTGATTTGGATAGACGTACATATCAATGGATATTTAATAATTTAAGAGTTCACATCGTTCACCCTACCGACACAGAGATTGTTTACAAATGAAGGGTTTTGCTTAATCTTTAATTACATTTTGAAATTTTTAATAATGATAATACCTTTCGTGATATTCATGTATATTCAACTTAATATTCGAAATCAAAGCATATAATTTCATATTAATGGAACTTCTATTAAAATTTCGTACCAATTAAATACTGTCATAAAAATCTCTGAGATGATTTGTTTGCTTTGATGAATACGGAAACCATTTGGCGCCATTGTTTTTATTCGGTTTTTTCTGTTACGCCATTACGCCTATGTAATAGCTGAAATGCAATTTTTCGTTTCTGCACAAAACTACTGTGAATCCTACATTATGATCTCGTAGTTAGATTTATGAGCTGATTTATGAAACTATAACTCAGTTTTAGATTTTAATCGGGTGTGAAATTTGTCCGGGGCGGATCCAGGATTTCATTCTAGGGGGGTTCCAAACTTTCGAACCACAACCACGTTATACACTTTTTGCAGAATAATGCAACATATTAATAGTAAAAACTACATAACCATTTAAACTATGTTAAGCACCGAGCGAAATTGCTTCATGTTACTAAAAAAGACTTACAGTCAAGAAATACACATAAGGACAGGTACATTTTGGAAATTCCAGGGGGGTCCGGACCACCCTGAACCCCACCCGCTAGATCCGCCTATGTTTGTTAATGCACTATTTTGAATATATATCATTTGTTTCATTTCACTGCGAAACATTAGTTAAGTTGTATCAGTCGTGTAGTGGATAAAAGCCTTATTACAAATCCTTACAAATAGAAGATTCGTCCAAGAAAATGGTCTATATATTCACGTGTTTTTCAAATTGTAAACTAACTTTTTGTCAAGTTCTTCCATCAACTAAAAAGGAAATTTTATTAAAGCATAAAATAACTTTTACATTTCTCTTCAGAAAATGACCGTATTACCTGAGTGCTGTAAATGACCGTATTAGCCTGAGTGCTGTAAATGACCATGTTAGCCTGAGTGCTGTAAATGACCGTATTATCCTGAGTGCTGTAAATGACCGTATTAGCCTGAGTGCTGTAAATGACCGTATTAGCCTGAGTGCTGTAAATGACCATGTTAGCCTGAGTGCTGTAAATGAGCGTATTAGCCTGAGTGCTGTAAATGACCGTATTAGCCTGAATGCTGTAAATGACCGTATTGGCCTGAGTGCTGTAAATGAGCGTATTAGCCTGAGTGCTGTAAATGACCGTATTATCCTGAGTGCTGTAAATGACCGTATTAGCCTGAGTGCTGTAAATGACCGTATTAGCCTGAGTGCTGTAAATGACCGTATTAGCCTGAGTGCTGTAAATGATCGTATTAGCCTGAGTGCTGTAAATGATCGTATTAGCCTGAGTGCTGTAAATGACCATATTAGCCTGAGTGCTGTAAATGACCGTATTAGCCTGAGTGCTGTAAATGACCGTATTAGCCTGAGTGCTGTAAATGACCGTATTAGCCTGAGTGCTGTAAATGACCGTATTAGCCTGAGTGCTGTAAATGACCATATTAGCCTGAGTGCTGTAAATGACCATATTAGCCTGAGTGCTGTAAATGACCATATTAGCCTGAGTGCTGTAAATGACCGTATTAGTCTGAGTGCTGTAAATGACCATATTAGCCTGAGTGCTGTAAATGACCATATTAGCCTGAGTGCTGTAAATGACCGTATTAGCCTGAGTGCTGTAAATGACCGTATTAGCCTAGGTGCTGTAAATGACCGTATAAGCCTAGGTGCTGTAAATGACCCTGAGTGCTGTAAAAAAAATGACCGTATTGGCCTGAGTGCTGTAAATGACCGTATTAGCCTGAGTGCTGTAAATGACCGTATTAGCCTAAGTGCTGTAAATGACCATATTAGCCTGAGTGCTGTAAATGACCGTATTAGCCTGAGTGCTGTAAATGACCGTATTAGCCTGAGTGCTGTAAATGACCGTATTAGCCTGAGTGCTGTAAATGACCGTATTAGCCTGAGTGCTGTAAATGACCGTATTAGCCTGAGTGCTGTAAATGACCGTATTAGCCTGAGTGCTGTAAATGAGCGTATTATCCTGAGTGCTGTAAATGAGCGTATTATCCTGAGTGCTGTAAATGAGCGTATTAGCCTGAGTGCTGTAAATGAGCGTATTAGCCTGAGTGCTGTAAATGACCATAATATCCTGAGTGCTGTAAATGACCATATTATCCTGAGTGCTGTAAATGAGCGTATTATCCTGAGTGCTGTAAATGAGCGTATTATCCTGAGTGCTGTAAATGAGCGTATTAGCCTGAGTGCTGTAAATGAGCGTATTAGCCTGAGTGCTGTAAATGATCATAATATCCTGAGTGCTGTAAATGACCATATTATCCTGAGTGCTGTAAATGAGCGTATTATCCTGAGTGCTGTAAATGAGCGTATTATCCTGAGTGCTGTAAATGAGCGTATTATCCTGAGTGCTGTAAATGAGCGTATTAGCCTGAGTGCTGTAAATGTATACTCTGATTCCTCTGCACTAATTATTTTCGTGCATGATTTAGTTTATCGCCTTATTTAATTTTTGTGGATCATAGGATCGGTTGGGATTTTTAGGGAGAAAAAGTTAGTAAAACTTATCTTACACTCTGTATGACGTTATTCAACAATTTGTCAAAAAAACACCAAAAGTTGGCTAAAATTAACCTCATTGGCTGTTGTAGATCACGTGACTATAAGCTAACTATAATGAGTCTCAAATGATTTGGTATAGGTTTTTCATAAAGATATAAAACAAAATGTCTCCTTTAAAAGAGAGAAAGTGTAATTCTTCTATTGACAGGCGTTTGTTGGTTAACAAATTAGTCTTATATAGCTACAAAAACACGCATGCGATTAAAAAAAATATAAAAATAAACATACTTTACGTACCTCGAAAAATCAAAGCGCTGTATCACCAGCTGGGAATCCCCCCCCCCCCCCCCCCCGCCAAAAATATACATACCTTACTGCCGAAATAAAAAAGACATAAAATTGGTATATGTGTTCAATGCGACTGCTATATGCATAAAATAGCAGGTCTATAAATTAGAATAATTACAAGTTTACTGGGTATTCAATAGAATGCAAAAAAGTTGAATTTTATAGATAATTGAAAAAGTGACAATTTTTATTCAAGAAATCAAAATTTAATACGAACGAGTACGACGATTATGCTCATTTTCAATTCACCTTTCAGTGAATGGAAATTCATTTTTTTATCAAAATCAACATCTAAATCAAACAAATATTTAAAATATACGTCGAATTGCCATTTATAATATCTCGCCGAATCGGAACACTTCTGTCATTTTCTATGTAAATTATTCGTCAGTTTTTTACGGAAAACCATGATTGTGGTAGGAAGTTCGTTCCTCGGCCACTTGGAACCCTTCTCTAGTTGGCTACAAATTTCTCTATGTAATTTTGACGAAAATGTATGAATTTTGTTCTATGCCCCTTGGAACTGTATGGCCAGTTTTAATGACAAATTCTTTATGTAGGTTTTATGGAAATTCCTAATTAGGTCCAATTTTTTCTGTTCCAATTGGAACACTTCTGTCGTTTTTAGATATACATGTATATATATTCTAAGAAAACGCCCGATCAAGTCCGATAGTTTGTGCCAGGGTTCAATTTAAATCAGGTATGGCGTCAATTTTCATAGATATAAACAGGAAGTAAATGAATCGTGTACTAAGATGTCACTTCATGGTTTCCGTACATTTTGATTTGTAATCATATTTATAAATTTGTATTTCAATGATCTATGTTCTATATGTTTTGTTTGGAGTTAAATATTATATCATTTGTACTGGTTTAAGTTGGATATAAAATTCATATAGCTGGTAAGTTATGCTTATAATATTATTAATGACATAATTATGTTCTAAATTGATGTGAAATTTTAATCTGATATAAATAGAGCATCATACGGACGAATTTTGTACAATCCCTAATAACTGTTTATCGTATATAATGATTGTTCGACACGATAAACAGTTATTTGCGTTTTCCTGAATATCTGGTGTGAAGATCATACGTTAGAATGGAAATTATCATATATTTAAAGGCTGTGGAATTTCAAGTTTTTCCCAACTTTTCCACGGACAAGTGAAATCTAAAAATGAACTTGTCCGGATTAAAAATGCACTTGTCCAAAACTTCAGTACACTCATTGAGACAACCAAACATACCATTAGTACATGTATCAATGAATGAATTATGATAAAACAGTTCATCTTTGAATATAATTTAAACATTTTAAGTATTGCTTAGGTAGTATATTAACATTAAACCAAATATAACTAATCCACGGACAAGTGTGTTTGAAAACTTTGCATACATAAATGTTCGAATCGGCTAAGTCGGGCACAGGAATTCCGCGTCCCTAGTTCCTCGGTGACATACAGTCGATTATACAAGCTGGGTAGTTTTTATTCTATTTATTTCAATGCATCTAACTATGAAATGTTTAATCTAGTACTGGTTGGGGGAAGTTTCCAGGAATGCTGGCTGGGCGAACGACCGCCATACATATATGTACATTAGCATGAAATTTAGACAATAAAATGCAATTACTTTATAATTTATACTTATTTTATATACATTTACTAGTCATCATTATATAGATAATACTAACATTCATGTCTGTTTCTATCTATAAATCAAATACCAATTAATTGGTGTACATTGTATAATATCATCATACCACGAGCATGACATTTTAATGTTGCATACACAATGATAAGAAGTTGTTTGTTGTTTCTAAGTATACACCGCCCTCCAAATTTTCATTCTTAATACAATTGATTGAATTGCTACAGATTCCAAGTTCAAGTCATAGGCGGATCCAGCGGGGGTCAGGGGGGTCCAGACCCCCCCTAGAATTTCCAAAATGTACTTGTCTATTAGTATATTTCTTGACTGTAAGTCATTTTTAAGAGCATGAAGAAATTTTTCTCGGTTCTTAACGTAGATTTAATAGTTGTGTAGTTTTTATTATTAATATGTTGCATTATTCTGCAAAATGTGTATAATGTGGTTGTGGTTCGAAAGTTTGGACCCCCCCCCCCCCCCTAGAAAAAGTTAGGACCCCCATAGAAAAAGTTTTGAACCTCCCCCCTTAGGAAAAAATCCTGGATCCGCCCCTGCAAGTTTAAACAATTATTAAGTCATTGTTTATTTTATTCATTATTCGAGCATGGAAACTAAATTGCAATTGGTACATTTCATTTTTGAGTAGCAGAAAAAGTTATCTATCAGCCTCCAAAACTATGGTCATTGTATTTTGATGAACCTGTATCAAGTTTGAGATACTTTTGTAATTTCATACTCAAAAGAAAAATTGAAAATCATTTAACAATAAAGTGTTTTTACAATTTTTAAAACTCAATGTAGTACAGTGTAATTTGTGAACATGTAAAGGAACTTTTGGAGGGCAGTGTATATCTGTGAAGGAACTTTTGGAGGGCAGTGTATATCTGTGAAGGAACTTTTGGAGGGCAGTGTATATCTGTGAAGGAACTTTTGGAGGGCAGTGTATATCTGTGAAGGAACTTTTGGAGGCAGTGTATATCTGTGAAGGAACTTTTGGAGGGCAGTGTATATCTGTGAAGGAACTTTTGGAGGGCAGTGTATATCTGTGAAGGAACTTTTGGAGGCAGTGTATATCTGTGAAGGAACTTTTGGAGGGCAGTGTATATCTGTGAAGGAACTTTTGGAGGGCAGTGTATATCTGTGAAGGAACTTTTGGAGGCAGTGTATATCTGTGAAAGAACTTTTGGAGGGCAGTGTATATCTGTGAAGGAACTTTTGGAGGCAGTGTATATCTGTGAAGGAACTTTTGGAGGGCAGTGTATATCTGTAAAGGAACTTTTGGAGGGCAGTGTATATCTGTAAAGGAACTTTTGGAGGCAGTGTATATCTGTGAAGGAACTTTTGGAGGGCAGTGTATATCTGTAAAGGAACTTTTGGAGGGCAGTGTATATCTGTGAAGGAACTTTTGGAGGCAGTGTATATCTGTGAAGGAACTTTTGGAGGGCAGTGTATATCTGTGAAGGAACTTTTGGAGGCAGTGTATATCTGTGAAGGAACTTTTGGAGGCAGTGTATATCTGTGAAGGAACTTTTGGAGGGCAGTGTATATCTGTAAAGGAACTTTTGGAGGGCAGTGTATATCTGTGAAGGAACTTTTGGAGGCAGTGTATATCTGTGAAGGAACTTTTGGAGGGCAGTGTATATCTGTAAAGGAACTTTTGGAGGCAGTGTATATCTGTGAAGGAACTTTTGGAGGGCAGTGTATATCTGTGAAGGAACTTTTGGAGGGCAGTGTATATCTGTAAAGGAACTTTTGGAGGGCAGTGTATATCTGTGAAGGAACTTTTGGAGGCAGTGTATATCTGTAAAGGAACTTTTGGAGGCAGTGTATATCTGTAAAGGAACTTTTGGAGGGCAGTGTATATCTGTGAAGGAACTTTTGGAGGGCAGTGTATATCTGTGAAGGAACTTTTGGAGGGCAGTGTATATCTATTAACGTATTGATGAGGGATGTAAAGAACATGTCCGGTTAGCAGCAGCATCATGTTATACTGTTCAGGACACCAACTTTCAATATCAAATAAATAAAAAAAAATGTAAAATTAAGTCGAATCATGAACTGTGAATGATGTAGGTCCAAAAAATATGAAATAAAAAAGCTCAATAAAAAAAATACAAAAATACACTTACACACTATATTACATCATGTGTGATAAATTTTATTTCGTTTTGTGTTATTGTATATACATTAATATGTATTTATGGTGGCGGGTTTTTACTTATTTTTTTATAATTTGTCTTTTTGTTCAACGCCATTGAATATGTAATATAGAAATAGGCGTATAATCAAATGAAAAAAAACTTAAGTTTAAATTTGTAAAAACATTTAAAAATATTATCTCCAAGCTTTGTGATTTTGATTCATTTATACAACTATGATATACTTACTGTCGTGATATTTTGTTTTTCTATACACATCTTGTCTGGAATGTAGTACACTGTACTATACAGACGGTATCAATATTTACATACTTTTATTGTTTTACATATCATGTTTGTTTTGGAGTCAGTATCAGATGAGATTCCATCGTTATATGATATAGCAGTAAATTTTCAATAGAATCATATAAGTTATATATCCTTGTTAATGTCAACAGTCAGGATGGCCGAGTGGTCTAAGGCGCTGCGTTCAGGTCGCAGTCTGGTTCTCCAGGCGTGGGTTCGAATCCCACTTCTGACACAAAACTTTTTATTTTATATACCAAACAGAATATTAATTTTGTTATCTATATATGTCAGGTCAACATGCACATGCTACTCATGTATTTTATCTGAATGATTCAGCTAGTCTGAGGTCCACATTAACTGTATTGTATGTTTCAAATGAATATTACAAACTTTAATAGATTAAAAATCTGTTACAATGACTATAGCGGGAAATATGTTAATTTTATTACTATTTGTCTTCGTCACGTTTTTTACAAATATTGCTTTGAAGAATGCATAAGGGTACTATTAATTAAAATATATAATCAAATATTTATAGCTTACTGGAATAAATCGATTGTTTTATCGTCTGATTGAATTTATAGTCATGAAATAAGTAATAAAGTTACCAACAGAAACAGTATTGATTTACATTAGAATATTAATTATTATGCATGTAGAAGGTTTATGCTATAACAAATGCCCTAGCACTGAAATGCGCACATTTTATTGGTGGAGCACAGGTCATGTGGAGTTCTGTGAAAAACGATGACCTACATGAGTGGTAAAAACTGACAGCGTTTTCTCTCAGACGTGAATTAAAGTTTAATAGAATTAAACGAGTTCATTTCAAATTGAAAAACAATATATTATATAATAGACCTACATTTTAAAGTGACTGACCAATAACTAAGGCAATAACACTCGGACCATCTCGGCGATCTTCTCCCACGAAGATATTGACGTAGAAAATTAGCGAGGAATTCCGAATGAGTCAATAACATAATTTCTAGGCTTGAACGAAACATATAATAACTCTCTTAATTTTCAAATGGAAATACAATAGTGTTTCTTTTAGCCCTCGATTTATTATCCGTATGTCTAGCAGTTTCAGGGAAGGTAATTTCATATGTATGCATTAGTTACAAAGATAGACAAATTCTATTAATTATTCATCAGCGGTAGATCATTTTGAGGTCAGTATCGGTCACCTATAGTTAACAATATACATGTAAAATATTAGTAGGATTTAGCAATCTATATTCAAAGTTACCGTTATTGTCTTTCATTAACGTGCAATGTAAGAAAGAACGGTAACCCTAGAAATATTCTTTCACAAAAAATCCGTTTAATTTACATCCATGTAGATTTTTTAGTGCCGCTAAACGTTGCAGCGACGTTAAAAGTTGTAACGGGACTATATGTCGCCATTGTCGCATTATTAGCGTTTAGGTTGCGACATAGCACGTTAGTCCATTTTTCTGCGACCTTTAGTGTTGAAGTTGCGACATTTATCGTCAGAAAAATCGCGTCGTTAAACATTGATTGCGACATTTAGTGCCGATGGAGAAGTTTCGCGGCGTTGCGATATTTAGCGGCGCTGTAGAGTTTTTGGGATTGGGAATGATAGTTTCAAGCTTGTTTACTGCATAAGATACGTACAGCCTTTACTATAAATAAGACATTTCATATTGAAAGACTTGTCTTTGTTGGTCTATTCAATATGATTTGATCCAATGCGTGAATACAAATTTCAATGAAGAATGACTAAGCTTTCATACAATCTAGCTCCATATTGGAACATTGCTCCTTTTTGTTCAGAAAGCAACCTTCCAGATGACTTGCTTTGTTTTGGGCATCTAATTTCCGTTGTATTTTAACAAAATATTTACAATACAAATCTGCATTTAAGATTATTTCACAGAAAGGCTATTATTCAAATACAATTTATGCAAACAAATCAACATTACAAATTTGTATCACTGAGTTAAAGCCCAGACAGCGGAAAGCATAAATTTTCTATATCGTTAGGCCTTTTATCTTTTGCTTAAAGTCGCACATCAATTTATATTATTAATCGTAATTTAAACGTAATTATAGAATCGGTTTGCAATAGTGTGAACAATTGAATGAATGTTTCCTTTTGCTTGACTTACGACGCTTTTTGTCGTAGGTTTTTGCTTTGTAACATATCAACAAATCAGCAAGGTTACATTAATACCAAGACACATGGTTTTTATCAATTAACTAATGGAATTGGAAATCCAGACTTTACATAATAACTCAATGTATTCAAAATAACAATAAAACCAATCGATCGATATGAATTTTAATTCTTAAATCATGGAATAGATCTTGATTTATTTTGCAACCGAATACCTCAAGCATAGATAAATATGAGATGTATTATGTTTAAAGAAATATATCAATGTTGCATGCCACGTTTACCGATTTAATTAGCATTCATTTTATCAAGGGCCATTTTATGAAAGTTGATATCCGAGGTGTGTGATTTTAATGATATATATTTTAAATTCAAGACTTGAATTTATTGATAACATGCTATTTTTAAATAAGCGTGCCTTTAACACAAATCTAGTTGCTAATGTCCTGTGGATATCGCTACCTAGTGTTTGTCCACTGGTACTCTTCTTACACCGACAGAAAAAGTGATATCCAATCGAGGGTACCAGAGGTGCGAAGCGCTAGCTAGTGATATGCGTATGAAGCTTGCCATTGTTATTTTGTCAATACCTAATGCTGGTACAACGCGTCTGAAAAATGATAGGTTAACTAGTTAGGTTTTTAGCCGGATTTTTCAACGAAAAACGAACGGTCGGTCGTCCGGTGTCGTTAACAATTGCTTTAAAGTTATTCTTTACCATATATTTCAGCCATTTATTGTCATATCTTTATGAAACTTCATACAATGATAACATACCATGTGATAAACAGAATTAGAAAGTAACCACAACTCTACCTGGCTTTATTATGAATTATTTCCCTTTGTAATTTTTGCGTTAAAGTTTTTAAATCCGGCTTTAATGTGGTTTCCACATTACATTTCTTGTTATATAAATAAATTGACGGTGTTTTTTTTTTGCTTCTTTACTAATTATACATATTTTAGCGTCTAAATCAATTAACCAAGTCTACACTGATAGAAACATTAAGATAAATATGTTCTATGATGCTTCAACACTAAATGATCACTATCTACTGAAGAATAACTAAGATCGACTCCTCTCCAAAAAACATAATTATTACAGCACACACCAAAAATGGAAAACATTCTTGGCTACAACTATGAGGCAAAGAGCTATACTTGGAATAAAACATTCCCGACTGCTTTCAACAAATACATGTATATTTCCGTTTTGCCACTTCGGAGGCATTTTCGTACCCAGAGTATTGTAGGATTCTCGATACTAGCTTAGATCGAGAATCTTGATAACCTTGGGGTACGAGAATGCTTCGGAGGCAATTTTACTGTTGAGCAGGGTTCGCTAGGCTAACAAATAGTCACATATTAGTATTGGAAAATCTTCAATGACCACAATGGACATAAAAGTTTATACTTTTACTCTTTTTGAGTCATTTTATGAATCATATTTGATATGGCTTTTCAATAGTTCATACATGCCTTTACCGGCATGTATCTTTCTCTAAAGCTATTTGGCATCAACTGTTATGTCCTAAGCTCCTTGTGTAACATAGTCACACATTCATATAAATTTTATCATATATGATTTCATCTTTCAGAGATTGGCTATAACAAAGGTGACACAGTAAAAATGAACAGAGGGACTTTCCTGTTGTCATGTTTTTTATATCTGAGTTTCCAGGAAGTGACGTCATTGGATAATTCTACGTTAGAAAATGTTACGATGTAAGTTACAATAAATTACAGCACAAAATTATATCAAATCTTGAATTGGCTTTCTTGCTTGATATGTGTGCTCATAAGTTTGTTGTGGTCACATTACCTTACTGTCCCCGGCGAGAGATTGTTCTCTTTTGGACTGTACATTTTTTCTGAAATTTGCTCTGTATATCTTTCGGTGTCTCGATCCGAAATGATACTGCTTTGTTTCACCATCAACGGCTATTATTATTAGTAGTATTTGTATCAGTATTACTAACATTATTTATTATTATTAGTGTTATTTTATCATTATAGTTTTGAACAATACTAATAAAGAAGTTCGATAACTAAAATTACTTAACCGGATTAAATTGAAATCTTCAATGTATGTTCCAAACCACAGGGATATGTCATGTGACTTTTCTTTGTTTGAATATCGAAGGAAGGTCACATGACATACATTCTCGTACCCCGAGGTTATCAAGATTCTCGAGAATCCTACTAGACTCTGGGTACGAGAATGCATGGCATATCCCTGTGTTCAAAACTTGATTGTCAACGTGTGCTTCCGAAAGTTTACTACATACTTGTAAAATGGCAGAGACATTTACTCGTACATATACATATACTGATCAACGCAGTCCACGAAATTATGATATGAAAGGAGTTGCCAAAACTGGTCATTTTAGCAGCTAGCACTACATCTTTATTATAGGAACTTGGTTGCCCAAAGCAATTTTGGTTGTCCAAACTAAAACTTGGTTGTCCCGGGCAACCACACACCCACAAATTTCGTAGATTGTCAACATACCGTCAAAGAAGTAAGACTGATGAAATTCTTCGTCAGGTCAAGTACATTTTGTATGTAGGTTAGTATATTCTAAAGATTGTTTCACTGTTTCAGGTCAACTTTGTTAGATGATCTGTTTGAAGGATATGACAAGAAACTGCCACCAAGACATAATAAACGTAAGTGTTTCAATATAGTATTTCATACTTCTTCAATATATGTATGGCAAAAATTTAGATTGAGTAAAAAATTAAGGCAATGTTCACGTACCGGCTAATGGCTTATTCATAAATAATAATTATGTAACATTTTTACGAATTCAATGTTAGTATAATTTTGTAAAATCCACGTTTTTATCATTATTCTACGCCTGAGTGTTCTCGGTTGTGTTCCTAACACATCATTGCAGATCCATATATTCTGCCACTTTCCTTATTTGACGATAACTCTAGATATATTAATTGACCAAATAGACAGGCTAAATTCTGCAAATGCTCTTTTATGTGCATAGTTAGAAAAGTTTCAAGACAGCGCCTGTTCATTCAATGTATTGTGATTACAGCTAAATTCAGGCATTCTATAATAGACATGAGCGGTCTTAAACGCTGACACATATTGCTTGAATGTTTTACTAAGGGGAGAAAATGTCATACACGGTAAACGGTGATTTCAAGCATTTTTGGAAATTCTAATACTCGTATATACCTATGTTCTGTCTGTAGTAGATGTATAATTGGGCACTTGTTATCCCTTGCCTTAAAGTTACTTTTTATAGCGACGTAGTAGTGTCCGCTGACGATTCGAGAGGTCGTAAGTTTGTACCCTAAGTTTGGATCATGAATTTTAATCGGGTTACACTTGATGTCCAGAGTAAATTACGTAATGTACTAGGATTAGTATGATTGCATCCTCAAATTGTCCAACATTCAAGTAGACATTCAAGCTCAAAAAATAATTAGTGATATATTATGTCTTTAAAACCGATTAGTAAATGCATATAACATATTTCATACCTTAATATTTCAGCAAGCAATGAACGAACAGTAAATGTAACAGCCAACATTGTCATCATTTCGATGTTTTCAGTTAGTGAAAAAGATATGGTAGGTCCATATTCTATATTATAGTGTTTTTATTTGTGTGCTTGGAACATATCTTTATACTTATTTTACATATGTTACTATTGATATTTGTGCATTATATTCATTTTTATTGAAATCCCAATAATATAAATATTTTTTGAAGAAACGAACTATATTCGCGCTTCAAATAGTTTTTGTCAACATATAAATCAAAACATGTCAATAACACGAAATCTTCTTAAAAAGTAAATCTATTATAGAAGAGTATCTATTTTATAGAATTAAATCTATTTATAAAGAACAAATCTATTTATAGAACAAAAAGCTAATTATAGAACATAATCTATTTATAGAATTGAATCTATTTATAAAAATTGAAATCTATATATAGAACCAAGTATAGTTAGATAACAAATGAATTGAATAAACATAGTGACTATATTCATAGATCCAATTCTAAATTAAGTCAACGTTTTAAAAAGTTTTTTACTTTATATACCGAAAGACAATTATAAGGAGTAAAATATTTCATTTAGAATAGTGTAAATAAAGTACAATGATGTACCATAATAGAATGAAAGCGTAGGTAATAACAACAAACTGGCCAATGCGGATCATATACTTACCTTCACATTTTTACATTGTTAATTCACAGACAGACGATGATTACTATGAAAATGAATACAGACAAGACAGCAGGAAAATCGAACAAGTTGGCCAAGTACGATTTTCTTGCTTCTTTTTTTAGATAAATGCTCAATCACTTTTAAACTACGTACAATATTGCTTCAAGTTAAGTCGAATACGTATACGATGTTTTACTACAAATGTGAAGTTAGCAGTAACAACTACCTATTATAATGTTTAAGTACTACTTAAGTATGAGTATAGTCCAACAGAATTAACTTGAGCTTGAACTACCTGATTATAATAATTACACACTTCACTTACATTAAATCGTGAGTTTCCGTATGTGTGTATACGGTTATACACGTGTTTATAACAGCCGATGTGACTATAAACCAATTTATTAAAAGTGGCATGATATTGTACGTTTGATTTTGAACACATTATTTTTGGGGAAACAAGTGAGTCAGTAATATTATGCACAGTTTCAAAGTATTTATTCTTATAAAAACAACATTAATTGTTCAGTACCTGTATTTTGCCGAAAGATTCCGATAAAGCACGATTTACAAACGAAGACAAAAATAGACTGTAAATACTGAGTTTAATATATTCTTGCATAAAGGTCAAGCTCAGGTTAATTCTGTTGGACTATACCAATGGGTGTACTGTCTTACTGCTACTTTCAATCTTACTGCTAACAAAAAAAAAGAACAGTAATAAGATAGATCCCACGCGAATCCCCTTTTTTATTTCTATTTATTATGTACACAAGAGTAAATATATTGTCATTACTATTGAATGTATATTTAGATAGAATAAAGTTTTCAGCACGTACTTATCATATGTTTTTATATTATCTATTCTGAGTTATTTCATATATCAATGTTTGACCTACGTTCTAAAGCCACAAAATACTGGCTCATTATTTTGAACATGTAGATCGAATTATATAGGTAATTCAATATTGTCGGACCACAAATTGTTAGCCTGAGAGAATGTAATATATTAGCATCGAGGTATAGCGATTTGTCAATTTATGATTAAAAACTTGTATGCCATTTTAATCAAAAATAATATTTTTGTAAGTTTACCCATACATGGTGATGATGATGATGATAATGCAGGTGCTGGTGCTGGTGATGATGATGATTAAAATGATGATGATGATGGTGATGTTGATTATGATGATAATTTCTACTTCAATGTATTTAGATGTTTATCCTGATTCAGATTCTTACTTCAGTATACGGAGGTGGTCTTCCCTAACCCTACTTGCCGTTCATTGAAAAATGTGATCCCCAAAGGGCAGTCTACTAAACCATGCATTAATATCATATCATACTCCCATACCTGTGTCTGATCTCATCAGGTAAAATGAAGCTAACGAACCTATAATAAAGTTCACCAATAAATTGACCGTTTTAATCATTTTCACAAATAAATTGACCGTTTTAGCCATTTACCGGACAGCATCCAAATATTATTACATGTATAAGATTGTATTCTAGTTTCATCTCGATAAATAGTATAGATTTATAGCAGAAATGATCCATTGGGATTGTAATCTATATGTATTAGTATTTACAATTTATTAACATGTATGTAGGCCATGGACATATTGTCTCGCATTATACCGCGATGTTGTGATTACATATAAAGTTCAGTGACTTTTTTCCTGTGCTCCTTTTCACAAAAATTCTTACGAAAAAAGTTGTCGTAAGTCAATTTCTTATTATTAGCAGTTCAAAGTCAGATGGGTAATAAGCATAACTATGATATGATATTCAAAGGGTATTCTCTATTCTACACAATTCTATAATATTTGGAATTGATAAGCCAAAAAATGAGCGCATTGTTAATGTTTCTTGATTATGACTTAAGAATATTGTTTTTGGAAGAAGTTTTGTGTAAAGCATCACAGTGGATTGTGCCTAAAAATGTTAATAAGCTACAGTCTGCATATTTTAAATCATCAGTCAATTATTAATATACTAGTTTAAACCAACTTTAATTTAGTTTCAGGTGTAAACACTATACATGTAGAACAAAATTCCAATGGATCATTTCTGCTTTAAAACCAACTTTGATTCAATTTAAGCTAAAATACTATAGAACATAGACTGACACATAAATGCAAATGTAATGAACAATAATTAAAATTTTAGTGCGTTATGTATGCAAATATATTATTCCGGTTGGTAATTGAAATTGCATCACAACTAAACGACTTCTGTCCGCTGAGAGTTAAACTGAAATAAAGATGCCAAAATACACACAGATTCTCACATTGGGTGTTCAAGCAAAGAATAACTTGGCAAAGACTCTTGTCACTTCATACGTTATTCCAGGAACCAACTTTAACAAACGACGAAAATGTCATAAAATAATTCTCATTGGGTGGAGGAACAATGCTACGGCCATTTAACCGTATGGTCAATATATACACGGCAACTTATGATTTTTTTTCCATCTCAACCAATATTTGTCATTCATTTTCTGGAACTTATCACTACCAGCGTATGAAAGTAATTCCCTACCAATAACCTAGGGCCTAAGATTAGACAGTCACAAAGTTGTTTTTTCAAACATCAAAAAACAACCTTCGCTTTTGACGTAACAAATAGATTCAGTCATATCTTTAATTTTCATAAACACCTTCATTGCGAATGTATTTTAGAAAAATTGACATCATGATATAGTGCGTTCGTCAGAGAGTTTGACCTATAATTTTCTTGAATATCACAATTGAAAATACTCCATCGTCAACGTTTTGTATAATAGTAACCGTATATTTTACAATTTAAAGTACTGTTTTGGTATGTTTTCTATCGCACAGAAGTTTCAGCGAAGAAGGGAAGACAACTCTGATTCCAAGTTGAGAATGTATTTTGTGTATTTCAGGATTATTCCATGAGTATGTTTTTACGAGAACGATGGATAGATGAAAGATTAAAATATGACGATGTACTCAATTTAACAAGGCTTGAAATAGATGTCTCAATGTTTGATAAAGTTTGGACACCAGATTTATTTATCATATCAGAAAAATACTCAGATTTTCATGAAGTGACTGTTCCTAATAAAATGTTACATATATACCCTGATGGAACCGTACAATACAGTGCAAGGTTCGTATTTTATGCCATCTACTCATGAGTGTGGTTCATTTTTGCCAAGTCATCAAATATTTCATATCTGTTGGACCACCCTACTATTTTTCTTGGCTGCAATTCAATCAATTCTTACTCTAGAAATATATTCTCACCACGCGGAAAACTGAACTTTTACAAATCCTCCACAAAGGTTTGTAGCAGAGAATCAAACCAGCTATGTCCCTTGTACTATTTACTGCACTATGGTCTCGGTATCTGCAATACAGGTTGACAATGGACATAAATAGAACATACTAAGTTGCATAAAACTACGAATGGTTGCTTAAATCTACTTGACACTTTTTAGGTTGTTCGAATTTCAGTGTATTCCCGGCTTTTTAATCGTTGTTCTCGTTCTTATATAGCCATTTAAAACTAAAATAACCGCTAAACATTTGCGCCATAAAATTTTTGACTGAACAGAGCCGCAATATTGAACCCAAGACCTGTACGTACAATATAGTCTCTCCCTTTACTTCGTAAACTCTGAGAATCAACACGAGACGTAGATAATGGTATGAATGTCTCTGGAATCAACGTACATTAATAATGATTGGTAATTTGGTTTTACTGTTTTATAACCCGGCGTGCATTCCGCACAAATCTGGTAATTCTGTGTTAATGTGTTAATGTGTCAATGCACTATGCTATGGACTATTTAAATACAAAGGTAATCTTTTATCATGAAACTAAGACACGAAAGGTGTGAGGAACAACATGTTTACGCTAGAAGTTTTTACAAAATCATTTGATCTAGTTAGACCAAGTTTCGCCTGGTTCTAAGCCTTCATCGTTGTAATAGGTTAAAGTATATACAATAACTGCCCAGTACCTGCATTAAAGTGCCGTGTACTTGGATAATCAACGACCTTGCGACTTATTGCGATAAGATCATAAACTCAACGCGCTGAAGTACTTAATTTGTTTGGGTACATTAAACTTATAAACAATGATAGGAATAATTTTAAAATTTCAATGACTCCTGGTAAGCTGTAGCCAATGAGGTCATTCATACTACCGTTGAGTGACCATAGGTTTCAAGTTACCATTTATGCACATTTATTTTACTTCAAATGTATGCTGACGTAAACAACCAAATAAAAAAACCCTATTTAGATGCAACATTTAACCAAACCAGGGATTTTATATAACAGGGATTTGTAACGATAAGTAAATGTAATCGATTTTCATCAAAATTTACTGATGTCGCTATTATTTCGGCCTATACGGAAAACAAGTATAACAAGATTAAATAAAGATATTCACATCAAATTTTGTATCAGTACCATTCAAATTGACATAAATGTGTATCTAGATGATTTTGAGGTAAATTACGCTCACCAACTGTTTCACAAAATAATGCATTTTCCCACCGATCTGCAATTTTTAGCCCCATTTTACATCACCTAAAGTCATATTTTCAGTCATAATTGCAACAATATTTTGTCAAAAACTCCAGAAACATTCACAAGTTGCATTGAAGACATGTACAAAAGCATGAATCAAGTTTTTAAACTCTGGAATAGTTTGTGCAGCCTGCTTCAGCCAGTTATTGACAGTGACGACCGAGAAAATTAAAAAAAAGCACTTTGTTACAAATTCCTATGATATAGAATCCCTGACCAAACTTAATGTTACAATGTGTGTCTCACATTTCGACCTGATTTTATCTTGTTAATAGTATCATCTTTGACGCTAACATGCTTGTAATAGTCGCTAACACTGATCATCCGATATGTAGGAATGTTGCATTTCTTGACATAGATAGCTTCTTTCTTGTAATCATGTTTAATTATGTCTTCTTCCAGAGTGACTGGTTCATTTTTCTGTGCCATGGATCTAAGAAAATATCCTTTTGATACACAATATTGTAGCCTAGAACTTGAAAGCTGTGAGTATATACCACGTATATTGACATGTATAACAAATATATGTAACATTGGCTTGAGATCAGAATATTTCTTACTTGACCTGTCTTGACCTCCTGGTATTCTTATAATCAAGTATGGCGTACTATGTTTGACATAATGTATCATTACAGGATTTACAAGCGTGGATGACTTGTTAAATGTGTAATGAGAAGCACGAAATTGGCACGACAAATCCACTGTTTGTCGTTTCTTCTAATTTTCGTTTTTTCTAATCTTCGCGGTGAAGAAACGAAAATACGACATGGCGTAAATCAGCCATCATAAAAGTAGCATAGGTCCAAGCACTATAATACTATTACCTCTCCTTAAAAAACTAACATATTCGAAATGTCTCGACATCGATGCGTATGTCTGTTGCCATAATCAGGGTGATAATATCAAAAGAAGTCTCATACTACAGTGTAATCGTACAATATTGTTAAGTTTTATTCAATTTTTAGTGGCGAATACACTTACCCCGCTGGCTTAAATCAACCCTTTGTACAGAAGTACTGTAGTGAGTATTTTTTAAATCAGGTAATTTGAATAAATCTGAAAATACTACTATAGTTAGCTATACCGTTACAAGCGGTCTTACTTTTACCTGTGCCCTAATCTTACAACTTTTATACTTATGTTTTTTCAGACGGACAGTCTACTAAAAGTTTAAAGTTTTTCTGGGATGAAACTCCTATTACTTTAGTCCCTGGTATCAAATTTCCACAGTTTGATTTAACAGAGACTCAACTGTATACCTGTGACAAAACGTATTCAGGAAGTATGTCTACAAGTTGGTATTTATATTTTCATCGGCATGCAAATTAACCATCATTTAGCACATATCACTGTATGGTGTTCTGTGGATTTATGTCTCTTTTGCACCATTTTTAGACATTTGGCGAATCATAACTGTTTGTATATTTTACTTACTCCTTCATTTTTTCTAACTTCTTTTGTTTGCATGTGTCTTTTCAAGTGTTAAAGGCATAACAATTATCTGACTTTTTATTTTGATTTTTACATTAACTAGACTTATCAAAGATTCTAACATCAGTCCAGAACACTCGCATACAGCCTGTCTTTACAACTTGTGACGTGTAAACTTGAGACAGATGTGGCGTTCCAAAGATTTGTCTTTAATCATGTTATGTTCTTTATTTTGAGTTGCTTTTTGTTTGTTTACATTATATAACTATCTCTCATGTCTCTAAACTCTTGTGTTTCCATTCTTAAATATACCTAAATAAATCATAATTTTATTGTGGAACATGTTTATTCGAATCATGTACACAAAAAACTATTGTTAGTAGACATATTGTACATGTATCAATTGTAATTGTTGTCGAACATATTTAAATTACATGAAATTGTTTCACTAAGTAAAACGAACTTGGGATCAGAATTATTATTATCAGAACTATGATTCTTGATTAAATTTATTACTTAGCCGTATTAATTGGAACAAAATGACAGCTATAAGTAAATTATTAAGATAAACTTACTTTCTTCGCGATAAATCTAAGATAACTTTTAGTTATGTTAGTCGTGAAATTATAAACAACTCTTTAGATACCAGACCATTTAAAGCATGAAATAAAACAATTATATGCTGATTTTAATGCTTAACGTATAATTCATTTGATTACATGTATATATTTTATATAAGACTAGGTCCATCATAGCCATTTCAGAGCTGTGTTGATACCTTCGATATCAATCCCATTGTTCTTCAAGATTTTGAAACAAAATGTTTAATAGTTCGTGATACTAAATGATTATTATTGTCACAGCCTTGATGAGGACTGCATGTGAAATACAAATGTACTGACAAAATATTGAAAATTGTGCCTTCTTCTGGGTGATGGAATTTGTTTAAGCAGACATATATATACATGCACTCTTTTGTCTCTGTATTAGCCCACAATTTTGTTCTACATTGACATACTTGACTATGTTCATTTATTTATATCATATACATGTATTTCTGTCTTTTCAGTAGCTTTTCCATGTATAGGACTAAAGTTCGTCCTAGTCCGGAACTACGCATATTATATAATCCAGATTTACGTACCGAGCATACTGATTGTTATACTCTCCTGGGTTAATTTCTGGTTAGATTGTACATCAGTTCCAGGACGTGTATCTCTGGCATTGCTAACAGTCCTCACCATGACAACACAAAGTGCAGGTGCACGTTCAAATCTTCCAAGAGTATCATACATTAAAGTAAGAGTTCTTTGTTTAAAACATATTTAGGCCAATGAGAGCATGTCTGATCAAAGCACGATGGTGTTACTGTCTGGTAACCCACGAGAGAGTGAGACCAGAAGTGGCTTACATAAAGATCAATGCACCTCTTCACTAAAATCATGCGATAAAAGTTATCGTAAGTCGATTTCAGAAATGTTGAAGTTCAAAGTCATATGGGTAATAAACATAAGTATGCTATGATATTCAAAAGGTAAACAATATTCTACATATTTTAATGATATTTAGACTTGAGTGGTCAAAAATTTACTGAATAATGAATGTATTTTGCTTTTGACTAACGATAGTTTTTATCGCAAAATCGCTGTGAAAAGCACCACAAACATATGTCACCTGTTATATTATTAATTAAATACATGTATGTTTTTACAATAATTTGATTAACTAGATTAATGGGTTTATGTTTCTATTGTCCGCTTTGTGGACAGTTGGGAAACTCAGCTAGTAATACACGCACCTATAAGGCATCATTTCTGGAATATAGACTAACAACAGTCTCAAATACAAATCTTTGTTTGATAGAAGAACAGAATTTAGTGACACTGACACGTGATAACAGTGTTCTGTGTACAAAAGATTATTTCTCAAAGACAATTTCTGGGGGGGGGAATCAAATTCAAGCAGATAAACCTCATTGTGTTAATATACACACGAGTGATGTAAATGAATTGAGGGTAAAACTCCTGTTCGAGAAAACAAGTAGTACTCTTGCTGGGGTGCAAACAATGTACATAGGAATTCCTAAGCGTGTCTCCTATCACTGTTTGACAGGTCCTACATGTACTTAGTGTACATTCTATGACCTGTGTCCGTGGCAGATGAGGTTACGAATAGAATTTCAAGTCTTGAGTCTCGACCCCTGAAGGGGATACTAGTTCGAGCCTTAACCGGGCTGGTTATACCCTTCAATGAATAATTGACGATAATATTAATTTGCCTCCATTTATAAGGTGTATAGAGAAGCCTTTGGTTTTGTGGATACATTGGTGAGTAGTGGTTACGAGCCTAAGAAAGCGAACATAGGTGAGCTGGTCTTTGTAAAATGACATTAATTGTGTTGATACAGTGTTAAACACAATTAAAATGTTCTTACTTTGGGTTTTCTTCAGCGCTTAATAATGATATCGATAATCATAATTTTATTTGATAACAATAGGATGACAAATGGTGAATATCATAGTGTGTAAAATGTCACAGTTATTTCATGCACATCAATAGTCAATAGCGTGGATGACACATAACATGGGATAACTCTCTTATTTCCATTGTGGTTCCCAACATGCTTTATATCAATGCTTGAATTACATGTTATTTGCTTTCTAATAGATATCAAATATTACAGGCAATTGATGTATGGATGGCTATGTGTTTAACATTTGTATTTCTTGGTCTCCTAGAGTTTGCTTATGTTAATGTACAGAGCCGGGTACAAACTAGAAGAAAACAGTCAATATATATAGCTAGAATGAACAGTATAGACGAAGTTGAGGATGAGAAAAATTGTAACAACCGAAACCCGAAATTGCAACGACAGGTAAATGAAAGTAGATTACAAATTGAAATATATATGTATCCTCTTGTCACGCTATTTCAAACTATTATATTATAGAGAAAACGATTGTCAATGTTTAAGGGCTTAACGTTAAATAATGACTGTAGATGGCATTTATATACTTAGTTTTGTCTATTTCTTTCTTTACGCTATTTCTAAAAGCAATTAATAAAAAGTTCAATTGTCCATGTTTGATAGCTCTGACAATTTGGGGTCAAAATGCTGCAATGTCTAAATGTCTATAATATTAGCAACAAATTGATCTTGGCAGTATATCATTATAATTATGATGATATTGCAATACGCTATAGAAGGATTTATTTACTAAAAGATCGTTAATAATACAGACCTCTGGTCGATGGTGAATGAAAAGAATAATTGTGGCAATAATGTCACAATGTAACATATCGACTGCAATGTCATTCGGTCTTATTTTATGATAATCTAAGTAATCAAATAAAACCTTAAATAACATAACATAGCATATTCTTTATTTGGCATTAAATATACTATTTATAGCCAACAAAAAATAATGTTACAATATACATGAAATCTGACCATTTTACAAAAAAGCAATCATGTGAAAGATGAAAAATTAAACTTGTTAACATCAGTGGCACAGAAAGGAGATTTTGAAAATAAAAGAGATGCGGCCGTTCAAAGAAATGTCCCCTGAACATCTACATGAGATTATGCATGGTTGGACATGGTTTCAAACCCAGATATCAATCATGCAATGCTATCAAAATATTTGTCAAAAATCCTTTTATATTCAAATGATTTGGTTTTATTGTTTCAGTTTTCAACAGATCGTCCAGCTAGCACAAGATCATTTATTCCATGTTTTAAACATTTGCAAGGATTAGAACGAGCACGTGCTATAGATAAAGTGGCCAGAGTTGTGTTTCCTTTGACGTTTGCAATATTTAATCTTATTTACTGGATTTATTATTTAACTTGGGAACCGGACTTTAAAGGTGACATTTCATAGCGTTTGTTAAATTTCAACATCGGAAATCAACACCAATGGCGATTGCGCATGCTCGTCTATTCATTTGAACACCGGAAGATTCCATTGCGCATGCTCAACTTCATAATTGTTTCCATTTGCTGATATTTGTTTTGTGAAAATAGATTGTGTCTTGCCAAAATATTATATGTTAAGATCATGAATATACAGATTGTGTTCAAAATTTCCTGAAATGTTAGTACTCGACTGAGACTGTAGTGACCGGATGTACTGCTTTGTGGTGTTAAGTAACTGTTCTTTGCTCAGTATTCAATTCAATTTTGTAAACGGCAATAAATGCGACGGAGTAGTCGGAAAGATGGTGAAAATTATAAGTGCATTAATTTCCACTTTGGATTATCAAAAACGATAGTCTTAACTTGGGCCTTAAAATCGCCAACGTCGATGATGTTGTAATACACAAGGTGTTATTTATTGCGGAACCATTCTCGTTCCCAGAGTCTAGTAGGATTCTCAATACTAGTTAGTACTAGTTAGACTTAGGGAACGAGAATGTTGCGGAACTTACTGTACTTACATTTGAGGTCGAAAATATGTTAACAAATAACATTGGACAAGTGTATTCCCTGTTTCTTTCAACGTGTGCTTTTTGTACATGTATACTGTGTGCTATTGAATGAACTACAGATCAAATGATTGTGTTATTGAAGAGTTTCCATTATCAAACTTATTACAACATATCATTTGGAAAAATATATAATAAAACATGGGAATCTCTATACTCACTATACCATCTCGTTTTCCCATTATAAACTGTTCATTTGCTATATTAATGTCACGGTACTTACCTGTTCACATTATAGAAAGAAAGATATGTAAGCGGCCGGGTAGCTCAGTCGGGAGAGCACTCGCCCAGCGAGAGGTCATGTGTTCGAGTCCCGGTCAGGCTGGAAACTTTTCTTACCCTGTGACATTTGGCACCCAACGTGGGACCGTGACAAATACTTGGTCAGTTGAGAAACGCTTATACCAAAATAAATGCTCTTTAAACGGCCTGGAATTCTGAAATTCGAGACGAATTTCCAGTTTGTGGGGGAGTATGTCACGGTACTTACCTGTTCACATTATGGGAAGAAAAATATGTAAGCGACTGGATAGCTCAGTCGGGAGAGCACTCGCCCTGTAAGCGAGAGGTCCTGGATTCGAGTCCCGGTCAGGTTGCCTAGTTTTCTTACCCTGTGACATTACATTTAGCACTCTGTTTAAAAATGATGTATCCTTACTTCTAATACTACAGTTGCAAAACGTCTTACCTTATGTTTCTACACAATTACTAGTTTCTGTTGACATATAACTGGTAGAAAGACCCATGAATGGGAATTTTGCTCATGTCCCTTGTGGACTAAATTTAATATTCTGAGGTCACCCAATGGAAATGAACTTTCTAGTTGTTAATATATTAAACAAAAGAGATTGAAAAGTACTCATGAATATATAGAATTCCATGTTATGTTATACATCCAATATTCATATAATATGGCGTTACTTATTACTTATTCATTATATAAAATTCTGTTGAAGAAAATGTATCGTACATGTAACTTGAAGAAAATTTATAATTATATGAAGAATTTTGTTTTGTTGATGTTATTAGCTTGCTAGTTTAACTAATTGATTACAGAAACTATTTCTGCGTGGTCCCCATGAAGGTTTTGCGACTAAACTTTATCATAAGACTGTTGAAAGTTCCAATGACTTATATTCGTCACTCTCAAGTTCATGTACAAAGCCAACACAGTTTTTGCTTTTGGAAACAATGGCTTTAAACAAGTGTCATGTAATAACTTTGGACTACCAATACAACTGTCTAGTGTTTGAATCATGGTTCTGGCTTAATTGAAGATATAATCCTATCCACTAGCTGCCGGCATAAAACAGCCCCCAAATATTGCATACACACTTGTAGTAACCCTTTACTGGTTGCGACACGAGTGAAATATAGCGATTTCACCATTAGGGCTATTTCAAGATGCTCTAATTTCATTAATAATTATCATACAGATATGCAACTTGGCCAAGTTATTCCCTGGGTAAATGTCTTTCAGAAAAACCAAGTTGAGTCCCGATCCCAGTAACCTTGGAAACGCTGGGGTGGAGCAAACACGGCAAAAAATGCAATTTTCGCTCTTTTTCCACACACATTTGCATTTTAAACAGTAATATTTTCCAAAATTGAGGTCTAAAGTACCAGGTTTTTTCAGAGACTGAAAGCCTGTTTTCTTATCAGCATTTGGCGCCATTTCTCTGCACTCAATGACTCCGATTTTTTTGCGCCCCCTTCAAACCCCAGCAGCAAAGGGGGCACATCCCCCCTTCGGACCCCCCCCCCCCGAGACATCTTTTGATGGGGGAGGCGCACAAAAAAGACTCGTATTTTGGGGACAACTATCCTTAAGTGAAATTTGCTAAAACTAGTTAAAAAGCACAATTTTCAAGGCTGTGGTGGCTATTTTTGAGGGGGGTCTAGACACGTCAAAATGCGTCATTGAGCGGTAAAGTGTTAAAGGTGGTTTACACATCACGTCAGAAACCACGACAAAAATACCTATCTTATTCAATGAGTTCATGTTTTTTTTTATTTCTGGACATATTATCAAAAATTTTGTCTAATTTTTCAAAGAAATTGTTTATCTTTCGATATGCATACAACGTCCATGACCTGTTCTGAGTTTCAATTGATGGTATCCTATATATGTAAATATCTCTCGTGCTTCCATTCAAAATGAGTATATCATGATGTATCGACAACGGTCTATATGAAAACAGGGGCGGATCTAGGATTCTTTTCTAGTGGGGGTCCGAACTTTTCTGGGGGGGGGGGTCTGAACTTTTCTAGGGGGGTCCGAACCTCGAACCACAATCACATTATACACATTTTGCAGAAAAAATGCAACATATTGATAATAAAAACTACATATCTATTAAATTTATGTTAAGCAACTTCATGCTACTTAATTAAAATGACATACAGGCAAGAAATACACTAATGGAAATGTACATTTTCCAAATTCTAGGGGGGTCCGGACCCCCCTGACCCCCCCCTCCCCCGCTGGATCCGCCTATGCTGGAAATTATGACAAAACGACAAATTCTATACACAAATGAATCAAGATTAATTTCTTAGGAGGGATTTATTGCACATATAAAAACAAAAAAATAATATACAAAATTCATTACGTACATAAATCAAAGCGCTGAAAGCACTGATTAAAATGTTAATTGGCAGGTCTGATAAAAGACTTATGACGATTGTCACAAAGCGTAAACATTCTTATTAAGCTAGCTCTTAAGTGCTACGCTACAATGGCTGTTGCTAAACTTTTTTAAACATGTATAACTGTATTTAGCCGTTAATTAGACCCCTTAATACCCTCTTAGATTTTTTATACAATGGTATACTCACATAATAACACTGTATAAGTTTACATGCACTAAATACCTGATGCAGGTAAAACTTGAAACTTTCAGAAAGTGCTAAACATGTATACAGAAACATAAGGGCATTAGATCATTATTTTAACAATTTTACCATACAACTTTGAAACAATAAAGAAAGTCACCGAACATATACCGCTGCATATTATTTTACTACGATAAGGAATAGAACCGAAGCGTAACTCAACGTAGACTTGTCCTTTTTGTGTGATATGTTTGAAAGATATATCCTTCTAGAGATAAATCGTCATAAACAATAAGAACATGATGAGTAGTCTTTAACAGGCAAATGAGTGAAAGAGTTTCGAATTTGTTCAATAAAAAAACTTATTAAACACTCGAAACATATTTAAACGATATAATGAATAAAATAACTATTGTAATCGACCACACAACTATGTGAATGAGACTAGCGTCGTTGTCAAGCTGATTAAAGCAAGCCGCGAAATAAGCTACCTAAATAATACTCATTTTTGAATGTTTCCAAAAAATTGTCAAAGGGAGCTAACACAGTTACGAATAGATTTTTCTAAAAACATAGTATATTCCCTTGAATTAATAATTTGTTTTGCGTGTAAATAAACAACATAAAAATAAACAAGTTGCTAGTAAAGATAAAATGATTTTAAAGTAAAAGTATGAAAAAGACTAAACTCATTTTCAAACAAGAGTAAAAACATGCACTATGAAGCTAGGATTAGACATGTAAACATTATAGGATAATGCTGTATTGTTTGTTTGTTTGTCGGGTTTAACGTCGTAGCAACACATTGTATAGGTCATATAATGGCAGTCAGTCTACCTACTCACTCCTCCTGGGAAGGCTAAATCTCTAGATTTAGCTGTTAACCAACTGTTAAGCGCATACTTTCGTCAGTGACTGACAACTGCCCTACATAATTAAAAAACGTTGGTAGGAGATAGAATGGCCGTAGAAATAATTTGATGACCAAACTCCACGAAAGTATGCCCCGTCCGGGAATCGAACCCACGATCTCTCGATCAATAGAATTCTGCGCTACCAACTTAGCTAGCCGGGCGGCTTGGACAATGTTGTATTTAATTGTTTAGTAGTAAGGAGAAGGGACAGGTCTGTGCGAAGTTGGTTCCAATAAAATATGGTTTTGGGTGAAAGAAATACATATAACAGTCTGCGGTTGCAGTTATTAACCTCTTGGACGTTGAATGTGAGTGACAAGTGTGGCGAGTAAGATGGAATAATCATATAAAAGGACAGCAACCAGTTGTTTTAAATTTGTACATCAGGGATAACATGGCGACAATCCATCTGAGGTCTAGTCTTCGTAGATTGAAGTCAGGGAGAATTTTGGAAACACTAGATATGCGGGTAAAGTCAGCTTTTATCCATCGCGCTGCTTTACGCTATCACAGCAGAAGTCAAAGTGAAATGTTAAAACTAATCTTTGATAACCGTTCAACCATTCCCGGTATGTTTAGTTGTTTGAATCATTGCAATTAAGGCACCATACACAATAAGTCCCATAAAGCACGTGAGAAACACGAGAACACGTGCACGTGCAGTGTACCGTACCCATGAACGAAGGTCACCGCTATCGTAAGCTTTCATTGCCTGCAAAAAAAACAGTACAACTGTTAAGGAATAATTTTGCTATATGTCATTTGGCTTATTGCAATATGAGCTGAACATGAAAATAAGACCTATGTTTCAAAGGGATCTTTGTGAACCAGAAGTTAGAGTCTACGTTGGATTCTTTAACAAAGGACCCAGAGACTGTAGTACATTTGGCTATCTTACAAATATTTGTATTTAACATATGCTCGGTGTAAAAGCATTCTCGTACCCAGAGTCTCGTACCTCGATACTAGCTTACTACTTTGATCGAAAATCTTTATAACCTCGGGGTACGAGAATGGGTGGAAATAAACTATCAAGTTTTAACTGACAGTTTTGTATGGATGGAATCTTGTTGGTGCACCACGACACTCGGAAGTGTTACAGACCGGCTACGTGTGGCGAAACGATAACAATTCACATTAGTTCAGGCGCGTGCTCAGTAACGACTGAGAGCTAACGTTACAGGTACGGGACAACTCAACCCGAAGACAACTCAACCCGTGGATAACTCAGTCCAAAGTTGGCACAACTCAATCCGTAAGTAGGGCATTGAGTTGTCTCGCATTGAGTTGTTTTTGGGTTGAGTTGTTCCGACCCTAACGTTACGGAACGTTTTGGAACGTTCGGGATAATTGAACTGGCTACAGTTATCTAAGTTAATTAGTAATATAAGCATATGTCTTTGAAGTGGCTACGACACATAAGTCAGTAACAGACTAACGACCAATACATCCATCAAATCAAATAGTATTAATTGTAAATGTATGTATAGATACACTGATACAGTTAATTGAAAAATTAAACTTTCTTTATAACTTCCTGACTTTCATGGTACATGTAGCTAATTTAAAAATATATTATATCATGATGTGTCTCTACTATCTCTTTACATAATTTATGCACATAATTACACTCGTCGTATAAGGCACGTACTGTTACGACACGGACTACCTTCAATTTGGCGATTGGAAGAAACAGTAAATAAATCTAATTAACTATAAGATACGACAAACAGGTCAACCAAAATAACCTAGATGAATAATTAGTGTCAGGGCAGGGAGTGAGAATTCAATCGTTCTATTCATCTATGCCCAATTTGACCAAAATACGGGACTGTCTCCGGAAGCCAGAAGCTCCTGTCCAACCTAGGCTTGAGGCCTTTTTATCCGCGTAGGCTATAGAACGTAAGAAGTTTGGCTAGCTTACAAAATCATAACATTTAACGAACCTGCTTGGTGTTAGAATTACATATAAACGTGCCAAATGACTTTTAGTGAGTTTGTCAAATCATTGGTATCAAATATATATATCCATGGCATTTAATGTACAGGGCTTACAAAACCACAACAGTGAACACTTCAGTATGTACATCGTATTACAAACTGATTAAAACCCGACCTAAAATTTTCCGCACGCCTACATGCTAATTTAGATCTGGCCGTTTTCATATTTTCATATGTTCCGTCTAGATGAAAGCAACGCATTGATTGGTCGACATAAAGGTCATTTCGACGTGACCCTCAATTGAGATAGTAGAGATCCTGTACGACAACGCTCTACCGGATATCTGTTAACGGAGATTGATCGTATTATAAACGTACCTTTCTAGCTTGTATCACAGCTATGATTCCAGTAGGAAAGAAACAGAATAAAGCACTAGCTATGGCCGGATGTAACCAACTTCTAGGCCCATGTAACTCATCTAATGTTTCTATATCTTGTACTCCAGGTTCAACATCGTCTGCTTGCTTGTCCTGAAATATAATGAATCCTTCCATCACAACGATAAGAAACATGTCAACTGGTTCTTTAATGTTTGTGTGTGTTTGTTAGGTTTAACGCCGTAGCAACACATTGTATAGGTCATGTAACGACGATCAGTCAACCTTCTCACTCCTCCCGGAAAGGCTAAATCTCTGGATTTAGGTGTTAACCAACTACTAAGCGCATACTTTCGTCAGTGACTGACAACAGCCCTACATAATTAAAAATCATTGGTAGGAGGGAGAATGGCCGTAGAAATAATTTTATGACCAAGCTCCACGAAAGTATGCCCCGCCCGGGAATCGAACCCACGATCCCTCGATTAGTAGACTTGCGTGCTACCAACTTAGCTAGCCGAGCGGCTTGGTTCTTAAATGAAAGTGGGCGATGTTAAGAAAGTATGTTTTGTTTTAAAGTTAAGGTGTGGAACTTTGAAAGCACTGTTGCTGGGAGAATAGTGTTATTAATACATGTACTATGTTGTTGTTGTGCGGTGGTTGTTGAGACGTTGATGTTTTTATCAGGCCATTATTGTTTAGAATATATAGTTGGGTGGTGGTTGTTTGGAGGTGGATGTAGTCTGGAGGTATTTTTCGCCGGGAGGTAAATGTCAAAGGAGAATTCAAATGTATACTGTACTGCCAATATGAAATGAATTGTTATTGCCTAAAGTTTAAGCATTGATTATTTTTTGCTTAGAGCTGTCATCGATATCGCTGTATCGTCGATATTTATTTTCCGATCAATAATTGATATGCATTTTGAAATATCGATAATAAAGCCTATAAAAGAAAATTAATAAAAGTCACTATTCAGGGTCAAATTTGTAAGACGAACCTTCTGTCGTAATCCGAAACGGATGCGTTGTCAAAATATGAACTGATAGGTCTAAAACATTGACAGCACCCCCATTGAGCAAATAGCTCTAGTCCACAGAAAGTATAACATTCATGACAAATATACATCTTTTTGGGTTTATGACAACAGAAATGGTCTGTTATTATAGTACTGCAGTGAATATATCGATATACGATATCGGTGTGTCGTCGATATTTATTTCTTGATAATTATATCGATATCGTCGATACGCTTCGAGCCCAATCAATGACAGCTCTATGTTTGCTACATTTGTTGATGCAGCTTCCTGGTTGTCATTTCAAGCCTACACTAAATGAGGGAAAGTGATGTACGATAGATATTGAAGTAATGAAACCGGAGATAACATTGAATTAACCATTAATGGGATTATCAAATAAGCTTTGAAAATCATTGAAGCGACACACCCATAGGCTTTCTAGTATATATAAATGAATAAGATTATGATTTCTTAATATAAAAGTTATGTTAAAGGTTGTTCTTATTTTTATAATTATTCACAAATCTTAATGTCTTATTGGGATGTATATTCAATTTGCTAATACACGTAGATCATAAATGATGATGTGAGGTGACCGAGAGATTTCAACGTTCGTGCACTTGCTAGCATTAGATAGCCAAACACGACACTGATTCAAATCTCAACTAAAACTCGATTATTTTACCCACGTTGTTTAGCCTAAATGTTAAATTTATTAGAAGACCAGGATGTAGGCATTTAATGGTATACATAATGAGTCAGTCATTTGTAGCTGCACCTTCCATCACACGGATGTGATAGGGATAGCAAGCGACCGCTGGGATATTTTTGCGCTATGGCTTGGACTTGCCATAAGGTGGGGTCACTACCGGGGATTTTACTATCCGAATGTCTCCACAGGGCTTGAAAATACCAGGGGTTTGTTTGGAATCAAAGTATAATCCATGCTACGCCCTGGAGTGGGAAGATCAGTTCCCAAATGACTGGTGCATAACTTGTGAACATTGTTTCACAATTAAGCTAATGTTTGTATTTCATTTAAGATATTCACTGGATAGCCAACTCAAAATCCCATTCAACCCTTAGCTTGTTATTTCCTTGAACAAGAATCTCTATCATGAATACATTGTACTAATGTATGGTGGCATATTTCTGCCACATGATAACCATACAATTAATAAATAAATTAAGTGGTAAATTTGTCGCGTAACTAGTTAATAATTAACCATCTATTAAACCAAAGCGTCAATGGCGCTGTCAGACATGGGGTTTTGATGGAATATTAGGCATAAACAATAAACCGAAACAATAGGGACTTTCACCTTATATAAGTCAGATGAGATATACATGTAGTTCAATTGCACAAACTGCTTGTTAACGTGTAATGCGGATTACATTAATGGCAGTAGTAATTGTCCGTTTAATTGTGCGTGCGCGGCCTAACGAAATCGTCCTCGACAGAAACTCCTGTGTAAAACACAAACTGGTTAGTATTATATAGTTAACTAGATTTAGTTACGATACTAGTTGACCACAAACATTAACGTGATAATTACGTAGTTACATGGTGGCAAAAATATGCCACCATACTAATGAGACAGGAAGACGTTAACAAATTAATACTTTTTTTTAACGATCAATTAAGATCATATAGTGTAGAATCAAGATTAAATTTTCTATGTGATTGAATTAAACTTAACTTCCGTATATCTAGGCAACTACACTCAAAATATGAAAGAATAAATTAGACGAGACTTATTTCTTATTTTATTTGTCTAGGTCTATCAGTCCTAACAAACGTATCTATCGTAAATTAAGCCCCTATCAAACATTATTTACTTTTTGTAAAGGGATGTCTATCAGCTACCTTAATATGGGCCTGACAACGGAAAAAGATCATTTCTAATGAGCAGAGTGTGTCAGAATCGCAGTGGTCAGACATGTATGCAAGATTATACACTGTATAATATCAAAATGTTAAAAATAGGATTAAAACGTCAGTTTCTATGCGTCACATTCAGACTAAAGCCGAGACCTTCGTTGAAAAAAACATTCTTCCAAGCTTATATCACGCAGAACATTTCTGATTTTAAAATTAATGTTCACTTGAGAAAAAAGTAGAAAATATATATTTATTAGGAAAATTATTGATTCAAACCGATTCACAGATGGAACAAATTATCGCTGCGGCATGTTTAGACTTCACAAGTTAAAGGCGATATGGAGTCGGGTATAGAGAATAATAAAAGTTCTAAATACATGTACATGTACTTACCTGGATATTTGTATTTACAACTGTATGCCAAATACCATCATTATGTTCATATCTATCATCAATAGTCATTGTTCTTTATTTTAAGGATCCTTCATCAATACTTGATATAAACTAAACTCAATCCTCAGATAAAACTTATCAAATGTTAGATTTCTACGTTTTACATAAAGTCATAAAATCATATTTTTCATGTATACAATTTACACTTAATACGTGCATAACAGGTTCTGATTACTGATGCGCCTCAAATTTTCACTTTTTCCTTTTTTGTAAAAAAAATCCATCGATGGTAACCCAATCCTTGCGTAATATATATATACATGCACCTATACATACGAACATCGACTATGAATTATAATTATCGCCCTTTAATTCACATTTCCAAGTAATTTACGTAACGTCAGTTTGCTGAACGTGTATACGTGCATGAACACCATACGTATTTATGAATCATGAAAATGTAATAATAAATTTTAATTAATGTAAATATCCTGTTGATGAGTATATGTACTGAAAAATGATCTCATCCAAATATATGTAATGTATCCTTGTATAAGTTACTGTATTTCAACAAACGTTTTCGCACACTCACTCAAGCATGAAAAGTCTAAATAATAAAACAAAAATACTTCTTAAAGCAAAAAAGCAACACTTATGAAACTCTTAAATAGAACAACACCGCGCTTCATTTAATACATTCCCGAAACGAATACAGTTCACTAAATACAGCCGAGTGTTAAACGTATGAAAATATAGACCACGGTTTATATAACCATCATATTCATGAGTATTAACAGTAATTTAGACTAATTAAGGCTAATTTATCATTTGATATCATGCTTATACAGGAACTCGCGGTCAGAAAACTTAATTATTCATTTTTGATCCAAGTTAAATCGAACACATCCGTTCTGCGTCTGCGTTGATTATGAAATTTGAAGAAATTGTTCTAGTGTCTTATTTTCCGACCTCGACACTCATTTATATAAATGTATAAAATCTTTTTATTTACATAACAGCGTCATTTGATAGCTCAACATTTATATGGTTTTAATTTCACGTCCTGTTAGAAACACATATAAAACGAATATGAAACTTTTAAAGTACACGTCGTAAATTTTATTCAAAAGCACGATTTTATACATGACAATCGCTGGGCGTACCTATACAATGTAAGTACATGTACATGTATTTGTAATGAAAGTCTTGACGCATTTACTTTAACTGGTTGAGATAACTAAGCCGATATCTTCGTAGAATACGTATTATAGATAAACTTGGTGGAGGTAAAATTCAAACGTACGTCAAAGTTTAGGAGTTCATACCCCCCCCCCTTCTTGACATTACAGTCTACATTCATTCATCCCCTAACCTCAAGAAACAAGCCCAATGCTGCCCACGGTGTATTTGACTATAATTTATTGTACCATTAAATGTCATGATAATAAAACACCTCATAAGTAGCGAGATAATGGGGAAGTTTTCCAACAATTGGTAGTATTCTATATCCAAATACATCTGTCATATTTTATATCGCAGTATTGCAGTCAAAAATCAACAGTCAAGTCCCTATTCTTATTGGCGTTTCGTTGGTTACCAAGGTCCGTCTGATCCATATGAATGCTGTTTTGTGGAAAATCCAGCTAGAAATTTATCTTCAAACTTGAAAGCGACGAATCCAGAGAGTCATTCTGTTGGAAGAATCTTCTTTACCTGCTGGACTTCATTAAGTTTCCAGTAAGTACTCACAAGTGCCATCAACATTTTTCAACTGCGTTAGGAACAAGCTTCGGTCTTAATTGTTTAATACAAATGCACAATGGTTTCATATCAGCATGTTTGTCCCGTTTCTGTTACACACTAGCTCTTCAAGTTGAAATTAGCAAGGTATCCAGAATTTGACTTTTGTCAAGGAAGAACTAAGAATATGACACCTAGATGTATTCTTTTTTGCCATATATTATGATATTTGAGAACAAACAGTCTCCCTAAAATACTCGAAATCAACAGCGAATTCTTTACCTAATAAATAACATATACATGAACTTGAATGTGTAAGTTTTTGCTGATACAAGACAATACCTTTCAATGAGTAATGAGATCTGGTTCTGATTGATGCATTCTGTAGGTAGAGGTAAGGTTCTACTCTTATTATGTCGAATAAAATCTTTTACAACATTTTCAACTGCATTCTTTATAGACGCCGTAGTCGGCGCTCTTTGTTTCGGAATACACTGATAATTGCAGTTAATTATTGTGAAGAATACGTTATACAAGCAGGTTATAAGGTCCGGCGATTAACTCCCTGGCAAGTAGTTCAATTATTGTTTATACATGGACGTGTAAAGTCGATAGTATCTAACAATTCGCATGCTTTTTTTACTAATTAGTTACAAAACAACAATCAAAAGTCTTAATTATAGCAAATGGCCACGGATTGTCTGCTTATAAATTGAAACAAGACCACTTGTCATTTTCATGTACAACACATTAAGATGGGGGCAAATATTGTTCCCAAGGTCATAATTTCTACAAGCTTTAAAGAAACCTTCATATTGTGTCTTATGTAGAATATTGAACCTCTAGGTCTAACGGTGTCACACAAAAATATCTTTGAAGGTCTCCTCATTTAAAACTGTTGACTCCTTGGATGGGGCCAATTCTGACATCAGGGCCCGTATTACAGAAACATCTCATCCTTATCTTTTTCCTTAAGGTGAATTTTTCCCCCTTAAATATATAGAAAAATCTTAAATTCTAACGATAAAGATAAGTTGTATTACAGAAACTTCTTTCCTTAAGATTTTCCTTAAATAGCCCAATTTTCTCCTAACTATTTAAAACGTAAAGTACCGACATTTAGTGGTCTCTGACCCAAGCCCACGGAATTTTCCCAAGGTAGCCACTGTGCGCAAGGGATAGCCCTAGGTCAGACCTCTCACGTGTTATACGCCAGTACCCGGCCAAATCGCTTTTACTTTTTATGGCTTTTATATTGCAATTTTTGACCTGCCATGAAAATAACGGCTGATTTTTTGTGCTAGCTCCGCAAACCTGCACATTCGCTTTTGACAGGTACTTTTGTGTATCTGTCCCAATATTGTGAAAACCAATTTTAAGGAAAATTCAAAATGCAATACTAGCCGTTGAAACTTCAATTATAGCAATCAAAAATATTTTAAACTACAAAATTACACTTGAATTGCAAAAAATTCTAGTATTTTGAATTTTGACCCTAATTCGACGCGGCGGCTAAAAAATGAAATAACTGCATGTAAGCCGGGGATTCGGAAAACCACTCGGGTGATTCCGTAAACTGACGATCGATGTTACGCAGTAATATCCGAGGTAGTTCCGAATGGATGAATCAAGGCTTGGCTTTGTGTCATGTAACTTACTAAAAGTAGCATTGTTCCCCCTTACTGCAGATAGAGTTTATCCTAGGTGCATGTAGCAAGTCTGCTATGACTTCGAGTGTCTCATATTCCACGTGTACTTCTGTCAACAGGCTACCGTCATCAGGCCTGGCTAAGTCTGTGAAGGGAGGGCATCTGACGTTCGGATCTGTTTGGTCTGAATGGACTCTTAATTCCATTGCACTTCTTGTGGACCCAGAAGAAGGAGTTTGAGCATAATATGGCATTACTGATAGTTCCTTCGAGACACACAACACAGGAGTGCTTTCCTGACTGAGAGAGCTACATGTAAGATTGGAACCAGTGATCATCAGATTCAATCAGAGACTTAAATAAGGTGTCAACGATTGCAAGGTCATCAGTGTAGGGGCAACCAGAGCGGAATTCGTGAGACAGGGCTTCAAATATAATGATGAAGAGTAGATACATGCGCATGCGTAGGGCAGATCACTACCTTATTTTCTTCCGGCACAGAAATTTTAACTTTTCACTTCTTTTTAGGGCCAATTTCATTCATTCTTAAAATTACAGGTAAGAAAAGTGCCCACTTAACCTTCCAAAATTAACGGACCTGTACAACTAACTTTCTGTCTCTCTTATTTTTGTGGAATTAGACAGACTTCCGGTTTCGTATCCTTTTTTTCAGTCACTTCCGGATTATCCGAATATACCAACACTGGATAAACTATCCGCCACACAGAGTTGCCAAGCCATCCTATAGCTCTGAGTTAAGGACAGGTGAGTTCTTGGCTGCCTACTGGCCCTGCCAAAGTACCAATTAGATAATCATGAAACTTATTATCACATCTTTGTGCCTTTTTCTTTTCGTTCTTGGTTTCAGGATATTATCACCAGAAAGCCAGATTCCCCACCTGGCAAATAACAGTAAAGATCTAACAATCAGACTCCAAACCAAAACTGCAAGTGTCATATACATATCCAAATCTTTCAAGGGCAAGGATAAGCTTGTCCCAGTGAAAACTTCCTTAGTATTCATACACTGCTTGTTGGTCTGCCAATGTCCAGATATTGAATTAAACCCCGGACCCAGGGTAACCAAATTTCAGTACCTATGTGGACACTGTGATGAAGATGTCACTTGGAGCCAGAAGGGCATTCTGTGTGACACATGCGACCAATGATTTCACACAGATTGCCAAGGTATCGGAGATAGCACCTATGACCGTCTATCAGACTCATGGTTTGCATGGCACTGTCAGTACTGTGGACAGATCAACTACTCACAGTCTATTATTGAATCTCTTGACTCCCTTAATGATACATGTAGTAATAGATACTCACCATCAGACCTTAGCTCTGCTTTGTTAGATACGAGTCGCCGATCAGATCTGTCCGCTGGATCAGTCTCTCAGTCACCACACTCTAAGTTCAGACCCTCCCTCAGGGACACTTCTACCCCCAAAACAAAGGTTAAAATGCCCACCAAAGTAAAAAACAACAAAAATGAAAGAATAACTATCCTAAATATTAATAGTAGGTCCATTAAAAACAAAATTTCAGATCTCCACCAATTAATTGAACAGGTTAAACCTGATATCATCTCTTGTACGGAAACCTAGTTGAAACCAGATATACTGACCTCTGAAATCTTCCCAAACAACCTTAACTTCCAGGTTTTCAGAGAAGATAGAACCTCAGGTCAGGGAGGTGGGGTACTAACAGCTATATCTAAAAGGCTCATATCCCAAGAACAACCTGAACTTAAATCAAACTGTAACCTGACCTGGGTCAAATAAAATCTCAATAAAAGGTTCTAGGGACATCTACATTGGAACTTACTATAAACCCACGAAAATGATGAGGTCTCCCTCACTGAGCTATGGTCATCCATGTCAAAAGTTTCTCAGAATGGTATAATATGGCTACTCGGTGACTTTGACCTCCCCGATCTAGACTGGTCATCTGAGTCTCCCAAGCCCAAATGCAGATTCAAGGAAATGTACGAGACCTTCATTGATAGGATAAACTCCTTCAACTTACAACAAATGGTAAAAATCCCAACCAGAAACGAAAATATTCTGGATTTGTTTTTCACAAATATCCCATCCTTGGTAAACAACACTGAAACCATCCCTAGCCTAGGTAAATCTGACCATGGCATTGTATTTCATGAAGTCAAATATAGGCCGACCCCTTCAGCCGAAAAGGTCAACTAAATGTTACAACAAAGCAAATTGGAATGACTTCAAAAGGGATTTATCAGAGTTTGGGAAGACATTTGCTGATTCTGACCACTCTGACCCTGTCCACGCATGGAACGTGTTTAAAGAAGAATTAAATCGACATAGTAGTCTCCACATTCCAATAAAAATTATTAAAACACGCTGTGATCTCCCCTGGTTAACCCCAATGATCCGTAGGCTCATTCACAAGCGTGATAAAATGTATGCCAAAACTCAAAAAAAATCATCCCCATGTAATAGTAAAACATTCAGAGCCCTTAAAGCCAGCATCCATAACCCGAGGAACTCTTACTGGGCTTACTTAGAATCATTCATATTCATGGAGGATTCACAACTTGGTAAAAACAAGAAATTTTACTCCTTTATAAAACATAAGAAAATGGAAAACTGAGTTGTAGCACCCCTTAAGCACGAGGGTCTGACATACTGACCCAACTTCCAAGGCAAATATCTTAAATAGGCAGTTTGAGTCGGTTTTCTCTAAACCGCAGCCACTCAGCTTAAAACAGCTTTGTAAAAGAGCTAGTGCAAACAGCTCGGCACCCAAAATGCCATTGATCACTATCACAGTTGAGAGTGTTGATAAGCTCCTACAGGGGCTCTCCCCTAATAAAGCCTCTGGTCCAGATGAAATCTCTCCAAGGGTTTTTAAATAACTACATCACGAGATAGCGCCCATCCTCACCACTATATTCAGATTGTCCTTAAAAACTGGTCTCTGTTCCACCAGATTGGAAACGTGCTACTGTAGCCCCAGTATATAAGAAAGGCTCGAAGGCCAAGGCCAGTAACTACCGGCCAATCTCACTAACTTGCATCGCTTCTAAACTATTTGAACATATCTTGGTCTCAAACATCATGCAGCACTTTGACAACCACAACCTGCTAAGCCAGTACAAGCACGGCTTCAGATCTAAGCATAGCTGTGAATCTCAACTGATCAGCTTCACACAAGAGGCCTATAAAAACCTTGAAAAAGGCAAACAAACAGACATTATAGTAATGGATTTCAGCAAAGCATTCGACAAGGTTGATCACTCTAAATTAATATTCAAACTTGATGAGCTAGATGTCCACCCTCTAGTTACACAATAGATTAATTCATTCCTGAAGGACCGATCTCATGATCTTGATGAGCTAGGTGTCCACCCTCTAGTTACACAATAGATTAATTCATTCCTGAAGGACCGATCTCAAAGAGTAGTTGATGAAGGCTGCATTTGAGACACCCTATCTGTCCTGTCGGGTGTCCCCCAGGGCTCTGTTCTTGGCCTCTGCCTTTTTCTAGCATACATATACGACCTGTCAAACTTTATCAAAAGCAAAGCCAGACTGTTCGCAGATGACACCATAGTTTATCTCACAGTCAAGTCCTCATCAGATGCACAAATATTCCAGAATGATCTTCATGCCCTTGAACAGTGGAAGCGGGACTGGTCCATGGAATTTAATCCCGATAAGTGTGAGGTACTGAGAATCACCCGTAAGCACAATCCTGTCATTTTTCCATACACTCTGCATGACAAGGAACTAAAATCTACTGACACCGCCAAATATCTACGTGTTACCATCAGTAAGGACCTAACCTGGGCTGATCATATAAATAGTACTTCCTACAAAGCCACTTACTCCCTAAAATTTATCAAAAGGAATGTCAAGACCACAAACAAAAAAAGTCAAAGAAAATGCCTATAACATCTTCTTCGCCCACAGCTTGAGTACTGCTCAACAGTCTGGCATCCCTGGCAAAAGTTCCTCTCTTATAAAATTGAAAAAGTTCAAAGATCTGCAGCACGGTTAATCTTCAATGACTATAGCTATATAAGCAGTGTAACCCAGATGATTAATTCCCTTCGCTGGCAAACATTAAAACAAAGACGCGCACACGTCTCTCTCATCTATTTCTATAAAATCCGCACCAACCTAGTATGCGTCGATCATAACCATCTTATCCCTACACGAAACCTGAACTATCTAATTCCCCAATCCCGGACCCAATACCATATGAACTCATTCCCCCCCCCCCAAACAATTAGACATTGGAATGGCCTCCCCCATTATGTACAGTCCAGCCCCAGCCTTAAGACTTTTGCTGAGCGGCTTGCAGCTGTGCATATCAATAAGCTTATTTCACTATGTTTTAACCCAGCACCTGTATATACAGTTAGTTAACCGGTTCCGACTTTTAACCGGTTCCGACACATTTTCATTTTATTTCAATAAAATATCGATAAATATATAATCAATGTTGAATCATTTCATGTGTGGTCATGTAACTTGTTGCTTTTCCGTCAAGACGACGTGTTTACAGCTTTGATGGAAGCGCTCAATGTTAACAGACGCTTGGATTTTCGAACAAGCGTTTCGCCGAGTTCGCACGTTTTATCAACTTTATCGGACAACTTTCATTTTCATATCGTCATATCTACCACAAAAATAAGGTAAGGAAGGTAAATTTGGTCTTATATTGTGCCGAAATTCTTCCTTTATTACACGATCACTCGATTTAGCGTTACATTTACCATAGACGCATTTATTAAGCACTATTGATGGGTATATGATTAACCAATTCCGACGCGTATGTTGTGCAAATTAGGGGGCATTTCAAAGTAATGTATACAACTGGTTAAATGGTCTATGAAATGTGATGAATGAAAAAAATGTTCAATACTGATGAATTTGATCCAGTACAACTGTTTTCCAATGATATTTTGTTCAAACTAATTCGTTTAATATTTAAATATTTCATTTTTTCAGGTTTATATAGTTGACACCACTTTATACACAGATCCTTTGTTATGGGAAAGAAAAAGCTTTCCAAACTTGTTCAAAGTCCTACAGTAAAGGCAGCTGCATCATTGAAAATGGTAATAATAATTACCAAGCTGCTGCGGACATTTGTGAAAATGATGAAGAAGATGCCACTTGCTCTGGTTGTTGGGGGTCCTGGAAGGAAGACAATGACTAAGGCTTGGTGAGAACATGGGTTAACTGTGATAAATGTGACAGTTAGCTTCATACAGAATGTTGTCCAGAAGTTGATACTGAAAGTGATTTTTGTTGTCCTGAATGTGCAATACAACTACGTATTTCATTTTATTGGCATAAGAATGGGAATGAATAAACAGTCACAAATATTTAAAACATGTTGGGCTTTTTCGAAAAATGACCATTATCGTGAAAATGACCTAATTTTACATGTTTTTCTGCTTGTCCAACGTTCTCTTGTATAAAGGAGCACTCTAACTACTATATAATTTTATATCTTATTATTCTTGTCTTTTCCAGTTTGTATATCTACTGTAAATAATTTGTTAATAATGGGTCAATTGCTTTGTACTGATATGATAATGAAATAAACGGTGAAACTGTATACATATACATTTGTCGCCAGGGTTATGGTTAGATTGGGTTTTAGTCAAATAGGACAATTTCAGTCACTGGCGAGAGTATGAACTATGGATCAGATACCTAGGCCTATTCAGTAACAGTGACTGACCACCCTGATATGACTGTTGTTTAACTTACCTGAGCACTACGTGTTCTGTGTCCGTCATGCGTTTGTGCGTCGTGCGTCTGTGCGTCGAGCGGTTGCTACTTTTGCTTTAAACAACATATCCCGCTGAGCCAAATGGCCAAAACAGACGTAACTTGCTAAGAGTGTTTCTGATATAAGCTCTTTTAAAGTTGTTTACAGGAATTAATTCCTTGCAGAACTCTGGTTGTCATATCAACCGAATGAAACATCTTTAAGGACTTTCTTGCCCAAAATCACAAGGCCTAGAGTCTGATTCTTAACATGTATCATCCTCTCGTAGGCCTATACAAAAATGTTTATATTATTTCCCTTGGTTCAAATTGGCCCCGCCCCGCAGGTCCTACATATGCAAAATTTGAAATTTGAAAAACTTCGTCCGTCATAGTTCGAATGACCCTGTCTCTTCAAAAATACTTTTGCACCCAGGGAGCATTTTAGGGCCACCATGACCCTCTTGATTAGCCGCGGAATGCAGCAACACACATTGCATTACTTTCATTGTGAACTCCGCTACTGAAATTAATTCATAGTTTTACATGAACCCATACTTGCATTATGTGGGAGAGCCCTCAATCATGTAAAGTTCACAAATAAACAAACAAAGTTGTAGTCAAGGAGAAAAAATTATTTGCATAGTAAAAGTAATTTTATTGAACATATGTAAACATGTTCAAATACAAAAACGCAGTACGATATGTGCCAAAGTTCTTCCGATATAACCTTAAAAGAACGAGTCATAACAAGCATACCCCCCTTTGATATCGACTTTATTTTTTTGTCTGACACGTCTGAAAAATTACTTTTTCGCTTCAATAAATTAAAGGGCCCATATTGGATTTGAAATCAAATAATTCGTATAAGATCGACAAAAGAATGATAAAAAAATAATTTTGGCGAAAATTCCATCTCAAAATATCATGTTGTTACCTAATAAATCACTAATTTAAAAAGACCATTTTGCCGTGCATTTGTTTACATACGCACCGGTCGACTACACTCGGTAATTATCGATTTTTTCCGCGACCGGTCGGAGAACGTCGTAATTATGCATCACGTGACAGTATGTATACGTCAATCATGTAGCTGAATGATAATAAACGTGTAAAATTCGAGGATTTTGTGAAGTTATAAGCCTTAGATCTTCAGGTTTGTAAATTTATTTGTAAAAAAATGTAATATTGCTTGAAAGTATTCACAATCCCTGCCCTATAATGGGTTTATATGATCTTTTGCGTTCGATTTATATGAATGTATCCGGTTTTCGCGAGTTTGAATTTACTTTCGTTTCGTTTTGTCTACACTTGTCAAATCGAGTGTTGCATGCTAGGCTATGCATGCGATGTCTTATGTTGCCGGAAGTGTTTCATTGCATGATTGAGCTATGCTAATTTAGATTAATTGTGTTGTCCTTTCTGCTTCAAAGTTTTTTTATGTAGATCTTGACAAGTGCCCTAAAGTAAATATCATATAAAATAGGCTTCTGTCATGACTGCTCAATATCAAGGTCTGTAGCCTTTGGTTGCTTAACAGGCACATGCTATGTATCCTTAGGAATGAAGAGGGCCTCATTTCAAATGTACTGTACTGTAGTGATATTTCTGCTTATCATTATAAATCATGAAATTGTCTTACAAGTATGCATTGGAAAACAGGACTGTATTTGTAATATTATGCTTTTATTTTTAGGCTGCTTGTCATTTAACAGAAATATTCATGAGTAATCAATTCTTGAAAACTTAGAAGAAAGTGTTTGGAAAGGAACAACTTTGGAAAGAGTTACAAATGAGTCAGACCTTCAGGATATGCTCTTGGACAGATAATTATTTTAAACTCATGCCATGGTGAAAACATTCGGAATAAGTTGAAACTATGGTTTGTGTGAACATTTGTGTTTGAAGCTGTAATATAGGTTACATTACCCCAGTTGGTCAACCTCCTCACTCCACCTGGAAAGGCTAAATCTCTTGATCGAGCAGTATAACAACTTCTTAGTGTTTACTTTTGACTTTTGTCTGTAACTGGCAAGTGCCCTACATAATTAAAATCTTTGTTAAGAGGGAGAATGGCTGTAGAAATACACTCATGACCAAGCTCATCCTAAGTATGCCCCCTCTGGTAATTGAACCCATGATCCCTTGATCAGTGGAATTGCAAGCTAGGACAGAGTTAGCAAGGCAGTAATGAACAAAAAGCATTTTCATAATGAGTTATTGAAATTTTAATCAATATCACTGTCTTGATGAAATTATGCTTATGTTCATCTATAGTGTGTAAATATTGACCCCGATCTCACCTTTCACATTTGCATCTAACAATTATATACCCGATGAAAATCAGTACAAGCCTATTCTACACTTCGGCAGCGATCATAAAATTATAGAAATGTGTTTGTGTGTTAAATTTTAGCTTATAATCCTCATGGCTACTGACACGGTGTAATCGAAGATTAATACTACATTCATATTCAATGTAATGAATAATCTTGCATAAAGGTCAAGTCGAGGTTAATATTTACGCATTATACTTGAATCTTAATACAGTTATATCCACTAGATTTTAATTAGCATGATTTTTTATTCAAATGATAACAGTGCAATGTTGAAAGCTTGTAAAAATATTTTTGGGCTAGTAAAAATACTGTAAAGAAAAAAGTAATGATAAGTCTGACTTGCTTGCTAATTTAAATCCAACTTTTTATGTATGCATACATTTCATTCATAGATCAGTATAGCTCAGAGACTATACAGGAACATTCTATTACGCATCTCAGGTACATCATTTTAATCACATGGGATTAACCTGATTATTATTCTATTTTAAAATTCTCACACAAAGCATTTGATACAATTATCTATACTATCTTGTATTTATTTATAGGCACCAAACAGCTGACATTTAACGTCTTATATGAGAGAGTTTTATAACTATTAAAGTTATATCGAAGATACACTATCATTCCTCACTATTCTACAAAAAAACTCGTTACCATGACACACATAAGTACATATTTTTTCATCATTTAATTTCAGATAAAATATGGAGCAGCTTGATGATTAAAGATATCTAGCATTCTATGAATGAGTATTTTTGTGCTGGATACTGTGCAATGAAAGTTTCTTGCCATTTTTCCATGGAATTTACTTGGTAAGAATAATTGGCAATCACTCAGCTTATGAACATTAGCAGTTCATCAATAGTCTTTGATATACAAGTATTTAGATATATATATTCGATAATTGAATAGAAATATGACACCCCAATGATGTAAGACAACTTTATTAGAAAACGAAAACAAAATAACATTTATCTGAACTCAAGAGTGTGCTATCACTTGATTTTTGTCTCAAAAAAGTGTTCTTGGTAAAATCTTTTTGTTGCAACTTTGTTAAAAATACTAGATCAGATTTTCTAACCATTCAGGGCTATGTTTTTAGTTTGTTGTTTTTGGGCCCATAGCAACACATTGTATTGGTCATTTAAAGATGGCCAGTCATCATACTCCCTTTTCCTGGAATGGGTAAATCTCTGGATTTAGCTAATAGTCCATTCTTTTGTCAGTGGCTGGCAACTGCCCCACACTATTAAGAATCAGTGGTGGGAAGGAGAATTGTCATGTAAATAATTTCATGACCAAGAACTCATAACCCCTCAATCAGTAGACTTGTATGCTACCAACTAAGCTAGCTGGGTGGCATTCAGGGTTATGTATTTGAGTTGTTAGTGAACTCTCCTGCCTATGACGTGGGGTTTTTCTAAATAGTATGATATAGTTATGAGTAGATGCAAAGAATATCAAATAGAAAATGAATTTATATTTCAGGACAAGATTCTCAGAACATCTTCCTAAACAAGTAAATTAATAGAGGACAGCTAATTCACATTATTGTACACTGCATAGACCAGATGTTCTAATGGTTATAGATAAGGAGACACTTCTTTTTTAGCTGGATCAACTTATGAGGAAAAACATTCAGTGATTTGTTCAGTGACTATACATGTAGATAGTTACCACCTGATAAATAACTGATTTAATTGATGAAAGCCAAGGAAATTTTCTAGATTATTTTTTATGAAAAGGACAATTGGCAAATTCATGATTTTGTGTACTATTTTATTTACATGCAAGTAAATGGCCAATAAAAAGTTACATGAACTTTGATGATAAATCTTAAGTTTAAGTTAATCTAAAGTCCAACTATAATAATACAGTTTGCCTTTTTCTATTCTTGATTTATGTAACATTTTGATGCTAGTGATGTTGGTAAAAATATCTGATCACTTTTCAATTCAACATTTCTATGTTCTGAAATTTAATGTTTACCTTATAAACAATTATGACTTCATAGTCTTATAGGGCTGAATGCTTTTTGTATTTGTGTATATGTGTATGTTTTATATTTGTACAACTAATTATAATAAACTATGTACTTTTCTTACTTAAAGCTACACACACTATATGCTATGTTTGATCTTTTTTCCTTCAAGTTTCTATGTGCATATGTTGTTTGATTTTTACAAGAATTATAATGTATGATGTAAGTAAATAGGTCAGTCTATTTTTATAGTTTTACATGAAACATTTATTTTTAATACACCGATCAACTTGTTTATAAATATTATGGAAGTGGAAATATCATTTTCAGCTGATTCTCATATACTAAGTAAAATACACCTTTTAATTAATAAAATTACTTATACATTCATAAATCTACAATTCTTGGTTAAGTTTTTAGGTTCAACATTTTTGTCTCTTTCATATCTTTGCAAATACTGAAGGGATTAACTTAAAACTTGAATTGTGTTTACAGGGTTACCATTAGAGTTCAAATACCAAGTTAAATGACTCTAGAGTGAATTTTGACTGAATTATGGCCCGTACATAGTTAGAAATTAGAAATATCTTGGTTGAATTTTTAGATGCAACATTTATCTTTGCTATTGTAGGGATTCACTTGAAACTTCACACATGTCTATGGGGTTACCATTCAAGGTCAAATACCATGTTGCATCACTTTTGCATGAATTTGGAGTTTGGACTAAGATACTTAAACATTTCTTTGTTATTATACCCCCACAAACAAAGTTTTCGGGGTATACTGGAATCACCCTAGTGGTTGGTTGGTGGGTTTGTTGGTTGGTTGGTCATGCAATCTGTTCCGAAAAATGAATACCTTTGTAGTATGTCTATTAATGTATTTGAATAGAATTTTGCGCTCATGTTCTCATTCTAAGTGCATGCAGTTTAAATTAAATTCTAATTCCAATAGGCCAACTTGCGGCCATCTTGAATTGTTAAAATTTAAATTAAAAACTGAAAAGTATTCTTTTTTCTCAATATGTTTTTTTCTTGTTTAATTTCATAGAATTTTGCATGTGCGTTACAGTTGACGTTTACATGCACTTTATATCTATTCCAATTCAAAATGGCCTTCTTGTGGCCATCTTGAATTTGTTTAAGTCAAATTTAATTTATTCGTATGCTTATTTCTCAACAGATTTTGTTTTATCTTATTTTATAAAATTTTGCACACGTGTTTACAGTTGATGTGTACCATGGACTTGTGGCCATCTTGATTTTTTTTCTAATATAACTTAATAACTGTATGGTTATTTCTCAACAGATTTTTTTAAACTAATTTTGATAGAATTTTGCACAGGTGTTCACAGTTGATGTGTAGATACACTTTATACGATTACAATAGTTAATTATTTATGCAGTTTGTTATAATTAAAATGTCTGTTGTTTATTTGAAGTATTAGTTAATAATTCTGACTCTTAGTTGATATATTTTGACTGCTTAAAGACTCAATCATAGGGGTGTGACACTTAGAGCTTTCTGAGCTCCAAAAGTGAACATAGACTATATAAAGATTCTATGTCCCCTTTAATAGCTCTAGATGCTTTATGTGTCAGACCCCTATGGTTTAAACTGGCATACGTCTGTGCCATTATACAATGATGGTGACACTGTCAAATCTAAAATTTGATAGACTTTGACCACATAATACTGGTAAAATTGGTAATGGATTGGGTGACCACTGGCCACAGCCATCAGTTGGCTGCTTATAAAAGGTGTAAATAGATGGATTTTCATTCGCAGGAAGCCGGAATGACCACTTACAGCAGGTGACTGCTTGTAACAGGTTTTACTGTACTTACTAAAATTGCATCATTATTGTATGTTTTTTAATTATCCTTGGCCTATATGCCCTCATGACCTTTTAATTCAGTTTTTGTTTCTTTAATGCATAAAGTTCATATTTCTTGGTTCCTCAAATCTAAATGAGTCAGAAACATTAGGTCCTTTTATTGTTTTCTATGCTTATAATAGTCAACATACTATACGGGTGCATAATTATTGACTAACATTTCTTGTTTCTCGTTTTTGCATTTGTATGTTGTGTATCATTATACGCTTTATTATGTTTTTTTATTACTTTTTGTTTTGTTTTCTTTCATACATATTTAAATACTTGTTTCTTATTTACAAGGTAAATTAAAAAAAATATTCTGGTTGTTTGTTTTATTTGGAAAGTTGTTCATTATGAAATCCATAGTCACTACGGTAAAACCAGTGTGCAGAGATTCAGGCCGGGAGCCAGGCCTATTTAGGGAGAGATTTCCCATTCACTTACTGTTATATACAATAAAAGTTAATTCTGATTGAACCTGTGTTATGTTCAAATGACAGTGACTTGAACTTAGTTCTTTTACTGGCAAACACCACATGTAAGAATCTAGCAAGATTTCCCAATGGCCGAGGGCTGCCTTTGTATTGATAATCTGACCATTACCTTTATCAATTATACTTTATCTGAACGCTATATGATGTATAGTGGTTGGTAACTTGGTTGATTGTGCGAGTACTGCATTATTGTACCCAGAGTCTAGAAGGGTTCTCGATACAAGCTCGACAATCTTGATTACCTTGGCTAACTAGACTGCCAGCTCTGATGCTGATGGTTTATCTGTAGGAACCTTTGAGTAGAAATCAACTTTGCACCTTGGTATCATGGTTGGCCAATGTAATCCAAAGACATTACAGTCCACTATTTCAGGCGCTTAACTGTGATGATAAACTCTTGTAAATATTATATCCATAAATGAGAGACACACACCACGCAATAAAGTTGACATATTACTATCATACTAGGTTATATAATTAACACACATATATATAGTAATCACACAGTTTCAACATGAAGAAGATCAACCCTAGTAAAACTTTCAAACCTTGTTTTTATGCAGTATCACGCTTAGAATTTTGTGCGAACAAGTACATCATACATAGATATTCACCATTGAGTAATTATTTGGCATTCTCATTCCAAGAGCCTAATAAGATTCTTGACATCAGTTAGATTGAGAATCTTGATAACCTAAGGGTACGAGAATGCTTTTTGGTAGAAATCATACAAATACAGATCTGAAGATTATTCTAGTTTATTAAAACAAGAATAAGGCAAAATTGTTACACAGATAAGAAGTTAAAAAAACAAGACAAAACATAATGTTGAGCTTTTATTTCATGCTGTGGCCCAAGTTCAAAAAGAATTATAACTGCTGTTATCAATTGTAAAACAATTTTGTACAGAAAAAAGAACAAAATTAAAACGACCCCTGATCAGCTGAGATTGTGTCAATATGTACAAGTATCAAAATTACTTAATTACAAACTGGAGAATGAAATGTGTGCCTACTTCTATTTGCATTTTCAATGATATTGAAAGGGTAAAGACTTAGAGATTAAAAGGAAATTATTCGGAGTAAATGCATTCACAATGATAGAATTTCAACACTTTAAAAGTATTGTATATAATATAGAACACGTGTACCTATATTTTTATTTTTAAGTGAATCGATTGATTAAACTGATATTTGAAGCATGTTACACAGAGATGTTGTCCCCTAATATGACAAATTTGTTACAAAATGTCAAAGGTTATTCAATTTAAAATAAGTAAAAGATTATGTCTTTATTCATTTAACACAACATTATTGGTCCTTGGTGAGTGAAAGTTAGCAGTTTGATAATCACTAACCACTATAAGTTTTATGTTCAATTTCATTTTACTGTGTTCTTTATAAAGCATAAAATATAATCATCATTGTAAGCCCTCCCATCTTCTTATGGTACCATTTGGGAAACCTGAAACACAAAATGAAAACATATTAGGAAGAAAATATCAACTTAATACATTCTCAGCGAATGCCTAATTCAAATTGGTATTTTACCCTATACATTGTTTTTAATCAGAAATTAACACAAGTGTGATTTATGTAAAAACTCTTTCTCTGTGATCATATAGAAACCTATATGATTTATGACCACCACCCTTGTTACTGTTAGCCTATATTCCACTTCTGGCACAATTATTCTCAACTACATTGTAATATCAAGTATGATAATGTTACAGTGTTGAGCTTTCATATCCTGCAGCATAAACCAATTTGTAAAATTTAAAATGAACTCCCATAAACCAAACAAAGCATACATTACTTTACAGAATCATGTTGAACCTATGCACTTATCAAACAAATTTCAACAGTCATTGCCTAATATTTTATAAAACACTATCTTGAATTTATGTAAAATAACTAATCTGCCTTTCAAAAGCTTTATGTCGATTAGCATTAAGAGGAAAATGCCCAAGTCTAATAATTTATTTACTGTATCTTATCTATCATTTGTCATATGGTTTATCATAGGCTTCGCATCAGTACCATTTTTGACGAGAATTGTTTCTTTACTCAATCAAATATTAAAAACATTAGGATATATTTTGCAAATTACTAACGTACATATTAAGTAGATCTGAGTTACATAAACTCTCATCTTCATTATATATTTTTCACATAAATATATATTTCATTTCACTAACCAATTCTTCCTGTCACCTAACCAATGAGGTCAACAAAAATCTATCACTCTGAACATCTAACCTGTCTAGCTTCATAATATCATGGAACTGTCAATCTAAAATGAATATACAAAGGAAGGAAGATTAGAATTCATCCAAATCTTCAAACTATTACATAAACTACACTTTAGCCAAGCCTCTGTGTATGTCATTTTCCTACTCAATAGCCTCTTGGAAGAAGAATGTGCCTCTGAATATTTATATTCTGTTTGATTCACTTAAATAGCACTATTAACTGGCTATCTCACTGTATCATATAATGTTATAGTACTATACATTGTCTATAAAATTGTGTTTCTATAATTAAATCTTGTATATGTACTATAACAATTGAGATTTATGTAAAATCCCTGATGTAACGTAAGTCAAATTTAGTCGCTATTTAAATGAAGATCTGCTTATCATCAAGGTGTATACGTGGTTATCGATGATCACTTTTTATATCATTAGACATTACCCTACGCCACCAAGAAGTTTGAGTAAATACTGGGCGAACAGACTCAAGGCCGAGTGATCAATAAAAGAAAGGATTGCCGTTAAACGAGTAATCTGTAAAATAAAATACGAGTTCATCGTCATTCATGTTTAATTATATAAACTATACTGTAAAATTGTGATTATAACGTAGAAGACAGTGTCATGTCAAAACTAAATTGGCGAATTTCGGAAAATGACAATTTAACCCGTAAACTTACCTGATGCTTATAGAAATAGCAGCCCGAGTCGGCGTGGGAAGACGTGGAAGTTACCAGTCTTGGCTTTATTCAACAATTCAAAACAATAAGATGCCATCAATAAATGTTCTTATTTTGAATTTACGTATTGCTGTACCAGTTATGCATCGCATCCATCCATAAGCAAGTCTGTTTATATTTACCGTACACGCGATTGGTCAGTATTGTTATTCGAGGGCGGAGTTACGTCGAATGTATACAAACTTGTCGGTAATCTTCGGAAACTGTGTGTATGGCGCGAAATCTGAATGTAAATATTATTGTTTACGGTACATGGATGCGGCCTAGATTTTTAAAGTTATTTTTTGGAAAGTGTCTTTTGTTTGTAGATTTGGCATTATCACCATGTGATTAACTTATGTATACGTAATTAATGCAATAGTTAACAGATTTTATATCGATTTTTTAATCAAATCCATTTACGCCCCTTTAAATATAAATTCTACAATACATTCAAACACAGTTGAGTATGAATAACGAAGTATTTGTATAAATATAAAAAATACCAATACATTCATAATATAATAAATACATAGCATTTATGACATTAAAGATAAGGCCTCTCCTTTTTTATTTTTTGGTTTACAAAAATTTTCTATAAAAAGGTCCACTGGGCGGTCGAAAAAAAAGAAGGAGAAAATTTATATCGTTTCTTAAACATAGTATTTGGGCGTAGCAACGGATGGTTATCCTACCTTTACCGGTGAGGTTAGTCTTAAAGTTCTAAAACTTATTTTTACGGAAAAAATGCTAAACTTGTACTGATATAATGCATATATGCCTTACAATTTTAGTTCAAACCCATTCCATTGATTTAACCAAATAAGGACCATTTATAGGAGTTTCAATGCAGCGGAAAGGCAGTCACCAGGGCAATGCCATTTTTTATCATTTTGTCTTTTTTTAGGCTTAATATATATGGAACTCAGGGTTCTCAGTAGGATTTTACAAGGAGTCCAGAAATTCCATACTAAGAAAAGTTGGAGTCTCATATTATCTACCCATGGTATTATATATCATAGGAGCAGTACTCCAGTAGTAGGAGGTGCGCTTAGCGATGAGTGGTCTGGGGTTCGAAGCCCACTAAGGTCACTGCTCATTTCCTTGAGCAAAACAAAATACCTATGATTGCTTCACTTCACCCAGTTGTAATTGGGTGACCTAAAAGGGTGATATGAATCTGTTGCGCCAATATGTTGGCTGCACCAAGCGAAATAAAAGTATCCCCAGAGAGATAAATAGATAGATTTCATTAGCCAGATTACCAGTCGGTTAATGTGTATAAGCATGAAACTTAGACTATAAAATGCCAACTTTTACATAAAAACATTTACTTTATAGTTTCTGTCTTTGTTGGGAAATAAGGCCATCATCGAAAGCACGATATCGATGTATCACTGATTATTGACAGACAATCCTACATTGATTCCCAATTTGGAATATCGATAAAATCTAGCATTTAATAAAGCTAAAACATAAATGAAGGTGACGTTTTATTAACATCCCTGCGTTGTTTTTATCTTTTTACATATCTTAGTTTTCATGTTTTCTGTTAAGTATTCAAAACAAGAAAATACAGTTTGTTTTAGTTTGTTTTATGTTTGAAACAACTTTTAACATCACTCATAACATCATGAGGGCAATATATATTCAATTGTATATATAAACTTGAGTTCTAGCAGCCTCTATAACACTTCTTGTCTGACTCTACAAATTCTATGCACCCCTGATACTTGCCTTTCAATATATTGATTGATACAAAATTTTATATTAATGTCAGCCCTAATGGCAAACAGACCTATGTATAAAATTACATACTCATTGGTAATGCCTATGTTTGTAAAAAATTAATGGACCAGTCCTGTTGACTTTTTGGAGTATAAATAAAGTTATATTTTTTAAAAATGAGGGACCGACTCAACAACAAACAACCACTCAGAGCACCTAAGTCATCATGAATGAGGATGATTTTAGAGTCAGAACCCCTATAAAATAATAATGGACCAAATTTGTTGACTTTTGAGTGCATAAATACTGGCTTGTCATCTAGGCAAATTATGCTATAGACTTAACAAGATACAACTGCAACATAATACTATACAGAATTTAAATTATCCAGAAGAAAGCAATTAGAATCTGCGCACCTCTTAAATAAAAATGGTTTTAACCTTATATGGTGAATATGCAAAATACAGCTTTTATAAAATGAACGTAAAGTTGGCAGACTCAGCAGACACAGCAGAAGGAACGATCCTTCTGCTGTGTCTGCTGGCAGAAGGATAAATCTACAGCAGAAGGAATGATCCTTCTGCTGTGTCTGCTGGCAGAAGGATACATTTACAGCAGAAGGATCAATCTTTCTGCTGGGTCTGCTGGCAGAAGGATTGAATTATAACAGAAAGATGTGTCTGTTGGCAGAAGGATTTTATAATAACAGAAAGATGTGTCTGCTGGCAGAGGGATTAAACAACAACAAAATCAATCTTTCTGCTGCGTCTGTTGGCAGAATAATTGAATTATACTTTTAAGCCTCAATTTAGGCAAAACATGTGATATTATGCATCATTTTAAAGCTGATTGTTGTGAAAATGTTTTGACGGGTACATTTTGAACAGTAAATAAATAATAAGGGCCTGGTGAGTAAACAAAACAGGCCCATTTTCGAATGTGAATTTTGTGTTCGACTGACATCCTTCTGCAGTTATTAAACACATGTTTTATTAATCATTTCATCTATCTGTTCACAAAATCAAATTTTATATAGAACAAGCTTTAATTTGGTATATAGATGTGCGATAAACTCAATTTAATCGCGACAAATTATATGTTAATATATCGAGTACGAAAATTCTCAGTGCGAAAGTTCGGTTTGATATTTTCAATAAAAAAGTGCGAATACATGCTATTTACCGAGTCTAATTTTAAGCCACAATTAAGAAAAAACACGTGATATTATGCATCATTTTAAAGCTTATACATAGAAAAAGGTTTCGACAGGTCGATTTTGAATTTTCGTAAAAGAATAACAGCAAGACGAGTGTATAAAGTAGCCCTATTTTCGGACGTACATTTCGGTTTGAGTGACATCCTTCTGCTACAAATAAATACACGTATTTTTAATTAATTTAAAAAATAAATCACAAAATCAGACTGGCAATAGAATAAGCTTTCTTTTAATGTATAAATGAGTGAATAACTCGACTTATTTTGGACAAAATATATGTTTATATATCAAGTTCGTAAATTCGCCCGACCACAGTTTGGTTTGATTTTTTCATTGAAATGGGCGAAAACATGCTAATTACCGAGTTTTAATTTTAGCCACAATTTAGACAAAACTTGTGATATTATGCATCATTTTAAAGCTGATTCTTTGAAAAATGTTTTGACCGGTACAATTTGAACAGTAAATAAATAATAAGGGCCTGGTGAGTGAACAAAACAGGCCCATTTTCGAATGTGAATTTTGTGTTCGACTGACATCCTTCTGCTGTTAATAAAAACGTGTTTTATTAATCATTTTACCAATCTATTCACAAAATCAAATTGTATATAGAACAAGCTTTAATTTGGTATATAGATGTGCGATAAACTCATTTTAATTGCGACTAATTATATGTTAATATACCAAGTACGAAAATTCTCAGTGCGGAAGTTCGGTTCGATATTTTCAATAAAAAAGTGCGAATACGTGCTATTAACCGAGTCTTATTTTAAGCCACAATTAAGAAAAAACACGTGATATTATGCATCATTTAAAGCTTATACATAGAAAAAGGTTTCGACAGGTCGATTTTGAATTTTCGTAAAAGAATAACAGCAATACGAGTGTATAAAGTAGCCCTATTTTCGGACGTACATTTCGGTTTGAGTGACATCCTTCTGCTACAAATAAATACACGTATTTTAAATAAATTTACCAACCAAATCACAAAATCAGACTGGCAATAGAATAAGCTTTCTTTTGGTGTATAAATGAGTGAATAACTCGTCTTAATTTAGACAACATATATGTTTATATATCAAGTTCGTAAATTCGCCCGACCACAGTTTGGTTTGATTTTTTCATTGAAATGTGCGAAAACATGCTAATTACCGAGTCTTATTTTTTAGCCACAATTTAGACAAAACTTGTGATATTTATGCCGGCCGCACGATTTACCGCATACACGACATTTCGAACAAATATCTATATTATATGTGTCAATAGATACCTACACCAGTGTATCATAAATATATAAGTATCTAATGACTATTTTATAGGAATTTAGACAGTATTATAGGAGTGTTTTGTTTTTTTACGCGAGTGTGCGGTAAATAAGGCGAGTATGCGGTAAGTATTTGGAGTATGCGGTAAATCGTGCGAAATGAGATACACGTTTTGCAAATATTACCGCACACTTTCTATATCACAAAGAAAAACACATAGATATTCATAACACATTTGCTTTAGTATTCATAAATACTTATAATATAATTTTGATCGAAAATTTTACTTAAATTGATTAAATTTGTCTATCAAATATACTCCGCACATTCGCGTAAAAAGGAAACACTTCTGTAACACTCTTTAAATTCATATAAAAGATGTTCATTAAGTACCTAAATATTTACGGTACACTTTGGACAGTATCTTTTGACAAAAAAATAATGTTGGTTCGAAATGTCGTCGTTTATTAATAAAATTGGTCTAAAAACAACACCCAGTGTCGTATTTTCGCGTTAATGAGAAATTACTTATTTCTAATACGCACAAATACTTTCATAGTTATTATACAATGATACTTTAATATCCATGATTCCCTCGTGTAAGCATTTATTATCACTTTTTATACAAATTTTGCATGAAATATTGACTTCAATTGATAATTGTCCCAAAATAACGAACTCTCACGTTAATTCGCGTAACAGAAAACAAACTCTCACTAATACTTCTAAAAAAATTCCCACAATGATACTAAATTATTCATGACGCACCCCTTCATGAAATCATAGATATTTTATCAATTCGAATGAACATTATAATAACATATTATGTAATATTTGTTCGTCATATTTACTTAGATGTCAAGTTTCGCTCAAAATAAGGAACTCTGTCGCAAGCTTGCAGAACATAATCAAATATCCTGAGATACTCCATTGATTCGAATACGAAGAAGGTTAAATACTATTATAATATATGTATAGGTATTAACTAATACTTTTAATTTTTTTTTAAATATATAGACTATAAATCTCTATCTTATTATCAAAATAACACATATTGCCATATGAAAGTTTTGCGTAAATCTCGATTATTCACTCCGTGCTTATATAATTAACTACGCCCTAGTCACAGCTGAAGGCCCGCCCCTCTTAATTTGTTATTAGTTATATTAATGAAAGTTGTCCTAAAATAACGACCATCTCCGTATTTTTGCGTTTAAAAATGTTTTTGCATATATTCCGACACACTCTCTTTTTTTTAAAAAAAAAACCCTATAGATATTCATAGAACAATTGCTTAAGTACTCATAAATACTTTTAATATAGTTTTTGATCGAAAATTTGACTTAAATTGATCAAATTTGTCTATTAAAAATACTCCGCATAATCGCGTAAAAATAGAAACACTCCTGTAATATTCTATAAATTCGTATAAAAAAGTTCATGTAATACCTTAATATTTACGGTACACTTGGGAAAGTATCTATTGACAAATAAAACAATAATGTTTGTTCAAAATGTCGTCTTTTATTATCAAAATTGGTCTAAAAACAACACTCGGTGTCGTATTTTCGCGTAAATGAGAAAAAACTTGTTTCTAATACGCTCAAATACCTCCATAGTTATTATACAATGATACTTTAATATCCATGATTCCTTCGTGTAAGCATTTATTTTCACTTTTTATACAAATTTTGTTCGAAATATTGACTTTAATTTAAAAAATTAGTCTCAAAATAACGAACACTCTCTCAAAATATCGAACACCTCCGTATTATTAAGTAAATGAGATACACGTTTTGCAAATATTACCGCACACTCTCTTATTTAACAAAGAAAAACACGTAGATATTCATATCACATTTGCTTAAGTATTCATATACACTTTTTATATATAATTTTTGACCGAAAATTTGACTTAAATTGATAAAATTTGTTCTAAAAATACTCCGCATATTCGCGTAAAAAGAAACACTCCTGTAATACTCTCTAAATTCGTATAAAAAATGTTCATTTAAGATTGGGGTCGAGTGAGGGGGGAGAAAGAGATATTTCATTGTGTTATTGTATTGTTTGTTAATATGTATATTGTAATAAAATGTAGAGACAAGAAACTTTTATTTTATTTTATTGTATCAATCCCTGACTGAATGAAATAATAACTCAAGTTAGTATTTTATTGTATAAAGAATACGTTAATGACCATACGTGTGTATATATCTGATGCCTGAGAATGACTAAAATAATTGCAATCTCAGACGAAATATTCATTAGCATGGCACTATATAACTGGATATAACATACGTAATTGACGATGTTAAGGAGGTTATTGTTACCGGTGTTCTCACTTGATTTATGGCACTAAGCATGCGTCACTTATACTTTAACATTTCCTTTATTAAGGACTATGTAATTTACGAATGTTCTTCATGACTTTAAAATAGGTGTGGTTGAAATAATTGAAATTAACAAATAATTTTCATAAAATTCAGTTTTCATTTTAATCCTAATGAAATAAATAAGTAAGTTTAATAGAAAAATATCAAAAAAGTGGTTTAGTAATATTTATTTTTATGAAAAAAGTGAGTTTAAACATGTAAACTTTTATGCAAGTTTACATGAAGTACCGTGAAAAAAGTTAAAATAAAATCTTCCAATTAGATTGTGTACACCCCCGTATAGATGCACTAAGAGTTAAAAATACAAATTAATTCATACATTGTCTGAAATCAGTATAATAAAATATCTCTATATACTAAAATTTAGAAATTTCAACAGGTCCAAAATACAACTTTACACAAAAAAAGTAGTACAAACAAAAAGTACGGTGTCCAATAATGGACACAGGTAATGAAAAGTACACACTTAAAATAGGTATAATTCACTAATGTCATTATTGAACGGCCTGTTAGCGGAAAACGTTTCAGGCAAACAGCAAACGGTTTAAGTATATAATACGCGAGTATGAAACAACCTGAAACAAAATAGTTCCAGTATATTGTGCAAATTAGTAACTGCCATTACAACGAAGTCGGCGGTGTTACTCCCGTTGATTTAGATCCATAAATTTACACACACAAAAAAAACAAGTAAACGAGAAAACAATTCCTCCTCTCCGAATTCTTCTAATAAATTGAAGTAAAGATTCTCTTGTCCGCTATCTTTAAACGTTCGCGCTTCAACGGATCGTTCAATTAACCGTTCATAACGGTAACGGTGATTGACTAACGTTAAATGCTTACTGAACGCAGGGCTGATAAAGAACTGGGACTGTTTCATAAGAATCTTACGTAAGATAGCGAAATTTCCGAAATAACTTACTTACGTTGAACTTACGTTTACGATGAGAAAATTTCAAAGACGCACTCGAAACTTAAAATCTTTGCTACAATACGATCTGACTTAAGTCAACGTCAAGTGGTAAAGCCCTCAAATTTTGGTCACATGATTTGTTGTCAACAATACATTATAAACTACAAAACATTTAAAGAATACAATATGTTCCACAAATTCCAACGAACAATTTCACAAACGGAGATTAGAAGCTCTCGAAGAAAATGCACGTGGGCTATACCGAGCCACCATACTCTTGATTTTTCAATACACGGCCAATTTAAACAAAGGTGGTACATGTATGACACAATAAATGGTCAGCTGCTAACAAAACATCGACCAAATTAAGACGGAACCGATGGATGTCAAAATAAAGTAATTAGGCACAAAAAAGTTCCCACGTGGCGTCAAATAAATACCTTAAAACAATAAATCATCAAATCTACAGACATGTATAGTAATAACGTCATAAAAAATAAACCATTTTTAAGACATTTCATCGAAATCTTGCAATCTTAAGATAGAAGTTCAGTTCGCGTATGTACACACGTTTTTGTGATTAGCCCCTGACTTCCGCAAAGATGTGTAATGAATAATTTTTTAATACACACAAAATGGACGCCCAAAATTTGATTACAGAGCCCACTTATTTGTTTGTTCATATATGTAAATTTAGTCACAGATATAGAAAATGTAAGCCTCAGTGCATCTAGAGTAATATTAGTGCATTCATTATCTGCATATGTATTCTGAAATTGTTCGCTAGAATAAAAGGAAACTTGCACAGAAAATAACGTATTTATTTCTGTATTCACAGGTGATGTGAAGTACCTACGATAACATTGCCTGGTGCAAAAGATTTCAGGCAAGAGGGATGATTAAACATTATGATATTTTTAGCACTGCATTCACCCTAACCAACTTTTTGAGAGCCGGTACTTAAAGGTACCTTTCTGTAATTTCAACTATTACATAGTCCTTAAAGCGATCCAATGTTGCATTCCTGTCTGGTTAAAAAAACTTTACGATGACATTTTATTACTTCTACATCACATATCGTTCAGTTGTATATATCTTGATCTTATCTGATCATAAATCACATAGCACATGTATATTATTTTCGGTAGCGGTGGACTCCCTGCCGAGATTAGGATCCACTCCTGTAGTGTATCTATTTGTAGATAACATGCACATATAGGGGTCCAACGTAGGGAACATTTATGACGGCAACCCCTGTGGTTTTGAAATCATAGGCTAACACATGTATTAGTATGCATAAGAATCAAATATGTCCATTTATGCCGATATTTTAAACAAAAATAAAGTAAATTTACTCTCAATTAGGGGGCGGGGCTTCAAATTGGTAGGTGGCGCAAATAGGTCATGTGACTTAGGCGGAGTTTAAGAATATAATGGAGATATACGCAAAACCTTATATTCGGTTATGTGTGTTATTTTAAGAATAATTAGTAATTAAACAATTCTATTAAAAAAAAATATTAGTCTATACTTAAACAATTGTAATATTACTATCTGACCTCCTACGTAATACTATTAGAATCAAAGGAGTATTTCAGAGAATTTTATTTTCTTTTTGCAATCGTACGACCGCGTTCGTTATTTATTAAACGTTATCTATTAAAGTAACCATTGTGAACTAATATTTCATAATAAGTAAAATAAATATTCATACAATGTTATATAAATATCATAGGTTCATTGTATATGAATCAAGGGAGTATTTAAGACAGTAAAGGGTGTCCTCTACGCGAAAATATGACAGTGTACGTTGTTCTGAGACAAAGTTCATCCATTTAAGTCAACGTTTCAAACAAAAATCACATTCTTAAGTATCAGTTAATATTGTAACAAGTGTTTAACCTATATATAAATGTCATTGTATAAGATTTAAGCGAGTGTTAAGGAGAATTTGTAAGAATATGTTTTTCAAATACGAGGAAATACGACAATGTACGTTATTTTGAGTCAAATTTCCTCAAATAAAGTCAAGTTTTAGACAAAAATCACATTCTGAGTATCATATAATATTCTTACAAGAGTTTTATAAATATTTAAGTATCATTGTATGAGAACTAAAGGAGTGTGTGAGAGTGTGTGAGATTAATTGGATTTTTACGCGAGTATGCGGAGTGTGCGGTTCGTCATATCGAGGCAAATTTCATGTACATATTAAGCCAAAATTTCGAACAAAACTTATATTTTTGGGGTTAATATATATTTTAACAAGCGTATTTATAATTTCTAAGTGGTATTGTATGAGAATGAAGGAAATATGTGGAAGTTTTGTAAGCGTTTTTATTATCTTTAACGTAAAAATACACCAACGTTCGTTATTTTGAGGCAAATTTCGTGTATGCAAAGTCAATAATTCTAAGAAAAATCATTTTATGGGTATCAAGTGATATTTGAAAAGATGTTTTTACAAATATCGTAATGTCACTTTTAAGAATCAATAGAGTATTTTACAGTTAAAGTTAGAGATTGTTTCCCTATTATTAAAAAAATACGGCGATGTTCGTTATTTTGAGGAAATTTTCATCTATTAAAGTCAATATTTAGAACAAAAATCATATAATGGGTATCTACAGAAATTGAAACAAATGTTTTATAAATATATTAGTGTCATTGTATGAGATATAAAGGAGTCTGCAGGAATATTTGTAAAAAGTTTTCTCCTTTATGTAAAGTTACGGTGATGTTCGTTATTTTGAGGCAAATTGCATGTACTGAAATCAACATTTCGAACAAATTTGCCATTGTGGGTTCATTAGATATTTAAACAATTAATTTGTTAATTTTACACGAATAGACGCTTCATTGAGACAAATCTGTCCATTTGTGCCGATATTTTGAACAAAAATAAAGTAAATTTACTCTCAATTAGGGGGCGGGGCTTCAAATTGGTAGGTGGCGCAAATTGGTCATGTGACTTAGGCGGAGTTAAAGAATATAATTGAGGCATACGCAAAACCTTATATTCGGTTATGTGTGTAATTTTAAGAATAATAAGTAATTAAACAATTCTATTTAGAAAAAATATTAGTCTATACTTAAACAATTGTAATATTGTAACATTAACCTCCTACGTAATACTATTAGAATCAAAGGAGTATTTCAGAGAATTTCTTTTTGCATTCGTACGACCGTGTTCGTTATTTATTAAACGTTATCTATCAAAGTAACCATTGGGAACAAATATTACATAATAAGTTAAATAAATATTCATACAATGTTATATAGATATCCTAGGTTCATTGTATATGAATCAAGGGAGTATTTAAGAGGGTTAAGGTTGTCCTCTACGCGAAAATATGACAGTGTACGTTGTTAATAATAAAGTCAACGTTTCAAACAAAAATCTCATTCTGAGTATCTTATAATATTCTAACAAGTGTTTTATAAATATTTAAGTATCATTGTATGAGAATTAAAGGAGTGTGTTAGAGTGTGTGAGAGTAAATTGATTTTTACGCAAGTATGCGGAGTGTGCGGTTCGTTATATCGAGGCAAATTGCATGTACATAAGTCAACATTCCTAACAAAACTCCCATTTTTGTGTCAATAGATATTTAAACGAGTCTATTTATAATTTCTATGTGTTATTGTATGAGAATAAAGGAAGTGTGTGGACGTTTTGTAAGCGTTTTATTGTCTTTAACGTAAAATACACCAGCGTTCGTTATTTTGAGGCAAATTTCGTGCATGCAAAGTCAATAATTCTAAGAAAAAACATTTTATGAATATCAAGTGATATTTGAAAAGATGTTTTTATAAACATCTTAGTGTCACTTTTAAGAATCAATTAAGTATTTCAGACTTATAGTTAGAGTTTGTTTAAGGTTGTATACTAAGTGAAAATATGATAGTGCACGCAATTTTGAGACAATGATTATCCATTAAAGTAAATTGCTCGAACAAAAATCACATTCCAAGTATCAATTAATATTATAGCAAGTGTTTAAAATTATATATAAGTGTCATTGTATATAATTAAGCGAGTGTTAAGGAGAATTTGTAAGAATATGTTTTTCTTAAACGAAAAATACGACAGTGTGCGTTATTATAAGCAAATTTCTTCCATTTAAAAAAAACTTTTCGAAGAAAATCTCATTCTGATTGGTTATTAATATTCTACGAAGTGTTTTTGAAGTCATTAAGTATCATTGTATGAGAATTATAACAGTCTGCGAGAGTATTTTCGATTTTAACGCGAGTGTGCGAAGTATGCGGTAAGTATTTGGAGTATGCGGTAAATCGTGCGGCCGTGTTTTATTTACAGCAGACGGATGTCAGTCGAACACAAATTCACATTAAAAAATTGGCCTGTTTTGTACACTCGACAGGCCCTTATTGTTTATTTATAGTTCTAAATTTACCCGTCAAAACATTTCCCAAACAATCAGCTTGAAAACGATGCATAATAGCACATGTTTTAACTAAATTGTGGTTTAAAATAAGACTCGGTAATCAGCATGTATTTGCACATTTTTTGAAAATATCGAACCGAACTTTCGTATTGAGAATTTTCGTACTTGACATATTTAAATACATATATTTTGTCGCAATTAAAATGAGTTTATCGGACTTCTATATACCAAAACTAAGCTTGTTCTATGTACAATTTGATTTTGTGAATAGATAGGTAAAATGATTAATAAAACATGTTTTTATTAACAGCAGAAGGATATCAGTCGAACACAAAATTCACATTCGAAAATGGACCCGTTTTGTTTACTCACCAGACCATAATTGTTTATTTATTGTTCAAAATGTACCCGCCAAAACATTTTCAAAACAATCAGCTTAAAAAAGCTGCATAATATCACGTGTTTTGTCATAATTGTGGTTTAAAATTAGACTCGGTAAATAGCATGTATTTGCACTTTTTTATTGAAAATATCGAACCGAACTTCCGCACTGAGAATTTTCGTACTCGATATATTAACATATAATTAGTCGCAATTAAAATGAGTTTATCGCACATCTATATACCAAATTAAAGCTTGTTCTATATACAATTTGATTTTGTGAACAGATAGATGAAATGATTAATAAAACATGTTTTTATTAACAGCAGAAGGATGTCAGTCGAACACAAAATTCACATTTGAAAATGGGCCTGTTTTGTTCACTCACTTAGCCCTTATTATTTATTTACTGTTCAAAATGTACCCGTCAAAACATTTTCACAACAATCAGCTTTAAAATGATTCATAATATCACATGTTTTGCCTAAATAGATGCTAAAAATAAGACTCGGTAATTAGCATGTTTTCGCACATTTCAATGAAAAAATCAAACCAAACTGTGGTCAGGCAAATTTACGAACTTGATATATAAACATATATTTTGTCCAAATTAAGTCGAGTTATTCACTCATTTATACATTAAAAGAAAACTTATTCTATTGCCAGTTTGATTTTGTGATTTATGTTTTAAATTAATTAAAAATACGTGTATTTATTTGTAGCAGAAGGATGTCACTCAAACCGAAATGTACGTCCGAAAATAGGGCTACTTTATACACTCGTCTTGCTGTTATTCTTTTACGAAAATTCAAAATCGACCTGTCGAAACCTTTTTCTATGTATAAGCTTTAAAATGATGCATAATATCACGTGTTTTTTCTTAATTGTGGCTTAAAATTAGACTCGGTAAATAGCATGTATTCGCACTTTTTTATTGAAAATATCGAACCGAACTTTCGCACTGAGAATTTTCGTACTCGATATATTAACATATAATTTGTCGCGATTAAATTGAGTTTATCGCACATCTATATACCAAATTAAAGCTTGTTCTATATAAAATTTGATTTTGTGAACAGATAGATGAAATGATTAATAAAACATGTGTTTAATAACAGCAGAAGGATGTCAGTCGAACACAAAATTCACATTCGAAAATGGGCCTGTTTTGTTTACTCACCAGGCCCTTATTATTTATTTACTGTTCAAAATGTACCCGTCAAAACATTTTCACAACAATCAGCTTTAAATGATGCATAATATCACATGTTTTGCCTAAATTGAGGCTTAAAAGTATAATTCAATTATTCTGCCAACAGACGCAGCAGAAAGATTGATTCTGTTGTTGTTTAATCCTTCTGCCAGCAGACACATCTTTCTGTTATTATAAAATCCTTCTGCCAACAGACACATCTTTCTGTTATGATTCAATCCTTCTGCCAGCAGACCCAGCAGAAAGATTGATCCTTCTGCTGTAAATGTATCCTTCTGCCAGCAGACACAGCAGAAGGATCATTCCTTCTGCTGTAGATTTATCCTTCTGCCAGCAGACACAGCAGAAGGATCGTTCCTTCTGCTGTGTCTGCTGTGTCTGCTGAGTCTGCCAACTTTACGTTCATAACAAAACAGAACAGAACAATAATAGCTGCATGTATGATGAAAATAATAGAGTTTTTTATATTAACAACATGTCCTTTTTTTTTTTTTAATTATTTCACCTTGATTTATACAAATTTTCATGGCAAACATTTGGGAAACAATGACAATATACAAAATATAAGTGTTAGTAAACTGAACAAAACAGAACAGAACAATAAGAGTTATTTTAGGTATGATAATTATGATAGATTTTTTAGAATTAGCAACATGTACTTTAATTTTTGATAAAAATTTTAAATGACAACACTTAATCATAAATAAATAATCATTATTTAAGTAAAAGACAAGAAAGTAATTATACAACTTTTGACAAATAATATCTAAAAGTGCATGATGAAAAAATACAAAAAAAACTTAAATTCATACATTAATGTTAGTGATGTTAGTAAGTATGGCCTCTAAACCTCCCCTTATAGCCATACCCTTGCCGCCTTAACACTAAAAAAATAAAAACATTGCTTCCTTGAGATATAGTAAAAAAATAACTAACTAAAGCGTGGTTAACATAATAAAACTCTAAAATTGATAACTAAGAACACCAGCAACTATGAAATATGGGTTTGAATACAAGTTTGATATTAGAAACACTGAAATCTTTTAAAAACAATGTTGTTGAAATAAGATACACTAAGTTAAAAAATAAAAGTGTTTTTAATCAAAGAAATATTAAATTAACAAGAGCTGTCAGAGGAGACAGCATGCTTGACTAAGCAATTATTTGTCACAGGAGATGTGGTTGATGATAAGGAACATACATATTTTAAGTTGGAAATATAACCTTAAAAGATTTAAAGTAAAAAAAAATCTTTAAAATTGAAAGTACAATAGGGACAATATTGAAAAAAATGTATTTGGAGTTATGAGCCTTGTCACATGAGATGTGGTTGATAATAAGGAACATATACTTAAAAGTTTGAAGACAATACCTACAGAAATAAAACAGTTGCAATAAAAACAAATATTTTGTTAAGAAATTTCTAAGTTTAAGGAGGGATAGTTCTGAAAAAAATGTAATTGGAGTAATGAACCTTGTCACATGAGATGGGGTAGATAATAAGGAACATACATTTAAAGTTTGAAGTCAATACCTAAAGAAATAAAATAGCTGCAGTAAAAACAAATATTTTTTAAAATAAAACTATTTGTTCAAGGGGGATAATTCTGGAAAAATTTTAAAAGGAGTTATGAATCTTGTCACATGAGATGAGGGTTGATGATAAGGAACAAATACTTAAAGTTTGAAGTCAATATCATTAGAAATAAAAAAGTTGCAGTGAAAACAAATATATCTTTTAAGAAATCTCTAAGTTCAAGGGGGATAATTCAGAAAACAAAGTATAAGGAGTTATGAACCATGCCACATGAGATGAGGTTGATAATATAGAACATATATTTAAAATTCGAAGTCAATACCTAAAGAAATAAAACAGTTGTTAATTTCAAGGGCAGTTAATTCTTAAAAAAAGTATTTGGAGTCATGAACATTATCACATGAGATGTGGTTGATAATAAGTAACATATATTTTTAGTTTGAAGTTGATACCTTTAGAAATAAAAAAGTTATAGTAAAAATATTTTACTGCACGAAAACTTTAATCAGAGTTGTTGATACAGACGCTGACGTTGACGCTAAGGCGGGTAGGAGAGCTCTTCATTTACTTCATAAAGTCGAGCTAAAAACTATTTTCATATTTAAGAAACACAAATAAACAAATATATATGAGTTACAAATTAAACGATCATATATTTGTTTATTTCAACACCGGTAGTTTCAAAATAGCATCTTAATATCCGAGATTATCGCAACAAATCGCCGAGGAGTTCCAAATATATCGTTATGGAATGTTTTGTAACGTTGGAGGTAACTAAACGCATGGATGGTCTAAAAACTAGAGTGTTCCTAATGTTTGTATACAACTAATAATGTATGATAAAAAACTAGTAAGGCATACCCTGAGTGTACCTCATGTTGGTAAAAAAGTGTTGAATAGTAAAAATCAAACAGAATTAGATATAGAAACCCCCAAAACAGATGTAACTATTGTAAGGCACACAGAAGTTTCAACGGAGTCTTAGCCTAACATACCAAGCGGACCTCGCACACTGAAGAAAAATATATGCAGTAAATGTAAAAAGACACGAAGGTAAAAATATGTTTCATATATTGTTTATATAAAAAAACACTGAAGTATAATGTGTAACATATTATTAAATTTCCTGTTGTAAGTAGAAGAAATAAAGCTTAATCAATTGTTCCTGTTTTTAATAAAAAACATTGTTGCATTGTTTTGTGGATCATTTATGTATATATTTTACCATTTTATGTAAAAGTATGATAGTATCAAACCATATATTATAATTCTTGTAATTATTCTTATTTTCATTATACATGTAGTTACAGAGATTATTACAGATCTAAACATTTTAACTAAGTTATAAAAAGAATATAAGTTATCTGTCATCATAATATAGTTGAAACGTAAAGAAATATACAAAGTCCATTTATCAATATAGATACCACAGTTTTTACATCTAAAAAGTATGTCAGCTAAGTAAATATCAAAATATACTCCTTAATATGATTTAAATTTAGAGGGAGATAAGAAAGGTATAACTTTTCAAAATTTGTCTCCCTTATTTCCTACAAAAAATACAATGACAAATCTGAAATATGTAGGACAGTGAAAGTGATATATATAATAATTATATTGTAAAAATGAATTGATATTTGTATTTGTTTATTGTTGTATTGAACTGTAATTTGTTTATGTATGTTAATGTATTGTTTTGTAAAATTTGTATGATAATTGTATTTTTACGAGTATATTATTTTATAATTTATATTTATATTAATAGGCAAAAGCCAGTGTTCCTGTCCTTATAAAACATCTTATGAAGACATTCCTGAGTGGTTTTTTTTGTGAAAAAAAACCAAACAATTAAAGCATAAGAATTAAAAGAGTCTTCCTGCAGTAACTACCAATAAGTTCAAATAAGAAAGCTACAACATTAATAAAAAGAGACAACTACATTCATGTTGTTAGTATCAGTCACATGTAGTTTATATCAAATATATTTTAAACACAAGACAACTAATATTGCATAAACTTAATATCAAAAACACTAAATTAAGAAAGTGCATGTACAAAATAAATAATAATATAAAACATTAAAAAAAATCATACGTAAATATCTACGTGTTAGAAACAATAAAGAGTGATTCTGTTGTAGCTAAAAATTATTATGTTGGTAAAAGAAAACTGAATAATAAATAAATTAATTCAATAATACATATGAATGGAAAATCTAGATTGGATGATCTCCTTTAGATATACTGTAAGAAGAATTTTATCAAGTTATTGACTACAACATTTATAGAGGGTACTGTATTAACATATGTTTTTGTCTTTCATAGCATGAAGAGCTTACATTTTCCTGATGCATACTGACTTGTATGTTTAACATTCTTCATAATACAATTTTTAAAATATAAATTAAACACAACTTAAACAAATCAACTTAGACACAGCCAATAAACACCCACTGAAACTTGAACTCAGAACTCCTCATGACAAAGAGACTGATCACTAGCACAAGGTGTTTTGCATGCAGCAGCATGCCACACATTGATAAACTTTTATTTCGAAAGAGTTATTAGTTGAAAAGTGAATTTTTATCATAAACTCCATCCAACATAGCTTGGCTGATACTTATTTATGTATCTTGATGGGTAGTGTGTTTGATTTGTACAATAATTATTAGAAAATTTATTATATTCATGGATTATTATTCTTGATTACTATTGTGGTCACTCCTTGTTCATCCAGACTTGTGACTGGCTCACATGATGCAGTTAGATCATTTTAAGAACTAACGCATCAATATAAGGTCAAGTTACCCACATAAAGCAATAGTCAGTGCAACTCTGGGTGGGTGAGTAGAGGTGGGGCTTGTCTTAACTCTAACTCTTAAGTCGCACCGTTTTGACATACGACATATACACGAAGCATAGTGACGAAACACTATGGATAATGTATATGTGTGCATACATATCCTTTGCAACCAAGGCAAATCACAACTGACCCCGACGGATGCATTGGGTACGGACCCCGTTAGGGATAGGACCTCAATCAAGTGCGCTGCGACCATTGCCGTAACCTGTGGTCTTATCTCAAGACGGAGTGTATGCATTTTTCATATGCAAACTAAAACTAAGAGACATGGAATATTATGGATCATCTCATCTCATCTCATCTGGTTTTGGTATGTATGGATCGTCTCATCTTGGTTGGGTATATATGGATCATCTAATCTGAGTGGAATGTATCAGGGTAATTTCATCTGGGTTGCATGTATATGGATAATCTCATCTGGGATGGATGTATATGGATAATCTTATCTGGGTTGGTTGTATATGGATAATATTATCTGGTTTGGATGTATATGGATGATCTCATCTGTGTTGGATGTATATGGATGATCTTATCCGGTTTGGATCTATATGGATGATCTTATCCAGTTTGAATGTACATGTATATGGATGATCTAATCTGGTTTTGATGTATATGGATGTTCTCATCTGTGCTGGATGTATATGGATGATCTCATCTGTTTTGGTTGTATATGGATGATCTTATCTGGTTTGGATGTATATGGATGACCTCATCTGTGTTGGATGTAAATGGATGATTTTATCTGGTTTGATGTATATGGATGATTTCATCTGTGATGAATGAATATGGATGATTATATCTGGTTTGGATGTATATGGATGATCTTATCTGGTTTGGATGTAAATGGATGATCTTATCTGTGTTTAATGAATATGGATGATCTAATCTGGTTTGGATGTACATGGATGGTCTTATCTGGTTATGATGTATATGGATGATCTCATCTGTGTTGGATGAATATGAATGATCTTATCTGGTTAGGATATACATGGATGGTCTTATCTGGTTTTGATGAATATGGGTGATCTCATCTGGTTTGGATGTATCTGGAAGATCTTATCTGTGTTGGATGTGTATGGGTGATCTCATCTGTGTTGGATGTAAAAGGATGATCTTATCTGGTTTGGATGTGAATGGATGATCTCATTTGGGTTGGTATTTATGGATAGTTTCATGTGTGCCTGGAATTTATGGTTTATTATATATATATATCTAATCTGGGTTGGATGTATATGGATCAGATAGTCTGGGTTGGTACTTATGGATATGCATTCCTGTATGTTTGGTATTTGTTGATAATTTTATGCGGGATTAGTATTCATGGGCATTTGGGTTATTTTTTATTATTGCATGAGCTTTTTTTAATTTATTGATAATTTCATATGCGTTTGGTATTTATGGGTTATTTTATATGGAACATCTCATCTGGTTGGGTATATATGGACAATCTCATCTGAATTGGATGTATATGGATCATTTTATCTGAGTTGGATGTATATGGATCAGATAGTCTGGGTTGGTATTTATGGATATACGTTCAAGCATGTTTCGTATTCATGGATAATTTCATGTTTGATAGGTATTTATTGTTATTTTCAAGTTGGTTTATTATTTATTGATGATTTCATTGGCATTTTGTTTTTTTTTAATAATTGCATGAGTTTTTTTAATTGTTTGATAATTTCAAATGTGTTTGGTATTTATGGGTAATTATATATGGATCATCTCATCTGGGTTGGATGTATATGGATAATTTCATCTGGGTTGGATATTTATGGATTATCTTATCTGGGTTTGATGCACATGGATCAGCTAGTCTGGTATATATTGATAAATTCATGTGTTGTTGGTATTTAATGATAAATTCATGGGCATTTGGAATTTTTTGATAAGTTCATGTGTGTTTGGTATTAATGGATATTTTCATAGGCATTAAGTATTTATGGATAATTCATGTGCCTTTAGTAATTATCAATAATTTCACGTGGGTTTGGTATTCATGTATAATTTCATATGAGTTTGGCATTTATGATTAATGACATAAGCCTATGGTACTTATGGATAATTTCATGTGGGTTAGGTATTCAGGCATAATTTCATATGGGTTTGGCATTTATGATTAATGTCATGAGGGTATGACACTTATGAATAATTTCATAAAGGTTTTGTATTTTTGTATAATTTCATGTGAATTTTGTATTTATTGATAATTGCATGTGCCTATTGAATTGATTGGTAATTACATGTGTATTTGGTATCCATGGATAATGCTGTAAGCATTAAGTATTGAAAGATAAGTTTATGTACCTTTAATATTTTTACATAATTTTATGTGGATTTTGTATTTATGAATAAAATTCATGGACATTTGATATTTTTTAATGATTTAATGAGCAACTTTATTTTTTACTTAATTCACCTCCATACAAACAGATTTTCATTGCATACATTTGGGGCAGCAACAAAATGATTCACTAATGTAAATATAAGTAATACAGAACAGAACACTTCTGATTTCATGTATAAACAATAATTGAATTTCTCATATAAACAAGTACTTTAATTTTTTACTTAATTGACCATAAAATATAACACACAAAATTGACCAAACAAATGATACATGAAATTTAATATAAGTACAACAGAACAGAACAGAACAGAACAATTATAGCTACATGTGTAAAAAAATTAGTTCTCTTTTATAAGCAACATGTACTTTATTGAATATAAAGATATTCATAACATATATTTGGGACACCGACAAAATGATACATTAATGTTCATGTTAGTAGAACAGAAGAGAGCAGAACAGAGCAGAACAGAACAGAACAATTATAGCTACATGTATAAAAAAAATAGGTCTCTTATATTAGCAACATGTACTTTTTTTGAATATAAAGATCTTCATAACATATATTTGGGACACCGAAAAAATGATACATTTATGTTAATGTAAGTAGAACAGAACAGAGCAAAACAGAACAAGCAATTATAACCACATGTATAAAAAAATTAGGTCTCTTATATTAGCAACATGTTCTTTTTTTAATATAAAAATCTTCATAACAAATATTTGGGACACCGACAAAATGATACATTAATGTAAATGTTAGAAGAACAGAACAGTGCAGAACAGAACAGAACAATTATAGCTACATTTGAAAAAAAATTAGGTCTTTTATATAAGCAACATGTACTTTTTTTGAATATAAAGATCTTCATAACATATATTTGGGACACCGAAAAAATGATACATTTATGTTAATGTTAGTAGAACAGAACAGAGCAAAACAGAACAAAACAATTATAGCCACATGTATAAAAAAATTAGGTCTCTTATTAGCAACATGTTCTTTTTTTAATATAAAAATCTTCATAACAAATATTTGGGACACCGACAAAATGATACATTAATGTAAATGTTAGAAGAACAGAACAGAGCAAAACAGAACAAAACAATTATAGCCACATGTATAAAAAAATTAGGTCTCTTATATTAACAACATGTTCTTTTTTTAATATAAAAATCTTCATAACATATATTTTGGACACCGACAAAATGATACATTAATGTTAATGTTGGTAGAACAGAACAGAGCAGAACAGAACAGAACAGAACAATTATAGCTACATGTATAAAAAAATAGGTCTCTTTCATTAGCAACATGTACTTTTTTAATATAAAGGTCTTCATTACATATATTTGGGACACTGACAAAATGATACATTTATGTTAATGTTAGTAGAACAGAACTGAGCCAAACAGAACAAAACAATTATAGCCACATGTATAAAAAAATTAGGTCTCTTATATAAGCAACATGTTCTTTTTTTGATATAAAAATCTTCATAACATATATTTGGGACACCGACAAAATGATACATTAATGTTAATGTTAGTAGAACAGAACAGAGCAAAACAGAACAGAACAATTATAGCTACATGTATAAAAAATAGGTCTCTTATATTAGCAACATGTTCTTTTTGTGAATATAAAGATCTTCATAACATATATTTGGGACACCGAAAAAATGATACATTTATGTTAATGTTAGTAGAACAGAACAGAGCAGAACAATTTTTGCTACATGTATAAAAAAATTAGGTCTCTTATATTAGCAACATGTACTTTTTTGAGTATAAAGATCTTCATAACATATATTTGGGACACCGACAAAATGATACATTTATATCAATGTAAATAGAACAGAACAGAGCAGAACAGAACATAACAATTATAGCTACATGTATAAAAATAATTAAATCTAATATTAGCAAAATGTACTTTATTTTTTACTTAATTGACCTTAAGATATAACAAACAATATTGACCAACAAAATAATACATAAATATTTATATAAGAGCAGAACAGAACAACTTTATCTACATACATGATAAAAAAAATGTTTTATATTAGCAGCAATGAACTTCATTTTTACTTAATTGACATAAAATAAAAAGATTTCAATAACATATATTTTGGGCAACATCAAAATAATACATAAATGTTAATGTTAGTAGAACAGAACAGAACAATTAAGCTATATGTAAAAGATAATTGAGATCTTATAATAGCAACATGTACTTTATTTTTTACTTAATTAATAAAATTTATACATGTAAATGTATGATGATAAAATACAAAAAACTTTAAGTAAGTAAATTAATATTAGTGTTGTTAGTAAGTATGGCCTCCAAAACCTCCCCTTATAGCCATACCCTTACCGCCTTAACACTAAGAACTATCAATTATGTCACCATGAAATATTTAAAAAAAAAATCACTATACTAAAAAAATAAGTACATGTTGATAATATATAAAAGATTGAAAACAAACAAATCATACATTAATATCATATTGTTAGAAAAAAAAGAATGGTTCTGTTGTAGCTATATGTTATGATGTTGGTAAAAGAAAACTAAATAATCAGTAAATAAATGTGAAAGTTGTTAGTATCAGACTACTATAAAAAATCAAATATAAATGTTGTTAGTAAGTATGGCCTCCAAAACCTCCCCTCACAGCCATACCCTTACCGCCTTAACACTAAGAACTATCAATTATGTCACCATGAAAAATTCTAAACTAACAAAAGTATTGTTACAAAAAAGCGCTAAAATGCATAGTAAAAGTTCAAAATGTTAACGTATCAAAGTGTTTTATTATTAATAATATCGTTGTACATAAATACATGTTCTTATTTGTAGCATAACATTAATTGTTATTGATTCTGGAGTCAGAGCAAAAAACATGAAATCATAGACAATTGTTCTTGTTGATAATATAAAAAATCAAAGCATACATACTTTTTACTGTTGTTCAAACTCCAGTCACCCTGTAACAGACTCATAAAGAAATATTTTCTCAACAAACAAATTATTACCTGAAATCAAAGATCATTATACTTAAGACAACTATAATTCAGTTTGTTTGTATGGGTTTAAAGGCACATTAACACAAAAAAGGTAATATCGGGCGAACATAATTGCATAAGCATATTATAAGAAACACTAAGATAAAAAAGTACATGTTGATAATATATATAATAATAATATTTATTTGGAATAGTGTACACATAGCATAATTACAAGAAACATACTACATATCATGTGACAAGTAATAAGCTATGACAGGCATACCAACACCAGGGATAGCACAAAAAAGGGCAAGCCCTTATTTCCATTGTATATAACATTGACAACAAAAAAATATTCAAAAAAGTGTTCCTGTTATAAGTAGAAATATGTTGATATAAAAAAAACAACAACAATAAATAAATGTGAATTTTGTTAGTATAGGACATATACTTATAAAAAAAACAAATGTTAATTTTGTTAGTCAGTATGGCCTCCAAACCTCCCCTTCTAGCCATACCCTTACCACCTTGTATTTAACACTAAGAACTATTAATAAAGTCACCATGAACAATTCAAAAATAACAAACTAAAGTCTTGTATGTACTAGAAAGCATTAGAATTATAATAATAATAATAAAAGCATTAAAAGAAAATGAAGAAGAAGATTTTATTTTAAAAATCAATAGGTCAATAGACTTGTGTGAACATACAATCCCTGCGTTCAGTTACGGTGAACTTTACAAAACGCTCCGTAACGATACATTCGGAACTCCTCAGCCATTCACAGAGAATATTAGAACATATTTAGACGCTATTTTGAAACTACCAGTGTTAAAGTAAACAAATTTATGATCGTTTAGAATATTTATATAGTTTTTAGTGTTAAGGCGGCAAAAAATTAAATGTAATAGCATTTATAGCGGGAATAGGAAAACATGAAATCATACACAATTGTTATCTTAACAGAATAAAGAATCTGTTAAGTCATATATACACTTTCCTGTTGTTCAAAGTACAATCACCCTTTAATAGAATGAAAAAAATTTTTTCCGTACAAACAAAAAAACATCTGAAATCAAATATTATTAAACATAAGATAACTATAAATATTCATGTTGTTATAAAAAAAAAAGAATGTTCATGTTGTTTGTAGGAGTATGTTGGTAAATGGAAACTGAATAATCAGTAAATAAATAAATATTCATGGTGTTTCAGAAATTAATATAATCAAACAAAATGTTAATGTTGTTAGTAAGTATGGCCTCCAAACCTCCCCTTATAGCCATACCCTTACCGCCTTAACACTAAAAACTATATAAATATTCTAAATTATCTAACTAAAGTATTGTTCATAAAAGCAAGTACTAAATCAATAATAAAATTTCAAATGTTTATGTTATGATATGTTGTTATTATTATTATTGTACATAAATACATGCCCATATTTTATAGCTTAACATTAATTGTAATTATTTTTGTAGTCAGAACAAAAAACAAAAAAAATCATTCATACATTTTCCTGTTGTTCTAACTCCAAACACCCTGTTGAAGACTGCAAACAAAATATAAGCTGAAATCAAATATCATTAAACATAAGACAACTATAATTACATAAACTTATTATAAGAAACACTGAAATGAAAAAAAAGAACTAGATAATTTTAAACATTGAAAACCAACATATCATACATGAATATAGTATTCCCATTGCTATAAAAGCACAGAAAATGTGAATATAATAAAATGTACATAATTACATGATATTATTTTTGTATATAATTCAACATATTTGTTCCTTTCTTGATTGTAAAACCTCATAAAATCTTATATTTTGTTTTTCTGATGCATAAATAAATACAAAAAATATAATATAATCTTTTTGTTGTACGTATAAAAAAGAAAATACTCAAACTGTAGATAGGCAAAACTCAACTCTGAAATCATAATCTGTAAATACTAGAGTACCAAAACCCATGAATAAATGTTAAATGTTTTATTATATAACTCTGATATGATCATAAACAAGTGTTCATGTTGTTGATTTAAAAATCACTGTAAATTAAATAAAGGTTCAAGCTTTATGTAAAAAAGTCATAAATAATGTGGACCATATTGAAAATTGACATGTAAATGTTAAATGTGTCATCCACTAAAGACTTTACATACTTAATTACTTTAAACAAATGATTATGTTACATATACAAAATGTTATTATATATAAGAAACTCTAACAGCTTGAACTATGTTAAAAGTTGGTAAAATTCAAGTTACATATAAATTGTTGTTCATAATGTAAAAGAGAAAAACCCTATGAGTATGCATATGCTGTTCAAGTAGTAAATATATTAAACCCTAAACTCATACATGAAGGTACAAGATCTTACAATACAAAAATCTCAGATCAGAAATAAAGTTCATGATGTGAAAATCCTGATGTCAAATTAAATGTTAATGTTAACTACAAATAATAAGGGTGTGACAGTTAACTGATATACAGGTTAATATTTCAATACAACTTCTGACGGTTTTTAACTGGTTCATTTTTCTTTTAACCGGTTTTTGCTAGCTATGTTCCATACTGATTATTTTTATCAGAGTCTGAAATTTAAATGTTTTAATTAATGTTAAAATGTGTTCGGAAACTTGAAATGTTTTTCATAAAGCGAGAGAATAATTATCTTTGGAAGTTCATTCAAAACCTCTTTTCTAACTGATATAAACATTGCGTAATACATATAAATCATTTGAAAATACGAATACGTAATCGCAAAGAACAATATTGCAATATATTGCAATACGGGTTTTGTGTATTGCAATATATTGCAATACGGTTTTTACCATATTGTTACACCCCTAATAAATAAATGTTCAAACATTTGATATGGTAGACATGCTCTTGGAACCCAATTTGTAAGACCAGGCAAATCTTAAAACCTGCTCAGTTCAGCATTCCTTTAGCTCCAAGGCTGGCAAACTCTTCCACTGAAATGGAGAGGTTATCTATTGATATCTTTCAAACTATGGTTAATTGATTAAATAACTGTTAATCAAATAGGTAGTATTTAATAGACTATAACCTTCTTAAACCCTTGAATTGAAATACCGAATCAGGTCTATTATCTTTTCCTTCTCATGTCAAGTCAAAATAAAAAATACATCTTAGTGTTTATATTTTCCAGTTTCTTGTATTAATTCATTGCTAATTATCTAATTCAATTTCATGAAAGATTAAAGTAATTAAAATCCTGACGGCCATCTAAATACATATTACAGTCAGATCTCAATACAACGACATTCTCGTTATACTGACATATTTTATGGGAACCAATACTTATAAGTACATGGTCGGAAGAATTCATTACACTGACATATGTGTTATAACGACACATTTCTTGGAAACAAACGATGTTGTTGTATTGAGATCTGACTGTATATTAAATCATAAGTACTATAATTTATTAAAGGTCATCTTGATAAAATAAATCAAATACTACAATCAATTCTCAAGGTAAAATGATTTATGTACAGAAATGTCACTTTAACATAATATACCAACACACTTATAAGTACATATAGCTAATAAAAGATCAAAGCGCTGATAGCACTGTCCAGACATGGCTCAAATAGGGTACAACAATATTGTCCAGTATTGTCCAATATTGTTAACAATTAGAGTTAAATTTGACTGCGCAAGCAACCCATGTAAAAACGCCTAAATCATAAATGAATGTACATACAGTTTGTAAAAGAAACAATGAAGTCTTACAATAAACTGCATGGTGATAATTTGATAAATAACTTAATCATATAGTTATGAACATGTTGTTAGTAAATGAACACAGAAATCTTTAATTAAAGAACATATGTTACTAACATAAGAAAAAACTGATTAGTCATAAAACTCAAATAAAGTCATAAATAAATATAAATTTTGTTCGTAAAGTTACATGTTGCTAATGTAAAAAAAACCTAAGCATTGAATAAATATTCATGTTGTCAGTAAAAGGAACACTGAAATCTAAAGTCAAGATGGTAATATAAGAAAAACCCTTATTATGAATAAAATTAATGCATATGTTGTTAGTTAAAGGAACACTGAAATCTAATATCTAAGTACATGTTGCTATAATAAGAAAACACTAATATATACATAAATATATATCTTTCTAGTAACAGGAAAACTAAAATCTAAAATGTAGTTAGTAAAATGAACACTGAAATATTTATGTACATGTTTCTTATATAAGAGAAACTTAAGTCATAAATAAATATTCATGTTGTTAGTAAAAGGAACACTGAAATATTAAGGTACATGTTGCTAATATAAGAAAAACCCCTAAATCATAAATAAAAGGAACACTGAAATCAAAAGTACATTTTGCTAATATAAGAAAACCCCTAAATCATAAATAAAAGAAACACTGAAATCAAAAGTACATGTTGCTAATATAAGAAAACCCCTAATTCATAAATAAAAGGAACACTGAAACATTAAGTACATGTTGCTAATATAAGAAAAACCCTAAATCATAAATAAAAGGAACACTGAAACATTAAGTACATGTTGCTAATATAAGAAAAACCCTAATTCATAAATAAAAGGAACACTGAAACTTAAAGTACATGTTGCTAATATATGAAAAACCCTAAATCATAAATAAAAGGAACACTGAAACATTAAGTACATGTTGCTAATATAAGAAAAACCCTAAATCATAAATAAAAGGAACACTGAAACATTAAGTACATGTTGCTAATATAAGAAAAACCCTAAATCATAAATAAAAGGAACATTGAAACCTTAAGTACATGTTGCTAATATATAAGAAAAACCCTAAATCATAAATAAAAGGAACATTTAAACCTCAAGTACATGTTGCTAATATATTAGAAAACCCTAAATCATAATTAAAAGGAACATTTAAACCTCAAGTACATGTTGCTAATATATTAGAAAACCCTAAATCATAATTAAAAGGAACACTAAAATCTAAAGTACATACTGCTAATATAAGAAAAACCCTAGATTATAAGAAATCAATATAAGTAATCAATGTTGTTAGTAAAACGCACTCTGAAACCTAAAGTATATGTTGCTAATATAAGAAAAAAACTAAATCATAAATAATTATCAATGTTGTTAGTAAAGGGCACACTGAAATCTAAAGCACTTGTTGCTAATAAAAGAAAAAAGCTTAATCATGAATAAATATCAATGTTGTTAGTAAAAGGCACACAGAAATCTAAAGTACTTGTTGCTAACAAAAGAAACAACTAAATCATGATTAAATATCAATGTTAGTAAAAAGAACACCGAATTTGCTAATATAAGAAAAACACCTTATCATAAGTAATAGGAACACTGAAATCTAAAGTGCATGTTTCTTATATAAAAAGTAAATCATAAATAAATATTCATGTTGTTAGGTAAAGGAACATTGAAATCTTATGAACAAGTTTCTTTTATAATAAACTTAATCATAAATAAACATTCATGTTGTTAGTAAAAGGAATACTGAAATACATGTATTAAAATAAATGTTTCTTATATAAGAAAAAAAACTTAATAATGAATACCTGGTATGTATATGTTGTTAGTAAAAAGAACACCAAATTTGCTAATATAAGAAAAAAAACCTTATCATAAGTAAAAGAAGCACTGAAATCCAAAGTACATACTTCTTATATAAAAAAATTAAATCACAAACAAATATTCATGTTGTTAGTAAAACGTACACTATAATCTTAAGTTCATATTGCTAATAAAAAGATAATCCTAAATCATAAGTAAAAGGAACACTGTAACCTAAAATATACATGTATGTTTCTTATAAAAAAAAACTTATTCATAAATAAATGTTCATGTTGTATAAAAGGAAACTTGTAATTAATGTTGAAGTTGTTTGTATAAAACTGAAATAATAAAAATAAAAAAAACATTAAAGTTATGAATATATAACAATAAGTCCCTATCATTAGTTTGAAAACCAATAAACATATGTAAATGATCCACAAGACAGTGTAAGACTATGCAAGGCAGGATTGTCTTAAGTTCCTGAGATATGATAGTATATCAGCATACCCACAGATCATAAATATTCCTGAAAGAACCTAAAGTTATAAATAAATGTTTATGTTGTAAATATATATAAAAAATGTACACTCGTTATAAATATTCAAGATTTTAGTATAAAAAACCCCTAATTTCATTATTAAATGTTCAAGTTGTAAAAAAAAGGAAATTATAATTAATGTTAAGATTTATTTAAATAGAAAACCTGAAATAATAACAAATGTTCTAGTTAGTTGTAAATATACATGTACAAAAAATCATAAAACAACATAAGGAAAAAAACAAATATCATATAAGTATTTATCAAAATATTCAAGAAACAATAATAAAAGAATATTATGTAATTTATTAAACAATATTACCTTGATGTCCCAACATAAAACCTGTGCCTTCTTATTCTATACCGTAGTCCACCATCAACTAAAAATTGGAAATAAAATTGATGACTTGCATTTATATCTTGCTGACTAAGGGGTTTTCAACTTACTGTATACATGTATATATGTAGGACAATATTAAGAGTAAACTGTCACTTTGACCTTGATCCAGTTACCCAATTTCAACAAGATTCTTTTACAAGAATAAGCTAACATTAAATCATATTTTTTCAAGCAGGGGCAGATCCAGGATTTTTTCTAGAAAGGGGGTGTGAACATTTTCTAGGGGGAACATTATACACATTTTGCAGAATAATGCAACATATTAATTATAAAAACTACATAACCACTAAATCTATGTTAAGCACTGAGAAAAATTGCTTAATGCTACTTAAAAATGACTTACTGTCAATAAATACACTAATGGAAAGGTTCATTTTGGAAATTCAAGGGGGGAGTCCAGACCCCCCCAATATGAATTGACTAAACAATTCACATTCACAGGAAACAGATTATAAATAAACCATACTTACCATGATCCACCATTGCTTTATCTTGTACATTCCCTCACACAGACTGTTATATAAAGACTGAAATTATATAATAACAAAAGGTGATATTTAACAATAATGTATATATTATGATATAATGTATCTTGCAACATAAAAAAATAAATAAAGCAAGTCTTCACTACCAAACCCTGAACCCTGAGAGAGGCATGAGATCAACAAAGCCTGCTTTCCCTTTCAATACCTTAGGTTAGGTTTTGTGGACCTGTGCAAGGCCCTTTCAGTGGTGCTGATATCACATGGGCTGAGAACGTGCCAATGCCTGACCGGAAATATCCTGGAGGGTTTTTGCCATACATAATATTCGAGGACCCTGCAAACTGGACTAAGTTATTATAGATCCCAGGGTTGTCAGTGAAATCTACGATTATCCTGTCCCAATGAGGAGAGAGTTATCCAAGGGGAAGAAAGGGGAGCATACATGAGAGGTGGGTGATTATGAGAGGAAGAGGTTCAAAATGATGCATTTCTGAGTTCTCCGAGAAAGTTGATGGCACTTCCATGATTTCAAACTATCAGTAATTTGTAATGTTGAACACAGTGATGAATATATCATATTCATCAACATTCATCATCATCTTCATTTTCAGCAATCGCCTCACTCATCATAGAGCATAATGGCGATAAAATCTAATACTTTTTCCAACAGATTATTGCTGAATGTCTTGAGATCCATGAACTGAGATCACTCATAGAAACCTATAAGTTGTTGAAATGCAGAGTTTTACACGAATTATTGTACCAATGTGATACATAGTTTTGTACAACATGTACAGATTTACAAGGTCCGAGGGTTGTTAATTCCTAGTAACTATATGTATATGTATAAAATACCTCATAAAATTATTAACAATAATGTTACAAGTTGTAACTTTGTGTAAAAGTATCCTGTGTTTACGAAATAAAAAGTTAATGTTCTATTCTATTCTGTTCAGCTCTGTTACCTTAAATGACCCAAAAAACCCAATCGACATACAAAACAATATGAAGAAAATTAATATTGATGAAATATTTTTATTTATACCATAGACAATATTAAATGACATCATAGCTCATTCCAACATGTAAACAATGGTCTCATTCAATGATCTTGATAGATTAAAAATCTAGAAAATCAATTTATTTATACGGTAACAAACTGCATGTTTTATAATCAATTTAAAAGTTAATTCTGCACTCAAGTACATTGTATCTATAATTAGTGTATTGTCATTAGATAAAGGTTGAAGTCATAATAATATATCTATTCATTACTCTTTAAAATTTACCAGCTCATTTTTAAAAATCTCATTTAAGACGGCTTCATTGCTTTCAATTTTATTACAAATACTCTTTATGATATATCATTAGTTTCCATCATTTAAGTAACAGCAAACTTTCTCATTGATTAAGATAAGACTTTTTTAGTTGGTAATCGATTACATTGCAATATGATAGAGTAACTTAAGCCAAGATGGATCTCATTTCCAGTTAACATAATCAGTTCAGTCAGACTTCATTGAGTAGGCCTCAAAAGGATGTTTTACTATTTATCATTTATTACTGCTTTAGCTTGCACCCGAAAAGGCTAATCTTTACCAAGTTGCTTATAGTATGTCATTTTAACAGCTGATGATTTAATGTTAAATACATTTGTAATATCAAATATTAGAAATGTATTAAAATATCTTATTTATTCATACAATATGTTAAATGAATTCACTCAAGTATAATTATGAAATCTGCAGTTCTCACAAACTTGTATTATAAACCTATATTACTCAGACATTGTCTTTGTTTAGTTTATTGTTGTTCATTGAATCTAATCACTGTTACAAAATATTCATACTAGCTCATTGGGCTGCTCTTGCTGGCGTACACCAATTCCTAACCAGCTCAGGCAAATCACTTAATGTGTTTCGAGATTAAGCCGGAATCACAAGCTGTTGTTAGCCGAATAAAAATAGGTTTGAGTATCGAGCGAGTGACAAATATGGATAAAAAAGGATTTCACATCACTTTTAAAGATCTATATACTTAAGTGTGTTAACTATTTAAGTTTTAACTCTTTTACAATGCTACAATTCCTTACTCACAAGGGTCATTAAATTTTATTTAAACTTCATTAAACTAATAGTTTAATAGAGACAGTTTGATTTACAAGAGTTAATGTAAAAGTACACAGACTTAACATTAAAACAATGAAATTAAAGTAGAACCAATACATGTACAGCTGACCAATACCGTAGAGAAAACATTTGAAAAGATTGATTTACAACTAACCACAGAATGCCCTGCAGGCATGCTGTGGCTTCTTATATAGTGCTTGTACCCATGAACCGCGAATTCAAGCGTACATGTTCAATCTAACTAAAATTGGAAATATCTAGAACATGATTCTATAACAACTGGTTCAAGTGACCAATAACTTAGGTAAATATTTGAAGTTCGCCGCGAGATAATAAAATGAATGAACCTATTATATTTCAAGTTTCAACAAAAGCAAAGTATTTAATTCTTGATGTTTCTTACCAAAATGTGCAAAATATTTAGCACAAACATTTAAGCACAAAAATTTAAACACAAAAATGAATATAACCTAATACAATATAAAACAGTTTAAGAACACAAATAAGTTATACCTGAAACTTATCCAAAATGCAAATTACTAAATACAGTATCAATAAAATAAAAGCTCTGTACAAAAATATTCTTACAAGTCACATTTATCAAAGCCATTCTTATGTTCATGAAACCTCTATCTACAGTACAAATCAAAGTAACCATGTGCTTTCGATTAAGTTTTATTATTATAGAATCTTAATCACATGTGAATGATGAATGGTGACCAGCTTGCCTAACCAGCATTTCTTGTCTTACCCTCCCATATAGAGCCTAAAACTTTTAGTATTGTCAATGAAATCAACCTTAAGGTTCAATTTCATAGAAGAAATGACCTGCAGTGGAACATGAAGTAGTGGTATTTATTCATTACTATTCAGTTGATGTACCAAAACCTTAATTTCTATGCAAACAACTTAAGCCACTGGAGCTACATGTAAACACCCATCAAAATGGTCATCACTTGTAAACTCTGAAATACAGTTACAATATACTGTATGTCAAACTTATAAATATAATTATGTGAAATAATGAATCACAGAATTCCACATGAATTTATAATTTCTACACTATGTGTATGTAATTAACACCTGAACAACACTCAATACTATGACCAGCCATGTTTTTTTTGTGGTTTTTTTTTTTTTTTTTTTTTTTATATAAAACATTTTCAAATAATTGTATGGTCAATAAGTGTCGACATCTTCCGATCTAGCTATCCCCCCAGAATTACCTGGGTCCTTCACTAGATTACTCGGGACTTGTAATAAGATTTTGAATCCATTGTCAATAAGTGTCGACATCTTCCGATCTAGCTATCCCCCCAGAATTACCTGGGTCCTTCACTAGATTACTCGGGACTTGTTATTAGATTTTGAATCCATTGTCAATAAGTGTCGACATCTTCCGATCTAGCTATCCCCACAGAATTACCTGGGTCCTTCACTAGATTACTCGGGACTTGTTATTAGATTTTGAATCCATTGTCAATTATTGTCGACATCTTCCGATCTAGCTATCCCCCCAGAATTACCTGGGTCCTTCACTAGATTACTCGGACTTGTTATTAGTTTTTGAATCCATTTTTTTTCTTATATTCACTTGGATTCATTTTTCATTTATATTTTCCTTTTGAATCCATCTTTTTTTTTTTTTATATTTGCTTGGATTCATTTTTCATTTATTTTTTATTTTTGAATCCATCTTTTTTTTCTTATATTCGCTTGGATTCATCTTTTATATATTTTTTTTTATTTGGATTTCCTTTTATCTACTTTTCATAGCCATGGAACATAAGTAGCAAGCATTGTTAGTGTTAATTACACATACATTGTAAAAATTAAAGTGACTTTGGAAGACTGTATTTTATATTGCGTATATGTTACACCAAAGTTATAAAATAGTTAAAATATGCACAATGACTATGTTGCTTTATACATGAAAGTGTAGGTATGGCCATCACTTGTTTCCATAATTTCCACTGTATGTTAGAGCTCAATTCCTTGTTTTTCAGCCCGGCGATTTTCTAAGAAAATCTTATTCTCTTATCATTATACACTATTCCACTAAAGAGCCCACTAGATGTTGTGATTAAAATTTTATGCAATATATTACTCATCCAAACACAGTCTACTTTTATGTACTTTAAATAAAGGTAAAAAATTTGAACTGAGGTGATACAATGGCGTTGACATTAATAAGTGACTTAAGATTGATATTATACTGAATAAAAATTAAAAATGATCATACAGGTCCTACTATACAGTGTTTACCTTATCAAAAATTACATTTTCTTTAATATAAACATTGAATCAGAAAAAATGAAGAAAACATGGTCATTCCAAAATCTGTTTTGATAGTAAATCATGATTTCCATGGGATTATTCATAGACAGCACGCTTTACTTGTATCATTTTTCAAATGTTTTCTTAACAAGACTGGTTAGTTTATACAAAACTGTGATCTCTCTTCCTTTCAAGTATTAGAGAGGCTTTGAATAATCAAAATTTGAAAGAAATGCTGTAATATCATGTGTTGTACACTGAATTGCTGCTAAAATATTGTTTTCAGTAAGAAAAAATAGAAAAATAAACTAGTTAATGGTTAAAAATGATTAACTTTAAACTTTTAAGACAAGACTAATGCCAAGGTAAAAATGTCCTGGCTTAAATTCATTCATTGTGCATTATTAATGTTTCTTGTAAAGTGTCTAATATAGCACTAGAAATACCTAGGAATCTTACACATTTTACAAAATGTAAAAGAGGTAAAACTCAATGAGCAGTTGATCAATCAAAGCTACCATACGGCTGTCAGACATGGGATTTTGGTAGAGTATATGGCTGTATACAAGCGATACAAGGGACCTATACCATACGTAAACTAGATAAGATGTATGCGTACTTCTTATCATCAGCTTGTTAATGCGTAATGCAATCTAAATAAAACCCGATCTAAAATTTTACCGCTCGCATACTCGCTAATTTAAATCTGGCTGTTTCCAAACGAAAGTCATGTTCAGGTGACCTTTTCTCATCATGATATTCATGAGAAATTGTTATGATACATAACTTGTTTACATCGACTATGTCACACATTTTGAAATGAGCCACCCAATCGCAGACTGGCTTTCAAACCTTGGTCTAAAAATAGAAATTACGAAATCAAAATGTGATTTAAAGTGTTTTTCGTCAAGATGAAAGCTAAACATTCATTGGTTGACACAAAGTTCATCTCGACGTGACCTTGCATTGACTAAGTAGAGACCCAGTAAGACAACGCTCTACAGGATCTCTGTTTACGGAGATTGTGCGTAATGCGGACTATATTAATATCAGTGGTAATTATCCCTTAATTTGTGCCCGCACAACGGAATGTAATTGTCCCCGACAAATTTTGATGTGGATTTGCCACAGTCAACTTCTAAACATGGGAAAAACCCCATGTAAAAACCGGCTCAATACATTTACTAACAATGCAACAACCAGTTACTACATGAGTTGTAGGTGATATTTGTACATTACAAAGTTCAATATGTTATAAAATTTGTCTGAAAATAGTTCATTTTTAACATCATAGTGAATGTCTATGAACTAACATAGCTAAAGTTTTGATTTTGATTGAAAGAAATCCATATGATATAATACTAATGGTCCTGATAGTACTATCCAATGGATCAACATAAACTATGAGGAATCTTTAAGTTATTAATACAAGTAGTAAGAACTGCTTTCCATTAAAACTGTTTTATGTCATAATATATTTTAAATACAGTATCGGAGGAAAATAATTCAGTTTTCAGATATCTCTCAGGTATATTAAATGATACTCTCCAATTGTAGAAGAAACTGTGTCTCAGGATTATATTTCCAAAAATGAACAGGAAATATGCTGTGGAATGAATTTTTTTATGATATTACATTGTATATAGTTATCATATGCTTATAATAAAACTAAAAATAGGTAAAAGATATGTACATATATACATAGTTACATTCATACATATTTACATAAATACATATTTACATTCATACATATTTACATAAATACATATTTACATATATACTAATATACATATTTACATATTAACATTTAGCCAGAGGTTGGCTAAAAACTAAAAACAGATGATAAAAGCAGAAAAAAAAACTGAACAAACCATGAACTTACTGGACCTTAGACCACACCAGAGGTTGGCTATATACAATAAAAACTAAAAGCAGAAAGATAAAAACAGAAAAATAAAAACCGAACAGACCAGGTTTGCTTACAATATACAATAAAAACTAAAAGCAGAAAGATAAAAACAGAAAAATAAAAACCGAACAGACCAGGTTGGAAAACTATATACAATAAAAACTAAAAGCAGAAAGATAAAAACAGAAATATAAAAACCGAACGACCATGAACTTACGGGACCTTAGACCACGCCAGAGGTTGGCTAACTATATACAATAAAAACTAAAAACAGAAAAATAAAAACAGAAAAATAAAAACCGAACGACCATGAACTTACGGGACCTTAGACCACGCCAGAGGTTGGCAAACTATATACAATAAAAACTAAAAACAGAAAAATAAAAACCGCACAGACCAGGTTGGCTAACTATATACAATAAAAACCAAAAGCAGAAAGATAAAAACAGAAAAAAAAAAACCGAACAGACCAGGTTGGAAAACTATATACAATAAAAACTAAAAGCAGAAAGATAAAAACAGAAAAATAAAAACCGAACAGACCATGAACTTACGGGACCTTAGACCACGCCAGAGGTTGGCTAACTATATACAATAAAAACTAAAAACAGAAAAATAAAAACAGAAAAATAAAAACCGAACGACCATGAACTTACGGGACCTTAGACCACGCCAGAGGTTGGCTAACTATATACAATAAAAACTAAAAACAGAAAAATAAAAAAATAAAAATAAAAACCGAACAGACCAGGTTGGCTAACTTTAAACAATAAAAACTAAAAGCAGAAAGATAAAAACAGAAAAATAAAAACTGAACAGACCAGGTTGGCTAACTATATACAATAAAAACTAAAAGCAGACAGATAAAAACAGAAAAATAAAAACCGAACAGACCAGGTTGGTTAACTGTTAACAATAAAAACTAAAAGCAGGAGGATAAAAACAGAAAAATAAAAACCGAACAGACCAGGTTGGTTAACTATATACAATAAAAGCTAGAATGGAAAAAAAATGGAAAAAAACATATATACATATTAACATATAAACATGTATGCATATTTACATTTAGCCAGAGATTTGCTACAACATGCTACAATAAAAACTAAAAAAAGAAAGATAAAAACCGAACAAACCATGAACTTACGGGACCTTAGATTATGCCAGAGGTTGGCAAACTATGTACAATAAAAACTTAAAACAGAAAAAGCAGAAAAACATATGTACATATATACATATAAACATATACGCATATTTACATTTATACATTTTTACATATATACATATGAAAGACCCTCCAGGATAAAAAGATAGGCTTAGCTAACCTGACAAAAGACATAAGAACTAGATTGTGTGAAAGACTCTCTAGGATAAAAAGATAGGCTTAGCTAGCCTGACAAAAGACATTAGGACCGGATTGTGTGAAACACCCTCTAAAATGTAGAGATATGCTTAGGCCTAACAAAAGACAGGCACTCCAAAGTAAAGAGATATTCTTATATTCTGACATAGTGTGTGGGTACTTTCATTTCAATATTTTTGCAGAGAGTATCATATTATTTACCTGAGATAAGGGAGATAATCTGAACTGAATTTACGCTTATTACCAGTAAGTATACAGTATGCGACTTATTGATGGGTAGTCATTTTATAGTTTGTTTTCAATAATGTTACATATCTTATCGGGTCATTTTATAAAATAAAAAGTGAAACAAATGATATTACATCAGCCTTATAGTTCACATTAGCCTTATCTGTTACAAGCTAGAATCTTCAATGACATTATTCCATCATTTATGGATGATTATATCTTAGTATCTTCATAAACTTTCCAGATTATTGGGTGGAACACATTCTCATCCCCAGAGTCTAGTATGATCACAATACTAGTATTGAGAATCCTACCAGTTGAATAATTTAGAAATACTTTTAGAATTAAAGGCCATAATGTTTACAAAAACACTCAATGAAATCTGACCAATAGAATATATTATCTGATATGTTAAAATTATAGTATCACATGAGCACTTGAGAAAAATCAAAGCACTGAAAGTACTGGGGTATTCATTGTGTTTAGATTTATTCAATTTTTGTTGGGTTTTATGCTGTAGAAACACCTTATAAAGGTTATATCACAGCGGTCAGTCCACCTACTCACTGTTCCTGAAGCGGCTTTATCTCTGGATTTAGCTGTTAACAAACTACTAGGTGCACTATGACTACTGTTGTAATTAGTCAAAGCTATAACTGTTACAATATGACTATCACATTGTTTAATTAGTCTGTGTGTCAAAAAATCTCTAATATAGGAGAGATTTAAAACTATGTCATTGTTATCTGTTATGTGTGCTACGTAGTACACATTTTTGAGTAAAGTTGGACTAACACCCTGCTGCTATTCTATGATTTATATAGTAACTGAACAGAAAATGTATTTAAACCCCATTTCTGCTTATCATAAGTGTCTTAGAAATTAATTGTACCTGCACTGATGGTGTTTAATGACGATGGTTAAAATTTACAGATATAATTAAGAATTAATTGTTTGATAAATTATATTTCTTTTTTTCATTCGGTTACCTGATTTAACAAAGAGGTTAATGTAGTCAAGTGAATGGGGTTATTTTTTGGAAAATAGTTGAAAGTGTTTTATATGCACAAATTATCTATATCTTGTAAGAAAATAAACAAATGTTAAGATTCAAAGTGTTATACTAAGATTTAATACCCGAGTTCATTATTACACACAAACTAGTTATTTTGAAGAAAAAGTGATATATGTTCCAAACATTAATTATGTTGATGACTTCAACAAGTACAAATAATATATTCAATACATTAATTGATAGTATAATAATTATCATTCATATTATTAAAATATTTAAGTTAAATGCAGTTATTGTATTTTTAAATGAGTATGTTTTATTAACATTTTTTATTCAGGAATTTTTCCTTAATCTCTCCAGATCTTGTCAGATTACACTTTGGTGAAATGAAACTTTTCCATCATAAGCCTTTATTCTTTATTGAATAGAAGTAGGATAAAAATAATCAAGATAGCCTCAATTTATTAAGGCTAATGAGGATAATGAGTTAAAATCAATAATCTAGGTCCCTTAAGGGTCTTTTGTTTTCAGTAATCAATATTTTGAGTCCCTGAAAGGTCTGTTCAATAATTAATATCATACAGTTTCATATGAGGCTAAGTTATGATCAATATTTTTAGGTATGGTTCAATAGTTTCATAAAATTCTGATTCAAAGATTTAAGTTGAAAATCAAGTGATTGATTTTTTCTTACGTCGACGTCAGTTTGAAATGTTATAATTTACAATGTCTAACAGCGTAATCATTATGGTAAAGCATTGTTTTGGAATACATCTACTGACTGATGTAATGATGACAATAAGACACACATATCATGGTACTGGACTAATATTATAAATTTTGAAATATATATTTTGTATTTCAATAATTCAAATAAAGATACATGATTGTGTTATTGTATAAGTCTAATACATGTACAGCTTAAAGAAACTATAATAAAACGTAAACACAACACTAGTCGTTTTGAAATATTCATAAGATTATATATCTCAATATGTCAATGTTACCTCTTAATACGTAAATATGTATAATATAAAATATAGAAATATAATAAAAAATAAAATATAAAAATAAAAATTTGTGCTTTTGCTAGGTTTCGAACCAGCGACCTCTTGAACTTTTCATTTCAATGAATATTTCCGTTCCTTCCCTTTAGCCGACTGAGCTATTCGGGTCCTAAAGGGCAGAGCATGTAACAATACTTAAATACAGTAAAAAGGACATTAAATATGGGGAAGATAATTTTGGAAGATGAATCCTAAATTTTGTGAGTTGTTATCAAATACAAATAAACTGCACTATCAAATTAAAAAAGCAATTAAATTCTGATTTGTAATTAAACGTATTAATGATAGTTATGAAATTTCAAGTAAAATAATCCCATGTACGATTTATTTGACATACTAATAAATTATGTACAGCGATATGATTTAACTAAAAACCTTGTAATTAATATTGTGTATATAGATCTATAGACGTTCTTGTAACAAACAGACAAGCTGCGTCTGTTCACTTTGTCAAGCGTTTGCCTTTTTCTGACGAAGCATTTTACTGGCTCTGGTCGTTCCCAAATACCAAGTCATTCCTTTTTCTTAGAGAAGGGAAATATGGCATGGTTACCAGAGCTGTTGATGTTTTGCTAGGACTTGGTCAAACGCTTTGCTTCTGCGTTCGTCATCGTGAGATGACGAAACAACCTGCATGAGTCGTGCATGTGGTCGCACGATCATGGCGCTCTATCCTGTCTCGCCTCCCTATATTTAATTAAATAACTATATTGAAAATGATTTAATATTTCTTTCATCTTGAGAGAAATTTGAAAAAAATATTAATGAATACATGTACACTTTAAAATGGATTAAGTGGTAAATTTGCTATGTCCATTTCATACATTTCTGTACTTACTACCCCTTCGTTAAATTCATATTGTTTTAAATCCAACCTCCTATAATCGAAGACAGGAAGAGTGCCATGGTCAAAATGCAGTACATGTATTATGATAAACTAAAATATATTTAAAAAAAACATAAAATGAATTTCTACGCACCCGGGTCACGTCAGTTTAATGCATTGCCTCTCATATTCAAAAATATGCAAACAATATGAAACCATTAAAATAGTTTTGTCGGAAAAATATTGGCATTTTGAGAGAGGTCGATCGAGGAATGTATAACTTTACCACCAAGTTCAATGAGACGACGTTGATTGGCAGTCATTCAAGCTAGAGGTGGACATACCAGATACTGATTAGTTTGTGATTTTTTATTCTGCTGTTATCATGGCTGGAATTCTCAATAATCTCATCAAACTTTTTTGTAAAAATGTTCAATATTCTGTATTAGTCCAGTACCATGATATGTGTGTCTTAGTGTCATCATTACATCAGATGTATTCCAAAACAATGCTTTACCATAATGATTACGCTATTAGACTTTGTAAATTATAACATTTCAAACTGACGTCGACGTAAGAAAAAATCAATTACCTGATTTTCAACTTAAAATTTCGACAATTAGTTCACGATCGACCCCCTGATTTTTTTCATATAAACATTGATATAGTCCAACAGAATTAACCTGAGCTTGACCTTTATGCAAGAAATAATACTTAGATTATTGATTTTAGCTTATTTTCCTCATTATAATCAAGATAGCCTCAATTAAATTGAGGCTATCTTGATTATTTTATTCTACTTATATATATATACATATATTATATATTACAAAAATTAAGCAAATGTGACTTCACATGCCAATTAATTTTATTTTCTTTACTAATTCAAACATATTTAGCCATACGGTTCATTGGTCATAACTTGTCTATTAAAGATAATGTTGTTTTAGATTTTATATACAATACCCACCAAAAGTGCGGAGACATTTTCACTTTGCGGGCCTACTAAATAGCTTTTGTCCAAAATTTTGAAAACTGCTTACTTAAAAAAGTTTATCACTTTACTTATAACTGAGTCTACAAAAATACCAAACAAAATACATTATAGAAAATGATTACAATAAATAGGCTTAAGCTAGGGTGTCAGATGCTGAATATTATTCATGTGCCGCATTATTGAAATTTGTTTTCATTTTATCACAACCATATTTAAATATAAAAACTAGTAATTCTACAAAAAAAATCATCAAATTAATGAGTTGCAGTTTTTTTTGTGGGTACTGTATTAATATATCATAGGAAATATATATTATAACAGGTACCAAAGATGGTGGCAGGAAAAATTATTTTTTTTATATCAAAGAATTTTTCTGAAAAGTGGGACGCAAACTTGTGTGTTACTTGTTCCACATAAAATATCCACGCATATATGCATAAAATATACTAAATGTACCCTTTATTTGGTACAGTAAATTGTCTCTATGATTTATGTATGGTAAAAAAATATGAAAGATCTCGTGTATCAACAGAAATAATTGTTTCCCCCACCCGCTTTTTCAATGATGTGCTGTTTGACATCATCTTGGATTTTATAGCGAGCGCTCGACATTCTGTACACAAACGGTCTGACTGACCGATATCTTCACCTATTTATGGAATGAGCGCAGTCGTTCAATAGCCTAACAATTCGCGAGGCGGGCGCTCGCTCGAGCGCTCGCATTGTTGAACACACCTCGGGTTTAATTGCATACGACCCGAACAGTTACAGTCCGGAAATAATTATCTTTAAAACAAACCCAATACGCGGGAATCAGCACTTATAGTAATGTATACAGTACAAGTATTAGCATTCCAAAAATGCTTGAATCGTCGATTAGCCATGTATGACACCTCCTTTAGTAAAGCATTCAAGCAATATATGTGTCAGAGTTTAACAATTTCGTCATGTTCCGACCGAGCACATACAAACTCATTTTTATGGTATACTTTATAATTCACCTGTCCATTTGGCAAAATATTGAGGCAAAGCATCAAAGGTCCCCAAACAATTAATAGCACGAAAGTACTGCTTACGCCTGTGATCTCTATAAGTGAGGCATTAAAATTCTTTAAAAATGTTTATTAACCGTTAATTAAACCAACCATGTTTGATAATTTAATATATAAATGTACAATATATAAAACGATCATTATCAGTGATGGTCTGATAATTCTTCTCTGTTTATGGTGTCAGCCACAGTGTCTTCGTCAGTGGTTTAGACTGTGACTTTCTATAAATAGACCGCGAAGGCCGTCGAGTGTACATCTATCTAATAGTACTGCCACACACCTCTCACGAGTATTATGGACAGTCTTATCTCTGTTACAAGTTAATCGCTTCAAGTATATTCTGTAACGTCATATTGAGCGTCTGGTCATTTTCTCGCGCAGAAATACATAAAGTACCAGTTTCAGTATGAACTATTTTATTGTAGCGGAATTATCCGGATATGGATGCTGTTAGGTCTCGTTGATTAAATATAGGACTCCGATCGGAATACCACTATTAATCTATTGGTAACAGAGTATTCATTGTTAACACAATGAATACAAAAATCAATGTAAAAATTAGTTTAAGTTTATTACAGAACACGTTCCATATAAAATTGAATATTTAGTAATTGTAATTTATGAAATAAAAGAAAAACTCAAGTTAAGTTCACTATTTGAGAACTCATAATCTAAGCCAGTAAAATGAGAAATTGTAAAATATGCCAGTATAAGAAAATTTGTAAAATAAATCAGTATAATGAGAATTTGTAAAATAAGCCAGTATAATGAGAATTTGTTAAATAAGCCAGTATAATGAGAATTTGTAAAATAAATCAGTATAATAAGAATTTGTAAAATAAGCCAGTATAATAAGAATTTGTAAAATAAGCCAGTATAATGAGAATTTGTAAAATAAGCCAGTATAATGAGAATTTGTAAAATAAGCCAGTATAATGAGAATTTGTAAAATAAGCCAGTATAATGAGAATTTGTAAAATAAGCCAGTATAATAAGAATTTGTTAAAATAAGCCAGTATAATGAGAATTTGTAAAATAAGCCAGTATAATGAGAATTTGTAAAATAAGCCAGTATAATGAGAATTTGTAAAATAAGCCAGTATAATGAGAATTTGTAAAATAAGCCAGTGTAATGAGAATTTGTAAAATAAGCCAGTATAAGAGAATTTGTAAAATAAGCCAGTATAATGAGCAATTGTATAATATGCCAGTATAAGAGAATTTGTAAAATAAGCCGGTATATGAGAATTTGTAAAATAAGCCAGTATAATGAGAATTTGTAAAATAAGCCAGTATAATGAGCAATTGTATAATATGCCAGTATAAGAGAATTTGTAAAATAAGCCGGTATATGAGAATTTGTAAAATAAGCCAGTAAAATGAGAATTTGTAAAATAAGCCGGTATATGAGAATTTGTAAAATAAGCCAGTAAAATGAGAATTTGTAAAATAAGCCAGTAAAATGAGAATTTGTAAAATAAGCCAGTGAAATCTTTACTACATAATTATGACATCTAATCAATTACAACCAACAATTTACACAATTACATAATTACAGTATTTCAGTTTGAAATGAAATAACTTGCAGACCTAAGGTCAGAATATTTTAAAAAAGCGGAACTATTAAGTATTTATCTAAAAATTCATTAAAACTGCAAGTTGAGAAAATTGAGAGCAGAACGGATCACTTCAGATAAGTAAAAATTTCAACTCAGGACCAACATATAAGTTGTTTAACATTCATTATTTGACAATTTAGCAGAATAATCAAGTTGATTGGCCCATGCAAAACTTATCTTACTACATTAAATACAATTGAATTAAGGCAGGTTTTGTAGTGACCATCAAATTAAAATTTGGGCATATAATTATAGATACTCATATGCACATAAACTTTCACAATTAGAAATAGAATTAATTTATTATGGATATTAAGTTTTATCTGTTTTAAATAAACAAATTTTTGTCGATTTTGAATTTATCAAGTTGATTAAATGAAGGGACAGTCTACACGATAGAATGAGCTAGATATGTATGCAAAACAAATCTATATAAATTGACTATATACAGCAGAATTGAGTAAAACCATTACACTTGGGGTCCATTCCAATCGTACACTCCGAGTGCTCGGAGTGGAGTAGCTGAATGGAACGTGTCTGCTCCAGAAGGAGATCGGAATTAGAAAAACCAACATGGCGACCATCTGTCAACTATTTACACTAGAGGAGACAGATAGCAAGGACGAAGCCTCGATTGATGATATAATGCCTTTGCTAGCTTCTTTTGTATCGGTCTTGTATGTTAAATTATAGTGTTGATATTGACGTTTTTCAAAATAATGTTTTGCCTTTTCGTACCATAGAGCGTTGACTGTTGCCATGCTAAAGCGTAAAACTGTTTAAGTATACACAAAAAATACTACAAAAAGTTTAATTAAAGTAACATATTACTGATTTGATTGGCATTAAAGCTTAACCCTGTCAAAATTGCTCCATAACCATAAAAAAATATACAGCGTTATATACTACAACAACAACTACTCTCTCTGCACCACCTATATTTTTGGAGCGGATGGAGCACACTTGGAGCGCACTCTTTTGTCGTTCCTTTGCACATAGGAGTACTCCGAGCACTCCGAGCGCATGATTGGAATGGACCCTTGAGCTTAAAAATATTTATTAAAGTAAGGAAAAGGATATATATAGTTAATAAGCCAAATTCAAGACTAAAACAATGTCATAATAACCACTGCATCTATTAACTGAAAGTAGCTAGAAATGTGTATGATTTAGTCATTAGAATGCAGATCAATAAAGTTCCATACAGTTTTTATTTATAAACAACAGTCCAAAAATTAAAACTTCCCCTTAAAACAAACAAAATTGAATATTGTAGCTAAAAGATCTCATTTAAGATCCACATAAAATTGATAATGTTTAAAAATAAAACCAATGTACAGTGCATACTGAGAAAACCAAGCATCTTTTTGAGTAAACAAAAGAGTTTACTTTTCTGAGGATTCATTTTTGATATTCCACTACATTATGCTTATGTTAATTTACTTGTTTATCACATTACCCATCAATGATCATTGATATCTTCATATTATTCTTTCATTTAACCATGATTTCTACAGCTAGCCCATTTACCATCAATTGAACACAGAGACTAGATCTTAGAATATAAAAAATTATTTTCTGGTGCTATTAATCAAGACTTGAGGGTTACCGCAATACTGTAGAAACTTGCTCTTTTATGCAAAGCACTTACTGCAGTCTTGTATGAACCCTAGAAGTTGATCTGAGACAAATGATATAGTCAAAATGTATTTTTCCCATGAAATTTGGATCCATTAATCAAAAAAGTTTTATTAGATTATATTTACAGGCCAACTTATCTACCCAACTTCCTCGACTGTTTTGTTTAGCATTATTTCCTACACTGGTATTTACCAACTTTACTATTTCCCTACACAGGTATTTGAAAATTTTTATTATTTCTCTACACAGGTATTTGACAACTTTATTCTCTACCAAGAAAAATAAATATAGAATTGTCATTAACCTTTCGCAGCTGACAATCAAACCTAGAGCTTCGAGGCTAGAAACTTTGTTCTTCAACCATAGCCACAGATATCATACAAATTCATTAGATCAGTTACACACAGAGTATAGTCTAGAGTATGAAAACTGTCTCAGATTTGTTTACCATCATTTAAAAACAACACTAAAAGATTGCACAAATAAACTAGGTAGAACTTGCCCTGCTCTTAACCATTGCCCCATGTATCATTCAAAATCATTAGATCATTTACACACAGAGTATAGTCATGTTTTAAATTGTCTCAGATTTATTTACCATAACTTTAAATACAGACCTTCTAAAAGAGTGTATGTTACATTGCACAAATAAACAAGGTTGAACGTGTCCTGTCTAGATTACAAATCAAAGTACTGATAGCACTGATATGACAGTGCAACTAAAATTGTAAAAAGCTCATCATGATGCTAAACTCTAGTAAAAAACTTAAAAAATGCACAGGTTTTTATAGATGATAACAAATTTTAGTCTGCTTCAGTCTATTTTAAGTAATAAATTGCGCTGAGGGTGCTTATTCTCTTGGACTGTGACTATAATGTAATCCACATGAGATTTCACAGTAGTTTAAACTAGTTTTGTTTTGACAAAAATCTCATGGAGATGAATTGTCAATTCAAGATGCAAATTAATAGTATAAAACATGATTTGTACAAAATAAGACAATTATACCCAGAAGACTGAGAATTCAAAGACTTTTAATTAAAAAGTCTTTTAAATTTTTTTAAAAATAAGTTGGCGTTTTGCAGCTAGCAAACCGGAAGGAGAGGGGGAGGGAGCACATTGTAGCTAGCAAAGCATGAAAATTTACAGAGCTGATAAAAAAGTAATTTATAAGCTAAGAATATTAAATTTGCATTGTGTAACAATTTAAATGCTTGGGTTAAGGTCTATTTATATGTGTGCATTGTCACCCATCTATAGGGCAAGTCTATTATTTAAGATTTATGAATATACATGATCTTATATGCTACAAGTACCGGGTAAGATGTTTTAGTCATATAGATTACAATAAACTCATTGCTAAGTCAACACAAGTCTACTGATTGAAAAGTTGAAAGTTTGATTCCTGGGCCATTCTTCCTCCTATCACTGATTCTAAATCATGAAGGTCAGTTGTCAGTCACTATCGAAAATTATTACTTATATATTGTGTGCAGTCATATCAAACTAAAACAATCACAATAAAGACTTAACAGAAAACTTAACAAAACTTAACAAGCATTTTTAACATAACTGATCAATTAACAAAATATAAAGACTTAATAGAAACTTAACGATTCCAAAACAAAACTTAACAAGTATTTTCAACAAAACTGATCAATTCTTCATTGATTAGTAAATAACCAATATGTATAAGTTATATGCTAGCAATAAAAGAAATACTACTGACATGATGGTCTACAAACATACTCATTCTAATAATTCAGTTACTCTCTTGTGCAGTGAAAGTAATTAAATCATTGAGACAAACATATTTGAAGTCAAGTAAGTTGAAAGGCTACCAACAGACTGGTCAATGAACATACTCTTCCAGATAAATAAATTACTCTCTTGCGCAGTGAAAGTAATTTAATCATCCGAAAAAATATATTCAAAGTCCAGTATGCTGACATGCTACCAACCTATTGGTCTTCTAACATACTCATCTCAATAATTCAATTACTCACTTGCACAGAGGAAGTAACTAAATCATCGCAACAAATATATTTGAAGTCCAGTATGCTGATAGGCTAACATCATACTGGTCAATGAACATATTCGTCTACTAATTAAATTACTCTCTTGCGCAGTGAAAGTAATTTAATCATCAAGACAAATATATTCAAAGACCAGTATGCTGATAACAAAATTTCTTTGTCAATCAGTATATAACCAATACACAATTGATTTTACACCAACTTTAGTAGATTTGTTAAAAGCAACATGATACTGTCACTTAAAAGGAAGAAAACAGTGACAGTTATTATATAAATGAATATAAGAGGGCTAGTTCAACTGTTCAATCAATCAATCTCATGCTGAGAATTATATTGCAGCTGTTCATCAGTTATTAAGAACATACTCCTGTTTGTGACTGACAACTGTCCATCATGATTTAGAATCAGAAGTAGGAGGGAGAATGGCCATAGAAATAATATTTCATGATCAAACTCACTGAAAGTATGCCTGACTCGAGAATTGAACCCATGACACCCCAATCAGTAGACTTAATTCAATTAAAGGGTAAATTATATCAAAATTATTACTGTCTATAAAAACCAAAAAAAAACATCATGATCTTAATTAAATAAAGTATTTTCCACTGGTTAATTTACTTATAAAAGCTAATTATACTATATCATGATGCACAGCAACAAATCAGCACTTTTCATCTGAACCATTTCCTAATAGCTTTGTGTTCATATATTTCAACTCAAAGTCATTTTTGTTTTGTTTCTATATGCCAATTATTAAATACATCTTTGCTAGCTGCAGTGTGACCCCCTCCCATCCCCTGTTCCCCCATTTAGTCGCCTCTTACGACATGCAAGGGGGAGACAGTGGTTCTATTCTTTTAGACCCCCGAAACCACACGGGGCTAAGGCATCATTTACTAACTTGCCACAACCACATTGATATTAAATTCATACATCATACAGTGTACAGTAGTTTAACACTAATCAAATCTGTATTCAAAAACTTTGAAAGCAGTAAGGCAGTGCTGTTGTTATTTAAAAAGTTTAATGCAAATCAACAAACAACTGTAAAAGAATTTGATTTAAGTTTTAACTACACCAATACAAAACAAGGTATATAACCACATAATTTTCACTAGAAAACTGTTATTTAATAAAACCAAGTATTTCTTACATATTTTTCACCAGGTCAGATCTTCAAACTATATTAAATATTATTTTGTATGAACAAATTACAATTTTCATATCCAAGGGAAATAATCACTAACATTCATAGAAAGTTTTCATAATAAGATAGCAACAGAATGTTGTTTTGTTATAAAATGTTTTCAAACTAATAAACATAGTGCAATGAATGAAAGATATTAGTTTTATAATGATCAATACATCAATAGTCACTTAGTTAACAATTTCACTTCAATATTATTGGAAAAAAATATAATTTTGTCAATCCCAATATGAGAAACTAGTTTTACATCAAATGTATGAATCTTTATCAATTATCATATAATTAACATTTAAGAGATTTCTGACATTTTACAGCAAAAGAGGTCCCAAGATCATAAGCTTTATAGAATAAAATGATTAATGACATTAAAATTTATTTCCAATGTTGTAATATAAATGACTACGCAATCGGAAATAAATTAAAATGTATCATTTAATCTAAGAAGCAAGATCCAAGTTCAAACTTATCAATATCATCTAAAAAATTTTATTCAATGGTATAGTTAATGTAATTATCTAAGTACATTCTTAGGTTACCAAAATTAACTATAAATCTAAAGCATACCTATAATGGTATGAAATGATACTTTAATGTGTCAAGTATGTAGCAAGTAGTTGAAGACAACTTTAAAGACTCCTACCCTTCAATGACACACTAGAGTACCATTTCAAAGGTATAGTGTAATGATCTAGAGTCATAGTAACTTGGCAACAAAAGTATATACTTAAATAATACCTATAATGGTAGGAATATAGATTCTTATATGACATTGATATGAACAGGGGAGACAACTCTAACATTTACTATAAAATGCCATCAATCACTAAAATGTATACAAAATGGGCAAACGGATGAAAAAATACACTTGATAGAGACATTTATATCTACTTGCTTTGACATATCTAAGCACCAAGTAAATTCTAATTCTTGAATATAAAGTATTTCATACTGATTACATAACAAAAGTTATGTAGAAGAAGAAATTAAGATAGATAAAAAGTAATGGTATTGTATTAGAAAGAGTATGGCCAGCAACTTTTAAGAGTTTTTACTATATTCATTATTGTTAACTTTACTGACAGCTTTATCACTGACACTCTTCCACAAGTGGATACAAACCAGACCTTTTTTTCTTTATATGACAGTGATTATTTACTGGCACCTTCCCCTTTGAAAATCTTTAAAATCATGCAGTTTTCCCAAAATTTAGAGTTTATATTGGATTACTTGTTCCCTATTAATGAAATTGCGATAAAAATTCCCCAAATGTTCTACATAAAAAGGCTCCCGGCCTGTTCCCCAAGTACTGATAAAAAGCCTTGCAAACTCTCATAAAAAGTTAAACCTTGACTCCACAAGGATGGACTTTCCAATCCAATTCATAATAAATGATTATGTAAATACATTTAAATACAAAATTAAGAGAATCTGGATTCTAACAACTATCCTTATTTTACTTTTGTTCAAGTATCGCACTATGGAGGCTACTGAAAATTTTCATTTATATAATCAAGGAACATTTTATCTTTACACTGTTTAATTGTTTAAAGTTCACAGAGATAGCCAAGCAAAGCATACTATTGTTTACAAGTATACATTGAGGGCAAGTTCAACCTTGTTTATCAATATCATAATCTTGCAATATATTTAATACTAGATGTCATGTACCTCAAAGTAAATGTAATGATTAACATTTTACTTCAATACAATTTTCAGTAAAACTCTGCATTTCAAACATATCTATTCAAAAGCTTATACTGTCACTATAACAAATCAAAGTACTGATAGCACTGATAGGAGAGTGCAACTAAAATTGTACATAACTCATCATGATGCGACACTTCAGTAAAATACTTTTTTTAAAAAACCTTTAAACGTGTGCAGATTTTTGTAGATGATAACAAATTTATAGTCTGCTTCAGTCTTTTTTCAGTTATAGAATTGTGCTGAGGGTGCTTATTCTCTTGGACTGTGATTATAATGTAATCCACATGAGATTTCACAGTAGTTTAGACTGGCTTTGTTTTGTTTGTAAAAGTGGATAAAAATGGTGAGAAACTATATTCTTACTTGATAAAATGCATACGAAGATCTCATGGAAATGAATTGTCAATTCAAGATGCAAATTAATAAATGTAAACATAATTCTTACAAAATAAGACTATTATACCCAGAAAACTGAGAGTTCAACGCTTTAAAGTCTTTTAAAAAGATTATAAAATCAAGTTGGTGTTGTGCAACTAACAAACCAGAAGAAGAGGGAGAGGGAGCACATTGTAGCTAGCAAAGCATGAGAATTCACAGAGCTGATTAAAGTTATTTCTAAGTAAAAGATGTTAACTTTGCATGATTAAACAATTGAAAAGGTCAGATCAAATAACTTTATCAACAATTCATCATATGCAATTTACATATTATGCATTGTCTATGATAAATGTTAAATGCCAAAGAAGTCTATTTATATAAGTGCAGTGTCGCCCATCGATAGGGCAAGTCTATTATTTACGATTTATGAATAAACATGACCTTATATACTACAAGTACCAGGTTAGATGATTATGTCATATAGATTACAATAAAGTCATAGCTAAGTCCATTGTACACAAGTCTACTGATTGAGGGGTTGAGAGTTTAATACCTGGGCCATACAAGCAATAAAAGAAATACTACCAAAATATTTGTCTACAAACATACTTATCCCAATAATTCAATTACTCTCTTGCGCAGTGAAAGTATTTAAATCATTGAGACAAACACATTTGAAGCCTAATAAGTTGAAAGGCTACCAACATACTGGTCATTGAACATACTCTTCCAGACAAATAAATTACTCTCTTGCGCAGTGAAAGTAATTTAATCATCCAAAAAAATATATTCAAAGTCCAGTATGCTGACATGCTACCAACCTATTCGTCTTCTAACATACTCATCTCAATGATTCAATTACTCTCTTGCGCAGAGGAAGTAATTAAATCATTGCAACAAATATATTTGAAGTCAAGTATGCTGATAGGCTAACAGCATTCTGGTCAATGAACATATTCATCTGCTAATAAATTACTTTCTTGCGCAGTGAAAGTAATTTAATCATCAAGACAAATATATTCAAAATCCAGTATGCTGATAACAAAATTTCTTTATCTATCAGTATATAACCAATACACAATGGGTTATATACATATCTTCAGGAATATGCATTTCTCCTGACAACCACTTATCATGATTTAGAATCAGAAGTAGGAGGGAGAATGGCCAGAGAAATTATTTCATGACCAAACTCCATGAAAGTATGCCTGACTATGGAATGCCCACAACACCCCAATCAGTAGACTTTATTTAACAGAAGGATTAAATTATATCAAAATATTTATTGTCAATAAAAACCAGAAAATCATCTTGATCTTAATTTAATATAGTATTGTACACCAGTTAATTTACTTATAGGAGCTTAATATATACTATATCATGATGAACAGCAACAAATAGGTACTTTTCATCTGACCATTTCCTCAAAGCTTCTTGTCCATATATTTCAACTCAGATGACATTTTTCATTTTTTTCTGTTATTGATTAAATAATATCTTACCATATAGCACAAAACAGTTGTAACTCAGTCTTTTCTAACTTTTAGTTACAACCTTTTTCTGCTAAACCATCTAGTAAAAGGGAGATCAATCTACTTATTTACTTGAGAAAATTGTAAGAGTTATCAGTCCTGTCACCAGCCTATTCATAACTCTAACTTTGCAAGCTGCAATGTGCCCCTCCCTCCCCCCCCCCCTCTTCCCCCATTTAGTCACCTCTTACGACATGCAAGGGGGAGACAGTGGTCCTATTCTATTAGAGCCCCGAAACCACACAGGGCTTAGGTATCCTTTGCGCACTTGGCACAACCACTTAAAGATATTTTTGTACAAGACTTTAAAGCTTATCAATTAAAATTTGCATCTTGAAATCAAATCTAGATTAGGAACTATACGCCAGTTTCAAGCATTTTTACGTTCTACTTCTTTCATATAGCTAGCATTACACAACTCTTATAGACAGACTGTATGAAGGTTAATTCAAACAAAGTAACATCAGGCAACTTTATGAAACAAATCATAAAAGAGAATATTTCCTGCTATCACACTGTATTACCGGTATTATCATTTGGAAGCCCTTTGATTTAAACATTTTCAGCACAAAGAGGTTAAATCTCTTTTTTTTTCAAGAACAATCAGTCAAAGAGTCAAATCATCATTATTTCATGTAACTAGGCTCTCATTAATTTCAATTGTAAATATTATATGAACTCAACATTTTCAATGCTCAAGTATGTAAACATAAACTCAATGTAAAGTTTTAAATTTATGAGAAAAATTCACATGAACATCATCTCTAAAATATACCTATAGATAGATGTAACCAATTAACATGGCCAGTACTAAGTTAATTTAGATCATTGATAGTACAGCCACATATATGCATGTAGGCTATTTGACTCAAGAGTAAGTGTCCAACAATATTAACCTGAGTTAAATGAAGTTAATCAGGCAGTTGTAATAAATGCGCACTTAGCTTACTACAAAAGCCCAATGGTGTCACAAAATAATAAAATGATGCTGTGTCAATAAGTAATAAGAGATAACTATAATATTATCTTATTATTACAAATTAATTTTTTTTTCATTACAGGGGTGGATCCAGGATTTTTTTCAGATGGGGGGGGGGTTCGAACTGTTCTAGGGGGGGTCCCAACCTTAAACTACAACCAAATTATACACATTTTGCATAAAAAAGGAACATATTTATAATAAAGACTACATAACCATTAAATCTTTGTTAAGCACCAAGAAAAATTGCTTCATGCTACTTAAAAATGACTTACAGGCAAGAAATACACTGTTGGACAGGTACATTTTCCAAATTCTAGTGGGGGTACGGACCCGCTGAAACCCCCCCCCCCCCCGGATCCGACCATGTCATTATGACAACATAGCATAATTTTATTTATATTTTCAAACACAATGCCACTGAAGTGTTTCAATACCAAGGTGTCATTTAATATGTACAAACATTATAAAGTTGATACTTTCCAATAATACCCTATATGATGACAAGTCAAAAATAGATAAGTAATTCAGTGAAATTAAATTGTGCCCACTAAGTTCAAGCTCAGATTAATATTGTTGGACAATTCAACATTACAAACTTCTGACAGCTTAAAATCATTGAAACACCACCAGTCTTTCTCAGATACTTTCAGAGTACACCATTTCTCCCCTCTTCCCCGCCATAAGACAACCTGCCCATCCCATGTATACAACCCTTCCTTCCCCCTTTCACACCCCCTCCTCATTCAATTGTTATTATTCCACTGACATTTTTTTTGGATCTCAGCCTTTTAGATTTGCCAGCCTACAAGATACAAGAATATTACATATGGCCCCTCTGATCAGACGACACTCCTCCCAACCATGCTTAGTGACATCAACGGTACTGCAGGGCTTGGTGCTCCCCAACCGCCAGTATATCCAGTTCCCACAAACTTTGCATCCTCAAAATCTCTCCCATGATTTAAGACTTAAGAAGTTCAGACTTCTATCTCAACAAGAAAATCATTCTAGAATGTTTTTTCTACAGACAATACCCTGAACTCAAATATCTGTGTTTTTCAAACAAGTACAAACAAAGATATTACACATTTTTCCCAAAAGTCACACAAAAAAAACTAATAAATTCCAAATATTTCCATAACTAAATTTTTTTTGTTATGTTAAAAGTATGTTTGTACTTTATTTGAAAAACTCATATACTTGAGATTGACAATAATCAAGTTAAAAAAGAATTTAAGTAAAGTAATAAAATTGTTACATTTGAAAATATGTCATGCAAATTTCTTAAAGGATCCCAAATCAAGTCTTTAAAAAGGCATCAAAGAAAATTTAGAAAACGTTACAATTTTTGTAAACTGAGTTGATTGATATTGATTAAAGGGAGATTATTACAGTGCATAGCTACAATCTAAATTAGTAGTATATACTGAATTATCTCCCTTTAATAAATATCTACAACCATCTTAATTTTAAAACCAAAAACTTTCTCATGGCGCATTGTTATTTCAAAAACCTAAAAATTGTATTACAAATTTTAATGAAAGTATGGAGACATATAAATCAAATAATGAAAGTACGAGAAATATATAAATTAGATAAATTGTCTAACTAAATTCTAGAATAATCTTCTTGTTGAGATGAAACTAACAGATAGAAAAAAATACTTTACCAAAGAAAACTTCCCCATTAAATTACCAAAATTGCAAATTATTCCACAGAAACACAGCAATATAAAATATAATATAAAATTCTTAGCTTTTATCTTCTCTTCATTTTTCATCTGTTCAATGTTCAATCTCAGCTTGATTCATTCATAATGTATTTTCATTCCATATGTTCATGAATACAGTCCACAGTAAACAACATCAAGATTTGTCAACATCTTCAGGTTAATATCCTACAAACATAAAACATACATCATGATAATATATTTATACAAACAACTAATATTGCTATACAAGAAGTACTATACCAGAAGTTCAATATTCAAAAAGATATATTGAGAAATATGATATTAAATACATACTATAAGTAATAAATGATATTGACAATATAATAAAGTGTAGTCTACTGTTGACTTTGGGTTAAACGCTGTAGCAACACATTGTATTTGTCATATAATGGTGATCAGTCAACCCACTCACTGTTCATGGAAAGGCTAAATCTCTGGATTTAGCTGTTTACCAAATACTAAGCACATACTTTCATCAGTGACTGACAACTGCCCAACATAATTAAGAATGAAAGAGAATGGCCGTAGAAATCATTTCAAGACCAAGCTCCGGGGAATCAAACCCATGACCCCTCGATCAGTAGACTTGCCAGCTCCCAACTGAGCTAGCTGGGCAGCCTGCAACTTTTCTAAATCTATCAGAATTCTATAGGATCATTTCAAAAGACGTAAAGCAGAGTCAAAAGCGCTTCAGGAGTATACCGGTATGCATAATTTATGAATAAATGACAAAAAAGATATGTCACGTTAAAAAAGGTGACTAAACTAAAAAAAATTCTTTATTACAAACTGTTCTTGAGTAATGATTTCATACAGCCAGGTAAAAAGAAGCATATAATAAAGTAGCTAAACAGTGACAGATCTAAAGTGTTGTAAGAAGGTTCCTGACAATTATTAATTCAAGGGGTCTGGATCCAGAGATGTATCAACTGATTTTAACATCATTGCATGTACAGGGCATGGTGTAGTGACCTAAACACTCAATTTGATCTGATCATTATGAAAATTTACCGCAAGACGAATAAAAAATGGTAAAAGATAACTATAAATAACATTTTACATTATAAAACAAAGAGAAACATTCTTAATGTGAGATCAATGGAAATATGGGATAAAACAATTCTACTTACCAAAGTATGAATGATGATAGAAGTCATTAGTTCGTTGTTTGTTAGACAACGTACAGTATGAATCAATCATCAAGTCATTGGTTCTATGCTTGGTAGATAAAACCAATCAACCATGAAGTCTGTGAGACATGAAATGAATAAATAAAACAAATAACTAGAATAATTCATATGCAATTTAGTTTTAGCCACATGTACAATGACCACAATCAATTAATAAATATTTAATTTTGAATAGACTTGGTGAGTTCTCTCATTGCTGTTTTTCTAGATGGGAAACTTAAAACTGTCTAACCATAAATCGAATCACAAATATATACATTGTCAATATATACAGTCAAATTTAAGTTGATCTGGACTTAATTCTTGTAAAGTAGTTGTAAACATACCATGTCGATTTCCATGGCAATTTCTACTCACTTGATCCAAGCAATTCAAAGTTCCGTTTCGAGAATAACAAGCACATATTAGGATTTATCCATCCCCACAATTAAATCCACTGTGGTTAAAATCGAAACCAATTTAAAATAAAGAAAAAAAAATCAAATAAAAAAATCAAAATTCAAAATTTTCTTCCTCACCTCTATCAATATATCCAAACAATTAACTTAGCAAGTGCGAGCCTTACCCGCGTAAACCAGCCAATCAACACCGTTTTACGTCATGATCACGCCAAGATCAGCCAGGTATCTGGAGAGCTACTCGGATAAATTCGTGAACTGGCGATCATATGCTGCACCGCTATCACCGAGTCGTGCCGAATGGGGTTCGACAACGCACGGGAAAGTTACGTTTCGGTATAATCCAATTCGTCCAATCAAAATGTATCTTTACCGTCCTTTTTCAAACAATAGTGTGTATATACGGGGGGATTACCTGACCATTCAACAATTGCCTGCAGGGCACAAAACTAAAGGATTAAGTTATCTATATACTTTTGATACATTTATAGATTCAATTTCGTTAACCACATTTCCTCATACCTCCAAAGTATCCTTATAATAACAAAATACAAAACAAACGACATATCAATTATTTTACATGTTTAATTTGTTATGAGCGTTTGAGACATGCAACCATAATTAAAATATAGAAATATTCCCTTTACCTTTTGGCAGTCGAAATTTTCGCTTGTAAATACATGTATTATATCTTATTGTGCAGTTTATGTATTACAACCCCGCATTAAATGAGTCTGAGTATTTTGGGGTATTAACTATGTAATATGAAATGTTCTACCCTGTCTTACCTGCTTGTCACCAGCAGTAGGAGAATTATTTGTACACAGCAGGGGAACATGATATGACGTCACGTATCCAGAGCAGTGTTTTAGCAATCTTGAAAAATCTGAGGGTCACTTTTTACCAACACTTTTATTTTTTAGGGTCATTAAAAGTTTTAAGGGTCTGAGTTAACTGCTGTTGACTATTAAACCCACTTATATTAAGAATGGGCTGCATAGTAAGAAGCAGATTGTTTTACTCCATCTATGATATAGGGTAAAATTTTTCGAAGGATGTGTACTGGTTATGAACAAGGGTTCAGCAATCCCTGGTTAGGTGAGCTTGCAACCATAAAAGCGATAAACTGAACAAAAATCAAGTATTTACAAATAGTTAAGGGTTTATTCACCACATGATGACATAAAAATATCTGATGTAAATTTCCCGATTTTTTTAAAAAAAGACATACACGGAAATGTATGTCAAATATTAAATTTTCGAGTGTAAATTCCCAAAATTTTTAAAACAATGGAATTGAATAATTCACTAAAAATCACCGACATTTCAAAAAATCGCCGATAAGTCATCAATAAAAACTGTCTAAAAGTAATTAATTTAAAAGAAACAATTCAAAGACAGTGCTTTTTGAAAAATAGGTGAATGTATTATAGTAAAAAAAAGAACAAGCTTACTAGCTATCTGCATTTGCCAATATTTTTTAATCGGCCATTTCCTTTTGATCATAATTATTTACCAGAAAAATTAAGACATAGAAAATTCTTGGTTTAAGACTAATTAAAATATAATTATTTATGCACAATTTTATGTACACAATTAAATCGATTTAACGCTATGATCACACACTGAAACATTGCAATCAAGGCATTGCTGTGTAATAAAACATCAGAGAGTGTGAAAAGATTCCGACACGACTGCATCTTTATAATGTCAAACATATGAATAAATTTGTAAGCAAACAAAGGATTAAAGGGAATTCAATCGCTGGTAGGTAATGAAATATACCATTTACAGACGTTTTGTGACAAATGATAATGTAATAAGACAAGATTCCTATTTTAAATATTATAAATGATTCCTCGTAACCAAATGCCCGCGTCATACACAGGTGACAGACTCAATTTTTCCTTATTATAGTATATATAAAGAAAAGGTCTCTAACGCATATTCAATGGTAGAAGTTTTCAACTCGTCACCAAGCTCACAAAAACGGCCCGATCGTCAAATCTTTTTCACTATCCGCTCCAGAAAGGATTATTACGCACAAAAATACTTTTTATTAGAAGGAAATCGATCAATAATTGGTGAAATGGGGAAAATTGAGTCTGTCACCTGTGGCGTCATATACAATGATTAGTAATCTTCTTGTCACCGAAAAAAATGACTGTCGTAATTTCGTCAACGTAATTTTTGACAGGAAATACTTGTGTACTGTTGTTAAATTAAATTGACAGTTATGATAGAATAATACAAATTTTAAGCTATCGATAAATTTGATCAAAGAAACAATTTTGTCTATTGCTTTCACTGTGTATCGGTAAGAAAAATAAAACGATTTTGGAAGCGATTTTTTACGTAGTTATCTTAATCTCTGATTAAAAATGAATAGAAAAGATAATAATTTACTGTATTAATTTGGTTGCGTCACAAATGACGCTCTACATTTTAACGGGTCATCAATGAAAAAATGCGTCAAAGATGCAAAAATGCACAGTTGCGGAAACACAGCATTTATTCATTTACGTATTCATTTTGTTAGTGAATATAAATAGATAGATTTTAGGATTAAGCAAACAACGGAACAAAGGATCATGTCATTATCATTACTTACGAGGTTTGTTACCATGAAAATATGACTGTTCGGTTACAATTTCAGTTATAGTGAATTGTAGACATCAAATTATCGAATTACTCCATAAAACCACTGGGTCAAGTGCCAAAAAATTGACTTTTAAAAAAACGTTTGTTTCGATGAGTATTTGCCTGTGACATTTTATTATTTTGTTTACTCTCAAAATAGAGACTTGGTGAGGTATGTTTGGGTTTTTTTTTCATTTTCGTCGATTTTCTTATCGGTCGGAACTACAAAAAATATAAATAAGTCGAGTTTCTCATTTTTATTTTTTCCATTTTGACGAAATTTACGGTCGCCGGTTTTGTAAACCAATTTATTTAAAAGTAGTGGCCAAACTGAAATATCATATTAAGCAAATTATCATGTTGTATAATTATTTTTCTAATATTTATTTTCAGAATGTACTCTGCTTATTGTTTTCATTTGTACTCTTTAAACATTTATTTAACACATTTTATCTAATATTCTTCATATCTGATCATTAACTTAATACATATCTTATTTAGGTTCTTAAATTATATGATATAATGAATGAATTATTCCATTTTATGTACATTTTTTCAGAATACGTCTTATTAGTTGCTAGTTCTAGTAATATATATGTTTACTAAATCTATTATCATACTAACACCTGTATACAATATATGATAGGATTATAATCAGTCATGGTCTGATAATCCTTCTTTATCTTTGGTGTCAGTAAATCCGTCAGTAATTTCCCTCTATGTGTATGGTGTCAGTGTTCGCGTCAGTAAAATAGACCGTCCCCCATTTTGGCCGCCATCTTGTATTTTCGAATGTGACCTTGACTCTCACTTTCAAAACACGGAGTATAATCTAAAAGTAATAGTTCAGTGGTAATGAATTTAACCAGTTAACAACTTAAAATACAAACAAAAATAGTGAAGTAAGGTATCTTATTCTCTAAGTAAAATTACCCCACCCACTTTTTCGACAAACAACAAATTAAATTATAGATTAAGGACTGTTAATAAAACTAAAATATAGTCAAATATTAAGTATACTCAAATACTTTTAATTCAATTTTACTATTCATTCAATTTTAAACAACATATCGATATCATGCTAAGGAAAATATTTGTATACAAAAAAATGTCATATTTTCTTTATATTCTGGGTCATGTAAGTTCTTAAAATCTTGATTTTCTACAATTAAGTCAATTTTTCCTCGTTAATTCATCATCATATATCATTCGTAATGATTTAGTACTAGAAAAAAACAAGAGAAAATTGCCACAACTATAAGAAAACGAAAACTACACTTTTACCCTATAAAATTACCCCAACCAGATTTTTAGCATAATGCACTAAAATGTAGCATTCAAAATTTGTTTTAACTGTCTAGATTTCATCCTAAAGTGATGATGCACTGAAAAAAATAAATGATACAAGTTATTACACTAAAACAAAGTATCGATAGCTTTTGGAACTGAGTCGAATCAGAAAAACATGTGAAATAAGGCAATTTTTCACGATATTTTTGGTCATTTTTCGAAAAGCCTAAAATGTTTTAAATATTTGAGACTGTATATTCATTCCCATTCTTATTCTAATAAAATGACATAGTTGTAGGATGTCTACATTGAAAATTGAATAATTTAGACACGAAACATCACCGAATAGCTTTTCCAGATATTTTAGTGGCCATCTTGGACGCCATATTGAATTTCACATAGCCTTGTCAGGATACGACAATTGTAATGCCCCATTTCGAAAACTACATTCAATGTAGAACAACATATATCAAAACCAGAGCATGCCCCGAAATTGAATATAAATGGCCTCGGCTCTTGGACTACCATTGAGCCGCGATGTATTTCCGATTAGTTTCCGACATGTTTGAACACAATATCGGCCAGGCACCGGCCGGACATCTGCCGGGCTCCGGAGAAAATTTTTGCATTTTTAGACGTAGGCCGGGCGCCGGGTTCATTTCATTCGTAGTTAAAACCACTCCCGATGTCGGGCATCTGTAACGAATAGGCTGACGTCCGGCTAATATCCGACCAGGCATCGGCCGAGCATCGGACACATCGTCCGGGCGCAGAAAAAATATAGGCCGCTCTGTGTATCCATATCCGCACGGGCATCTGACGGGCATCTTTTTAATTAAATAAATACGAGGGATGACCAAAATAACGTGAACTTTTGCTACAGTTAATGTTTGTTAGGTACAATCAGAAAACAAAATACATCAACATAAATAAGAATATGTCCTACATATTCTTACAAAATATCAGAAACAAGAAATGTCTTTAAAAAAGACAAACGGCGTCGATTTAAAAACAAAGAGGGCCCAAAGGGCCCTGGGTGCTCACCTAAGGAAAAGGTCAAAGGTCACAGAAGAGCCATTTAGGACCACTAATGTTAAAACCTATTTTTTGACGTGGTGATGGATTGCCAGATTCCGTTAGTATTTGCTCATACAAGTTGTGACCACGCATCATCACTTCATCAACAACATTTGCAGACCAGTTTCGCAGACTTGGCACATGATTGCCTACCGTAAACAATATGACAGCCAATGCAATTGCCGTACACTGATAACCACATGGAATTGTCAAGTTACCTCCCTTTGATTTTTCCAACATAACTTTAATACATTCTGTACACAAACGGTCTGACTGACCTCTGTACGGAGACGCCGCGCATCACGGGTAAACTGTTTATTTACCTGAAAACACGTGGCAATGTTTACATTCTAACAATTTCCCCCCTTCAAATAATCTGAACAAATAGACTATGAATTTTGTGTCTACTCAATAAAATTTGACTATCCAAACAACTATCCTCATCAAATTAAACTTTTTAAGTGGAAGTTAAACCTTCATCATAACGTGTTTACATCTGTCATTCTTTACACAATAATTTGAAATCGAAAGTAGAGTACACGGTTTAACTAAGTACCTATACCTACAGAGGTTTAAAAGTACTTAATATATATAGATTAATATTCCTGTAGCTATAAGCGGTTATTATTTTACATTTTAGTAGTTATATTTGGCGAAAAAATGCCAACAAAGTTATTCACAACAACGATTTTCTTTGATATTTGTATTCATACGCGGAACTACTTGACGCGGAAGTAAATTGCGGATGATTGGAGATCGTTATGCGTCTTAGTATAGAGGTGATATCTTCACCGTCTATTTATAGAATGACGTTTAATATACTTATATACAAGGGGTACAACTGCGTTTACTAGACCGATTCATCTAGATTTCTTATTTTGTGGCTCACAAAAAATACTGATACCCTAGTAGCACTTTAACCGCACGATTAAATTGATTAAACATAACTCTTCGAGCTATGAAAATTAAATGTTTCATAGGGCAGATCATTAAAACACTCGCCAACAAAAAACAATTCTTTTTGACAAATAATTTTTAGATATTCAAAATATGAATTTCAAGACCTTTCTAGTGATATAAAATGCAAAATTGTTTGATGAAAAATGACTTAGTAATTGCAATTTTAAAATCACTGTGTTTTCATTGTATTTACTCGCTTTCATTTCTTGCCAACCAGCGAACGGTTAACTGTAGTATTTATCAGCTCCTTGTTACTATTTATAGACATCATAACAATAACAATGAACTGGTGTATATGTGGAGCTGTGACTCTCAAAGTGTAAACCCCGGAAACTGGACGTAGTGAGGCTAAATTAATAATTATTGGGTTATATGTCAGACTTTTTACTAGAAACCGGTTCACATCTGGAGACGTAATTCATTTTACCCATAAAATATTGTGTTTGACACGTAACTTTTTATTGTTACAAAATAAAAAAACACTTTGGAAAGCAATAGAAGTCTACCCCAAAAAAAATATCTACGAACGAAGCAAAATTTTGTAAAACACTGCATTACAATAGTGTGGCCTTTATTTTTTCGCGCGTGTCAGGGCCATCCAATCGAAGAGGGGATTTTCTCTGTTTCCCCCGTACGTCATTCTCAGTGCTTATAAAATCATCCAATAGAACGGCGGATTTCCGAAATCCCCAGACAGACGTCATTATACAGAAATGTAGGTCAAAATCCAGCTTAGACAGCTACGCCGAAAAAAATACTGACTCATTAAAAAGTACATCCTCGGTAACCCAGGGTAATACGTCAACGATAATATATATTCATAATGTATGAGTACCGTGGGTTACCGACGATGTAAAAAGTAATGATCATTAGAAAACTATCACTATCAGTGACCCGGCGCGCGTCAACGACGTCTTCGTAACATTAATGGCATCGTCACTCACACAGCACTGTACTCAATGTCAAATAACGGCAAATAGATTTGAAAATCGATTGACTTTTGACATATGCAGGTTGCCGGTAAAAATGCGCTTGATTGTGCCGTAACCCATTTCAAGCTTATCTGCCAAATCGCGTATGGTTAGACCTCGATCCGTATTCAGCGCTTCCCAAATTGATTTCTCCGCCGTCCCTTTGTTTTTTTCTGTTTCTTCACCCACCATGTCTTTCTTTAAAGCTTTCTCTACCCTTCCTAAACTTCGGGTGTCACTTAAAAACTAAACTTCTACTGACTGGATGTTTTCGTTTAGAGTTTTCAATCAACTTAAGCGTCTGGGCTGGCATTTCATGAGATTAAGACAAAATTTTATAATGCAACATACTTCCATCCGGTCAGGTGACAATATTTTAACGTTAGTTGCGTTGGTGAGATCGTGTTATGAATGTTGTTTTCTCCATAACGCCTTGATCAAATGAAATCAAATTTGGTCATGACGTCATGTATACACCTACACGTCAGTTGGTGAAGTTTCGCGCTATTTGTTATAATATTTTCTGAGAAACAATACAATACGTTACTAAAACATAGTGATTATAACGGCGCGCGCCGCATCGGCGTTACCTTGGTTATGAAAACGCATGGTGCGGTCTTATGATTATAAATATTTGTAATTTTATTGCCTTGTTTGATTCATTTAATGTTCCGATATACAACCATACAAGTTTTTAAAAAATATAATTGTTAAAATTGTAAGAGCAGTATTAAAAGTCCACGTTATTTTGGATCATCCCTCGTACTGATCTATTCCCAATTTTGAATAGGAACCTTGACATTTTAGATTTCAAACATTGTATATAATGTAAGTACACTTAACAACTTTTCTAAGTGTACACCTATATATTTGGTCATAACTTGTTTGTTACGTAAGCTATTAATAGAGATTTCTTACTTATACAGATACGGACACGAACAGGAGATAAAGTTTAGAATTGAGGGACCGTCTCAATAGTATAAAGTACTAAGCAATAAAACGGCCAATCCAAAATATTATTGACATGAATCTTGAAAAGAAAACACAAAATATAAAAAGGCACTATGCTTTTATTCTAAAATGTACAATAAAAGGAACAAGTCCAGTCCATAGTGCCTTAAAAATAAATAAAATATGTCTGAAATATAAATGATGTTGTTTAGTGTCAAATCATGTTATGAAAGTACATTGAAAAATGCACACGTATCGGTATTTATATCTGTGAACTGCACTTTAATTTAAAACTAAAATTTGATATCGGGAATTTATTAGTTTAGTTGTTCTCATATTTTTGGCACTATTGTATAGGTTCAGGCAATACTAACATTTAGATAATGATTCAACTTGACATCTTCTAAGACATCTGTCCAACGTGTAAGATTTTCATGATACGCATGCTATATCGCAATGATCTCTTCCTTGCAAAAATCTACGCACGTTTCTTCCGTAACAATAATGGTCCTCAAACAAAACATAAAATACTCATGACCTTACAAAAATTTACCAACGATTTCTCGAGGAACTTGTGAGTCAGGTAAAATAGCCGGTCTATATAATATAGTACTGTGTTAATTTTCCAGTGAGCTAAAAAAATGTTCACGCAAATAGCAGCCGTGAACTGTGATAAAAAGTTCATTCAAGAACTAAGATTAAATAAGTAGCAATTAAAACGATGGCCAGTAAGTATTTTTTTGATATAATGTATAAAACAACGTTTCATATATGTTTCCATTTTAGATCAGTGTCTTTTGAACAGAATGAGTTAAATGTTACTGTAGTTGAACGATATATTTACGATTCACGAGACCCACGTGCCTTATGATATGACTAGTGCGTAGCCAGATATGAAACTCACTTCTAAGTGGTTAGTTGGCTAGTCTTAGAATTTGACATTATCTCATAGTTTTAGTAACTCTAATTCAAACACCAATAACTCACCATATGTATAGTTTATGACGCTTATTGATGTCATGAGGTTGTCATATCGGATTTATAGAGCCAAAGTTGAACCTAAATACTTATATTATTTCGGACATCGCCGCCATCACTGTATACATAAAAAGTTATAACCGATACTAAAGGAATAATTAGTTATGTTGAAAGCGGTTACCGTGGTCACTTAAATGATGCACAGCAGTATGTATGGGTCAATGCATCGAATATCATTCCCTGAAGATGTTTGCTTACTGGGAGAAAAAATATATTCAAACCAAGAACCAATAAATGACACAGTACACTACTGCCTAATTGGCACGCAAGGATCCACTCATGGTACACAAATGACGGAAACTAAACACGTTGATTAAACAATACCGCGTTATTGTAGAACATGCTATTTGCAAGCTAAAAGTGTAGACCTACAAAGTTATTGGGTCTCTTTGGAGACACGGTATATGTTGTCGTAAACAGTAAAAACATGGACTGCGTTGGTCTGCAGAAGGAAAACATTAGGCTTAATTTTGTCGAGTGAAAAATAAAATTTAGTTGTATGATTTATAATAAATACACCCTCCTGTTAAGCTGTCTTGATTCGTCCTTGCAGTGTTTACGCAACATAAACCATTATACATTTGACATGGTCCCTCAAAACATGGTAAATTGTCCGCAACTGTTATCCGTTGTCCGTATCGGTGTCGGCAAGAAATGTCTAATATAAAATTTGCCGAGAATGGTCATCAAATAGTATATTATTTATTAACTAAAAAACGAAGAATTAATTGAAAACTAACTGACTTCTTATAATCAGTAACAATACTGGCTCTAACAAAGTGCAAATTCACATCAATAACGCGTATGGCCACCTTCAGCTCGTATAACTGCAAGGCACCTTGCTCGTATATAGATTATTTTAATATTTAGCTCTGAATGATATCCTGGGGGTATCATATAGCCTATTATTGTCGTCATACGACGTCTTCTCTGCCTTGGCAGGTCTTAAACACTTCCGGTTTGCTCAAACGTTCTAAAAGGTTTCGTCTCAGGCAAGGGGTAACGCTTGAAAGAACGGGCAACCTGAAAAATGGTTTCACTTTGTCACGATTGTTGAAGGTTTTAGCATTGCAGCTATGCTTAGAGTGTTTAATTGATGAATATATTGCGAGCAATCCATTAGCAATTCAATTCAATTTACCTCTCTTACTGATGAGTCAGCATGTATCATTCTGATAGCCCGGCCTTTTTCTTCCAAGCTTATTCGTTTCATACTTACAGCTTGCGAAAGTATAGTTGTTTCTTTCCTGGGTCCAGGGTTTCGAAGCCCTCCGGAAGCCTCTGAGTTTTGGTTTTTTTCTGAAAAAAAAACCTTTGCGGGGGCAATTTTAGGGGGGAACGTTTGTCGGTTCCGCCTTCCTCTGGATCCGCCAGTGAAAACATAAGCCCGAGATATTGTGGCACAGTTTCAAAGTGGTGTTAACATTTATTACATATTGTGAGATAATGAGAATTAAATAATAATTACCCATATTTAAGTAGTTGTTGTGTTATGCATTTTCGTTGAAAGATTATTATTGAAATTTCATGTTTATAGGAATCCAGGCGGTGAAAATGCTGAAGTAAATTCACCAACATTTACACCGGAAGACACAGTTGTTTTTGATCTTAAAACTACTGGATTTGGTAATATAATCTATTAAGTCTTACCAGCTTTAATCGAAAAGTTAAATAAAATACAATTATTGTTGAATTTAATTGCACAAAAACAAGTACTTTAACTTATTTTAAAAATGGGCGTTTTATCTTGTTTATAGTTTAGGGGTTTTTAACAACTGAATAACATTTTTAGTTAGTAGCGTACAATACGAGTATCTTTGTAACAGTTAAAAACGATATTTAACTATTACAAGTTAATGAAATAAAAAAGGAAATCTGTTACACATTTTAACAGTAACTACTTTAATTTCTAATAACTACATTTTAGACTTCGGTCCGATAACTTTCCCTTTGATGCCAAATAGAATGACTTATAAGTATCAGTAACAAACACTATATATGTATAATTATTTCTAACGTGACACATTAACCTTGTTAAACAAATACATGTACTTTGCAGGTTCAGATAGTAGCATTATACAGATAGGCGCTGTAAGATTGACTACAGAAGAAAATTTTAATAGATTTGTCAAACCAATGTGTGGTTATATTCCAAAAAAAATAGCAGAAATAGCAGGTTTGGTATACCGTGACGGAGTAATGTATCAAGATCGCAAAAAAGTCGACAGCCAGGATGCCACAAATGCCCTCCGTGAATTTATTCGTTGGATAGAATCCTTTCCTAGGCCGATATTGCTCGTTGCTCACAAAGTAGAGTTTGATGCTCGGCATTTTATATCAAACTTAACTATGGAAGGTATTGATATACCAGACGACAAGTTTTGGTTTACAGACAGTTATAGATATTTTAAGGAATTATACCCTGATAGAGTAAAAGAAAAAAAAAGTTTTAAACTTGAAGTCCTTGCAAAGGATATAATGAATGTAGATTTCAAAGCACATGATGCCTTGGAAGATTGCCAGGCATTATCAGGCTTGTTAAATCTAAACCTAAACTTCCAACTTTTAGCTAGCCAAGCATTTGATGTTGAATCAGTTCAAAACAATTTACGGGAGCTTAGAAACGAGAAATTATATAAATCTTCATATTCATATTTTGATGAAAACAAACTCATTGCCGATGCACAAATAACAAGGCTGGCTAGAAGCGGGCTTTCTCTTGACGATCTTAGGACTGTCTATTCTGAATCTGGATTAGAGGGTCTTAAGGTATTCTTAAGAGATAAAGGGGAGACAATAAGACTTGATCAATTAGCATCAACACTGGAACGTCATTTTGACGGACAACAAAATGACCAATAAGAAAATATGTGTTTTCTTAGTTTATCATCAATTTCAAATTTACAACCGTTTTGTTGTTAATCGTATATTCATGATATCATTTGTACATAGTATATATGTTGTAATATAACAAATCAGCTATTTCTATGTTACTATCAAGTTATTATATTTCTTATTACATAATCATTTTTTACAACCGCCATAATTATTTTTAGCAATCAAGAGGTGTCACAAGATTATATAATATGTTCGACGTTGCTTTCATGGACACGGACGTCGAATTTCAGCGGCAGAAACTACTAAAAACAAAACTTTAAAAGTTTTTTTCGACGTTTTCCAATCGTTAGACATATTGTTTTTGTTTTTTTAATTTAGTCATTTCTTTTGTTATTTTATTATCGGAAAACGCAATAAAATAATACCCTCACTGTTCCATTATGAGGAATAACTCCAGCACTCTTACTTGTTTAATATTGATACAGAGTTAAAGAACATGTACTGTACTGTAGCATAATAGATTTTATATACATATA